>OX459006.1:10160111-11391778 GCA_949774965.1 Diarsia brunnea | reverse complement strand
GTTCGACTGTATGTTTTTTTATTGTGTATTTGATACCTCATAAAACCGCCATTTATGAACCGATTTAAAAAATATATATTATTTTTTATAAGAAAGGATAAGCTTTCCGATTAGTCCCATAGAAATTTTATCAAATCGGTTCAGTACTTTAGTTTCTTATTCCTCCTGGCCTTTTTTAACTCGATGTCCTTAATAACTTTTAGTTACAATGTTAAATTAATTTATGATAACAAGACTTTGTGTGGACTACAACTAAAAGGATAAAATAAAAACTTTTTGCAAAAAAAAGACTTCCACAACCACACTAAAAATGTCTTAAATAACTTTACTTTCGGAAGCCCGGGGATTTCCGAAAGTTTTTTTTGTCATATTTCTGACATTATCACATTCTTGTCATATAATTTTTACAGAACGTAATAACACTAGCACAAACTACATTGGTCAAGTCAATATATCGGATATTTCTAAGTTTTCCATTTGTTTGTACCTAAGTACCAAAATAAAAATACACATGCCTAATAATAACCCACTAAACCAACATATTTTCGTTTTTAATGACTGCCAAACTCAAATAAAGTTCTACTAACGATATAATAAACTCCAGACTCAAACATGGAAGCGAACAAGCGAGAAAATAAACAGTAGTAGGTCGTAGCTCGTAGCGTGTAGCTCGTAGGCTCCAAAATCTCGTAGGTCAAGATAGCGTAGGCCGTAGCTGCCGTCGTAGCCCCGCTACGCCAGTAACTAATCATAGGCTTAGTAATCTTAACCCTAGTCGTGTTCTTGCGGCTAGTACTTAGATACTGATGTTCAACTTGTACTTTGTATGTAGAAGTAAAAATCTGAATGAACTCACTTGTAGCTAATATTAAAGTTGGTTTTCCCACAGAGCAGTACTAACTTAAGTTTTAATTACTGTGATATAAATAATGTACTCTATCTATATTTAATTTAAGCAAGTTCCTATAACTACTAATAGCGGATAAAACAGTACTAATTCTAAAAGTCTAAAACTTATTAACAATCAAGAAGCGAAGCCTATAAACTCAAGTATCAAACCTCACCAACCTCTATTATACTTCGTTCCAAAAGAATATTAGAAATGCTTGTAAGTTAATTAAAAGCTGAATAATCGGGTTCAACGACACATCCTCGATGAGAAAGATTAAGTACCCAATTCCACATTATTAAAGTCTTAATGAAAAGAACCGAAGGGTCTGGTAAAGTGACTAAAAAACTTTTAATCTCCGATTTGTAACAAAAAATGTGACAAGTCATCAAATCTACATATTTTATTAGAGTCTCCCTTGCCGACTGCGACCCTCTGTCGGTCGGGACCGATCTGAGCTAGTGATGCACTCACTGTCGTGGAAGACATGTCGATGTTTTTCTTAGATACATCTGTTTAAAAAATATCGACTTTTAGAAAAAACGTGTTGCGCCGACACCAAATAGGAAGATAGAGGAAGGCAGGAAGATGATGATGACATCTGTCTAAGAAATTACTGGTGAGGAACAGTTTTTGATTTGTATTCGACAAATGATTTTATTTCTGTTTCATAGAAAACTAGAGCAACCTCTATTGTTTATATGGGATACATACTCGTAATATATTTTATGCGTCATGTAAAAAATGTTTAATACAAAAGTGATGGACGCAAAAACTAAAAAAATATAACTCGAGCCTAAACGGCTTCACCGATTTGGGAAAATATGCTGTCGTTACTCTACTGCAAAAAATAATAGCCAAAACGTTCGGCGACCATGCATTGCAAAAATGAAAATCTCGTTTAATTTTATTTAATATTTTTGCTTCGTATCCTGTTTGTACATCGGTCAATCAATTTATTCGTTTGTAAATATTATGTAAAGAAAATCACTGCCAGGCAAAATATTTCATAAAGCTCTATTAAAAAGGGTTTATCTTAATACCTTCTAGTAGTTCCAACATTTTATTGGTTCTTTTTGTAGGATTAAGATGTAGTATGTTTACATTATGTATACAGAAAACATTTACGACAAACCCGCTCTATATTTATACTAAGCAGAGGTTATCCAATAAAATATTTATATCCAACAATCTTTATTGTGTTTCCTAGCTGAAGAATGGTAACATTAAATTTTGTATATGTCATTTACTTGTTTTCTGGGAACATTCGATAAAATAATAAAGGTTAAAATATTTGAATTTGTTTGAATCATTTATGAGAACGCTTTCGAAATCGTGGTTTTCACTAAAGAACACGAAATGACATGCGTAGACATGAGTTTTACTTTAGGTGAATTTTATTCAAGAAACTATCGACAATGGTGATGTAGTAAGGGGCGGCCCAGTTAATATTACAGGACTTTCAAATAGGTATCAACGCCAGCCGGCTGGGAGGCGGCGCGGGCGGCGGTGGCGGCATGTGGCCTCCACTCCAATGCGGCGACACTTCATAAAGAACACTTTTATACTCAAGCCTTTTATTTATGATGCCCTTTCACATCTTTGGCTTCGTTTTATTGTCTGATATAGTAGACGTATTATTGAATTTCCAATTTAATCATTCGATTGTATTTCGAATTCGAATCGTTATGAATACGATTAATTATATTATATTTATTGTGTGATTGAGTCTAGTTATTCAATATCGAAAATGGTAACTGTTAATAAAGAAAAGTGATAAAAGATATTCTATTATAAAGATTTTTTTGCTTTTATGCAATACCCTTAGTATTTTTCCAAGTTCTCGGCAAGATAATCTTTTTTTCAACTAACAATTGAAACGTATGAAGCTATTAAAGGTTCCGGTCCATATATCGTGGCTACATTCAGACAATATGGAGCGTCGAATCAAAGAGTTGCTATATATTATTTAAATGGAGAATGGCGGGTCTTTTTACTGTGGAGTGGCGGTCCGCGGTACATCGGTCCGCACTCTGGAACGTGACCGAGCGAGGCTGCCCGGAATCACATTGACCTGGGAGTTCCCCCACAGCTGGATACGACACTCATTTTATTGCATTTTAAAAATCAGTGCAACTTGCAAATAGGTCAAGTTTGCATATATTTTTATGACAGAACGCTTGGGGTTAAGAAATCGTTGGCTGTTTGCATTTCTTTTTTTTCTGCTCTTTTTATAGCTTTTGGTCTTGATATTTCATCTATTTCGTGTCACTGAAGTTAAAATTCAATTCAATTTATTAATGTTTTGAATATAAGAAACATTTAGCAAGCACCATGAAAGTGATGGAATCTGAAGCCGAGCAACATCTGCCTTCCTCTAGCCTTATACAAACCATGTTGGGGTCGGCTTCCAGTCTTACCGGTTGCAGCTTAATACCAGTATTTTGCATGAAGTGACTGCCTATCTTTTTTTTTTTTTTTTTTTTTGGGGGTGGGAAATCATCAAATAACCCCTCCCGCTCTTGGGCAGAGCGAAAGGGAGTGTCAGACTTCTACTGACTAAAAACCACCCATGTTCCTTCTTCGCCCTTCATGTCGAGGCCTCGGTATCCCTTGCGGACAACCCGCAGCCTCGACAGGCGTCGGCCCTTGCGGGCCCCTTCCATGTTGCTGACATCTCTTTGAGGCGCGCGTGGAACACGAACGCGCCGTCGACACGGCCTGTTGTCGTCATAAGACGGACGGACGGCGAGCTTACCCATCACTCACCGTCCACAGGCCCGCGTCTACGGTGGCCGGAAGCCATCACGTGGCCCCCGACGCCCGGAGCGCCTCCCGCGGCGGCTGGGACGAGAGGTTCTCTCCCTCTCACGTTCCGCCACCTCCTTCGCTAGCATCACTGCTTCGCAGAAGGAGGCGACGGCGTCCCATTCCTCCTCGCCCCGGACCATGGCTTGCACCAGGGCCGGACGCGAGAGGTCGCCGCCGCCGATCGCCGCTACGAGAACACGGCGGGGCTCCGCCCAAGCGGGACACACCTCCACGGTGTGCTCCACCGTGTCCTCTGGCCGATCCTCACAATGGTGACAACCGGGCGTTTCCTCCCGCCTGATTCGGTGCAGGTACCTCCCGAAACAACCGTGTCCGGTGAGTACCTGCGTCAGACGGAAGGTGAGGGCGCCGTGGCGCCTCTCCAGCCACTCCTCAAAGAGGGGACTTACCGCCACTATCGTGGCGTGCCCTGCACGGGGTTGCGACAGTCGCTGTTTCCATGCCGCCATGAGATCGCACCGGAGGTCTGTCCGCTGCGCAGCAATTAGCCGCGGCAACGGAGTGACCCCCCGGTGCAGCGCCTCCGCGTGCCATTCATGCAGGCGCGCGAGGACTATCGCCTCCAGATCCCATGGCGGCAATCCGGCAAGGAGGTTCGCCGCCTCGCGGGAGATCGTGCGGTACCCACGGACTAGCCTCACGGCCATCACCTTTTGGGGCGCGTTCAGGTAATGGGCGGCCCGCTTTCTCAAAGCACTCGCCCACACCGGGGCCCCATAAAGGGCCATGGACCGCACGATCCCCGCATAGAGCCTCCGGCAGGAGGCGTTTGGCCCCCCCAGATTGGGCAAGAGCCACCTGAAGGCAGCCGCCGCCCGCTCCAGTCTGGGAGCCAAACGTCGGAAGTGCTCCACGAAGTTCCACCGGCTGTCGAGGACGAGTCCTAGGTACTTCAAAGTACACTCGACGCCGATGGGAACCCCTCCCACCGTTAGCTGGGATCCCGACGGTAGCACATTCCCACGTCCATGGAAGCCCATGGCCTCCGACTTGTGAAGTGCCACCTCGAGACCCAGCTGCCGGATCCTCTCTACGACTATCGCAACCCCGCGTGTCATATTTTCGGCCGCCGCCTCGTGCGACCCCCCCTGTGCTAGCACAAGCGTATCGTCAGCGTAACATACTACGCTGACACCGCTAGGGAGGTCGGCACGCAGCACCCAGTCGTAACCGATGTTCCACAGGGGCGGCCCCAGAACCGATCCCTGTGGAACACCGCACGACATCTCTCGCCGGTTCCATTCTCCGTCTTGACCGGGGTAGATGACAGCCCTGTCTGTCAAGTAGTCCCCGACTACACGACGAAGGTAGGCCGGCACCCGGTGATACCGGAGTGCCTCCCTAATGCAGCTCCAGGGCATAGTGTTGAAGGCGTTGGCGATGTCGAGAGACACCGCCAAGACCACACCGCCCCGAGAGACCGCAACCCCCGTCGTGAGGGCTCTCACGCGCATGATGGCGTCCACCGTCGAGCGCCTCTTGCGGAAACCAAACTGGTGTTCCGCAAGATCCGGACCCATCCCCTCAAGGTGCTCGGCGAGGCGGTTTGCAATTACTCTTTCAAAGAGCTTGCCCACCTCGTCGAGCAGCACAATGGGCCGGTATGCGGACGGTGAGTCCGCAGGGCGCCCCGGCTTCTGGATGAGGACCAGCTTCCCTGTCTTCCAACGAAGCGGGAACTGGCCTCTTTCCATGCACGCGCTTAAGAACCCCTCCAGTCGGGGCCCAAGAGCCTCTGAGGCCAGGACCCAGGCTTTGCCAGGCAAGCCGTCGGGTCCCGGGGTGGTATTTTTGGCCTTGAGCCTCCGTACCGCCACTCTCAGGTCTACCCCAGTCACCTCCGGAATGTCGTCATCGGCTCCTGATTGGTCCGCTTCCGGCCCCGCAGGTGGCGGAGCCATTGGCGGGGGAGGACGCTCCCCTCGCGAAGGGAACAGAGCGCTCACCACGTCCTTCACGAGCTCAGGCCGGAGACTCTGCGTCAGCGGGGGGGCCCGGGTGCGGAGTTGATTCCGCACCGCCTTGTAAGGGCGCCCCCACGGATCTCTGTTGAGAGTCTCCAGCATCTCCTCGCGGGCCTGATCTTTGGCCCGCTTACGAGCCTCGAGGAGGGCGGTCTTCGCCGCTCTGTACCCTTCATACAGCTCCGCCTCAATGGCTTCCGCATTCGGAGGACGAATGCGGAGCCTGCGATGCCTGGCGTACCGGCGCCGCGCCGCAACACACTGCTCGCGCAGGTGCGACAGCTCTTGCGACCACCAGTACACCTGACGCCGGGCGCTTCCTGGCCGGACTCGGGGCATTGCCATGTCGCATATCTCGGACATGGCCTCCTGGAACCAACCCGCCTCGTTGTTGACGTCGGCGGGCCTGACCGGTGATGGCACCCAGGCCCGCACGATCGAGGCTTCCAGGAGGAGCTCCCGGTCCAGCTGCTTCAGCGCCCAACGCGGACCACTCGGGGTCTGTGGGACCGGCGCGCTTGAGGACTGGGCAGAGACCTCAAACCGGATATACCGGTGGTCGGAATAGGTCTCCACCCCCTCCATGACGCGCCAGTCGATGACACGCTGTGACAGAGCAGGGCTGGCGAACGAAATGTCCACCACCGACTCGCCCCGCATCCGCACACACGTGGGTACAGAACCCCGATTCAGGATGTCCAGGCCTGTTTCCAGAGCCCAGCACTCGACCATCCCACCCCGCACATCCGTGTAACGGGAACCCCAAGCCAAGCTCTTGGCATTGAAGTCCCCGAGCACAAGTACGGGGAGGGAATAGCCTCCGATGACGACACTTAACTCCCTGAGGGAGTTTTGGAACTCGGCGAGAGTTCGGCTCGGAGAGAAGTAGACTCCCGCTACTACGATCTCCCCGAACCGTGCTGCAACGCACCCCTGACCCTTCCTGACCATCTCAAGGGCCGGGGTGCCGGCGGCGGCCGACGCAATAATGGCCACTGAGCCGCTTAGGTCCTCCACCCAGTCTGCCCTGGGCGGGACAAAATACGGCTCAGAGACCACGGCGATGTTGATCAACCACTGCACCATACTCTGGAGCAACAGATCCTGAGCGCAGGCGCAGTGGTTGATGTTTGCCTGGAGGAGGCTTAATGGAGCCATTACTGGCACTCCATTTCAGCCCCCCCCGGGACCTCCTGTGGGCTCACCGCAGCGGGAGTTGCGGTGGTGGCGGTGGCGGCAGCAGCGGCGGCGGCGGCGGCTGCGGCGTTGGCGACGGTGGGGGTGGTGGCGGAGGGCCTACCCTTACCCCTGGCCTTGGCGGGTGGAGCGCAGGCCTTGCTCCCTGCCCGGTGCTCAGCCGGCTTCCCAGCCGTCGCACATGCGTCGCAGTGCGGCGTGGCCAGGCAAGCCGCGGCCTGGTGACCGGGCTGACCGCAGCGAAAACAGAGTTCACTGCGGTCCACCTCCGAGGTGCATCGGCACCCTACGTGCTGCCCCACATGGCAGCGGAAACACCTCAGAGGTCTGGGCTCGAGCAGTTTGACCTGCGCCCTCGACCAGCCTACCTTCAGGGTGTGGCCTTCCGCAATCGCTTTCGCCACCGTCACAGGGCAGCTTACCGTTATGGTCTGCATGCCCTCGTGATCCGGGCGTAGGGTGCCCGCCTTGATCTGCTCGGCAGAGCACCCCCCGGCCGCGGTGACGGCGGCTACCACCTCCTCCTCGGAGACCGAGTCGTCCAGACCCAGGATGCGCAGGCTTGCGCACTTGACGGGCCTGGACACTCGGACCTCGTCCGCATCTAAAGACGCTCTGAGCTTTTCAGCCAGAGCATCTGCGGACGCGGCGCTGGTTTCCCCGGGAACCTCCAGCATTCGAGCCCCTGTCGCGGTGACTCGAAGCCGGAGGCCCCCGGTGATCCCGAGCTCCCCGAGGTCCACCGACGCCTTCGCCTTCGCGAGCACGTCGCGGTAGACCAGGCCCTTCTTTACCGCTTCCGGCTGCAGCGTTATGACTACAGCCGCGGTCTTCGGGGCACGGAGTTTCGCCGCGACGCTCCGCTTCTTTTGCCGGCGCTTCCGCTCGGCCCGCCTGGCCTTTTGAGCTGCCTTCCGCCCCTTCCGCTTTTCCCCCGCCACCAGCCAACCATCTTCGGCCGCGGGAGGCTCTGGGGGCGGAGGAAGTGTGGGTGGCGGGTCCGCCGCTGGCACCGGCTGCTTGGCCGCTGCTGCCTTGCCCTTTTTCTGGGCTGGCGCCTTGCCCTTTTTCTGGGTGGGCGCCTTGCCCTTCTTAGGAGGGGCCGCCGTCTTATTAGCCGGCGCTGGCGTCCCCTGAGCCGGCTTTCCGGGGGGCTTTGCAGCCCCGCCGTCGGGCTGGCTGGACGGCCCCGCCTTGGGGTCGCCAACGGACCGACTGGACGGCCCACTGGGCCCTGCATTGGGGACGCCGGCCGTAGCACCTGCATACGACCGCGCACCCAGGCCTGAGGTCGCCTTGTCCGCCCCCAGAGAGGGGCGCAGGACGATGGCTTCCACGAAGGCACACCTTGCGTGGAAGGCAGCCAGCTCCTGCCGAACCAGGTTCAGGACCCGGTCATCGGCAGCTGGGGGCTGGCTTTGCCCGCGCTCGCACCTCTCCGGAGGCACCTCCTTCGGGCCGGCTCCTCGGAGCTCGGCCAGGTCTGCATGGAGCGTCCTGTTCTCTTTCTGGAGACGCTCCATGGCGGCCGCCAAGCGGGTGACCTCCGCCCGCAGTTTGGACATTTCGTCCGACGGAGGTCTACGGCAGATTGCCTCCGCTGCCGCCAAGTGACTGCCTATCTGACCTAAGGTATTTGAAGCCGATGCTTTTTATTATTATTAAAATATGTTTACAATAGAACATCAAACCATAAGTTAAGTGTAATAAGAGCATTACAAACCTCTTCGGAATTCAAAGTTACGAGCTCTTTCGGTTCCTTCCACTCACTTTAAATCGAAATCGAAATGTTTTATTCCGGGCAACGAAAATGCCACGAATGGCTCGGGGCCGAATTACTTGTTCGCGAAAATTTGAGGCTAACTCCATGGATAATGGTCATCAAATACATTCTGAAGGAATAAAGTGTAATACACAAGTTATTACGTACAATAAACTTTTCATAATTCAATATGTAAATAGTATTTAGAGCTTTAAATTATAAACATTTCAATTAACATGCTCTACTCTAAAATAATTTCGAACGCTTTATTTTAATTGAATTCACTGGCGATTGTGCGCAACTTTATTTAATTCATACACAAAATTGTATACAATTTTAAGTTTAGCACGATTTTGTGATAACTCTAAAAGTCATAAATTGTCGAATTTAACTTACTAAGTTGTAAATTAATTTAACTCTTGATTTTTAGATTTTGGGTGTGAAATACAATTTATTGTTTTAGAAATAAATATTTAACTTGACTTTTGACATACATTTTATACTAATAGCTACTGTACCCACTAACGGCTTGCGTTATAATGCACCTTTTCTAACTTGTAGTGTGTAGGAGACACTTCATAAAAAAAAAACTTTACGACCTATGCTCATACCTAACCAATATACAAAAATAAAAATCATAAAAATTGATCGGAGGAGATACATTAGATTAATGCTGCAATATTGCCATATATTTAACACCAAAGGACTTGACTATTCCAACATCTGTTTGACGTCAGATGAGCCTCCCCAAACACGCAAAATGAAAGGTGTTAACCAACATTAAAAGGAACAGAAATGTTCTATAAAGTACACCTGCGGTTCCATAAAAAAACAAACTCCAGATATTGCGGTAAATGCTTCACACTTCATTGGTTGTTTCATATTTTTACAGACAAAAGCTGAGTGGTGCTTGATATAGAATTATTCGATTATATTTGTAATGCCATGTTTCCTTTCATACCCTTCTCACTAGAACGACCGGCCGCGAATCTGTGTTTATACTCTTACGATATTCTTTGACTTGGTTTGTTATATAATAATAACATGTTAGGTGTTATTTATGGGTTTCATATTTATTATATCACGTTTACTTTGTCAAAAAGACTTTTCTTCCTTTTTGGGTCTAACCACTTATCACTTCGACTCTCAAATAATACCATGTACGTCAACAGTACATAACAACAGTAAGCAACTGTCATTGGAAAGTGTAATTCGTAGTATTATTAAAGTTGACCTTGCTCGTCGCTGTAAACACGCGGTCTGTAAGTTCGGCGGCGCGAGTTCACAAGTTGTACCCATTGCGGGAACTAAGATGAACCCCAGGGCGATACCAAGTTTCGGCACGTATATTGAGACTAGAATGGATGTTTGATGAATACGAAATGCGATCTCAGTAACATGTCGAAAACTTGCTACACGACTCGTGGACGGGACAGTTTAGCGAAGTTTTGTGAAAGCATCCGTTTTGTTACCCTAACACCCGGGTACCCGACCCGACAGCGTTATAGTGACATTTAATTTCGAACATATCAAACTAGTTACACACAGTTTTCATTATGCGAATTCATTAACACTGCATCGGAATAGAATTCTGAATTCCATTGAACTGTGGACGAGCAAGCTTCGTTGGAAATCTAGCGGAAAAGTTGGATGGAAATGGTTTTTTGCTTGTTACACCAGAGTTGTTCCGCGCAACGCAGGTTTTCTGATTTGTTTTAAAATTTAAAATGTTTTTTTAAGCTAGCAACGGGCGTGTGTAACGCTGAAAGAATTTGAAACGTTTAAATTAGTTTGCAAACGTTACAAACAAAATTACGGTCCTTACAAAATATTTTACTGCATGAGTTGGCAAACTCAACGAAGTAAAAGTCAAATCAAGTTGGATTCTGAACGATTGAATGTGACCCCGTTATTGGTAGTTACATTATGACCAACAAAGACGACTTGAATGCATCGAACAAACATCAAGCAGTCGACACTGAGTGACATTCGATTTTCCGTGTTCCTTTGCAACCCACAAATGAATTGGCCTGAATAACTTCATTGTGTTTGCCCAGTTCAGCAAAGAACAATTGAAGTATTCAGAAAAGAAATAAAATATAACGTTTGTTATTTTTATCTGAGAACGACATGCTATCTATCAAATTGATTGAGACAGACACCTGCGCTTATGTATTTTTTTTCGTAAAAATAGGGAACTTGTGTTTATTATTTTAACACCCCTGTACATTGTACGTGTAACCTACTAAATACAAGCTATTTCTCTTCACCAAAATTCATTCATAACCCTCTTGTTCAATGTCAAACTTCAATAATATATTCATGTTTATTAACCCTTCTCCAACTTATCCCGCGTCACATTTAGAAACGTCCCTTCACTGTTGAAACATCTAAATGTAAAGAGCGAAACTTTACTCAGTAGTGTCCGCCCGAGGCCCCGAAGCAGGCGCATCTAGCAGGCAGACAGTCATCTGACAGGTAGCAGGCGAAAGACCCATTAACGCGCCTTCCGCGCCGCCTGCGTCACCGAGTGACTACGTTTACGCGAGGCGACGTGCCTACCACACCCCACGCAAATGGACAGCTCAATGAAACACTTTCATTGTCACCCGATGAACAGCCCGTTAACGCCTGATTGTCTGGCGAAATTCACTGTTAAACCGTTTATTAGGAATTCGTAGATGAGAATGTTTTGATTAATTCAAAGTTAATTTTGAGTTAAATGTTCAATGGGGCGTTTGAAGTCGTGTTTTCATTTGTTTTTGGTGAATTTTCGTTAGTTTTTTTTTTCATAGCAAATTTTACTACTAATATAAATGCGAATGTTGGTTTGGACTGATGGATTTTTGTTACTCTTTCACGCAAAAAGTAATGAACATATCAGGCAGATTTTTTATAACCTGGATTAACACATATTATCCAGTACTGGGTTGTGAATGTCAGATAAGCAGTCGCTCCATGTAAAATACTGGTATTCAGCTGCATCGGGTTTGACTGGAACCGATCTCAACATAATTGGGAAAAGGCTAGGCAGACGATGACGAGACGATTAACACATACGATCTTTATCTCGATTTTTATCCTGGTAATACGAGCCCATGGTAGAATGTTCGTATATATATAACTGCACACGGGCATAGCCGAGGCTAAAAGCTAGTTGAGATATGTTTTTTTTTAATTAGAAGATAAAACAAAAACTGTAACGGAGCTTCCAAATATAATAAACAGCACAGCCTCATTATCTTATACTTGCGCAACGAAACTTTATACATACAATATAGGTTAGTTTTTGAAAGTTAACATATTCATGCATTATTCAAAATACTATGCTACGAGCAATTGGGCACAAAGCCTGATGGAAATAGTTGGACCGTGGAGTCTCTGTGAACTAGTCCTAACACACGAACTAACCGTACCTACCTACCAATAACTAAATACTCTGTAGTAGTTGTCAACACACGCGCAATAAAATACGCAGAACCTTTTATTTTGTTTTCAAACATGTGGAGAGAGAAAGAGTATCAAACATAAAACCTGTATTTCTTAAAGAGGTAGATAGAGGAGTGTTTACTGTGCACCAGTTTTTCGCCATTTATCGTTGAAGTCGCATGTGGTCGCATGTCAATAGAAACATTTCGTCAGTTATTTTAAAGTTCCACGTAACAGCGGCAGCAGTCTGTTGTCAACCTGCCAACTGAGAAATTTCTTTTATAAAAACTCAAGAACATGTCTAACTATATAAAATTTTTGGCAAATTAATTTTTCATTTACTCAAAAAACGGTATTATTATTTACTGATCAAAACAAGAGCAGAGATCTTCTCAATCAAGTTCTGGTCTCTTCTAAATGCAGGTCAAACCTTCATTGTAAATTATTGATAGGTTCACGAGAAAAACTAAAAAGGAAATAGGAAAACCAATTCTGATAAATAAATAGAACACATCGCTTAATCCGGATCCTGTATAAAAAATGTATCATGAACTACATTACTTCTGCTACCGAGCCAATTACTCATAAAACGTATCAAGCAGTTTTTCCTTATTGTTTCATAAATACTGGCCAAACACAAAATACTTAATCCAGCAAAAAAACCGAGAAATGCAGAAAAAAACACAATGTATGTATTAAAACTGACAGCTAAGCAATGTTGTAATTTAAGATTCGTTCAAGCCGTTCTTTTTTTCTAAATTAGAAAAAAAAATCCTATCTGCAAGAGTCCTATGTCCGGAGTCATGTCCGCAATTTTTCCATATTTGTACCTTACCAAAGCTTAAGGCGAGTAAAGAATTATGTCACAATGAAATCACAATAAATTACAATAATAAAAATATATTTTTTATTTCTCTTTGCCCCAGTATCAATACAATATGATTTATAAGCCATCTGTCATAGAGGTTACCATGACATTGTCCGACCTTTGACGTGTAAGTCGGTCGACGAGCTGATATGAAAATTTTAAGTAAATATTCGATTTCGGTTGAATCTACAAAGCTTAAAGTTTTGAGTTTACATTGATGAATGAATATTCCTCGCCAAAACATGGTGGATCAGTGAGACGCGAGGCGCGGCTGCTCTCACACCTCAGGAAATTGAAACAAACATTGCAATCCCTTCTATCGAACACTCCATATCTACACATTAAAAGCTGTGCGGTATTTTCCAGATACGAATCGCGATATTTTTTAAATCATTCGTCGACAATTCCATTCGAATTCGATTACACTCAAATCGATTGAATATTGTACAGAATACAAATTGACTTTTAATAGAATCTTTTATTGCCAGTGCTTATTATTTAAATTGGACTTTTTTTAATAAAGTGGCTTAGTTTTTTTTTGTAAGTGGTTCTTTACTACGGAGTATGTTTTAATTGTTTGTGATATGAGTTGATATAACGGGGGCTTGTGGAGATGCGTTGCTGCACCGCAAAACTTTCGAGATATATCGGCGACACTCGCAAACAAAGCGGCACTGCCACAATAGGTACCACTTGTACAACAACAGCAAAGTTATCAATGCAACTGAGAAAACAGAAATAAAGCATTTTATTCCTTATGCAGCGGTAATACTGTGTAAGGAAACACAGAATGAAAGTTTAGAGTGGCAAACTTAATGTTGTAACTCCACACTCGCGCCACACGCGCCGTTCCCGGGAGATAAGAACACGTCATAAAAGAGGCACCCGCCGAAACTTTGCCTTAATTTCTGTATTTTCCATTTCGTAATCACTAAGAGACGTTTTAAACAGAATATGGTTAAGATAAAATATATATTCCAGGAATTAACTGTACTAAACCCCGTAATATCCTAGCCTGTGATGTTAGCTTGCGTGAATCGGGACCTTCCAGTTTCAACTATAAATTCGGGTATTAAAATTTTGTCTTTCAAAATAGAGTAGAATGGAACTCAACTGAATGAAGGAATTTAAGCGTACTTTCAAATGTTAAAATGACTTTGAAGAGTAAAAAGATTTATGAGATGCTATTTAGGGAATGTTCTTGTTTAATCCCTATCTTTATTAACTTAATGAGTTTCAAGTTAATAATGGTATTTGTAAAGGAAGTATTTACAGAACTAGCTTAGTTTAGCTTTCAAGGGCTGTTTGAAGTTTAGTACGATCCCTAATTTAATTGTTTAAACATTACAGGAATTTGCAATCTTAACTCTGAACAAAAGATCGCAAAGCCTTATGATAAACAGAAGCAGCTACAAAGCGTTACAACACAGCAATTCATACACATACATACATACATTGAATACAAGACATTTTAACCGCCAGTGGTTAAATACGAAAGAGCGAATCGCTGTACGTTGGGAAATTTAACCACGGAGCTCGACGCGAATAAGTATTGCTTCCTAAAGCATATAGCAAGTGTTTGCCGACGGAGATTGCAATATTATGTACCAATCTCTTGCCTTTTTCGAGGCGCACACGGCACACCGCTCACTGCACTTCTTAGTATTGGAAATATTACCCTATTCACGTCTTAACGTCTATGGTGAGGCGAAAATGTTTGCGCAAGGTGTGTTTGGGGCAAATATATCGTCGTAAATATGGGTTTGGAAAAATACGAAGACGATCGTATTTCTTTTAATGCTGTGTGGATGGTGGTACATCTATGTGAAGATTTTCGTCAAAGGCTACGTAGACTCCCGTCGGGGCGGGTTGTTCGAACGAGATACCGCGGCCTCGACACAATGGGCTAAGAAGGAACATCGTCATCATCCATTTTTTTTTTTTTTTGGTGGGAAATCATCAAATAACCCCTCCCACTCTTGGGCAGAGCGGAAGGGAGTGTCAGACTTCTACTGACTAAAAACCACCCATGTTTTCATCACTTCAATTACCCTTTTCATATAGACAGTGTCAGATAAGGAATTAAGTAAAGTTGCTTCACGTGTTACACTTGACCATACATACAATCATCGAGGCCATTCACCCCGACGAAATCGTTACTATTGAACGTGCTTTCAAAACGTACCGCTTCAATAGCATTGCGTATTATGGCTGTTTAAAAGGTACTGAATTATCGTAGTTACAGGATATCTAAGAGCTTTTTATTGAAGAAAAAGGTCCAGCAACATTATTGTAACATGAACGGTTTCTAAACAGCTCCCAACAGGGATTATAACGTTTTTCTGACGCCTCAGGCGCCTTTTCCAAAGAAATTTCTAAGACGATTTCCGACCGACCTCGGAACAACATTTAGTTACGGAATCGTTGTAGCAGTATTTTATTCCGATATAACTGACAGCTGAATCATTGGAAGGTCGTCAATCGATCCTTTCTAAATTTCAGTTGGTTCATGAAAATCTGTTATATAGAACACCGCTTTTGATTATTAGGATTTGGACAAAACTGGCCAAAAGTAGGTGTATTAAAATAGGTACAGTTTTGCCTAACCTTTTGGGGATCAAAGGCGTTATGTGATGATTGCTTCAAGCTACATTTCCTGATCGACCTGCCCATTTTAGATTTAAGACCCTTTTGTGGTTGTTTACAGATTCACACATGATGTTTTAGGATGACCCTGAAAGTTTTAAACTGGATCGGAGCCTTTACATGTCCTGATCACGCAGAAGTTGGCGAGAGTTACAGGATTTTCGAATTAACTGTATACAACATAAACAATAATTATCTTTACGTTTTTTTTTAAACTATACAGCGCGACAAGAAAGATGTGGTCATATTTTAAGGTGTTATTCAGATCATCTAACTGAACAATTTTCTTCATGGGTCTGTGTTTTGGAGCCAAGCTGAAGTGGGACCAGGCTGGTCACATCTGCCGTAACCCCGACGAGCTGGGAATCAAAAGAAAAACAATTTGGAGACCTGACACAGCCAGACAGCGTCGCGGCATACCTCGCAGGACTGAACTGAACTGGACAGAACGCACAACTGGTGCTCCACACTAGCAATAGATCGAAAGATTAGGAAGCCATGATTTGGTACCCACAGTAGTAGCAGTGGCTACCAAACACACACACCAGCTAACATTAATAGTAAGTGATGTTCTCACATCTGGGACACAGGGCTCAACGTAGGCCCACTGTGGAGGATTCGTATATTATGTCACATATCTTCGAATTATCCCCTTCTAAAAAGACTTCATAACTAATACTAAAACTTCAATTTTTGATGCCAATCAATGTTCGTGGTCGAACATAAACCATTGCTTGTTACATTGTAACATTTCTATTTTTGAAAGCGACGCAATATCGTGGCAATATTTGCTTTTAGATCAGCTTTCCTTTGTTCAAAGCAAACCTTTATTTGAAACATAACGCGATTGCAACAGCCCGACAACTATGGATATAGGATTTTTTTTCGATCGAATCGTAATTGATTGTGGAGAGACGATGGGTATGGAAGCGTGTGTTATAAAAAGCTCTAGAGCCAATTAATTGTTGATTTCAACGATTCTAACTGACTACAAATATCAACTTTATAACGTGTTAAAGGTTTGAAGAAAACTAGCGATTTCAAATACTAACTTTATAACGTGTGAAAGGTTTGCACAAAACAACCTAATTCTTTGATCTTGGGTACGCTATACTAGCATCATCATCTACCTAGCCTTTTCCCAACTATGTTGGGGTCGGCTTCCAGTCTAACTGGATGCTGCTGAATACCAGTATTTCACATGGAGCGACTGCAGCCTATCTGAACTCCACAACCCAGTACTGGGTAATATGATACCCCCTGGTAAGACAGGTTGTCAGACTTTCGATCCACTATAACTACCTGTTACGACTGTCAGAGACCTAATGGCAGCCGGGACTAACAGATAAACGTGCATTCCGAGACACGGAGGAAACTCTTTTTCACTCATCCACAGACCAACCTAGGCATGTGCGGGTTAACCTAAAGATTGATCCGAGCGGCTGTTATTATCTACAAAACCGTCTACACGATACTAGCATATCAGCCTAATACGTTCCTACAGCTGGTACACAGACCACCTCTTGCTGATTGAGAGCAGGCTATATATTATATAATCCAGCACGTAGGTCCAGTGCGTGTTGGTCACGGATCTTCGAATTTTGATTTCTAAGATATGCCAGCTGATTTTCGGTGATAGGGCATTTTAAATACATAAATAATAATAAACACGCTAAGTATAACGTGCATTTTGAAAACTTTGTTGATTTATTTAGAACAATAACGGAAGATGATGATGCCTCGTAAGTCCATTGGTCGCAAATGCGACTGCTGAGCATGAGGTTCCGTATTCAATTCCCAGGTCGGCAAAAGTGTAATTGAGTTTTTTCCCATTAAGAATTTTTAACAGCCACGGAGTCTGGATTTTTTATGCCCGGTTGATGGCAACAGGCTGGCCCCCTATTACTGGTGAATGTGGGTGTGCTAGTGAGTACAGTCCCGAGGAATAATATGTATGTGTACACTTGGTGAAGTTCAAAGGCGAATCCTCGTGAAATAACAATTGTAACTTTGAGATATGAGCTACTTTATGATAATAATATGGGTTCCTAGTTTCGTTACGTAACATCAAAACGAAATCGAAATAGTAGACAGAAATTGCTACTAAACGTAGCTAAGTGTTGATAAGGTGCTACTGACTGTAAACCTCAACCGAACCATTCGTGGATTACAAGCGTGATGTTATGACAGAATCAACAACTCGCATTTCTCTCTCATAATTAATAAACAGCCATCGTAATCACGCACGACGTACACTGTATAGCATGAGAGACGGTAGGTGACATGACAAACGGGCGCGGCTAAACCGGCGCGGTATAGTGCAAGATTTAGTGGCGCAAACAAAACTAGCACATTTATTTTTTTAAATCTTCAACCTTCGGTAACCTATAATAGAATATCAGTCTTAATACGGTCCCACAGCTGGGACATAGACCTCCGCACCACAGCGTGGTATACATAATGGTGCTGCCAACTGTAAACCTCAACCTGACCCTTCGGGGATTATGACAGAATCAACAACTCGCATTTCTCTCTCATAATTTGATAAACAGCCATCGTAATCACACACGACGTACACTGTATAGCATGAGCGACGGTAGGTGACATGACAAACGGGCGCGGCTAAACCGGCGCGGTATAGTGCAAGATTTAGTGGCGCGCGGCAGCGATAACTACCTCTGTTTACACTACATTTAACTTGTGCCAAGTGCCGCGACTGCGGACTAGAGCCGATCGGTCGGTAATGTGGATAAATATTAGTTATGGTCCCTTGTGTAATGACAGTTTGAGGTGAAAGAGAAAATGGTGTTCTGTTTCGAGGAAGTAGTGAAATTGATTTCGTTCTCAATTTTGTAACTTTACGTCAAGCCAGTAATCTCCGAGATAAATCTAAAAAATGGTCAAAGGTGTCTCTATTTTAAATCCACACAATTATAATATGGGACGTCCGGACGGAGGAATGTAGGAAGAAAACCAACTAGGTGAAAACCGTCGCCGTAACCGCTAAAACCGCCGTAACCACGAGATCTACACTCAGCATTGAATGGAAGAAGAAGAAGAGCCGGTCGAGTTTATTGTCTTCAACCGTGCACAAATCCAGACTAGGGACCGCTACTGCGAAGAACCCGACAGAAAACCTACTTTACTCTACCTAGGAAACGAACTTAGGACGCTTGGTGCTCAGCAGTTATGCTTGTAATAACTAGGACCAACGAGTTAGTCGTTTTGAATTGTTTCGTTTAAGCTGTAAGACACGATTAGACGTAACATCGACATTAAAACCACTTAATTTGCTATTTAGAAACAAGTTCTGTTTTCTATAAAACTGAAAGCTATAATAACTACTAGCATTTCAAAGGATTTTAAAGTTACATTTAGGTATGGGAACGTTTTATATTAAAAACTGCTGTTTTGCACTGCTTTTTAGTTTTATTTGCACGAAGTTTCACCATGAACGCTGTATTTCCACGAATTTTAATTTAACACTGCGTAAGTAATGCGTTTGTTATTTGAAATATACAAAAAAATGTTTTTCAGATAAAAGTGTGATGGTTCATATTTTACCAAAAGAATATTCGTTGACACAAATCCAGACAATTATTATGTCCCTTACGTTTATTACAAAGTTTCAAATAATAAGTTTATTACACACCAATTGTAAACGCTTCGTGGAACATGTAAATAACAATCTACTCTTGTAATATTCTTGTTGAAATACGTAATTAACAACAGCGGAGTACCTACTTACTCATTTAAATTTTAATTAAAAATGGCTGGGCTTCATTTTGAATCATATCGAGCGGACAGTAAAAAGCTAAAATGTGAAACATTAAAGCTACTCATACACGCTGAGTTTATTTCGTTTTCGACTCTTTGATCATGCGAATTTCATATTATTCTGTTACGAGTGAACTTTAAAAAAGATACAAAATCCGAATTACGTCAGTCATTAGCTGCCGGGAAAATTGCATCTGTTGCATTAACAACTGTGAGTACAGAGCGGCAGCAAAACGTCATTATTTTGCGACATTTATTTGATTGTTGGTGCACCTTGTAGCTTACAAAGCTTTGACCGTCCAAACAAACAGGCCGTGGACGCAATAAGCTCGCAATTTCGGATGGACGCTCGACAAATTTACCAACTGAAATGAAGTCTCAACTATGGTGCAACGGACCGTTGTCAACAGGCCACGTTTTATTACCCACGCGCGCTATTGAATTTCGCTGTTCCGTTTCCCTGTCCGACACTGCACTCACATGCAGCGTTTGTAGTTGGAATGTAACTATACTCGTAGCTACTTACGTAGTGTTATTACATTGTGTGCAATGATACTGTGTCTGCAGAGTCGAACTTTAACTTAGGACAGACGGTAAGACGCTGGATGCATATTTGAAGCCTACTTTCCCTATTTTGATCTCAGGTCGGTCAAAGTTTTATTGGGATTTTCCATCAGAATTTTCCCAATTGCAGCTATGGGTCCACGGAGTCTAGATTTGTGCCCAGTTGATGGCAGTAGGCTCGGCCTTATTACATGGAGCTTAACATAAATGATGAAATGTGGGTGTACTTATGGGTACACCTTTGCCTAATCCTACGGGGATTACAGACGTGATATTATGTTAACTGAATCAACACTGCAACAGCATAGCACCAACCTAAAAAAATCTGGTATTTTCTTCAAGGCAAAAGGAAATTAAGACAACATTCAATACCAAATCAATGTAAATGGCAAACGATACCTTTATTGTATACGGCCATTTAAGTTGAGCATTTTAAGAATATTGTACGACATTCAATTAAGAACAGAAAGCGATGCTCTTCTTCCATTACATTTAGAAACTATCTATAGAAACAACAATCACAGATACAATGTTTTAATTAAGTACAGATACCTAACATTAAAACAAGCTAAATATAATGTAAAACAACAGTATTCTTGACACAATTTTGTTCAAAACATGGCGCGCGGACGAGAACATTCAGTGTTATTGCACTAGCATGATAGTCGGGAATTTTACCATACCCGGCCCGGGTGCATCCGGATATTCCGGGGCAGTCGTTTGGCGGGACATTAATTACCCGGCCACTTAACCGGGTGTGCCATGCGGCCCCACTGTTTTATGATAAGTAGGTATAACCGGCGCCGATAGTTGTCATTTGTTTTAATCGTTTTTTGTAAATGAACTATTACATTGAAGTGTCGGTGAGCGAATGGTGTGTGGTGGTGAGTAATGTGAATAATGCTTATATGAAAATAGCTTTATAGATTGTAACAATTTGGAAAGATAAGCGTTAGTGTGATTTATTTAGTTTAAAAAAGCAATCATACAGCCACACCGCTAACCTAACCTAAGAATATTTGGAAAATGCAGTTACTCTTAATAATTGTAAATATATGTCGGTACGAGGTATTAGAGTTCTGTTTCAAAAAGCTACTCCACGTAACGTCAAAAAGCATATGAAACGGCTACGTTTTCATAATTCAATAGTTTGAAAAGCGTATTCCGCGGAAAAGGAAACTTTGACATTACAAATGGGAACACCAAAACGGCGAACATTATTATAAAAGCATCATTTAAAATTAAACAACTTTTATGTAGATAAACATATATTTTATAAGTACGGTTGAACAAGGTATTAAGTATACAGCCTGTTAACTTGCACTTACTTTTAAGATTACACAGATACATTTAGAGACTGATGTCAAATGTTACAGCGTTTGACACCAGTCGCTTAATGCCAAACGCTTTTATACAAAAACTAGCGGACGTCACGCGGTTGCACCCGCGTAGTTCCCGTTCCCGTGGGAATACAGGGATAAAAAGTAGCCTATGTCACCCGGGGATAGTGTAGCTTCCCAACGGTGAAAGAATTTTTGAAATCGGTTCAGAAGATCCCGAGATTACCCCTTACAATTTAACAAATATACAAACACACAAACTTTACTTCTTTATAATATTAGTATAGAAGTATAGATTGCAAATCAATATTGTCAGTGTACTAGAATTATAAAGATTTCTGTGTGTATACCAAGTAGCTTGTTCGACTTTTATGAAGTAACCACATGACGCACACTCGCGACAGTATCGCGGGGCGTCATTTGTGAAATAAATCGTTTATAATCAAGTGCTGTGACGTCATCAACAACTGTCTGCGGCCCGACATGTAATTTCCCGGGCGTCAATTATCAGAGACACGACTCGGTCGAGAGCTTCTGTCGAGACATTTGATAACACCTTATTATAAGCTTCGCTACGTAATAACGCGATTCTTGACGTTTTTGAACTTTGACAGTGAAATTAATTAATTTTATTTGATTAAATTATTATTTTGATTTGTGGCAGGTATTGGAATAAGTAAATAGTACTTTCATGCCTTTTTTTTAGGAGGGGGGAAATCATCAAATAACTCCTGCCGCTCTTAGGCAGAGCGAAAGAGAGTGTCAGACTTCTACTGACTAAAAACCACCCATGTTCCTTCTTAGCCCTTTATGTCGAGGCCACGATATCTCTTGCGAACAACCTTTCTACTTTCATGCCTGACTTGCACATCTGCTGTAAACAGTAAAGCATGTCTCTGAGTCGTAGAACATACAGCAGTTTGCGTAAAAGACCCATCGTAGCAGAGTCAGCGTAGCCTATCAGGCGTAGACGATGTACTGTAGCTGAGTCAAAGTAGCCGATTTAGCGTAGCAGAGTCAGCGTAGCCTAACTGAGTAGCCAATTTAGTGTAGCAGAGTCAGTGTAGACGATTCAACGTAGCAGAGTCAGCGTAGCCTATCAGCGTAGACGATTTAATGTAGCAGAGTCAATGTAGCCGATTGAGCGTAGCAGAGTCAGCGTAGCCGATTTAGTGTAGCAGAGTCAATGTAGCTGATTCAGCGTAGCAGAGTCAGCGTAGCCGATTTAGTTTAGCAGAGTCAATCTAGCCGATTCAGCGTTGCAGAGTCATGTTGCAGGCTGCGTACCATAGTCAGCGAAGACGATCCGGTGTAGCAGTCATCGTAGCCAATCCAGCATAGTAGGCTATCAGTAAAAGAGTAGGAGAGTAGTGCAGTCTATTTAGCGCATAAGTCTGAGCAGACTTCGCGTAAGAATTTGCGTAGCAGAATTATAACAACATTTTGTAATTAAACATAATTTACTAAAACCCAAAACATTGAATCGGTAATAAATAACATTGGTAGTGAATTAATTCATTAAAAAATATTATGTAAACGAAGTTAAAAAAAAAATACGGGCAAATGAAACTTGACCTCTGGATTGTATAGGCGCTCATACGATTCAGGGACCAAATTATATTGGTTAACTGCAGTTTCCATCTGTTGTTTCCATCCAAGTTCAAAATAATTTTCCTAGAAAGTCCTTATAAAGTTCTACTTTTCAGATTTTTTTCGTATTTTCTAAACTTATGGTTCAAAAGTTAGAGGGGGGGGGACGCTTTGTTTTTTACTTTTGGAGCGATTATTTCCGAAATTATTGACATTATCAAAAAATGATTTTAGTAAACCCCTATTCATTTTTAAATACCTTTCCAACAATATATCACACATTAGGGTTAAAATTAAAAAAAAAAACACTTCCCACTTTACATATAGGGGGGCTACCCTAATAAAACATTTTTTTCCAATTTTTATTTTAGCACTTTGTCGGCGTGATTGATACACATATTGGTCCCAAATTTCAGCTTTCTAGTGCTAACGGTCACAGAGATTAAGCGAGGACGGACAGACAGACAGACATGGCGAAACTATAAGGGTTCCTAGTTGACTACGGAACCCTAAAAAACACTAAACTGAAAATACCTAGAGCAGCCGAATAACAAAACACTTAAAATACACTAATCCGGTCCTTAATATGGCCTATTACGACTAAATCACGCTTATTTGCCTGATCGCTCGTAATTTATACGATACCTTCTCGTATTACAAATTGCGCTACTAATACTACAAATCAAACGAAACGGTTTCATTGTAGCTTCATTCTATTTCTGTTTGGACGAGCGATCCCGCCTTATTAACTGGAATTGACTTAGTAAAGCAAACGCTTGTGTGAGTAAACGACAACATCTGTCAAAGTCGTGTGTTTTGTATGTGTTAGTTTATTTAGTTTGCATAGCAGCCGGTGTTTGAATTAACTTTTGCGACGTAAAGTTAATGGGTATTTTTAATGCCGAAGAATCTTGGCTTGTGTGAGTGATGATGATGCCATCTAGCTGATTTCAGCCACAGCGAATGCACTCTAGGGTGGTTTTGGAGAGCTTTGGTCTTGGGTGTGTAATTGCTTAAAAAAATAAAAGAAGGTCGAGTAATAAGGAACTATGCACTGAATGTTTCAAATGGTCTAAACTAGTAATAGAGAAGTCATTGTCATCTGCCCAACTTTACGGGGTCGACTTCGAAGTAATTAAGAAGTATGCAGGAAAAGAATTTGACAATGGTCATTTGGATGTCAATTTCTTTGTGTAGGAGGATAATGATAATTCAAAATGATCGAAAAACTTTACCTTTTACAGTTAGTTTAGTACAGTATCCATACAAAGAAGTTCAGTCTATAAACACGAACATCCTGTCACAAATTGCCCTCCGATCGAACCAATTTACTGGCACATAACCAGTTAAACTAATTTACATTGAGCTTTACAAACATAATCATATTTGATGTGTAAAAGGCAGCGCTTTACCCGGTTAACTACTGGGTAATCAATTAACCGTTGACCGCCTGCATCCGGCTGCAACGGAACTATGATGAGACACCAGATAAATGAACCGGAAATCTGGCCTCACTTAGTTACACAGCGGTCTGTGTATGCACTAGGGGGTTAAGATAGGGTTGGGGATAGCCTTAATGTCCAATTTGTTAGAATACACATTATTAAAATATTGGTATGAGCATGTAGTCAGATGGAAAGTGACTAAAAGAGAGATGACTATAAAATCAAAATCAAAACACATTTATTCAAACTAGGCTGATAATCAGCACTTTTCGAACGTCAAAATTTACATTACTTTACTTATTTACAAGTGACAGTCCCCCAAAACGCCCACCCTTCGACACTTTCTAGTGTATTTACTGAAAAGAAAAAGTGGCGGAACAAACTCCCCAGCAACACATCTGTCTGTTTGGTTAAAAGAACCAGACTCGATACAATAGAAAGGTGTAAGTTAATATTACGATTGACTACAGACACAAATCAATAATAAAAATGTATATAATAATAAAAACATAAAAAAGACATAACATGTCAGTAAACAAATTTTGGAGAAAGAACATAAATAACAAACATAAAAGTGTATGGATACAGAAGGAGAAAAAGATCAAAGAAAAATTAAAAAATTATGTTAAAATGAATAGAAGAGAATGACATAATATGTGTGGTGCCGACACAAAGTAACGTGGAACAGGTACAGATCGATGATGTCACCGTAATGCACCTCTGTCTATACTAAAGTAGACAACAGGCGTTATGTTCTTCCTGTCGAGGCTGCGGGTTGTTCGCAAGGGATACCGCGGCCTCGACATGAAGGGCGAAGAATGAACATGGGTGGTTTTTAGTCAGTAGAAGTCTGACACTCCCTTTCGCTCTGCCCAAGAGCGGGAGGGGTTATTTGATGATTTCCCACCCCCCAAAAAAAAAAAGGCGTTATGTTCTCATCTATGAATATTTCAAAAGTTAGAAAACAACCTAACTATATTTCTATTGAAACAGCTGGTTGCAATATTTCGGATGCACCGACCGACACGTAGGACACGTCATACTTAAAGTAAATATGACTGTAAAACATTTTATACAGGGTGTAAAAAGTTTTATATAGCTGTTATTCCACGCAGATCAAACGAAACATAGAGTGAAAATTATTTCTGGGAAAGGACTTTTATTTTAGGTGTGAAAATCGTTGTTTACTGCGGTGCACAATGGAACATGGTGTTTCTGGGTGCACACAACGGTAGACGAGTTGTGGGAGTATTTACAGTGAGTTTTATGACATTCATTACTGCTTTTTCTGTAAGATAAAATGCTAAAAAGGGTTGGTACTTTGATCTTCAATATCTCAGAAACCAGGATGTATGGACCAGCACCGATAATATGATCACAATGGGGTTTAAAACAAGTAACAATCGCGTATTATTACACGACTGCCCCAAAAAAAGAGTGTTATGTTTTTTTTTTTATTATTGTTTATTTTCAAGCAGGCATCCGAAACGACGTGATCCGACAGAGACCCAGAGTTTTTGACATAGCTCAAAGAATAAGTAAGCTGTGGCCGGCCATACTAGAACCGATGACCGTTGTGGTAGACGTGTTCTTGAGTGGAGACCGCGAATCGACAAGCGTCGATATAATTATATAAGGAGGGCAGCCCCCAGGCTCGGTGGAGAGACAATCTTTGCAGGGTGGCTGATAGCAACTAGATGAGCGTTGCTGAGAATCGAATTGAGTGACGTGAAGCCTATATCCAGCAGTGGACTGCTGAAGATAGTAAGAGTATAACCGTTCGTATTGTACGAAAAATTAAGCCTAACTATCAGTTATAATAATTTTGCGAACACTATTCTCGGTTTGTCCTAGTTACTAAACAATATAATTCAGATTAGAGGCCTATTGTTATTCGTTATCAATTATCGTCACCTTCAAAGCTTAACTCTGTTATTGACAAATCTAATACCGCAGAATCAAACGAATTGTAAACTACTCCCGCCATAATATCGGTTTCACGCTAAAACCTATTTGTTTCGACCGCAATGCTGTTAATCAAACTATTGAATATCTAAAACCCGGTAACTTAGTTACTGTATCGCTTTAATTAATGAATTATCGAGGATTTATGTAGTTTATTTGTATTCTATTTTTTATTATGGCAATTTTGCCCATGTCATATACACAGGGACATTCAGTTATGTTTAGTATAATGTCTAAGATTGAAAGTAGTGAAGATACGAGAAGCTTTCAACTGACAAACATTTTGGAACGAGTAACTTGTGAGAGAGCCATAAAAAACTTAAACATAACATCACGCATGTTGTCCCCGAAAGGTTAAACAGAGGTGCACCTAATAGTAAAGTCACATTTCGCCAGTTATGCTTTATCCACATGTTATAGTGGGCGATCAGCGAGCTTATTGTCATCAATCAGGTACAATTCCGGGCTCCGTGACTGCTATTGAGAAATTCCTGATAGAAAAACCTTATAACACTTTGGCAGACCTGGGAAACGAACCCATGACCTCATCCGGAGCAGTCGAGCTTGCGACCGCTAGACCAACGAGGCAGTTCAGTAGCCAGGGAAATAAAACCTGATAAAATAATTAAGAAAAAAGATTAAGCTGTCAAAGTGAATGTCCCCAAATCTTTCACTGAATCCTGACGGAGACACGACACCAACAAATCTGTTGGTCCCTTATCTTTCAATCCGAACCCGAAGTAACTTAACCCGAATGATTTCCGAGTCATTAACCCACTCCCACCCGTCCTAAGCTAGATAGACAACATCTGACTTAGACGTGTATCGTGTGAACCTCGGCTTACAGATTAACTGTCGCTGATCCCGCTGTAACACAGAATTGGAGTTATCAACCACGGACGCGAAGAAATCGTGCTATCTCCAAGTAATGCCGGCTTAGTGAGCCCCAATCAAACTAAACAAACCCTACTAATCGTATTTCTATTCTCTATCTGAGTTTCGTGAGCGCAGGATTAGTCCGTATCCAGTCGAGACGGAGTTATGGTCTCGTTACCTCGAATGACTGTAAGTAAAGTGGCATTTTAAGATTACGGAGTCTGTAGTGGTGCGACGGAGCAATATTGAACGCTCATTACAATGTTCTGATAATGGTAAAGGGCGTCCTGAATATCCATTTAGGCAGAATCAATGACGTTCTTGAAATTTCCACTTTAATGAGAGTAGGTTTAGGATGAAACTGTTTTGACCTTGAACTGAGGACAATGTGTTGTTCAGAAGCCGAAAACTATTAAAAACATATAACATTATTATTGTATTTTTCCTGTGCTTTTTACTGTGTGTACATAAATAGTAAAATAAATAAATAAATAAACATCACGACTATAATTTCGGAAGGGTTAGGCACACCCACATTTCGCCAGTTATGTTTAAGTCCCTTGTAGTAGAAAGCGAGCCTATTGACATCAACTGGGCACAAATCCAGTCTTCGTGGCTGCTACTGAGAAATTCCTGGTGGAAAACCCAATAACACTTTACTCGACCCAGGAATTGAACCCGGGACGTCATGCACAGCATTCGCGCTTGCTAGACCAACCAGACAGTCACTATCAAAACCCCAGCCTAGGACCTCGGCTCCGGCCCGGGATCTAGGGCCCAGCAGCTCTTAAAATTACTTCAAAATACGTAAAATCATGTTAATATAGTGGATCGAGTGTAAACTATTCATCTTATATGTATGTTATCACTGCTGCAGCTGGGCGCATTCCTTAGAAGCAATTAATTGTGCCGCCCTCCTCCATTTATTATGTCATCTTGATGGCGGAAGCGAGCAAGCGCATCCGTTACTAAACCTCTTAACAATGTCAATCTCATCTCTCGGTACAGACTCCACCTAGTTTAGTAACACGTGGAAGGAAATGAAGCTGAATATTTTCAATAAAATAGTGATCTCTTAACCTATTAATTAGTTAATTTAAAATGACACATTTATTCATGAACGAATGAATAAATGCAACCATGAATAAATGTGTCCTCCGTCAATCATGGTTTCGTCAGAAGTTTAATGTTCTAATAGGTGTTAAAAGAACCTTCACAATACCAAAAGATTCATCCGTTTATCCCGTCATTACGATCTTTTCTTTTTGTTTTGAACCATACCTAGGAACCTTTCTGGAACAGGTCGAAGTTCCGACACTGTCTCAAGTTTTATCAATACAAGTTTTTAATTTTATAACTTTACTTTTATTCAAAGTAAAGTTATACCATTCTTCCATGACACTATTATAATATATTCAATGAATCTATCAGCACAGTATTTTGAGTGCATTACATTGAGTCTTACGGCAAACAGTGATTTTTCACCCCATCATAAAAAAGTCGTTTCCCAGCAATAGACATGGGTAGCTCGCGAATGAGAGATAAAAATGAACTAGCTCTTTAATCACAATCTAGCTCTCAGTCGCTCAGTCGTTCACGGAATAGCTCACTAGCTCATTTAGCTCATTGACTCTACACTCTATCAACTCTATGCGAGTAACGAGTGATACCGAACGGCGACGCGACGAAACGCGGACAGAAGCCGACAATGCCCGAACTTCTCCGACGAACCGGTGAACGATTTCGCATTGTACTTATGTAGCTCACTGACCGACTCTTCGGCTCAATATGTCATAGTAAAATAACTCGTATATTTGTTGTTTTAAAGATAAAAATGCTTTAGCACGTATAAGTATGAAAATCCTTAGGGAATAATAGTTTGTGATTTTGTAAACAAAACAAACGTCGTTCGTTATTTTCTTTCCTAAATGTACTCAAATTGTTTCGGCGGAATGTAGTGTCATTCGTGTCGCATATTGTAAGCGCAGTTTAGTTTTAGTTTCTCAGTTAAAACTTTAATAATTACTTGTAGTTAGTTAGAATTAGTAATAGGTAGTGTTAAATAAGTGTTAAGCTAAATAATATTAAGTGTTTTCAAAGAAAAAAGACTTTGTGTCATTGGCTTTCATAATTTTAATATTTATTTGTAATAAAAACAAAACAACCTAATGAATCTAATTTTATTTAAAGCTCGCAACTAAGTTAAATGAACTAAAGAACTTCAAAGGTTTTATAGAGCCACTGAGCTAGTTGTCTCGTTTGACTTTATACCTACTCGCTGCTGTAGCTCGCAAGTAAGTCAATTGAGCTCAAGAGTTAAAAGAGTTATTTGGTGAGCTAAAGAGCTAAAAGAGTGATATAGCTCTTTTGATCAAAAGAGCTATATCTCTCTTTTCTTTTCAGTGAGCTACATTTCGCATGTCTACCCAGCAATAATGTCTGTGCAGAGTACCTTAGTTTCATGTCCAGAATGCTTGGTTTACGGCTTCGAGAAGGGTCCTATTACACGTTCTTCTTTATCGTGTGCCTAACCTACCATTTTACACGTTGTATAGGTAGTACGAACAATCATAATCGTAATCACAGTTACTCTGTGTGTGGGTGTAAAATGTAATCCACATAGGTCGGTAGTCACATCGATTAGTGAATATCACGAAGGAAGGACAAAATTCCACTGTCTTAAGAAAGGAAGAAAAAGAACCGAAACCGCAAACCACACGGTCTAAGTCGTATGCGACAGTTAGCTAAGGAAAAAACCGCTTCAAATCGATTTGGCCACCATTTTTTGCAGACGTAGGCAAGAATTTATTTTCCGTTGTTAGAAACGGCTAAAATGCAGCAGGGATTCAAAATCCCGATACATTTTAGAGTCAGTTCGAACAAGTTGTTTTAAACTGATTTGAAATGAAAATCGGTGACGAACGTTGCTCGGCCGTAGTCCGCAATACCGCTCTTGCGTTATTTACGTCTATTTCCTTTCTGTGCTTCGAATATTTCTGTCCATCAAGTTTGACTGTACGAAATGGATTTTTTATTAGTTTGCGTTTAGTCGGCATATGAAAAATATACAAATAAAAATAAATGAAAGACAAAATTTGTACGAAGGGGGTAATCTCCAGAACTAATGACCCAATTGTAAAAAAAAATTCACTGGCTAGCACAGCTACATTATTAATGGGTGTTATCACTATCACTACATATAACTACATATATATATATCACTACATAGTATAAAACAAAGTCGCTTTCTCTGTCCCTATATCCCTATGTATGCTTAAATCTTTAAAACTACGCCACGGATTTTGATGCGGTTTTTTTTAATAGATAGAGTGATTCAAGAGGAAGGTTTTAGTATATAATTTGACCGATACTCACGCGGGTGAAGCCGCGGGCATCAGCTAGTATTTTATTTATTTATATTAGTATAAAACAAAGTCACTTTCTCTGTCCCTATATCCCTATGTATGCTTAAATCTTTAAAACTACGCAACAGATTTTGATGCGGTTTTTTTTAATAAATAGAGTGATTCAAGAGGAAGGTTTTAGTATATAATTTGATCGACATCCACGCGGGCGAAGCCGCGGGCATCAGCTAGTAGACTATAAATTGTATTAATATTATCATGCATACTTGCTGAGCTATCACAATTTTTGTGGACAAAATCGCGGGCAAGTAAAAAGTAGTGTATTTAATAAAACTTGTAAGAAATCGACATTGCTGTCAACTACATTTCTAATCGATAATCGTCACCCTTGCCACTCATAAGCATTTCATAATAAATTGCCTAGCTGGATCGTTCCCTGACCTAAAACGGCAATAACCTATTCATCTCACTAAACCTGGGCATTATGGTAAACTAAAAGTGTCAGCTGTTGTTCACAGTATATAATTAAATTATTATGTAACAGGACAAAGGTTGTTAAGTTTTATTCAATTAGAAGTTGTTAAATTACTAAGAAGGGTTTTACGAAGCTACACATTAATTATCTCAAGCTGGCATCTTGTAAAACCGACACGGGCTTAACAAATATCGGAAGCGGCCAAACAAGGCTTCTTAACTTTGAAAATGCTTAGTCACCGCCGAGCTTGTGCGAAAGAGATTGTTTCTGAAAACAACGCTACTCGACAGAGTAGATAAACAATTTTGCTGAACATACAAAGCGTGAAAATAAGTGTTCTACTTGGTCGTTTCGTAATTACCTACCATTAACCAACGTACCATTACAATTTTTATAATTATTTCATACTCATTGATATATATGATAACTTACTAATTCCATTACTTTGTCATTCTTTTGTTCTTTTATTTACTTAATGTTCTGGGAAATTCAAAAGGCTATTCGATGATGTATGGTAACAGTAAGTACATCAATAATGGTGTCGTCCCCATTAAAGTACAGAGATCTGAGAGAGCCTCACAGTCACAGTTGTAAGCTCGTCGTTCGTCTCGAAACTTGAACCGCAGATCAAACTTTCCTCGCGAGACACGAAACTTGACTCGAATGATAAGATTAAAATATTACATCGGCTTCGCAAACTCACTCAGACATTATTCCAGTCGTGAGTTACAGTAGTCGTATAATTATAATGTTAACACCGCACTCAACTTAGCCGATAACATAAAGAGGTTAAAGCCTATTAGAGCTGTGAGCCGTATATCCTATAATAGGTTCTAACTAAAACTTTATCGTAAGATATAACTTCAGAATGAACACTTTCCGTTTCAGTTGCTCGTTTCGCTCTTATCAGAACGTCGTTGCGAAGGATCCTGAAATTTATATTATTGGTGCAGTGGACGGAAAAAGTAGGGCAGGGAGCCACCAATTTGTAGCTTTTGGCAAGCAGTTAATGTAAGGGAGAGGGTAGAAAGTAAAACTAATTAGAATAGTATGTGCAATGGCTGCATGCAGGGTGTACGTCTGAAGGTAGCAGAGGCAGCAGGGGAGGGGCGCGGGCGGCGGCCCGGGGCGTTCATCTAATGAGCATCCTGCTCCTCACAATGTACCGAGATGATATTCCGCGGTGGCCCGACCACTATTATTATATTCCGCCAAGCGAACCGCCGCGGGCACAGCGTGCAAGCCTTTTCAAAATAACTGTGTTGCGCTATATTTACGACGGCTTAAAGCGAACCTCTAATTCTAAATGTGGAGATTATTCCGTTCAAATTGCACGCCACTCAGTGTTTTAATGCAGGTATATTTTAGCGTGCCTTACCTAGTAATTTACACTGTCGAGCATTACTCATTTTGAACTTTGCCTAGCAGCTTTGCTTTTACAATTTTTTTTGAACAAGTCATGAGAGTTATACCCAGTTATATCTATCTATGTGAATGAAAATGAATCGAAGATTACGCAAAATAAAGGTCAGTTTCTGAAAACACACGTGTTACACACGCCTGCATATCAAGTTACCCGAAACTGTTCCATTTTTCCAACCGACCTTGAACCTAATGCTTCTGCGATAAAGTTGCAAATATATGAAATAAATATTTGGCAGATTGTAGGTTAGCATGATGCACTGCCGTCTGTACGTGTACACTCGTAGATATTGCATTAATCACTTGATCAGTTCTAATAGTTCACTTGTAATGGAACAACCTTAACTTACAGTACCACGAATACTCTGAAGAATATTCCCAGTAATGAACTTGACAAGTTAATGGGCATTAAGGGTGTGTTCAGACACTCTACATACGTCTTCAATAAAACCGGTTCGGTGGCACGGTTCGACTCAATCCGACCTAATCTCGGCTTACAGGAGATCACAAGAAACGTTACCGGCGCCGTGATAACGTTTTCCATTTGCTACAATACGAAAATTATGTGTTTGTACTAAAAATATCCGAAAAACCAATAGGTATTTAGAACGTTTGGGATTTTTTTTTCGATATTTCAATGTTGGAAACTAAGACTTACACAGTAACTAACGTAACCTAATCTTTTAGATACTATGTATAAAACTCTCATATGGTACCTACAGTTTTCGTGCCAATGCGAAAGATACCTATATCATGTCCGCGAAATGCAAAATCTAAGTAACAATCTGACTATATCAGAATTGGTGACGTTCATGTTAAAACTGTGTGTTCGTAATCTATAGGAGTGTTACTACGATTGTATCCTAAAATATCAATAATCGCTCCGTACACCTAGAGACATAGGTATTGACACCGATTTGAAAAGTTGCTAAAAGAATGTGTCTATCTTCTTCTGCTCATACAGTAAGAAAGAGACGGAAGATAATTACAATTCGTGACGACTTAAAACTTCTTAACAGGTGACGATGACGACACTTCAGAATATGCCGCCTTAACATGCATGAGCAATTGAGAACTGTGCACGAGATCTGCAAACTAATTAGCTTGCTAGATATTACTTCTTGTTTCCTGGTATTCTGATAGACATATACAATATCGACGCCAATATAAAGTGGAATATGTAAAGGATAACTTTTCTCTGTCATATTTCATAGGATTTTTGGAAAACTCCTAAACCTTTAAAAAATTATTATCATTATCTGCCTAACCTCTTCCCTTTCCAAGTACGTTAGGGACGGTTTCCCGGTTGCATCTGAATACCAGTATTTTACACGGAATGACTGCCTATCTGACTTCAACAACCCAGTTAGCACTAGATAATACGATATCGATATCTTCCCGTGGGTGTCGTAAGAAGTGACTGAGAGACTTACCAGAGAATGGGCAGCAGCGTTCTCTGTGCCTTCTTAACAACCATACTGCGATCGCCAACCCGCCTGCCAAGCGTGGCGATTATGGCAAATAAACCCCCTTCTGGGGGAGGCCTATGTCCAGCAGTGGACGTTTTTTGGCTAAGCTGATGGTAAGACTGGTTATCAGACTTTCGGAACATTGTCCTGACCTGTAGCGACTGCCAAAGATCTACTAAAGACAGCCGGGACCAATGCAACGGCTTAACGTGCTGTAGCAATTTCTTTGTCAACACCTTTGAACTTAACGTAACACATTCAGTTGATTGTTCACCATTGCTTTATATGTTTATAAAATGTATCTACTCGAAAACTAAAATAACGCAATGAATGTTGTTCAACAAAAATAATGGCAAAGTTACACAATAACCCCGCAGGTAATTCTTAACAATCTAGTCAACGTAGAGCCAAACAAAAATGTTGCAGTAAACTAAACAAAATACACTTTCATGTTAGCTAGAAAGTCCAAATACAAATAGAAAAGACTTACCTATTTTATACTAACCTTTATATAAACAATGCAATTTTCCATTCGGTCGGCGTTGAGCACAAACTAAACGGAAGCAACTTTTCTACTCGATAGCTTCAAGCGAGATGCCTCGCGAGTTTTATGAATAATAAACATCGTTTATTGTTTACTATCCGTAACAACCTAAGTTTTGTAATAAATTGTGTGGTATTTTTTAATTATTTTGATAACGACATACTTGCTACTGGAAGTTTGTGTATCCGACTAACATAGGCCCAAGCTTTGCTGTTATTTTTCAAAATATTTGATACTTAGACAATTTTCTATAAGTAGTCGGAAGTCTTATTTTGTGAAATGAAGCAGATATGTTGAATTGTGTGTTTTCCAAAATATGCAAATGTTGGTCTCAACTCTACTTTGACATCAAATCTAAGGACTGTTATACTGTAGGTAAAGAATTTTCACTAAGCTGCAGATTTAGCTTACAAAATTACTCTACAATGTACAAGTTTCTTTAACGAACTTTCTTATTCTAAAAGCTTAACTTCGAAGGAAACATGAAATTATGATTTCAACATTTCCTATTTTAGAAACTGTTGAGCAAAATCCAACGGAAGCAAAAGGTAATTGCAACAGCGCAAAACAAATCCAGGCTTCGCAGTCACCCCGCCTGTATCTAACGACTAGATGAAGAAATAAGCTTTCCATAAGCAAAACTACATTTTATACAGAAACGAAAGCAAACAAGTTTATCTGGGTAAAGTCAATGGAAATGGCAATTCGTTTTTTACGCAATAAAGAAAAAATAAACAAAAACCCGCGTGAATTATAGGTACAGGGACATTTCCTGTTGAGCCGTTACGTACCGGGCTTTTGTTTTGGATTTATTGATCCTTTATTGCAGTAAAGACGGCTTGGGTGTGTCTAACCGTGCATTGGAACGGGAACTTGGGAGAATATTTCTAAGCAGCGGAGAATTTATGGTAAAAATGATAATAATATGCTTAAACTTTTCGGGGAACGCGGAAAAAACAACTATACGCTTTTTGTTCGATGTGAACTTGCTGAGTTTACTAAGCGGTAAGTGACACAGTTAACATTATGGTCTAATGTATTATGTTATTTATTAAATGAACCGCGCTATACTTAGAAAGATAGCGAAATAATTTTAGTCAAATAGTAGATAGGTACCTAAACGTACCAATCACCCGAATATTCCTGACAGTTATAACATTTTTACGCTCACATAATATTAATTGTGGTATTTTTCAGTAGTTCTCCCGAGTCGTAACTGAACTTGCGGAACAAAAAGTGAACCAAACGGGAATGAATACACGCATACGTAATAGTTTGGCGAAACGCGACTCTATGTACTTCCAGGGATATTAGTTCCGAAACGGCACTTTTGTGATAGTATTTTGTTTAGTTGGCGAATCGGGAAAGTTACCAACGGGATGTAGCCGATCAGATTAACCAATCAAATTACTTTTCACTCGATTCTGTTTCAACGATCAATGTTAACAGCAAAACAAAGCTAGAATCGTACTGAGTCGTATACTTTTTCGTCATTCAACTTGTCAATAAAACTCGTGAAGTAAGAGTAACTTGCTGACAAGTTTCATCTGTTTTAAATCAATGTTGGTTTCCATTGGCACTAGACAAAGTTTCACTGAAGGAAGCCAATAGAGGAAAGGAAAATAAAAAGTTCTTTTCCAACTTGGCTCAAAGTGTCAACTGAAGTTCAACAATCGACGTGCGAGAGAGTAAGGAAATGTTTCCTGGAACAGCGTCAAGATACCTATGCATTTTCTTCAAACAAGATACGATACATACGTATAGGGTATATTAAGGGTAGCCACTACAATTTACATAAAAGGTTGCTGGCCTCTGGGGACGTGGGGACCCCCTGGATTTGCCCCAGTTTGTAGAAATCCGTCGACGTCAATAAAAGTTACTCTCCCGTAGAAATGAGCCCTGTATTATCTGTTCGTTGTTTTATAAAGGTCGATTCCTACGAGTAATTTTACATCCGTTCTGTTTCTATGTTACTTGTGGCGGTATCTTTTGACTGACACTTGGTTGTATTGTGAAGTGGGTGGCGCAAACAGATCGCCAGCCAGCTTTTACGCCGGAGTGGCGCTAAGCGCGACCATTTCATGAAGTAATCCGTACTCCGAGAGGCATTAGCGGCTCCCCGCCCGGCTTCCTCCTACACTGACGGTGCATTTTCATACTTTTATTGTAACTTTATCTGTCTAAGCTTTATTTGGAAATACACTTTGAATATACCTATCAATGTTGATTGCCATTTACCTACTTAACACTTTGATGACCTATTTAATTATGCCAGGACAGACTGAAAAGCAAAGATTATAATTATGAAACAATTTTGCATAGCAGCATAAGCCGGTAGCGAACTATCTTTGCGCTGTTTACTTGGCAGTGCAGCTTCAGAGTCGGTAGGCGACGATAAGTAGAATCGTTTCACGGCATAATCCTCTCACTGAAGAGGTATTATCGTACTGTGGAGTCCGCCCGACTAGGGATAAGTACTGCATTGTGTTGTAAGTGTTGGCGTTTTGACGTGCGCCTACTTGTGGCAGAGCCTCTGAGACTTAGCGGGAGAAGACCGTGGGACATGCTTTGTGACGTGTGCTGCTCTTGATTTAACTCTCACCTGTTAGGTCATGTTAATAATATTCAATGTAGGTCATCTAATGTCCATTGCTATACCTACAGCGCGTATAAGAGAAGTGTTGTCATCTTTTTAGGAATTGGTTCCATAGGACATCCAACCTCTCCATGGCACGAGTAAGTAACTAAAGAATGATTTCTATCCGGTAGAATTGAACGAGACTTCAAAATTTATGCTTACATTAACAGTAATCAACACTGAAATGAATGTCTTAATAAAAACATACACGCGACGACACATTAAGCTTTACAATTCTAGTATAACAAGGCCTCGTTTTGTATAGATTACCCGTAAGTAAAATAGATCCGCTAAAAGTGCGTACTTTTCAATTTCCAAAGCTTGCCCCGGCGGCGCCTAGGCATGAAATTCAAACTGTGTACCTAATCATATTTAAGCACTTGTTTAGGTCTTATACCTATAATGTTAAGGAAAAAGAACATGATTTTGAACTAACCACGCAACCAAGAAGACGAGTAGGAAGTACCTAATTCACACATTTCCCAAAATATCAACAAAAGCTTTTTAAATAGAACGCTGTTGTGACATCTGTTTTCCGGTCATTGCACCCTGTAACTTTTAGTAAAAGATTTTCCGCCAAGAGCCTTTTGCCTAAAACCTCTTTAGAAATGTCCAACACAGACGCGTTATTTAAGAATCCGGTCAGATCACAAAGCAGTTTACACTTGAAAATTACGAAGTTGTGTGTAAATGTATAATGAGGTTTTAATGCGTGTATTTTAAAAACTGATTCACTGGGAAACAAAAGAGAGATTATACTTTTCGCTGTAGGCAGTACCTCTGAGTGTTACAGTGTTTTGTCTCCGAGTATTTGGATAGGGAACACCTACCTCATATTATTACAGCTTTTAGAAGATTTTTGATTACACAATAATATAACATCGCACCTATAATACCCGAAAGGAGACAGAGAACAGCAAGGGACAGAGTTGTACCTCCTAATACTATACTCAAATGGGGCAAGCCTATTGGCATCAACCGGGCACAATCTAGACTCCTTGGCTGCAACTGAGTAATTCCTGGTAGAAATACAATACAAGTAACAGTTTGCACCACCTGGGAATGAAATCCAGGACCTGATTCTCAGCAGTCGCGCTTAAGATATTACAAAATAAAAATAATTTATCACTGAAAAAAAAAAAGAAAATATTGCTGGGCATTTTTACGATATCACATCAGTACGCCCATTGTCGTTGACCAGTAAACACGCTGGTCGCTAGCCACTAACGTTTCCACAGTCATTTTAGTAAAAGCCAGTCATTGTCTGTTTGGATCTTTCCCAAATACCGCGCCGACTGTCCGATACGAAGACAAAAGGCCACTACACACTGATGGCATGCATATCGAAAACAAATGCACCCATAAAGAACCAGCCCTTTATTTCGGAATACAAACAGAAATCGCGGGTCTTTGGACAAAAGATTAATCACCATGCAAGTACAGTACTCTCGATAAGTAGCCAGAGTAATGATTGAGGCAGCATCACGTAGAGTAGCAATTCAAAACTCCCAAACGTGACTCGAAAATGCGAGAGGTTTGCAAAATTATAATTCATAAAAATTCTCTTCGATAGGATGTAATCTACATTTCGATTGTCATCTGCGTTATTCTAAGGGATTGGATTTTAAGGGCGAGAGATTTATTCTAGGTCTGCGAGGCTTAATTGAGGTTCATTCAGCGGAGATATTGGTAAACGGTCAACGGCGGCGGTCGCCTGATTGAACTCTCTTTCTTGTGTCATTGTAAGGAGTAGGTTTATCAGGGTATTGGCGGATTCAACTACCTATTTTGTGTTGTATTACATTACAATTACATTACAATTACTTTACTGCCTGGTTTAAAATTGAATTGCTGAAGTTTACTCTCAAGCGCAGTAGAGTTAAAAATTGAAAGTTAAAAATTCAAGAGTAGAAAAAAGAATAAAACCGTCGACCTATTAACCCGTTTGAAAGTAGGTACCCATGATCAAAATCATCGTCATCATTTCAGCCCGGAATGACCCACTGTTGGCCTCCCCTTTCTTCTACCACTCTTCTCTGTTCTGTGCGTCTCTCATCCATCCGTTTCCCGCACTCCTGACGATATCGACAACCCAACGCGCTCTTGGACGGCCCTGGATTCTTTCCATGATCAAAATAATAATGTTAAAATATACAAACAAAATATTACCCAATAATCTTTAAAATACCTTTCCGCCTACGTATACCTATATAAGTAGCTAGGTACATCTCATCATCATCATCTGCCTAGCCTTTTCCCAACTATGTTGGGGTCGGCTTCCAGTCTAACCGGATGCAGCTGAGTACCAGTATTTTACATGGAGCGACTGCCTATCTGACCTCCACAACCCAGTTAATACTAGGTAATACGATACCATTTGGTAAGACTGGTTGTCAGACTTTCAGGTCACTGACTACCTGTAACGACTGCCAAAGATCTATATATGGCAGCCGGGACCAACAGCTTAACGTGCTTTCCGAGGCACGGAGGAAACTCGGTATGTCGGGCGGTCACCCATCCACAGACCGACCTAGGCAAGCATAGCTTTACCTAAAGATCGACCCGAGTGGCAGTTCTTATTAAGCCACGAGCTCCTCTATTCTATAGCTAGGTACATCTAACCTACAAAAATCAAACTAATAAGTCAAAATTAAAGCAACCATGAAACGGTTCAGTTAGCGGTCTCAAGACGGACTATTGAGGTTTAACAATGGGGCCAATCACGCGCCAACTTCCAAGCCCTCTGGAGAGCACGTCCTCACACTTCCGACTTGCGGATACTTCGCGAACTAACTCAACCACGGACGAAAAATCCCCAATCAATTGAAGAATCATGATAAAGTTAATGATATCGTCTCTGACATAAATTTATTCGAAGCGTGTTCGCGCCGAATAATTTTTCTTACTAATTTCATTTGCGGAGTTTTGTGAGCTGATTTTATTTGTGGCGGCTTTTCTTAGTATTTCAGAATAGCTTTCTTGATGTTGTACAAAGGTCTACACATCATAGTCTTAACTTAAATACCCAAAACATTTCCACCACATATAAGATGCACAAGACAAAACATAACTAAAACATAGTTGTTATACCACACAGTTCGATGCAAACTCCACAAAACTTCCCGTCACACACGCAAGATTGTCAACCTACATCAGCTGAATCCATCAGATACGGCACTCAAAGTTACAGGTACCGCGGTACAAGTCCAATCCGGTGTTGTGCAGTAAATAGGTCGGCTAAAAGTTGTCCCATCTCCGCGCGTGCCGGAGTCGAACCGAACTTACAGACGTCCGACGCAGCTGCTCGATACTCCTAGACATTTACGACACAAGAAACTAGTCTACAATCGACCAAACAGTTTTTATTTCGACTGGACAATGAAATCTGCGTAGCTAAGTGTTCTATCAACTTCATACGTAAGCCCGCATTCTAAGGTAAAGTTATGAAATACCCACTTGCAACTATGATGTAGGTGCATCGGTTTTAATGCAAACTCCTACATGCCAGAAACTAGACGAGATAATAAGCCTGAGCTGAGTACCTATAAAACTAAGTAGGTTTAGATCATACTTTGTGGGGTTTCACCGTTTACGAAGATTAGCTTTACGAAGTTTAGTGACAACAAGAAAAAACTGCGTGAGGACTTTATTTACAGTCATTTTCAAAAATAAAACAAGTGAGAAGATATCCTTCACAGTGGTTTTAAAGAAAGGTGCTACTTAAAAGTGCTACGTACTTTAAAAGAGTCAATGAGCCGAACCCTAAGTCAGAAGATGGCAAAGCGTTAACGCCTACCTTCACTAATCGAAATGCTAAATTGTCATCTCTCCAAGAGGATTAAGAACCCAAACCCCATACCTAACAACGACTACCTGAAACGTAAACAGGTAAGTATCCAAGTTTCCCGCACGTTATTAAACGCGCAGTCATATCGGAATCGCTATAATCGAATACGCTCCGATTCATAATCGTATTAAGCCGGGGGTCTGTATCGATTATATCCAGTAGATACACATGCTGAGAGCGGAACCGATAGCCAAATAAACTAGCAAACCGCATCGATTACCTGTCAATGGCAGCCTCCATTGGAGTGACCGCGTCGCCGGACCAACCGAGACCGTCCTGGTCATGGAGGTACGACCAACGCTTTAATTACGTCATAGATTTCCCTGTTTAATTTAAAAACTTTTGAATACTGCGCCAAATACTTAGCCTGTTACACGTAAATTATGTTGGACTGCAAGATCTCCTTTTCAGATTCAACCGAATGTGCTAGTTAGTAGAAATATTACTCGTTCCTCTCCTACAAATATGTAACATTTAATTTTCGTACAACAAAAAAGAGTGAAGAATCTGCATAGCAATTTCATTATTTTATGGTGTTAACAACACAATAGAGAGAACTTTGTCCTGACGAAACTTTTCTACACTTTTAATAAGAAGCCCATTCATCGCATACTTTTCATTAGTGGGGAACTGGTGAAGAAGGGGATGGCTTTATCGCAGTAACTCGTGACACCAGAAAATTAAAAGTGCGGAGTCATGGTTGGGCTATCTTAGAAAATAGGGTGACTGTGCTCTTACAGAACTTAATTAATCGACGCTTAAGCCGCTCCGTGGACATGTCCTACAATCGATATCGAGATACACACAGGCTTCGTCTAGTTCAGAACATAAATAAATAGGAACGACATTTGAACTGGCTGAAAAACCTGAATAGAGGTTCGTTTAAAAATGTTGTGTTCGAAAAAAATATTCAACATTCCCAGGTATATATAGTAGTCTAAGGTTCCCAGATTCACAAGTAAGTTCTTGTATGTGTGTCAATTTTCAGCTTCTTAAAAAACTTACAATCTTGTTTCAAATATTCCCTAAGTGCCGACATATTTGTTGTTTACAGAAAGGTTCAAACTGCGAATGTAGTGCGGGCCCACGCTTTAGACAGGGCCCTTTAGATGTTCAAACACTAGTGGTGCGCCCTCTCACGACTGTATCTGACACATAATCGATAGTGCACGAGACGTGTGGCTTTACCACTGGTTTAATGGCATTGATAAGAATCAATACACAACAGACTAATGTTATGTCAGGAACAGAAGAGTTTTTTGTGCTTTATGTTCTTTGAAACGTGTAGGTAGGTAGAAAAAGAAATAATTCACGTTTTTAGTGTTTTCACAGATCGAACCACGATAAACAAACACATACCATCGCGCCTGTAATCCCCCATGGGTTCGGCAAAAGCGTACCCATTAATTAGTACATCCCCATTTCGCCAGTTGTTTAGGTCTTATGTAATAGCGGGCGAGCCTATTGCCATCAGCCGGGCGCACATCCAAACTCCGTGACTGCTACAGAGAAATTCTTGATGGAAGAACCCAATAACACTACGCCCGACCAGGGAATCGAATTCAGAACCTCATGCTCAGCAGGGCTTGCAACCACTAGATCCACGAGGCAGTCCACCGGTCAAAAGTGAAAAAGATAGCATATTTTTTAAGTTTAATGGATTACGTTAGTATCTCGATTAATCTAGAACAATAAATGTTGTTACTGGCAACAAAACTGTTAACTGTTGATGTTTCAAGGCCTTTTTTTGGGGAATGGGAAATCAGCAAATGACTCCTCCCGCTCTGGGCAGAGCGGTAGGGAGTGTTAGACTTCTACTATCTAAAAACCACCCATGTTCCTGCTTAGTCCTTTCTGCCGAGGCCGCGGTATCTCTTTCGAACAACCCGCAGCCCCGACGGGAAGTTTCAAGGCCTAACAAATATTGATTTATTCATTTTGGGATTGTATCGTTGTGAACGAACGAGAAATGCCAAATTCCAAATTGACCGCATTCAAGCGATTTCCAAAGGGGACGCCTGGTAACTGGCAACGCCTCTTGCCTCAGATATGACCGCGGTGGTGAAAATCTGTTGAGGCTTATTTTGGAACAAATGGATGTCTAGCCGTGAATATGATTGATTACCTAATATCTGAGAGTTATAAATAGGCGTAGTTGTAGGCTATTTCTAGACGTCCGGAATGTGTTATTATTACATAAGTAGGTATCCGGTATAACTTATAAGCATTCGAAAACACAGGGTTCTTTCGTTTTTTGTGAATCATTAATGGTATTATTGTACTTGTGTCGTTGTTGTAATGTTTTGAGTTTAATAAAAAAATATTTCATTGAAATGTCCGTAGACCACTTCAAAACTTTCTCTACTAATGCCTTTTTTTTTTTGGCGGGTGGGAAATCATCAAATAACCACCTTCCGCTCTTGGGCAGAGCGAAAGGGAGTGTCAGACTTTTACTGACTAAAAGCCACCCATGTTCCTTCTTAGCCCTTCATGTCGAGGCCGCGGTATCTCTTGCGAACAACCCGCAGCCCCAACGGGGGTAGCCCCGACGGGACTGAGAGACGTTCCACATAGCTAGTAGATATTTAAGACGTTGATACTTAGCGACTTGTACAGTCATGAACACTAATATGTTTAAGTACATGCAGCAACTTATAACAGTGACTTTCTCTTACTGAATTGATTCACGTTTTGACGTTATCACGCAAGTCACACTATTACGAAATAGGTCTTGTCTCAAAGTAGAAACCGTTATTTCTCGAGAAAATCGCTTTTAAATATTGTTAAGTGTACGTACACGATGTAGAAGTGTAACGCTGTACAGGAACACCTCAACACTACTTCCTTAAACTGTAAGCAAGACTACAGAAGTACAGACACAACTTCACCTGCACGACTTCATTAGCTTTTACGTGACAAGACTATTTAAAGGCCCCAGCCTTTGCAATGTTTCACAGTGAGGGTTTCGGGTTGACTTTGACGTTTTAGTTTGATTTCTGTGCAAGAATTAGAATGAGTTCTATAATAAATAAAATCAACTCCACCTACTCTATCTTAGCCTTCTATTCTTACCTTATCTATCTTACTTATGCATGTGAAGGTTGACGCATCTGTAAAACTTAAGGTAGTAGGTACAGTTACAAGCACGAGCACTAATATTTATGTATACAGCAAAATTCAAAAACGCTATGGCCGTAACGACATAATTATCCATACGACATAATTAATTAAAACGACATAATTGAAGATAACAATCAATACAGTAGGAGAAAATTACTATTAAACGCTGTGTGTAAACATAATTATTAATGTTCGTGACTGTACAGGAGTTTTAAGATCACATCGTAATACCGACTCTCTCATTAAGTACTCAATATAGAGACTCTACAACATATTTAAGTAGGTTCCTCCAACTCCTATAAAAACCTATTTAAAAAAATTATGATTATTTCTTGGATAGCCAGATACCAAAACAATTTACCACCGATTTTATAAAATCGCACGTAGATGGACAACAAACAAAACTTGGTCAGTGTAACTAACATCTTCGTTGGGATTCCACTGCGTCGACAAACTCCTAAAAGTTTGGTTCAAACTTAATTTAGCTGGACTAGTCCACGACCGCTGATGGAAAGTTTTAGCAAAGCTCTGTACTAATGGAAGACGAACTAAATAACTGGAAGCCATCTACCAACTGAGTGAAACGTGATGTATCTTTGTCTGTAGGTAGGTAAGATAGTACCTACTCATTTTATGGGTGCAGGAAAAATATTTTTAACTACCTACTTAAAGCTACAGTACCCGGCGATAAATATTGCACATCGACCTTTGGAGAAACTATAGGATACGAAATGTCTGTTCGAGACATCTCTTTTCCGCTGTGCTTTTATATATAACTGCCGCAAGCTAGGTCGGTTCGAAAATGTTTCACGGCAAGCTAAATACAAAATAAGAACTTATTTAACGAATAAATTGCATTGATTTTTCCAAAGGTCGATGTGCAATATTTATCGCCGGGTACTGTAAGTACTTAGTTGATCAAACATTAATTAAAGTAGGTAGGTATTTAAAGTTTGAAAAGTTGTGTGGAAATCGGTTGTAATGGTACACGTAGTACGTAGGAATTAGGAAATTTCGTGAGGAAAGTTTTGTGTAAGAATGTAAAATTATAAGAAAGGAAGCCCAAAAAATCGTTAAAAAGACTGAAAATGATGACATCCAATGGACAGAAAACAGGTGCCTACTGAGATGAAAGAAGAAGACATGCTGACCGACGCGCGACGCCAATTAAATAAAATTGAGATAGGTAGGTGTAAGTAAAGCAAGATACAGAATAAATAAGACGTTGAGGCCACCTACTGCTCTGTTACATTTTGTGAATAAAAAGGTGTGTCAAGTTTCACCCAGCTCTAGAATGGCTCCCCTTTGTTTAATACCTTTTTCATCAAATAGTCACTCAAGAGACTTATTATGAACTGCGACGGTTGGTGATTTTAAACATTATTACTCAGTGTGGTGATTTTAATCATTAAGTCACATTTGTTACGGTCGCAAATCCTATTTCATTTAACATATATAACCTGACACTGACCAGCAAATTGCAAAAAACGTAATAAAATTTGAATTTCGCGGACTATTTTTCGCATTCATATGTTGTGTTTTTAGAGACTAACCAATTTTCTGCAACTTCCGGGTCTATATTCTATAATTTCCTTGAAAAGTAATTAATGACATATTTTTTAGTCGATTCACATTTCTCTAAGCGAAAGTTAGAGTCGCAACCCTAACTATTGCATCAACTAAAATCCAACACTACGCATACGCGACGCGCCGTCATGGTGTCATAACTTCAAAGAACCTGATAGAATCGTCAAAAAGTTTCTTTGCACAGATCAATAGATGGCGCTACTTAAACATTAAAATATAAATATTTTTATTACACTGGTATTACTGGTTTTTTTTTTGTTATGGCTACAACACACTATCGTTGTCATGTGTTTATTTCTTTTCACGCAGATGACGCAGACACGTATTTCCATTATCTTTGGCAGAAAAAAAAACTTCTCAAAGAAAAGCAGACAAAAAAAATACTTTTAAATTTTGTAGTTTATTTACAAAAAATTGATAATATAATTACTACTAATAACAGAAAATGTTAATTATTTATTGAAATAAATTTCAGTTACAGTGATTCATCTGGGAATGGAACGTGTTATTGACATTGACATTTGACTGTTTGTTTTCCAATCCGTATTTACTTTTGAGGTGAATGGATTCTTTAAATTCTTTTCTTATGTTTTGTAAATTTTTAATGACGATCCGGCTATACCGCTATCATCGACTGACCTGTGGCTAACAATTTGGACTCACTGTTTTGCTTTGTGAATTGAATTGTCGACCATGCCTATGAAAAGATGTTGTGCCTGCAGCAAAACACGTAAGTGCATTATTTTAATATTACAACCAATATATTATGATTAGTTAATTTTGGTCTTCTAAGTACATAATAAAATGACTGGATGATAAATTAAAAATATTTGTTACAGGTAAATTGAAGAGGACTACTTTGTATAATCGTGAGGTGGTTGCATTGAATAAGGAAATATAAAATCTTCAAAGTCGAAAGTGACAATGGCAGAAAAGTAAAAAAATAAAACAGATTTTTGTATTATCTATTTCGTTTTATTTAATTTACAATCACAATGCCATTTTTTTAAAAATCGTACAAGTACTAAAAGTGCCTAGTGCGAAAGTACCTTGCACAAAGCACCAGATGGCGCCACACGCCATACATTCCGCAAAATGACATGAGTGACGACTCTATACCCTATATAAAAATGTACTCTGTGCGCGCCGTTCACATCTGTCACGTTTCTCACACAAAATATTTATCAATTTTATATCAATGAATACAGCTGTAAATTGTCAGTATTCTTTAAATACGTGTGGTTTATGAGTCTAGGAAGTGTTTAATGAAGTAATTGACAGTTTTTTCCTTTCTAGATGCAACTTAACAGTGGTTAGAAATGGACCAACAATTCTCATTGTCCTGGAATAATTTTCACGGGAACCTGACTAAAGGATTCGCCGGTTTATTAGGAAATGGCGAATTTGTCGATGTTACTATTGCGGTCGAAGGCCATTTGTTACAAGCACACAAAGTGATACTGTCAATATGTTCACCTTATTTCAAGAAAATGTTTCAAATGAATCCATGTCAACATCCAATTGGTAACTAATAACTGTTTTTATTGGACTCAAGTTATTCATGTAACCATTTTTTTTATTTGTCTAGCTGTTCTAATATGATTTTATAACTTTTATTATTCACTTTCCAGTTGTACTAAGGGATGTGACACATAAGGCTATGAAAGACTTACTTCAATTTATGTACCATGGAGAAGTTAGTGTGAAGCGTGAAGATCTCACTAGTTTTATAGGAACAGCAGAAGTGTTGCAAATCAAAGGATTGACTAACAAAGAGGTCAGCTTGTTTACTTACTAAATGTTTTATTGCACTCATGCATGACAGGTATATTACATAGGGTCTTAAACCTGATGTGAACCCTGTAAGGGCCTTTACTGTATAGATATACATTCTGAATGTTCAGTTACAATATTAAAGTACCCAATATAGGTAAACTAACTGACAATGCTGGTATTTTCAGACTGAGGAGGATGAAGACAGTGAAAAAGAGCAAGATTTAACCAAACACAGAACAGAAACTCAGAACAACACACCTGATGCGGAGTCATGTGTGTCAGACAACTATGACACCAGCATTAATGATGAACCAACACAAAACAATGAACTGGAGCTGCTAAAGCAAAGGCAACTAATAGATAAACTACATAGAATCAGCAACCTCAAAAGAAAATCTACTGAATTTCTCCAAAAAAACTATTTCTCAGACATTCTCAATCCTGAAAAGAGGCCAAAAACAAAAGAGAAATCTATTTACAACCAAAATAATCAGATCTATCAAACTAATAATTATGAGAACATAAAAAACTTATATGATGACAATCCTGTAGATATTTCTTCTTCCTACAACACACATGTGCAGAAAACAAACCCTCAAGATTTTAACGAGAAAAGTAAAGATCAGTCACTGTCTGATAATGGACTAGATTTGAAAACAGAATGTGATGACAGTGATATCATAGTTACAGACCCAGCAGTATGTTCGAATTCTAAAAATTATGAATCTTCAAGAGAAGGGAAAAAAGATCTGTCTGTACCCATGGACTATCCATCACCACAAGACAGTAAGTATATTTCAGTAATGAAAAATCTTATCAATCTCTAAAATCCAGCACTGTGACATAATCTCCACCTCCATGGTTAAATTAGAAATCTGTACATCCATTATCTTTGCTTACTAATGCTTCCTCATAAAATCATCCTGATCAATAAGATTAGAGATTGTGTTGAAAATGCAATCATTTTATTATTTTTCACTCAGTAATTTTCCTGTTTTCTTTTGCATTAAGCTTTTTATTATGAAAACACGATGGCATTTTCAACAATTTTCAAATCTTATAAACAACTTTTGTACCTTTTATTACGCAAACAGTGCAATGAAAATGCCCATCGTGTTTTCAGATACCAGCTTGAGTTCGTTATTCATCGACCTTAAAAACTTAGTGAATGGTAAGGTGACTAACAATGCACTGAGAACTAACACAAGTGAAGAGTACACTAGACCAACAATGGAACATCGCCTTGTAACCATTCCACAAAAGGAAGATGGAAAGAAAAAATATCCGCAGCGTTCATGCCGTCTCTGCTGGAAAATAGGACGAAGACGAGACACTAGGTTTATGTGCAGTGCTTGTGAACTGCCTTTCTGCAAAACACCTTGCTTCGGAATCCATTTTAATGATATACTGAAAGTATCTCAATTGCAAGGAGACTATTACGCAAATTAACAGTTTATTTTTATACATAGTATGCTTCATCCTCTATAGAGGCAATATTCAACTATTTTTAAGTGAAAATAATATACATATTGGTAGAGAAAAGATCTAGTGTAGGGCTAGTAATGAGTCTTGCTATTTATATTTTTAATACACAAAGAAAGCTGAATCATAGATTCAAAAAAGATTTGGGTCCAAATCTATAAACTGAATGATTGTGAAAAAAACATCTTAGAAAGTTGCTTAAATAGTGTAGCATATAAGTTTTTAAACTGACATGATTGCTAACATTATTATTGACACTTGTAATGGGATATTTACCATGTTTACTATTTGTTTCGAGTTTCCGATATTTCGGCGCTGTTGCAAGTCTGACTCAATGCAAAAACTGCAATCAGACAAAACGGTCCTCTTGTTCGTATTTGGCGCTCGATACCACTACCACTGTCACTCACAACTCAATTCTGTTGCCGACACACAAAACTCACTGTGTCCACTCGCGATTTTATTTCGGTTTTCAACCTATTGAACCACTGAATTCCAGGCTCTCGACATTTGAAACCCATTTTCCCGGTTGAAGTTTTTATTCTTCGTAATTTCTTCTCTAACCAGTCTAGGTTTACATATAGCGGCGATCTGTCGAGATGACCTAAAGGTTATTTAATTCAAATACCCTGTTACAAGTGTTAATAATAATGATAGTGTAGCATAGGTTATTAATAATAAGTACCAGTTACATTTTGGAGTAATAAAGATCGTAAAGCACAATAATTTAATAAACTGTGATAGTGGGACTAAGCTCTCAAGTGCCAATTAATTATTAAATAAAAAATTAAAGCTATTTTTATAAAATTACATTCAATTAGAGAATAAAATAAACATATTTCACACTTTCCATTAGTGCCATCGTGTTTCGCCATAAAATTTTATATAAAGACTTTATTGCTCATATTCTAGTCTATTTATTGTACTAATTTAAGGTATCCAACAATAATTTCTGATACTATTTTATTATTAATTAGATTAGTGTTTGGACTCGTATTTTGACATGAAACAATTTTGATATCAAAATGATCTCTATTACACGTATTTTACATCAGTTTTACACTTATTTTGTATAAGCACCAAATTGAGATTTACATTCCTGATTATTTTACATTCGTCATTTTTTTATATTACTTAAGGCCTCTGTGCGGAACAATGACTTAATTTTTAAACGAAACAGAAGAACAAGTGCTATTTTTAATGTGTGATGTTACTTAATAATGTGTATTGAATGATAATTATAAGCGAATGTATTTTTATATCCATATTTGATTAAATGATATATAAACAGAACAAGTTTTATTTTATTCTGTAGTATATGGTTTGAAAAGCCATCCCAGATACTTTTAGCCTTGAAGTTGATCATAGTGATTGAAAAAGCAGCCACTAAAACATTTTCTTTACTTGCAGGTGCTCTATCACTTGTTATGAACGGATCAAATGAAAACCAGCAGCTACCAGTTCGTTACAAGTATATTTATAGTAGGAAGGGTCATAAACAATTAGTGCATATGAACTTTGTTTATACCAAACATTCAACGACTCATGGGAAGACTTCGTGGCGTTGTGTTCAGTATTTCTCGTTGAATAGATGTCCGGCCACAGTGGAAACAATAGACTCCATGATTTATGCTATCAATCACCAGCACAACCACGAACATTGTTACGAGAAATTAATAAGAAATAATATCTATGAAATGTGCGTTTCGCCCAAATAGAAACTAAGTTTCGTGTATATAGTATTATTAATATGTAAGTGGACCTCAAACAAGCGTAATGATGAAGCATTTTTAGCTTAACTGGAGTCTCAAGATATTTGCCATAGATTTGTGGCTTATCTTATATGACGAAAAGGTTCCTTGAGATTTTAGCTAAGCTAGGAGTGATCTTCAAAATGATAAAACCTCAGTATTGAGGTCTAAAAAGTTCCTATGTTTAATTTAACTATTACTTGTTCTATAATAATATTTCTCACAATTTGTGCATGTATAAATTTCGGAATGGTTTTTATACGTAAATATACCTTTAGACTCGTCTAGTCAGAAGATAGATTATTTTCATCTTGTAAAAACAATTCTGTCCCTATAAGGAGTAATTAATATAAAATGTTTATTTACTAATATTTGTTTTATTTACAATATACAGGTTTTTTTTTAAATTTCAAGTTGTCTCTAAACTTATTATTTCACTCGTTTAATATTGCCAGTAGATTGTTCTGCTAGCATTGCTGCCATTCTTTTTCTCGGCCTGTGTTTCTTACTGAATCCTATGCCTGAAACAAAAAAGACGTAATGGTTAATCCATGCAAATATTTCTCACGAGTATTCATAATTATGGTGAATTATGAATAGGTACTCGTGAGAAGCTCGTGGCTAAATAGTAACAGCCGCTCGGGTCGATCTTCAGGTAAAGTCGCGCTTACCTTTATAGGTTGGTCCGTATCTCGGAAAGCACACCCGGCTGTCATTCGTAAATTTTTAACAATCGTCACAGGTAGTCACTGGCTTGATCCGAAAGTATGACAACCGGTCTTACCAAGGGGTATCTTATTACTGGGTAATCCTGCCTGACCAGTTAGTACTGGGGCACAAACTGTAAGCCGTCCTCAACATAGGAAAAGGTAACACAGATGATGAATTATGAATAATGTCTGAATTGGCATAAAGGATTTAGAAGGAAAAAGGAGACGAGCCATAATTAAAGCGCCGAGCATCAGCTAGTAAACAGCAGTCACCGAGCTAATCCGTTCAAGTGCTTACGTTGTATTGATTGATGTCTTCGCGTTGACTATGTACCGCTGAAGTGAGGTGATACCGACCCCGTACAGTGTGAGCGTTGGCTTAAAGCTTACTTCTCGAAATACTTACGAACGTCAACGTCGGGTTTTTCCTTGAGACCAAAAGATCTTGCTACGGCGTCGACATCCATCGTTATCAAATTGAAAATTTGCTTCAATTTCTTAACTTCAAATGCTCTCATGTATCCTTGAAACGCTTCAACTGCCAACTCGTGAAATTGCGGATCTGACATGGCAGCATCAAGCTGTAAATATTTTAAAGAGCTTTTATAAAGGAAAATCATAATATCCTGTCTGTGCCCACTTGCATAACCACTTGTGCCATTCAAGATTTAATCGAAGCAAATGTTACTGGTCGAACAGAATTAGAGTTCATTGACCCATAAAGAAGACCAAGATTTAAATATATTATTATGATAATAAATCCTATAGTAATTATTGAATGAGCAATATTTGTAATCTCGAATACAGCTCAATATGTGAAGCGATAAAGTGATCTAGCTGGGTCTTATATCTGGAAAAAATCTTTTTCTCTATTTCATACAAGCAGAGCTTGGTTAATCAGTAATAAATAGTAAGTAATATAAAAATAAATAGTAAATCAATACTATTTACTAATACTGCGTCATTTTTCCAAGATAATACTAAACTGCTAAGTGTTCGTTACAAGTCTGGTATAGGTACCTATCTTACCTTAGGTTGCAAATTGGAAAACTTGTCCCATGGTTCATATTTGTCTACATATATTTTGGATTCTTTCAAATATGAAACGAATTCTATTTCATCTGGTCGCAATAATATGACAGCGTTTCCTTCCGCTCCCATGCCTCTTGCAGTTCTGCCTACCCTATGGATGTATTCCTGAAATAATCCAAATAAATTGTAAGACATTACATACAAACATTACTTTGGAAACTGTTTCCTTTTTTTCAACTCAAACCACGGTAGCCACATTCAGCTCAGCACTCATTCTGGAGTTTCATGCTCATGAAGGACTAACACCACGCGGGGTGTACGATCGCGTGTTCAAAAATACTATGACCACTGCCAAAAACCATCCTGCGATGTGCATGTATTTGGAAGAGCGAACACCGTGCACAGTGAGTTTTAGCGTGCGCCCTTAGGCATTTACCAAAAATATAGATGGTTCATTCAAACATACATTGGCATCAGAAGGCGGATCAAATTGTACTATCCAATCAACAGCCGGTATATCTAACCCTCTCGCTGCTAAGTCTGTGCAAAACAATGCTACCTTTTCCGCATTGTAGAAGTTTGTTATTACGTCAGTTCTGTCTGCCTGACTCATTTTGCCCTGCAATAAAATAAAATTGTTTTTATTTTTTTGTGTTCAAGTAATATGAGTAAATTGGAAAAGGCATACATTTTCAAGCCATGTAGTGTAAAAAAATCCTTATTAGCCAGAGTTCTTAGAACCACACACAAACATGATATACAGATAGTTTAACAAAGCTATGGTAATAATTATGAGATGTCTACCGCTATAATATCAGCTTATTTACTTACATGGATACATAGCACGGAAGCCTCACAGTACTTGCTAAAGAATTCATGGTGAAATTCTACTGACTTACAACTTGAGAAAAAGACCATTATTTTGAATTTTTGAGTTTTCTTTAGTAACTTATGTAGCCACCACAATCTGTATTCTGTTTCACATACTGCATACCTGGAATCAAATATTTTCAAATACAAACCATCAACCCACTGAACTATTTTTGTTGTCTTTAGAAAATGAAATCATAATCAGTTAGCAAATAAAAATACATCTTTTTAATAGTCCTGAGCCATTTTGTACCTCTCATTTTTACAGAAAAATTTAAACCGATAATAAATTACCTACCCTTGTTTCAAACCTTCAACAGTAGCCCTTAGATTATCTTCATCTGTGTTTATATTGTGAACTTTTTCCTTCATAGCTGATTTTACTAGGGCATCAGTTCTTTCAGATTGTGTAGCACTGAAAAGCATTGTTTGTCTGTGTTCTGAAAAAAAAACAATTGTATGCTTTATGGAAGGCTACTTAAAAACTATTTGTTACTCTATTTCAATAACAATAAGGCATAGATCTTGCCCATAATGATGGCTTGCTAAACTTACTTGGCAATCGGTTGATAATTTGTTTCAAGTCTTCTTCAAAGCCATATTGAAATATTTTATCAGCTTCATCTAATACGAGACAACATACATTTCTGTAATCAAACTCTTTTGTTCTCATATGATCAAATAACCGTCCAGGTGTTGACACTACTATGTGAACTCCTGAAATTCAAGTTTATTATTTTTGTGAATGCAGTGTAAAATGTAGCTGTGCATTAAATTACATTTTGACACAAGGAAAGAATTAACACAAGCAAAGATGTGGCTACACATTTTTTTTTGATAGAAAAGGTATATTCTAATACTTCACAGAGGATTAAACCAATACAGACCTATAGATAGCTCAGCACTCTGTTTCCTCCGACTTTCTCCACCAATGACTAGAGCCGATGTGATGGTCCCATGATGTGATACTAGTTCTTGCAGCACACTGTATGTCTGTATTGCCAGTTCTCTGGTTGGTGATATGATTATACAGCATGTTCCTGAAATCATAACCAATTTATTATAGCCACAAGCATGAAACAGCAACTCCATCATCTCAGGAGACGCAATATCCGCTACTTACCTTGAATTTGTTTCTCCATACATTTAATAACAGTTTCTACAGCTGGTATAAGAAAAGCCAATGTTTTGCCAGAACCTGTTTTGGCAGTTGCTACCACATCCAATCCATCTAGAGCAGCCGGCAGTACTTCAGACTGGATATCAGTCATTATTTTAAATCCCATTGCCTTTACAGCTTCCAAAGTCGCAGCTGAAATTTGATCTTCTAGAAATTTAAATTTCTTCCGTGGATGCACAGGTTCCTCTTCCATGGCTGGTTGCTGGATCCTGCAAGCGTCCAGTGACTGAGAGTCCAAATATAAAACTCGAAGAAGTCAATGAGCAACAGGCAAAAAACTTAAAAAAATATGAAATAACAACATCAACATAACCTAAAAGTTCACAACAAACGTGAAAGAAATAAACTATAAAGAATGTCAGTTGTCACACCAACGTCACACCACAGATAATTACAAAAATAGAGATGTTCCATCAAAAATTAGTCGATGTCGAGGTTATGTCAACAAAAATAGTCAATTCCTTAAACTGGCAATACTGTGTAAAGATTAAAAAATCTGTGATTGTTTATGGATTTTGTGACATCTGTCATTTGAGATTTACACATTGTGGGAAGTGGGAACATGTGTGTTTTCGTGTGAAACAAATAATTATTATAGTTCAATATGCCTACCCCTGACAAAATCCTTTTGAGAAAAATGAAGAAGCGAGAGAAGAACAAACAAAAGCTTCTTAATCAGAAGAGTAACGGAGTTTCTGAAGGCAATGCAGGTAACATAACCTCTTGAACCATTTCATAAAACCTTAATTTTCTTGTATTTAGAAGCATAGCTAATGTTCCTTGTTACTTTTCTGCATATTTATGAAGTTTTAATTCAATGGTATCTAAAAGTAGCAATAATAAAACATCAACGTGCAATATAATTAGCATCAACTACCATTTCAGAAACCGAAACTAATACAGTAACAGATGTAAAGAAAAGACCACGTGAGAATAATGAAAAGGCAGTGCCCAAAAGTAAGTATTCAACACATAATCATGTAATGCATTTAGTCCTCTTCAGGTTAATGTGGATGCCTTACGCTCTACGGAATAGAAGTGTTATGTTATGTTTTGGAGCTCATAGTGTTTATTCCAATCCATCTAAGACTGTTTCATTGATTTGATCACAACTTGTGATATTTTCAAATTGTGGTTACTTAATTTGATATCTTTTTATTAATAAACAAACTAATTCGTTAATAATGCTTTACAGAAAAACAAAAGAAAGTGAAAGCAGAGCCAGTACCAGTGAAAGAGGAGAGTGAGTCAGAAAACAGTGGATCTGAGGGAGAAGAAGATAGTGACTCTGACAATGAAGCTGATGAGACCACTAAAACTGAAAGTGAATGTAAGTGTCAATTTAATTATCATTATGACTCCATTCCAGTTCCACATCAGATCATAGCTGTAGAAATATAGCATGATAAATCCCTAAGAAAACTAGTATGTCCAAGGCCCAAAAATTCATCAATACTACCTATATAATCTGTACCAGGCCTGCATGTTGACTTACAGCTCTTTCTCCGTCTTAAAGAGCAAGCATATGTCCCAGTACCCGGAAGTTTATAAGCTAGTTATGCAAATTCAAAGGCCTTTTTACAACTTAATGCATTAAATAAGCATTGATGAAGCTTATTATTTTTTTTTTTATTTATATTAGCCTGTTTTGTCCCATTGCTGGGCAAAGGCCTCCCCCATACCTTTCCATCTCTCCCCATGTTTTGCCTTCTCTGGCCAATCAGTAAGGAATGAGTCCAAATCATCACGCCAGCGTTTCTTGGGCCTGCCTCTGCGACTTTAAGTTAATTTTTAAACCAAAAATGGAAATACTAATCTATAAAATATGATCTTTCTTTCAGTGCCAGGTTCCAGCTTATGCCTTGGCATATTATCAGATCAAAAGTTCACAGCTTTAGAAGGAACAGTCTGTGAATCCACATTGATGGGCATCAAAGACATGGGCTTCACTACCATGACAGAAATACAGTCCAAAGCTATCCCTCCACTTCTTGAAGGAAGAGATCTGGTTGGTGCGGCTAGGACGGGATCTGGAAAGACTCTGGCCTTCCTTATACCAGCTATTGATCTTATCTATAAGCTGAAATTCAAGCCCAGGAATGGTAAGTTTGAAAATGATTGATTTGTCAACAACTAGGGCTCACTTGCACCAATAATCATGCTAACAAGACATCTTCAATTGATTGACAGAAATAGAACAATGTTATAAATACATAATATTATGTTGAGTGCAAGGAAACATTCACAGATTTGTGGGTATGACATGTGGTCCAATAGTAGAACTGGTTTTACTATGGGACCCAAATATGGTTTTGCATGCCTTATTTGTGACAAGTGGGACTAGTAATAAAAGATTTTATTGTAATGATGACAAAAAGGCGAATGTGAAAACTTTACTGTCGTAACTCCATGACCGGTTTATGTAAATCTTCTAGATAAAATCGAGTCTCCGGTGAAAACTGTTGAGGCACATTTTATGTTGAAGTCCATCATTTACTGTAGAGTTTTGAGAACAGTTGTTTTGTGAACACAGAATGGATATCTGAACATTGAACACAACATCCTTTTATAAATAACCTTTTTAGAATGTTTTACATAGTGCTTTTTTTTTGTATTTTAAGGCACTGGTGTGATAATCTTGTCCCCTACGAGAGAATTGGCAATGCAAACATTTGGAGTATTGATGGAGCTGATGAAGTATCATCATCATACTTATGGTTTGGTAATGGGAGGAGCTAACAGAAGTACTGAAGCCCAGAAGCTTTCTAAAGGTAACTTTATTGAATAACTAGCTGTTGCCTGCGACTTCGCCCGCTACAACACGAAAATTATCCCACGGAAAGATAAAATCGGAATAAAAACTATCCTATGTGTTAATCCAGGTTATAAACTATCTGTGTACCAAATTTTATCCAAATCCGTTCAGTAGTTTTTGCGTGACAGAGTAACAAACATACACACTCACACACAAACTTTCGCCTCTATAATATTAGTGTGATTACTAAGAGAGGGAGAGAGAGATTTTCTATTTGTTTCACTTAGTATTCACTCTCTGGGAGGAGAGTAGTGGGATTGTTACAGTGTCAGCTCAGTCATGTGGTCACCAATTTGTCTCAATAGCCCTACAATGAGCATCTTCCTTATGTTGGTGCCTATGTGTGCCTCTCAATTAATTGTTAGACTAGTATTTAAACTTTTATCAGTCACAAAAAATATGATATTCAGCCATTTAATGAAATGACATAGCCTTATTTATTTGTGGTCGCAGGTATTAACATACTAGTGGCAACACCGGGTCGTCTGCTGGATCATTTGCAGAACACACCAGACTTCTTGTACAAAAACTTGCAGTGTCTCGTCATTGATGAGGCTGACAGGATACTGGAGATTGGTTTCGAAGAAGAAGTTAAGCAGATCATCAAACTGCTGCCTAGTAAGTAAATTACATAAGAACTTGTCCAGCCATCAGCCTTTTCATCACAGGTAGACTGATAGACTTTTAGAATTTAAGTTCTCTGAATAACTAGCTTACGCAGTTAATTTATAATAACTAGCAAAGCTCCATGGACATGGAAATATCATATCAACATCTCAATATAGTTTTTTTTATTTTATATTATATTATTATTAGCAAATGTGTTACCAAAAACAATAAAATGTATTTAAATACTCATCACAACTTTTGCTAACTAATTTAATTTAATTCCACAGTTTGCTGTCTGTTTCAGTTTCGAACATCTATGTTATATATCCGCTAACAGAAACCTAACAAATGTCTCACACACATTGTCCGGCAACCTAACCTATTCACTTCAATCGTAACATGTATTTACCGATCATTCAAATAATAATACGTCTCTTTCTTTCAGAACGTCGTCAAACCATGTTGTTCAGTGCCACACAGACTCCGAAGACAGAATCTTTGACAGCCCTCGCCGTGAAGCATGAACCAATTTATGTTGGAGTAGATGACCATAGAGAACAGGCAACTGTGGACTCTCTAGAACAAGGGTATGTATTAATTGTTAGAATTAAAAAAAAAAATAAGGAACAAAATGTAAACTTGCGTATCCTCAATAGAAAAGGGGGGATCCACCAACAAGATTATTGAGTTTTTTTCGCAATATGTTTGCATTTTGTCTGCAACTTGCCTGATGTGAAGCAATGATGGGGATGGCCTTGGGCCACGAATAAATTATTCTTACACTAATATTATTTTGCAGATAACTATAACATCATGATGCAAAAGTGATGCCAGTTTAGTTGTGACCTAAACTGGCATAACTTTTGCGGTGGGGGTTTAGTGGTGGTATAGAACTATAGATGTCACCACAATGTTATTGATGGCGTTATTATTTGTTGATTGAGATAGTATATGAATAATAAAATTAATTATGCTGAGGAAAACCATTGTATAAAACAACGGATAATGTATTTCGTCATTTAACAAGAAATAGTAAACTAATTGTCTACTTTTTTTATTTGACATCCTTTTACTTTTGTTTTAAATTTCTAAGACATAATAATGTTTTTTATAGATACATTGTATGCCCATCAGAGAAGCGTATGATGGTGCTATTCACATTCCTCAAGAAGAATAGAAAGAAAAAGGTGATGGTGTTCTTCTCCACCTGCATGTCTGTGAAGTATCACCATGAGCTGTTCAACTATATTGATCTACCTGTCATGTCTATACACGTAAGTATAATGTAGTATTTATTTAACATTTTAAGCACCGCTCGCGAACGTGGTTCTAGGGTCGGGCAGTGTTATTCAATTTTTCCATCAGGAATTTGTTAGTGGCACCTATGGAGTCTGGATTTGTGCCCGGTTGATGGCAATAGGCTCGCCCCCTATTACATAGGACTAAATACTGGCAAAATGTGGGTGTAGCATTTAACACCTCTGCCTAGCCCTTCGGGGATTACAGTCGCGCGATTATATTATGTGTTAAAGCACACAGTACAGAGGCTGACTTAAGGCAGTTTCTACCAGTCAACCTTTGAATAATCCCAAGACACAAAATAGTGGGTGTGTAAATCTGATTCAGGTGTTGATTTATCAGTGTTTTCGATTTAACCAGTGCGAAGACGTGTTAGGCAATCGTTATACAATCTGTAATATTCTGGCGAAGGTCCGAGTTAGTAAATTACAGACAGTCAAGTCTATTTTACAAAAAAAAACAAGACAAATGACTAATGAGAATGTCAGTCTCACATACTATTTTTTAATCTGTTTATCTTAGCTGTAAGTCTTTATTTATTCTATAGTTAATAAATAGGCCTAGAATACTAACATCCTCGGAAGTTCGCCCAAGATGAGACTGTAAATCTTAAAAAATCCAAGAGCATTAATAATAGATTTCTTATGGTTCTTAGTAGCCTAACGTTGTCGAGTATACATGTAATTGAAATGTTATTTTATTCTACAGGGAAAGCAACAACAAACAAAACGTACGACGACCTTCTTCCAGTTCTGCAACGCCGAATCCGGAATACTTTTATGCACGGATGTAGCCGCCAGAGGTCTGGATATACCAGCCGTTGACTGGATCGTGCAATATGACCCGCCTGATGATCCCAAGGTATAATATAAGCCCGCATCTTTCTTTCTTTCTTTTCTTTTTTTTTATAAAACGTTGCCCCACACTAGGAATTTCTCCTGTATCGTGGGTGCGTTTACAAACATTTAAACTCACATACACAAATACCCAGACCCGAAACAACTATCTGTAGGTCATACAAATATTTGTTCCGTGCGGGAATCGAACCCGCGACACGCAGCGCAGCAGTCCAATCGCTCAGCTACTGCGCTGACAGCTATCTGTCTAGACATATTTGTCTGTACGTTAAAAACTCAAAACGTACCGTTTCCATTAAAGGTAGACACAAAGTGTTGACGGATGCAGAGGGCAAGGAAGAACTAGCAACGATTCTACATACTCCTTATTTCTCGTTGACGATTATCATACTTACATCTAAAATCAGCTGCTTTTAACTGAATGTCTTGTAGAGAATATAGCTGATGTTTTTAATAAATTACCAGCACTTGAGTTGTCGCATTTCACAAGTGCCCTTCAATCATGTAATCTAACCCTTATGTCAATATTAATAAGTGTGGCACTTATGAAATGCAACTACCATTCCATTAACAAAAGCATTACCTCAACAACCTGTAATCCCATTATTATCTACTAATATATTTCAAGCACTAAAGGTTTCGATTCTATCTTCCACTATTGATGCTTTGATGCTCCGCCCTCAGTAACGGAAAATTTTGGATAGTAACAAAATAAATAATTGGTTTTCGATACCTCAGTTACCTAACGATTCAGACACTTTGCAGGGGCGTGCTTACGAATAGTACAATAACTAGGGTTAACCTGATTACGAGAAAACGCGTTTAAAGATTTATTTTTGTTTTGTTACGACCTAGATATTGCAATTAGATCTCGTTCTGCAGATTCCGAATATGTACTTAAGTCAATTTGGCGCGAAATTCGAGTTATTGCACTTTTCGTAAGGACCGGACGGACGGCGGCACAGGTTGCGAAACTATAGAAAATTATAATTATAATTTTCTCAGTATTACGCTTAATAAGTTTTGTTTTTTTTTAGGAATACATCCACCGTGTAGGCAGAACCGCCCGAGGTCTCGGAACAAGTGGACACGCGTTGCTCTTCCTACGTCCTGAAGAACTTGGCTTCCTCAGATTCTTGAAACAGTCCAGGGTCGCACTAAACGAGTTCGAGTTCTCCTGGAATAAGATTGCTGATATCCAACTGCAGGTTTGTGAAGATACTAAATTATTATTTTATGAACTTGTGACCTACACGTGCACTGCACGTGCGCACGTGTTGCAAAAACAGGCGCCTTGCAGATTTGGACTAACATTAAACGCGCACATCTGGACGAAATATGCTCGCACCTAGTTCGTACCTATTATCTTAGCTGCACTTAAATACCAAGACAAACAAACAAAATGCCGCAAGTTTTGAAAACATCATTATAACATTAATTATAATCCTTCTTTCAGCTGGAAAAACTAATATCAAGAAACTACTTCCTGAATCAATCAGCTAAAGAAGCGTTCAAGAGTTACCTGAGAGCTTACGACTCTCATCACCTCAAAACTATATTTGATATCGACACAATAGATATGGCCAAGGTCTCCAAATCCTTTGGTTTCACGGTACCACCTGCCGTTGAGCTCAAGGTAGCGAACAAAGGACCGCCACAGAAGAGGAAAGGAGGCGGTGGATATGGATACTTCAAGTCTTTGAACGCACCAAACAACTTCAAGCAGAAAGCTGAGAAAACTAAAATCTACAGGCAGAAGGGAAACAACAACAGGAAAAGTTGAGCTAGAATAATAAAATAAATCAATCAAGTTTATTTTTAACAGTCGTTTTATTATGATAAATTACATAACCCTTATCAAATATTTATCACACTTCAAATGCTCAATATGCAACACAACTCTCGTCTAATAAGTATCTTGAGATAATATTAATAATCGTAACAGTCAGATTACAAATGTTGTTGATAAACAATAGTTTCGATATTACTCTTATTTTCTTCGAGATAAGTCTTAATTTTCAACAACTTGCAATGTCATTTCTTCTTCGGTACTGGGATGTTAAAGTTAAGGAAATATTGAATGCAATTTTTGGTTCTTATCTCGCGGGTTTGTTTGGGGGAGCGCTTATCTAAAATGAACATGAGATAAACTGAGTTGCACGCAACAATTTTTTACTGCGTGCAGTAAAACGATGTTACGTGACATCATGCGATTGGATACAGAATGAGGACTGGTTTCCACCAAAGCGGAGACGAGAGGAGATGTGCGGAAATCGGCCAATCACATTTGTTAAAATTTACATCTGGTCTTTCGTCCTTCCTGTGATTGGGCGAACACATCTCTCCGCTCTGGTGGTGGCGCCTGTGGCGTGTTCAATTAGGTAACTGGTGTCAGTTGCACCACGCTTCTGTAGCACGGCATGTTCTATTAGTACTAAGGTATCCAGCTAACGATTGGTCTAAAAATCCATGGATGTCATTTTAAATGACATTGACCGTGTCTCGTTACTCTAGTGCTCGCAAGCGTGCGTGTACGTGGCGTGGGTCGATTCCCAGACAGATCAGTGTCATTGGGTTTTGACATCTGGTATTTCTCAATAGCAGACACGGGTTAGGATTTATATACTTAGGTTTTTTTTTTGTAGAATCCCGTTTTTGTGTCTTTGGCAAATACATATATCAAAAATTAAAGGTTCTAGGCAGGCTGAAGGCTTTAGGAGTTGGCCAAGATAATGGGTGACCCGTAATTGACCTTTCGAAAAAAAGTATGAATGAATGTTGCATAAAACTTTGATAACACTATCTGTTAGTGTATATTGCATTTGGCAACAGTCCGTCATAAAGGTCAAGTACGGGATATTATTTTTAGCCTCGGAGGCCATCACTTAGTAAAGGTTTTAACAGTTTTGCCATACAAAAGTATTTGCGTATGTCAAACCTATACTAAAGTGACGGCTTAAGTAATCATTAAATATCTCTGAGTACTGCAGTTAGAGATTTTTATAAAAGTTTGCAAAATTCGGCAGCTGAATGATTAAAATAACAGGAGAAATAATGTTAGCCCAACTTCCTGCATAAATCCAACAATAACCAGACAGGTCAAGGTCAATTATTAGGTCATTCACTAATCTGTTGACAAACCGTAAACTGGTCACTGTTTTGTGTCAAAACATTACAACTTTAGTCGATGACTGAATAGTGTTCAATGGATGAAAACGGAACACGGACACACACGGAAAAAAAAAACAGAACCGATTTTGATGAATTTTTTATGAGACCAATCGGGATTCTTCCTTTCACATAAAAAAGATTTTTTTTAAATCCGTTCATAAATGACAGACTTCTGTTCTGAGATAATTACCGAATTGAGAACCTCCTCCTGTCTTTGAAGTCCGTTAAAAAGGAGTAGTAGTAGTGGAGTCAGCCACGGAGTCTGATTTTGTTCTCGATTGATGGCAATAGGCTCAGTTGATGGAAATACCATGGGTGTACTGTACCTACTATTAGGCACACCTCTGCCTAACCTTTCTAGGCGTGATGTTGTTATGTTCATAAAAAGGATACGAAAATCAACGTGAGGTTGTTCTAGAAACCCAAAGGCTTTCGCTGCTAGTTTTAAATCCAAGCAATTGATATCAAAAATCTTTTTCAAAGGATGCGTTTTGTAGCATCTGAGGAATGAAAGATATGCTTTTCTTGCCAGTGTCTTCATTATACCGTTATTCGATATAACATTTTCTAGCTGAAAAAAAAGAAGAAATTAATGTAGAACATAGCGCTGTATCGTCTAGCGCCAAATTACAATGCTGCCAGCCATAAAATTTAAAAATACCACGAAGTGACAAACGACAAAAAAAAAGTGCGAATACTGTTACGTGTAAAGTTTTATAGTAATTTGTAGTATGATATCATAGAACGTCAGAATAGAAACTAGGTACTCGTGAATGAATCATGATAATATTATGATAAACGTTATCAATGTCAGATTATGGAGTTATCATACCTTTGAGTTCATTTACAGTGTAGTAAACATGAGGTTTTGTGTTACCAGTCTAGCTTGATTGGAAACACAAAACCTCATACGAACAGAATACGGTCCAAACACTATTTTTTAATGAGGTTAGGTGCCAAATGGCTTTATTTGATGGTTTGAACAATGTTAATTTCTGGGTTACTTTAAAATGTTCGTTAAAATGAGTTTAAAATTTTTTACAAATTCGAATTCAGTGTTTGAGACACTTTCTGCGCCGCTCAGTGTAGTTTGCTTACCATATCCTGAACCTCATCCGGAGGATCACCAAAAGTGTATTTGTCTAAAAACACCTTTTCTTTTTCTAAGTACTTAATGAAATTCTCTTCTTCAGGCCTTAGTAATATGACTGCATTTCCTTTATTGTTGAGTCCCCTAGCCGTGCGACCAACTCGATGAATGTACTCCTAAATAAAAGATAAGATACTGATGAGTGGACATGTGCAATTGGAATTCGTAAATAAGATAAATAAATGTGTAGCTGTCAATCTTTTTGAAGCAACGCACGCTATATTATGTCTGAGTTCGAACGATAGCCGTTGCGCAGTTTTGCGCTTTTACGTCACAAGTCATCATCTGCCTAGCCTTATCCCTACTATGTTGGGGTCGGCTTGCAGTCTAACTAAAAACAGTTATGGAGCTGAATTCTAACACAATGAAAGGGGATAGAACCGATGTCGCATATCGACCCACCGCCATTTTGATTTTTTTTCGAAACCGCGGTGTCATTGTGGGCCGCGATTTCGAAAAAAAATCAAAATGGCGGTGGGTCGATATGCCAGCTTCCATACAAAAAAGTTCAAACCCCATTGTTTGATGAATAAATCAATGAAATGAAATGAATGCCAGTACTTTACATGGAGCGACTGTCTATCTGACCTCCACAACCCAGTCAGTACGGGGTAATACGATACCTTGGTAAGACTGATTGTCAAAACTTTTGGCCCACTGACAAAGGTACCTACACAGCCGGGACCAACGGCTTAACGTGCTTTCCGAGGCACGGAGGAAACTCAGTATGAAACGGGTGGTCATCCCTTCACGGACCAGCCCAGGCAAGCACCGCTCATTCTTTTTTAATCTGTAGTTTACATTAATTCTCGTCGGGGCTGCGGGTTGTTCGCAAGAGATACCGCGGCCGCGACATAAAGGGGTAAGAAGGAATATGGGTGGTTTTTAGTCAGTAGAAGTCTGACAGTCCTTTTCGCTCTGCTTAAGAGCGGAAGGGGTTATTTGATGATTTCCCACCCCCCAAAAAAAAAGTTTAAGTTGATTTCTTTGACGACTTATATAGCAATACTCGTCAAAGCCATAGATGTTGTCATTCAGGGGTTCTTACCCCTATGGGGGTATGACTCGTGAAACATACTGCAGAACGCGTTGACTCACTTTTATTTTATATTACGGCTAATTTCACTATCACGTGGTAAAACACATGGTAGTGAAATCAACCTACCATAACCTACCCCACTAAGCGTGTAAACCCATGTACCAAATTCAGATGAGACATAACGTGGGCAGATGAATGATATTCATGTGCAATATAATCAAAACATACCTTTGGATCCGAGGGCGGATCATATTGCACTATCCAATCAACGCTGGGAATATCCAAACCCCGGGCAGCGACGTCAGTGCAAAATAATGCTCCGTTTTGCGCCTCAATAAAATTATGATACCCTTCCTTCCTTCTAGCTTGACTGTGCTGACCCTAGAATCAATAACATAACATCACGCTACCATATTTCGCCACTTATGTTTAAAGCTTATTTAAGTAATAAGCGGGTAAGCATATTGCTTTTAACCGGGCCCAAATTAAGACTTCGTTACTGCTACTGAGAAATTCCTAAAGTAAAAGTCCAATCACACTTTGCTCGATCTGGGAGTCAAACCCAGGACCTCGTGCTCAACAGCTGCACTTGCGACCACTAGACCAACGAGGCGTGCATTAATGAATAAATATAAACAATATTTAAATCATAATAAATAAACAACGTGATAGATAGGCTATTATAAGGCAGATAGGTTAAAAGCCTCGACAGATCGATTGAACGGCAATTAATTATTGTTGGCATAGAGCAGTTTCTAAGATAGCAAACATTGTAATACTTATGTTGCAATTTATCTCATGATATCGCATATTTGAAACGACTTTTATCATTGCAGTGTTACTTAGTTATTACAAATAGATAGCAACGGCAACAATAATATTTCGTTTCTAGTCCCGTTCTTAATCAGAATGACAGATAAATATTGGAGACTATACCCTGCTCGGTACGCGGGACGAACTGGATTTTTTTCGCAGGGATTGGCAAACCGGAGCACTGGATAGGGATAAGTGTGAAGAGGAAAGGCAGGGGGAGGCATTGCAGGGCAAAGGCCCTGCAGTGGGACACAAATAGCTGATATTATTATTATTATTATACCCTGCTCGGTACAAGCTATTGTACACTCAGCAAAACAAATAAATACGTATCCAGGCACCACCCACACTTATAACATTGTTTAAAACTAATTTGAAGTTAGGTGCCTGGATACTTATCTCTTTGGTTGACTGTACTATGTCTGACCGAGTGCCAGCCAAAAGAGACTAGTGTAGCGATGATCTTTGAAGCTTACATGGCTTAAGTTGCCTGATTGCAGCATTAGCGACTGGATGGAGTTGAGATTGAAAATTTGGCGCGCGATTGGAGATGCTTAGCTTGCTATCTGCTGTTGATTGGGCTGGCAGCGGCGTCATATAAATAATTTTGTACTCACATGTATACTCAAAACAGTAGCTTTACAATGTTCATCGAAGAATTCACGATGAAAGTCCACCGATCTACACGATGAGAAGAATACCATCACTTTTAATTTCTTACTTTTCTTCAACATTTTGTATAACCAAGATATTCTTTTCTCTACTGGACAAATGTAATACCTGTGAAAAAAGAGGTGGATTCATATACGCTGAAATGGGTATGGCCTAACTTCCGTCAATTTATTTTATTTTCAGGCTTTCATCAGCCTAACCTTTTTTCAAAAATGTTGGGGTTGGCTTCCAGTCTAACCAGATGCAGCTGAATACCAGTATTTATATGGAGCGACTGCCTACCTGACTTCCACAACCCAGTTAGTAGGTACAGGGTATTAGTGTAATACAATACCCTTTGGTATGACTGGCAGTCAGACTATTGGGCCACTTAGTTAGCGCAAAAAAGCATTAGAAAAAATTAGACATATAAAATGTGAATTTAGTTTAAGCTTGAATGTTATCCTGTATTTTTTTTTTTTGTAGCTGTATTGTGTTGTTCACACTCTTTCTTCAAAATCTGTTTTTAGAAGTGGGGACTTTTAATTGGCTGTCAGTCTCACATACTGTTTTTTAATCTCTATAACTTAGCTGTAAGTCTTCCATAGTAAATAAATAAATTAGAAAGCATCTATTTTCAAAGCATTCTCCATTCATCACACATCACATATAAATAAATATAGGTACCTACATAATTTACAGTGATTGTCCCACACAAGGATACCCAAACAACTGATATTGCAGAACACAGGTGCACACAGTCGGTCGAATGGATTTTAATGTTGACTTGTAATAGGTACGTACTAATTGTTATCATTACATATTCAGCAGTAATAGTTTCTACATATTATAATTATTATGTACATACAATAAAATTACATCACGCACGCCTGTAATCCACAAAGGATTAGGCAGAGTTGTAACCTAAATAAACACCCAACCAAATAGAAACCAATTAGAATCATGTTTTTTTTTAGTCACTAAACATCCCTATTGCTTCCGATGCGAATAAATGCGGACGTTTGCGACCGGTCTTCTCGCTCCAATAAATGACGCCTTTACGTGTCAGAATGAGATAGAGATACGCAAAAACGGGGATATGTGCGTGCAAATGTGATTTCAACCTTATTCGCTTTTCTTGCAGGGATATTATAGCTCTTTTTCGTGCGGCTCAAGCCGAATGCGTGCCGATTATTAGTGTGGTTACTCCCTAACACCCATAGAGCTGAAAATATCACAACATAATGATATTTATGAATGAACAGTTATATAATATTTACCCTTGTTGGAGTCCCGATACTGTAGACGTTTTGTTATCAGTTACAGATATCAAAACTGGATCAGTTCTCAATGCCAATCTAGAAAGATTCTTCACATTTTCGCCCATAGTAGCACTGAATAACACTGTTTGCCTATTTGCTGGAAAAATGTTTATACTAATTACATTATTTTATTTTATTATTATTTAAATATTTTAGGTACACAAGTATGTTAAAATAATTAATGTCAAAGACAACAGGTCTTTTACATTATTTTATTTGTACAGGTGTTCAAGTTAAACTAGGTATTTTCAGAACATAAAACTTGCTTGAATTGTGATATAACTCATTCATATTCATTTAGTTTTGAAATTCATGGTGTCAGTACCCACATTTAAATTGTTGATAAAATTGGAAATATATTTAATAGTTTCACAAGTAATATTATTTATGAATAAATAAATTAGGTAATGAAAGTGCTAAACTCGTTGCCAACATTAGGTTGACTCAATTTGAATTGTTATTGACATGCATGTTATTGCAAGAAGAATAATAAATTAATATTAATAAGTTCGGCCAATGCACTGTGAGCACTTGTGTCACCTTACTGAAATCCTGAATAGCTAATAGTTGTACCTACAACAACATGCATGCATTATGCATTTGGTACTATTCTATTTATGCATTTGGCATATTTATATGTTTTATCCAGGTAATTTATTGCCATAGGATAATTTCCAGCCTCCATGTGTTGAAACCGTGAGCAGAAGCTAGAGAAGAACCTAGTGCAAAATATAATAATTATATACTTACTTGGTAACAAGCTGACAATACCAGTAATGTGCTTCTGAAAGCCTGCTTCCAGGAGTTTATCTGCCTCATCCAGTACCAAGCACTTTAATCTATCGCAATTAAACTTTTCAGTGTTTTGTAGGTGATCTAATAACCGGCCTGGTGTGCTGACTATGATATTTGCACCTGTAATATTGTTCAAATTGTAAAAAGAACTGCGGTTGAGGGTAATTGAAAAAGTTCTCAAGCTAGATAAATAGAGAGTTCTGTTTTAACGCCCATTCATTTTAATCAGCCAACAGTTTAGTTTGTTAATTAAATGTTACTGTTATTCAACAGTTTATATCTGACTGTATATTTAATATGCCTTTTTGGGGAGGGGGGAAATCATCAAATGACTCCTCCCGCTCTGGGCAGAGCGGTAGGGAGTGTCAGACTTCTACTGACTAAAAACCACCCATCTTCCTTCTTAGCCCTTTGTGTTGAAGCCACAGTATCTCTTTCGAACAACCCTCAGCTTATTTAATATGCCTGACAGAATTAATTTGCCTTAATAAGTGCAAAGAGATGGCTAACATGTCATCAACCAAGCAGAAACATAGACTCAATACTTCTAACTCAAAGAATTCATGCAATGGCACTTAGTTCAAATTACCACAAATATATTTTTTTAAGTTGTCAGAAAATGCTTACCTTTTTTCAATTTTATTATATCTTTGGCTCTCTTCTCACCTCCCACAATAAGACAATGTGATAAATGTATATGAACTAGTAGTTTCTTTAACACATATGAAGTTTGCAATGCCAGCTCTCTTGTAGGGGATAATATTATACAACCAGTACCTGAACACAAAATAAAGTGACAAAATATAACAAGGATCTGAGTCAGTTATTAATCTGTATGTTTTAGCGATAAGACCGTCCTCAATATCTCTAGTTTGAAATATGTAACTGTTGCCTGCTACTTTCATCCGCGTTTAGTTTTATTATAAAAACTCACAAACATACGTACATGAACCCCAAAAAACCATAACTCTTTTTTTGTAAAAATATAACTTCTCTAAATAGGGAAGTAGAAGAAAAAAGAAAGTAGTTAACCAAAAAAACCAATTCAAATGAATTGGATTTTTTTTTGTTAACTTCTTTTTTTTCTTCTACTTAGACAAGACACAAAACAGTGCTTATATTATTAAGTAGAGGTTATGATGTTTAGTTCAGTAGCAATTAGCTAAATGTCTAATACTATAAAAAGTGAATGAGAAAGTTAATCTTACCTCCCTTTGAAGACCATCCTAGCTTGATTAAATTATCAACAACTGGTATGAGAAACGCTAATGTTTTCCCACTGCCCGTCTTCGCCGCACCGATCAAGTCTTTCCCTTGCAGTAAATGTGGCAAAACTTCGGCTTGTATACGTGTGGGCTTCTCCAAACCCATGGAATCCAATGCCTTCAAAATTCTATCATCAACCTTCCCTTCTAACATTGAAAAACAAGACCGCGAAACTATTCGATCTACTTCCATGTTTTATTATAGTAAATATAAATTGAACACCCAAAGAACGTGTATGTATCCTAATTACTAGTTACACCTATAATTACATTTCAAAATAGAAGTTTTCTTTTAAAAATTGTAAAATTATTTGGCTGACATGTGCCAGGTGCCCCAACTTTGTTTACAATTTTGGGTTGACACATTTGTTTGACATTGACAGCTTTTTGACATCTCGAAGTCTCGAAGTATTGAATTAATCGATTCATTCAACGTAGTTTTTTTTCTGAGAATTTTTATCGTGGTTTTCCAAGAATAGCAGGAAAACAGATGGTTTATCCCTTATCCTTCTTAATTGAATGACGGAAAATCCCTTTTCTTTTTTTTCACTAGACATTCTAAACTTACGAATGGAAACTGATTACCTACTTAAAAGTTTTTATTTTTTCTAGATGCGAACGGAGTAAGCAGAACTTGTTCAAATTCATCTCAACATTAACAAAGCATGTAAACTCACACAGAATCAATGTGAACTATATATAACTACCTACATCTTACCAAAATTTTAGTTGGCAATGTACCTCCACTGACTTGCATTACTGAATTACTCATTCCATTGTTGTTTTCTAACAGCTTTTATAAATTTTTCCGTGCGTTAAACCCCAATTACGTATGGTAAAACATGATAAGAGTAGAATTCAGTAACAAAAACATGATCACGAAAAAATAAACAAGTGGGTAATATTAAAACAATAATTTTATTGATCACTCACAATGTTTTGTTCACTCATTAAAATTTTATTTTCTACTTGAACTAAAACAGCCTTGCATTTGAGGAATGTGAGAGAAAAAATAATGTATGATGTTGAATATTTTTCAGTCTTTACATCAAAACACTGATGAAAAATTAATCCTTGAAGTTACCAAAACAACATTAACACTTGCACTTAACAAAAATATTTTTACTATTTGATACTAGTCTACTAATTCATGCTACATTACATTCAAACTGTGATTTAAGACTTGTCCATAGAGAAACATGATTCTGACTGACAGACTGATTTACATTTGTAACTTATGTGTAACACATCACATATAAGTGTGAAAATTTCAACACTGGAATTATTAAAGTTCATCGTGAGATGAGTGCTGTGCAGTAGGATTGGATTCATCACAGGCTGCAGGTGTGCTAAACTCCATCTTATATTCACAGCGATAAGGTTCTGTGACAGATAGGAGTTTAGTCTCCAAACCGCAGCTGATATGAACTGTTGTAAGTCTGCTAGGCCCGTTCCAGCAGGCTATACCATTAGTATACTTCATGATTGAGTATTTGTTGTGGTCTGGCCCTGCCCATTCGCCCCAGTTTCCAAGGCCAACCTCTGCACCACCATTCTTGGCCTTTTGTGTTACTTTCTGGAAAACACATAACTTGTACACATACTCTTTGTCTTCATATTCCCAACATTCACCATCTAAAGTGGCATACTCTTGTTGCAACCCATAATCTTTCTCCAGACTTTGTTGGATTTTCCTAATGTTAGCTTCTATTTCTCTTACTGTGCGCTCAGCATCAGTATGTAATCTGCGAGCCTCGGTAGCCTCATCAACTAACTTTTGGGTTTCATCATCATATACATTAGTTTGTTCTGCTTCAGCTTGCTGTTCTTGCTCTTCTTGTTCATCTTGAGGTAGATCTAAGTCACTAGCCTCATCATCTTGTCCAGTATATTCGCCGTCTAGGTCACTACCCTCATCAGCATCATTTTCCTGTTCAACATCTTCATGTTCTTCAACTGGCTTGAATAATCCTTCTTTAGCCATCAATAATGGTTTTAACATTGCCCAAGTGGATGTAATGAAATCGTCTTTGTTTACACTATCATTTTCACCAAACTCACCAAAGAAGTATTTAAGTTCCTCCTCATCAAGGTTTCCACTATTGTCTTTATCAAATACACGAGCTAGTATTATTTCATCCATTGTCAATACTTCATCATGATTAATATCATAAATGCTGAAGTATTCCAATGCTTCTTTAATTGAGTTTTGTTTCTCTTCCTCTGCTCTCTTTTGTTTTTCCTTTTCATCAGCCTCTCTGTATACCTTGAGAGCTTCATTCTCTTTAGCTTCCAACTCATTTTTGAGGTTCTCTTTCTCATCTTTAATCTGAGCAGCCTCAGACCTGTCTTTTTCGAGCTGTTGAAGTTGTTCTGCCATCTCACTTCGTTTCGAATTTCCTTTCTCTATGAGTTGTACTCTTAGATGACTACCTGCTTTGTACAGCTCAGCCAAACGTTGAGCTTCGGCTCTGGCCTCTCGACCTAGTTCTTCACAGGTGTTAGCACATGATAGCACAGGCTCATCTTGTGCCCACTCGTCGCTACCGTCACAACAATCGCAAACACCATCGTTCACCCTCGAACTAGGTATGTTTAGCGGTCGATGACCGGCGTTTGTGCAATGGAAAAAGCCATTCAGACATGCTGAAGTGCCAGGCTCATCACTGCCATCAAAGCAATCGCAGAAGTCATCGTTTACATAGCTAAACGGTATAGTAATAGTTCCATCAAAACAGGTGAAATCTTTTGTCGGTGAATATAGCGGTGCTTTTGATAAAGAGACACCGCGGGGTCTCGGCACATCAGATTGAACATATGTGAATAAGATACAAAGGATTAAAATTACTGAGTGAAATTGATTGATCCATGTAGAATAGATCATGATTAATTTAAAATTACACTTTTATTTCTATACACCGGCCACTTGCGCAAAATTATTGCAATAGATAAATAGAGAACGTGTAGCAGAATGACAGCGCTGACGTTACCCAACCAAAACTTGCCAGGCTCGCCACAAACAAAAAATAATATTCTCTTTGACACAGATTATCCGCAACGGCTATTTTCCCAATAAGATTTTTTCTTTTATTTTTCTTTAGATTCCAACTAAACGGTGTTTCAATAAAATCGCCTAATTTTGACTTGTTTCAATCTAGTCTGTGACATAGAGTAATCATCTATGGAAGTAGCAAGAAGCGAATCACAAAACATTTTTTGCTGTCAATTTTTGCGGCAGCTGAATTAGAGGAGATTGACCAACTTTGCAAATGCTGCCTTCATGTCATTAAAATGAATCGTTTTTAAAATTTGTGGCGCTTTGCAAGTGATGATAACTGGCATAGGATTATCCCCATGAGACGGGTGGGCTCCATCACCATCCTCCTATGACGGATCGCGCTAAAAGGAAGTCTTCCTCCCTGACGCACTCCGCCACCTCCTTTTGCAACATGACATCCTCGAATTACCATTGCCTCCCATACCTCTTTGGTTGGATATAACCGGCAAAGAGAGGTCTGTCCCAATAGCTGTTGCACGAGTACGGCGCTGCACCAGCCAAGCAGAAAAATGCTGGACGGCAAAAACCTTTCTCACGTCCTTTTTTTTTATTTTTTTAATAGAACGTAGCCCCACGCTAGGAATTACTTCTGTATCGTGGGTTCATTTACAAACATTACTCACATACACATCTCAAACACCCAGACCCGGAACAACTATCAGAATCTATAGGCCATCCTAATATTGAATTTTGGATCGAACCCGCGACACACAACGCATCGTTCGAATCGCATTCGCATAGCCACTGCGCCTACCGTGCTGTCAAGTCTTTGTTTTGTTTCACGTGTCTCGAACCAACCCACATGTCCAACCTATTAAGGTGAATGCTCCAACCACCCCGCGAAATTCAAATTTTCTTACGTTTTTTGTAATTTGCAAATTACAAAAAACGTAAGAAAATTTCAGTCAGGTCAGGTCAGTGTTAGTTTGTGTGATTAGAATATTAATTGCGGCTGTAAGACGTATGTAGTTACAGAAATATAATCATCAAAATCATCAATACAAGCCTCCAAGTTCATAAAGGTGCAGGAACTTGAAAAAGTCATTTTTGCAACTTTATGAACTTGGAAGCTTGTATTGATGATTTTGATGATTATAATTCTGTAAGTACATACGTCTTACAGCCGCAATTAATATTCTAACCAACATACAAACTAACACTGACCTGCAAATTACAGAAAACGTAAGAAAATTTGAATTTCGCGGGCTAGTTGGAGCATTCACCTTAAAAACAATTGTAACCCTTTTCTTAGAAATAAAATGCAATAGTTTTCTCCTTCGGTAGTCATAAGCAAAAGGTACTAATTATTTAAATATCGAAAATCGAAAATCGCATCTTCAGTCTTCACATTTTCACATCACTGGCTAATGTCAATAAAATAAAACGTCAAACGCGCTTGTATGTTTGTGTGGTTGAATTGAATTGTGTATTTTCCAGTTTATCTCACAAAATATATATATTATTCTTCGTATTCTGTCTGTATGAGTGCAAGAAGTAGAATAAATTTAGTCTAAGTGAAAATAAAATATCAGTATGGAAACTATATTAGAACAGCAAAGAAGTTATCATGAAGAGAGGGAGAGGACGATGGACGCAATGGTCAAAGAAATTCTTCATAAAAAGACCGGGGTGAGCCATAATTTAATTGAAATTCCGTTTACTATCATCTAGTTCTTCAAATCATGTTGTACTTCTATCGAGAACAAATGAATTATTTTATAACCCTAAACCTAGTTATAACATGAACAATTTGATAGTGGACTGTATTTGTACTTGGTTATGGATGAATATCAAATTACTAGCGAATAGCTTGTTGTTGTTGAAATACAAATCCGCCCCTAAGACGACCCACTGACCAAGTCTTCTTGTTTACCTAGTGCTTTCAATATAGTAAAACAGATAATGTACTAGGTCACTAATCTCCAAACATTTTCAGCATCGAGAAACCATAAATGCAGATCATCGCTTGAAGAACCTGCATGATGTGAGTATTCCCCTTCTTTCTAAATTATTCAAAATATCTTTTGCCTTGAATGTGGCTAAGTTTTTATGAAAATTTGAAGTGAGAGTGAAAAGTATTTATTCTGTAACATTGGTTTTACTCATTATTAACTTCCTTCAGAGATATGTGGAATCAACAATGAGGCTGAAGGAGTTGTATGAAGATAAGGATGGCCTTCGTAAAGAAGAAATTGCAGCATTGTCCGGGCCCAGCGAGTTCAATGAGTTTTACGCTAGGCTCAAGCAAATCAAAGAGTTCCATAGAAAACATCCTAATGAGGTAATAATTCAAATCTCTTTTAAACATAAAGTATGGTTTTTCTCTCATGGACGTAGGCCACCTACTACAATGTCTACAATCCTCATATACCCTGTATGATCCCTTGCTAGATCATACATTACTTTTAGATGATGGGTGAAATTATTGAAAGAAAGTAAAGTGCTGAAACACTTCTGTAATTTATCTTTTGGACCCAAAAGATAAATTAAAGTAAAATGAGCTTAATGAACTGATGGTAAGGAAATGAAGTGACGCAGACCTTGTTGGCTGTAACAAGAACGCCTTGTTGACTTGAAATCTTGATGCAAACTGAATGAAGTATAATGAGTTCAAATGACCGTGGGCCGTGGTGTAAACTGCTGAATTGGGTATTTCACGCCTGTTAAAAATTCATGAAAATGTTATGTTATTTCAAAGAACTAACAGAAATAACACGATGTGTAAAAAAGTAATAAAAACGATCAAAAAATGGAGTAGCTACATGCTTCTATAAGTTTTTGGTGGGGGCACTTTCTATCCTTGTCGCGCGAAACGACCATTTGTTTGTACTACGTAACTATGGCGGTATGCAATATGACGTCACGTTTCTGAAGCGCTGTCTTTGTCTAACACGTAATTTAAAATCAGTTAAAATTAAGCCATTTATTGATCGATTTATTCCTCTTTTTCACACGTCGTGTGAAAACAGAAATACTGTTAGTTCTTTGAAATAACATAACATTTTCGTGAATTTTTAACACTAGCCAAAAAGCGAATTGCAGAGTGTGTGGTTGTTGTACCCACTCCTCTAAAAGTTTTCACAAATTAATTTTATTCCACTGCATGGCATTTAGCATTGTTTTTACTAATTGAACTCATGTATAAATATTGCAGATTTGTGTGCCAATGTCAGTTGAATTTGAGGAGTTGGCAAAAATACGAGAGAACCCAGCTGAGGATTACACAAGTAAGTTTGATTTGATTTTAAGAAACAGTTGGTAAAATCTGATAATTAATCATTGCATCTAGAATTTATTTTTATCTTTTTTATTTCAGCTCCTGTCGAGTTTACTGACGAAGAAGGTTATGGCAAATATTTGGATCTGCATGAGTGTTATGAGAAGTATATCAACTTAAAAGGCATTGAGGTCAGTTTTATCATCTATTCAAAGAAGCTAACAAAAGGGGTTAGAACTTATTTGTATGGAAGCTGGCATATCATACCACTGCCATTTTGATTTGTTTTTAAATCACGGCCCACATTGAAATTGGTATACATATGGGTAGAGGACACCTAGGTGAACAAAAAATGTCATGTAACATGGCACCCCAGTGTCATTTTATCGAGATATTTGAAGGTAAAGATCAACTTTGACATAACATAGCGTTTCATTACGATGCAAAGCATTTTTTTGCGTGTACATAAATAATAATCAACCTGGGAACGATTATTTGGATACAGCACATAATAAGTCTATTTTTTTAATTTTATTTTTTTTATTTTTTAAAAAAACGTTGCCCCACACTAGGAATTTCTCCTTTATCGTGGGTGCGTTTACAAACACATAAACTCACATACACAAACACACCCAGACCCGAAACAACTATCTGCAGGCCATACAAATATTTGTTCCGTGCGGGGATCGAACCCGCGACACGCAGCGCAGCAGTCCAATCGCTCAGCCACTGCGCCAACCGTGCCGTCAATTTTAATGATTGTTATTGTTCTTGTTGTTGTCGTTGTTGTACTCATTTGTCGATCTTTACCTTCAATTATCTCGGTAACGTGACACTTTGGGGTACCGTGTTACTGGATATTTTATGTTCATCTATGTGTCCTCTATCCTTACATACCACTTTCAACATAGGCCGTGATTTCGAAAAAAAATTAAAATTATTATGACGTATTTGTCAATTCCTTTCGATGTCATTATAAACGGACTCCACTGTATTCCTATGTGGCTTAACCTTTTGTATGCCGTGTAATGAGACACAATTAAAAAGCCATTGTCTCGTGTAGATCTACGTTCTGGCATACGAAAGGTTAATTGTCTTCTTAGTGTGTTGCGGACAATTTAAATTGTCTCATCCCAAAATTCTGCCATGAGTTTGGCATTTTCAGTAGTGTCCATCAGCTCCTGTGATGTCCATATAACAGGACAGGCAGGACACAATATCAAGTGTCCCATCGTTTGTGGAGCAACACCACATTTATGCTTCAGGGTAGAGTCATCTATACATTAGTTTATTACATTATTTTTTATTAGTTAAATTTTATTGTTTATCTTTGCAGAAAGTGGACTACATCACATACTTGAGCATCTTTGACCACCTCTTTGACATTCCTCGTGAACGTAAGACCAGTGACTATAGAAACTATATAAGGATTCTATTAACTTACTTGAAAGACTATGTCAACAGAGTAAAACCTCTGATGGATCAAGCTCTTGAGATGGCTGTTGCTCATCACGACTTTACCAAACAATGGGAGGGTGGAAACTTTCCGGGATGGCCTGTAAGATATTTTTGAAACAGATAAAAGATCATATACTAACCTACTCTTTGGTTTGCACCAAAGAGATTCTATTACTTTCATTTGACTCTTTGTTGTGTGTCTATAGTAATTTAATGTTAATGTTACAGAAAGAAACCGGTGGAGCCCTAACAAATGTGGGAGCTCATTTGGACCTATCAGCTTTCTCCTCATGGGAAGAACTTGCCTCCCTGGGATTGGACAGATTAAAATCTGCTCTTATGGCTCTTGGCTTGAAATGTGGTGGCACTTTAGAAGAGAGGGCACAAAGGTATTTAATTTTCATCTACACCCTCGCATACACCACACGCACTCACAGACACACCTACAAATACCTACTACACGTACTAACGTCTAGCACCAAAATGACTGTACCTACTTTCGTTTTTATTTCTTTATTTTAAATATTATGTTTTATCTTAAAATCTTATGCTTCTAGTAAATTCTTACCACATTCATTACTATATCGTACATAACATTAAAATGTAAAAAAATACCCAAAGGGTGGAAACCTGGTGTCCTGAAATACAGACCTCACAGTCTAGCTTATTCACCAGTCTCCCACAGTATAATTATTGCTGTTACGTATTTTTGTAATGTTCTTCTCTGATGTACCTATATTGTGGCGAGAAATAAATAATTATTATTATTAGTTATAAGCTTTATTTTTAGGTTTTTTATTTGGCTAAAATTGTTCATAATTTTTGACGTTTTCTTTTTAGATTGTTCAGCACAAAGGGTCAGACTTCTTTAGACAAGTCACTGGTCGCAAAAAAGGGTGGCAACAAAGCAAAGGCAACAACTCAGCAGAGGCACAAAGATATTGCTGCTATTGAAGCTCAAGTTTACAGGTACACACAACCAAAGTTTTCTTTTTAAATGCTTTTGGAATAGATTAGTAGTTTTTTTCAAAGTATACTCACTCATGAATGTTGTATTTTTTTTTTTCAGATTTGCCAACATCGTTACCGGCACGCGTTCCGCGACTATCGAGAATGTCACCCGTCGTGCGGCTCGTGCTGCCGGGGAACGCCGTGATGATAGCGGAGATGAGAGTGATGCCTCTGCGGCTCCCGATGTTGACTCCGATGACGATGAAGTGCCATACAATCCTAAGAATTTACCCCTCGGATGGGATGGAAAGGTAACATCACAATCAGTACTGAAGCTTTTTTCCGTAGATAGTAAGTTCCAAGTGCATCAGCGAAAGAAAAATCTGAAGGAAAGTTTTTTCCTTCCATGGTGTTACCTAGACTAGAGCACAATACAATCTAAATAACATATTTTTCTCCTTTCAGCCTATCCCATACTGGCTCTACAAGCTACATGGCCTGAACATCAGCTATACATGTGAGATTTGCGGCAACTACACATATAAGGGCCCGAAGGCGTTCCAGCGGCACTTTGCTGAATGGCGCCACGCTCACGGCATGAGATGTCTGGGTATACCCAATACGGCCCACTTTGCTAATGTCACGCAAATCGAAGATGCGCTTGCATGTAAGTATTTATCTATACTTAATATTATAAAGCTGAAGAGTTTGTTTGTTTGAACGCGGTAAACTCTAGGACTACTGGTTGGAATAGAAAATCTCTTATTCGAGGAAGGCTTTAGGCTATATAACATCACGCTACGACCAATAGGAGCGGAGCATAAATAAAAAATGTTGCAAAAACGGGAAAAGATATTCCTTTTTGAGAGCTTCCGTTGCGTCCGCTGCGAAAACGGTTTAAGTTACGCAAATATCCATGTATCAAGGAATAGTTCCTCTTTAAAAGTTCTAAAAAAAAGTCCGCGACACCATATGCCTATCTTTTAAGATTGACTCACTGTAACCATTTTTTACTATTAAAATGTTAGGTTAAAAAGAATGATATTTTGCGAAGCTTATTTAACCCATATGGTATTAATCTATATCTAAATAAATGTGTTTTTTAGCACATAAATTTAATATAGAATATTTGTGCCCTTTACTCTATACAGTTTAAACAAATATCTTAGAAGATATCGCAATGTAAAAATATCCGCGCGACAAAATAATTACGTGTGCGTCAGTCATTCGGTCCGGTGCGGTAGGTTAGTGGGGATTCTGGCCTCCGGGGACTCCGGAGAAATTCAAATTCAAAATATTTACTGTTTACAAGGTACAAGGTGTTCGTGTATATTTAACAGTAAGAGATACCTATAGTAATTCACACTTTAATATAATCTAAACTAATATTATAAAGAGGAAAGATGATAGCAATCTTATGTTATCATTGTAATACCTGAGACTTTATGTCAAAAACGAAGTTGAGGTCTACAGGCTATTTATTAAATTACCGTTTGTCTTGTTTCTAGTGTGGGAGAAAATCAAACATCAAAAAGAAAACGAGAGATTCGTAGCAGAAAATGATGAGGAGTTTGAAGATTCTCAAGGAAATGTTGTGAATCGTAAGACATACGAAGATTTGAAGCGTCAAGGTCTCCTATGATTATATTACAGCATTATACAAATCCTTGTATTTTATAAATAACATAATAAATATATAGACAAATTAATCGTGTTTTTTTTTACAAAATTACGAACTACTTATATTTTTGGAGACTAGGTATTGCTATTGATGTTGAATCAGTATCACAGAGTACTTTTATTATACATGAATCAGTATCCTATAAAGGAGGGAAGTTTGAGGTCAAGAGTAGGCCGATTACAGAGGATAGAATTTCCTTAAAGAACCAAAGATTAGGAAGTTCATTATTACACTTGGTGTCACAAAAATCGCACCTCTTTAAAAATTCCCTTCAGTCATCTTAACCCTATTAATCAATGGTAGACATATGACTATAAGGTATCGTTGGAAAGGCAATTTATTCAAATTTCAGAATAAATCAATGGATTTGGATTTTTGCTTACCAGGGAATAAAAAAAGCAAGCTAATGATTTAAAAGTTAAATTTTATTTTATCAGCAAAAATTACAACAAAGTCCTTAAAAACAACTTAAAACCTAGTGTGGCCCTGATGACTACTTCCATGCGTTCTCTCATGGACCTAATGAATGTGCAACAGTCTCTTGCGGAATGTTGTTCCATTCTGCAACGACGCCGATCTTGGAGGTCTTGGAGAGTGGTAGGGGCAGGATCACGTACCCGTACGTGCGCTGGCCAGCCGGCGATTGACATGCCGTTGCCGCCCCAGAACATGGACGAGCCACCCCCGTATTCCACTGTCTCTTGAACAGGCTTGTGCAAATCGTTCCCCTTGCCTCCTATACACTCTTCGACGCCTGTCGTTGCAGAAAAGACAAGTAGAAAGCTTTTTGCAAATTTTTAAGTCACAGTTTCCAACTTTCCATACAAATTGGACGATATCACGCCATTTGTAAATTTTTAGGTTGGACAAATTTTGACATTGTAGACGTCAAAGTTGACATTTCACGTTACGTTATTGGTAAAAAATAATTTTAGTAATTTTTTTGTCGTGTTTTTTAATAAAATATAATATAATATATATATTTTTTTATATAATATATTTTTGGATTTATTAAGAGTGTGAATAATAATTGTTGCTGTATTATTTTTACACTAAAAACAACGAATGGGGCGTCTAGGTTCGTGGGGTACCCGCTACTAGGAAAACTTGGATGCAAGAGCGAGCGAAGCGAGCTCGGGACTCCGGGGCACCCCGACACGGACAGGTTGTGCAGTGGGCACCCCCCCCCCCTCACCCTTCCCCTGTCAAACGATACAATATTTTAACCCGTTTCGTGTTTTAGCGCTATTCCAACCTCAAAACTTTAACCATGGATATCTCCATAACCATGGTGGGCGGGGGTGGTATTGGGGGATAGCACTCTTCCGCCCCTTCCCCACCCCCCACCCCCCGCCTTATAAATCGACGGTTCTTAATGGAAATTTTAACCCATTATAATCTGGCCTCATCGAGAAGTCGTTGTTTTTATTATTGGAGTGGTCACTTCGACCGTTTACTTCCAAATAGTTCGCATGTATTACCTTGATGCCTGATAATAAATAATTTTTATTTTATTACCTTTGCTTCAATTGGAAAAAGTAAGTAGGTCTTTTTTTTTTTTTTTTTTAAAACGTTGCCCCACACTAGGAATTTCTCCTGTATCGTGGGTGCGTTCACAAACATATAAACTCACATACACAGAACACCCAGACCCGAAACAACTATCTGTAGGCCATACAAATATTTGTTTCGTGCGGGGATCGAACCCGCGACACGCAGCGCAGCTCCAATCGCTTTACCTGATATTCTTGTAGTTAAAACTTATGTATATTTTATATTGTAAGTATAAGTTACAATGACAGATAGAAAAATATTTAAACATTTAATATATATGTCGCCGCGAGAGTGTCTATCTGCTGGGATCATTAGGCAATCTAATTAATAACCAGCTTACAATAATAGCTTAGCTTAGTTTTTTATAATAATTGATGAACCTGCCATCTCTGAGATATTTGTACAGTAATTATTACGGGATCGATATTGAAAGACAGCAGCGACAGTGCCATCTGTTAGCTTTTGTGTTAACTACTACAGAGATGGTTTGTAATTGAATGGTCGACGACTCGAATAATGATTTATTAAACAGAGGTCTTTAACTAGAACTATAGTTAAAATTAAGATAAGCTAATTGATTATGAATATTGGGATTTTAATGATTGCTCACTTGAAATTAGGCTGTATAAGAGACGTCATTGCACATTGTTGTGAAGATGGCGGCGAATACGATTTTAATGATCAATAACTCAATTTATAATCTGAAACCACGACTAAATCAGTTTCTTTAAGTAATTATAAACTAAAAAGTCATAAGATTATTTTGTAGAGCAATTTATTAGTAGAAAACCTGTTCTTTGTATTAAATCCTTTAATTAGCCGGAAATGGCGTAAGTAACATTCTGTTGTAAAAAGTAATGAACCTATTAATTAGACATTAACTTAATAACACCTTCGCATTAATATTGGTATTGTTTTATTGTTAAATAATTATTACAATCAATTGTGAACTATTTTAGTATTGTTTATTAGTTTTAACTGATTAAGTAATTAATAACAATACTGAGTACGTGGTACTTCCGCTAGACGGACTAGACAAGTAGACACGCGTGTGACGAAAGATGCACATTATCTCGCGTTTAGCAAATAATGTAAATGAAAGTGGTTTTTGATGTGATTAATATTAATTAGTGCAAACGAGAATTGTAACATGATTTAAATGGAGTTTCTTCAACCCATTCTTCTCCATAGTAACAATGATTCATGTGAATGGGTCTCAACCCCTGAAAAGTTTATAAGTGCCTGTAATTGGACTATTGTAAATAAACGTTTGGTGTTTGAGTCAAGTACTGTGTGTGATTTCAACTACCCATTTACCCATCTGCCACGAAGAGGAATCTAAGGCGAAGACAATATGGCGGAGGCCATTGATATTTAGGAGCAGCGTTCCTCAAGTGGTTTTCCCGCCGTAACATCAGAAGAAAGGGATTTTATCTGCGCTTTGCTCATGAATATGCGCCGGAACATCCAAATAATGACATACAGGAAAATATTGAACTGAAGACTATGATCGTCTAAGATTTGGCTGTATTTTCATCCTAGTGGTTGACAGATACCAACATGATAATTAAGGCTTATTTCAACTTGAACACACATGACCCAGTCAGACAATAAGTTGACACATGGGAAAACAAACAATGAAGTTTTATGTGACAGAAAACTTCATAGTCCAATCAAAATGACAAACATACAGTAAGTACAGCACAGAATGACCGAAGCAGTAAAATAAAAGAAACATGAACACTTGGAAAGCATATTAATAAAAATGAACCTACGGGATGAAACATCAAACCCGGGAAGTATTTTATTTTATTCATTTTAGTAACTGTAGTGCAGTTAACAATATTTTAACTTATCACATTACACACTGGCTAGGTTAATGCCACCTTAAATTGACACCCGTGGGATTAAAATATTAAAACATCTTTAATCACTTAAGGAGTGATAAGGTCATTACCCGTTCAAAGTTATGATTAAAATATAAATCAGTACTTAATGTGTCACAAACTGAACTCATGAATCAAATGATAGTTAGTTACTTGCATTCACACATTAATTAATTAACCAAGTATTAACTAGTATTAAATCTTGTTGTGTTTTGAAATGTCATTTAGAATAAAACATTTAATAGAAATAATTCTTATTAGAAATCCCTCCTAATTGACATTCAAGTGAGGAATTACAATTAAATACTTTATACAAACTTGTAAACATTTGTATTGGATAACATGTTTCAAGATTCATTAAAAACAAACAAAGTTGTCCGTCACTGGACATCCGGCAGATGTGAATCTTTGTATTGTAATGACACAATATGTCATGATAAATATTACAATTTTTATTTATTTATTCAATATCTATCAATCGAATCTACATCTGACCTTACTACATCACTAATTGATTAGCTTAAAGTTTAAAAAAAAAAAAAAAAAAAAAGATAAACAATTGATCCACAATAAACATTATTTTAATGGGAAAACGCAATGATAACATCATAGTATTTCCCATTATAGCATACGAGTTGGATTTAATGCCAGGGTGCACATGTTTTACATTAGTAATGCTTTGTTATGTAACTGGTGCTTATGTGTGTTTTATAACAAAACAATTAACGAAACATCAACGTTGTTCAACAAATTGTGATAATGAAATTCAGTGCGATAATTCAACAGAAAGCAAAGCTTTAAAGAAGTTAAATTGTGAATGTTTCACTAGTACAGTAACACAACCAATAGTGTTTTTAAAGTAGTTTTAATCAGATTAACTTTCCCATCTTAGTTTAATTACCATCTAAGTATGATAACTATTTAAAAACAATTGATTACCAAATTTTCATTACTAATTTAAACATTTAGTCAGACTACTTTGAGGGCCTAGTAGTAATGCACCATACAATTAAAGTGTGTGGGCCTGGATTCAATTCCCGAGTCTAACAGTGTTGTTGAGTTTCTCCATCAGGAATTTCTCAGTAGCAGTCCAGACAATAATATTAATGGCAAACAGTCTTGCCCTTTAACAAGAGCCTTAAGCATTACTGGCAAAGTGATGATGTACACTTCTGCCTAACCCTTCTGGGATAGCAGGTGTGATGTTTACATAACATCTTTTCTTGTTCTATTATTTACCTGCATGACTTTTACATTCCAGATTCGAGGCAATTATCTTATAAAAGAGGAAATGATAGTAGAGCAAATTCACTACAAATATAAACAACATCAAGTACTACAGCCTGGTGGACAAATGACCGTGTCGCCGGCTATGAAGCTAACAAATGAGAAACAGTATGAGGACAGCCAACGCAGAATGACTGTTTCAGTGTTTACACACCATAAGTTAACATAAAAGGTGAGAAGTTTTCAAACTACTTCAAACACTTCACCACTGATATCAAACAGTGTTGCATTAAAAGGCTCAATACAATCGCCAATCAACCTACCTACCTACATGATGCTCATGTGTGATGAGTATCAGGTATTCCATTTTCATTATTTTAATGTTTTTGCAATCCTGCCAGTTGTATGCAACAACTATTAACAAAAACAAAGTATTAGAACTAACAGTAACTAATGAAGTATAAAATAATAATACTCACAAAAAGCTAATGGTATCCGTGGAGGAAACAAATGGCGCAATAATTAATACTCACAATGAATCACACAAATAATCTATCAGCAGCCGTGGAGGCAACTGGTGAAGAACCAACACAACAAATGATCTATCAGAAGCCGTGGAGGTGACTGGTAATGAACCAACACAACAAATGATCTATCAGCAGCCGTGGAGGGAACTGATAAAATAATACTCTCATGTTATCCTGCTGGGTCCACGGCGTATTAAACGCCCAGAGCCTGGTTCCTTATATCCTGTCAAATCAAAGACTTCGTGCCTGTCACGGAGCAATGGTCCTAAACTCCTTATCCTTTAATCCTGTCAAATCAAAGACTTTGTGTCTATCACAGAGCGGTGTTCCTGATCCTATCCTTTTATCCTGTCAAATCCAAGACTTTGTGTCTATCACAGAGCATTACCTTCCCGTGAGAATGAACAAATAAAAACATACTACTCACACTACATTTACCAAATACAAATCACAATGTCTAAAGCTATCAATAACTTTATTTAAAACGAATCTAGTAGACAGTAGACCTATTATACAAGGTTGCAAAGTCAAGTTATAGTAAGCAACAATATTATCTGTTTGCTGAAAAAGCAAACAGCTTATCAAACAATATCAATGAAATCAATAAAATCAATGATGTTCGATAATTTTGTCAAAAATATTCTATTTAGCTAGTTGCTAATCAAACAATATTTTATTCAACTAGTAGCTGATCAAACAATATTCTATTCAGCTAGTAGCTGATCAAACAACATCAATAAATTCAATTAATGTTGTTGAATAATGTTGCCAACAATATTCTATTTAGCTAGTAGCTAATCAAACAATATTCTATTTAGCTAGTAGCTAATCAAACAATATTTTATTCAACTAGTAGCTGATCAAACAATATCAATAAATTAAATTAATGTTGTTGAATAATTTCGCTAACAATATTCTATTAAGCTAGTAGCTAATCAAACAATATTCTATTCAGCTAGTAGCTGATCAAACAATATAAAATAATTCAATTAATGTTGTTGAATAATTTTTCCAACAATATTCTATTTAGCTAGTAGCTAATCAAACAATATTCTATTCAGCTAGTAGCTGATCAAACTATCAATGAATTCAATTAATGCTGTTGAATAATTTTGCCAACAAAATTCTTGTGAGCTAGAAGTTGATCAAACAATATCAATAAACTCAATTCAATTAATGTAATTGAATCATTCAGGCAACAATTGTTTTATTAAGCTAACAGCTTAGCATCTAATAACTTGAATAAAAATTCCAAACAGCTATAAATGTCTGTAACTGTGCATGTGTGTCTAGCAAGGTGATACAAAAATGCATTGAATGTCAGATCTATTACAAGGTTTCTATGTTGAATGAACCTTCCTGTTACTAAATCCTACAATTGAATAAACATTGTAGGATAATAAAAGCAACAATAATCTGCCGACAAAATTTATATCCACTATTTCAGATAACAACCACGAGACTACACATAAGACAACGGACGGACGAGCGGACGGCAACGGCAAGTGCAGAGCGCGCACCGCCGATCAGAATGGCCGTGTCGCCGCGAGAGTGTCTATCTGCTGGGATCATTAGGCAATCTAATTAATAACCAGCTTACAATAATAGCTTAGCTTAGTTTTTTATAATAATTGATGAACCTGCCATCTCTGAGATATTTGTACAGTAATTATTACGGGATCGATATTGAAAGACAGCAGCGACAGTGCCATCTGTTAGCTTTTGTGTTAACTACTACAGAGATGGTTTGTAATTGAATGGTCGACGACTCGAATAATGATTTATTAAACAGAGGTCTTTAACTAGAACTATAGTTAAAATTAAGATAAGCTAATTGATTATGAATATTGGGATTTTAATGATTGCTCACTTGAAATTAGGCTGTATAAGAGACGTCATTGCACATTGTTGTGAAGATGGCGGCGAATACGATTTTAATGATCAATAACTCAATTTATAATCTGAAACCACGACTAAATCAGTTTCTTTAAGTAATTATAAACTAAAAAGTCATAAGATTATTTTGTAGAGCAATTTATTAGTAGAAAACCTGTTCTTTGTATTAAATCCTTTAATTAGCCGGAAATGGCGTAAGTAACATTCTGTTGTAAAAAGTAATGAACCTATTAATTAGACATTAACTTAATAACACCTTCGCATTAATATTGGTATTGTTTTATTGTTAAATAATTATTACAATCAATTGTGAACTATTTTAGTATTGTTTATTAGTTTTAACTGATTAAGTAATTAATAACAATACTGAGTACGTGGTACTTCCGCTAGACGGACTAGACAAGTAGACACGCGTGTGACGAAAGATGCACATTATCTCGCGTTTAGCAAATAATGTAAATGAAAGTGGTTTTTGATGTGATTAATATTAATTAGTGCAAACGAGAATTGTAACATGATTTAAATGGAGTTTCTTCAACCCATTCTTCTCCATAGTAACAATGATTCATGTGAATGGGTCTCAACCCCTGAAAAGTTTATAAGTGCCTGTAATTGGACTATTGTAAATAAACGTTTGGTGTTTGAGTCAAGTACTGTGTGTGATTTCAACTACCCATTTACCCATCTGCCACGAAGAGGAATCTAAGGCGAAGACAATATGGCGGAGGCCATTGATATTTAGGAGCAGCGTTCCTCAAGTGGTTTTCCCGCCGTAACATATACATACATATATATATTATATAAAATATTACAACTCTAGATGTATATACGTGGCGTACTCATGCATATTATGACGATAACAACTTTTATAACTTTTTGAATCGTTATATCTCAGAAACGGTGGCTCGTAAGAAAAAAAGTATTGATACATTTTTTATAGATAATTTTATGATCTACAATTTTTTTGAGGTACTTTTATGATAAAACTTACCGTTTTGCTGAAAATCGCGAAAAACTCATTTTTTGACCTTTGACCTTGAATTAAATTTTTTCCTTACAGGGGAATGATGGGGAACTTCTAGACATTGTTTATAATTATGTTTTGAACAACTTCACAGAAATTCAGCTTGTTGGGACTTTATGTAACTTCGAATGTCTAAATTGACCGGACTAAACTGCAAACTATTAAAAAATAAGATAATGTGGCCTTGCAACATCTGTGGATTGACGTTGACATTTGAGTATTTGACATTGACAGCAGCAAGTCAACAACAAACGCACGCGTGTTGTTCTGTGAAATATTTACGTTGAGAATGTTATTATTCCTTTAAGAACTGCCGTAGTTAATCTTAATAATATAGAAAGTTATTAAGACAGTGCTCAACAATGCCGGAGAGTTCAAGCAGTCGGATATTCACCGGCTCCAGGGTTTTAGGTTATGTCAGTACACATGTGCCCTTTGTTGCTAGATTTATCAAGAGACGAGGAGAAACACTACTATGTACGAGTGTGGGCAAGTGGTTTCATACCTATGGATGTGATAAATTTCGTTTGTTAAGCGTCAGCGGTGAGCATCCCGGTCCTATCACTTACATGAGTGGGGACAGTTACCACGTCTATACAGCCAGTGAAAATAACATTTTCGCATGGAGACGAGGTTGCGAACTTAAGCATGTGTACAAAGGCCACAACGCCCCAGTGCATTTGATGTTTCCCTTTGGAATTCATCTTATATCTGTAGATGAAGACAATGTACTCAAAATATTTGATATAAAGGATGAATCAGAGTTCCTTGAACTGGGTTTTGATGAGGACAGTTTTAAGATAACTACTCTATGCCATCCACCGACGTATTTGAATAAGATACTGCTTGGAAGTCAGCAGGGTCAGTTGCAGCTATGGAATGTCCGTACTTCCAAGCTGGTGTTTACTTTCCAAGGATGGGAGTCAGCTATAACTGTCACAGAGCCTGCGCCAGCCATAGATGTAGTGGCAGTGGGTCTAGCCAATGGAAAAATCATCCTCCATAATCTAAAATTTGACCAATCTGTGGTGGAATTTGTCCATGACTGGGGAATGGTAAGTGCATTGTCATTCAGGCTTGATGGAGCCCCAGTTATGGTGACAGGCAGCTCAGAAGGTCACATAGTCATGTGGGACTTGGAAGAGAAGCGAGTGTTGTCGCAAGTACAATCTGCTCATTACTCTAAAATATCTGGGTTGAAGTGTTTGATGTCTGAGCCTTTGATGGTGACAAACTCTGAAGATAATTCATTGAAACTATGGATATTTGATATGCCTGATGGTGGTGCAAGACTTTTGAGAAAAAGGTGAGGAACTTTAAGTGCATAAAATGCCAAGCTCAGTTAAAAATACCGCCTTTAGTTTTAACCCAACTACAAAGAATCTTTTGAACTTTCTATTTTACATTCAGATGGTTTCTTGATTGGTGTTAACTTCTTTGTTTATTTTGTAGGGAAGGACATTCACAGCCGCCCACAATGGTTTGCCACTGTGAACCAAGTGGTAACAACCTACTCGCAGCAGGCAGTGATAGCAGTCTACACATCATGAACACTGTGTCGGAAACCTTCAACAAAAGCCTTGGTAAAGCTTCACATAACAGAAAAGCATCTAAGAAGAAAAGTGAGTACATTATTAATTATTTACAAGTGACACGTTTTGCATTAGAGGTCCTGTAAAAAAAAGCCAAACTTTTATGAGAACTACATCCTCTACTTAATAAAAAAATTGTTCCCGTTCAACATGTCCTGTTATTATTAGGAACTTTAGTGCATTTCAAGTTTCTCCACCCAGCGGGTATAGATAGTTTATTGTCCGTCAGTGAATGGTGAAAACCGTTAAAAACTAATTGTAGATGGTCCAACCATAGCTAGGTCTAGGTTTCACTCATACGGTCAAATTCAACTTTCTATATATTATTATGTAAACTTACTACTAATAAAAATTAAACATCTGTTGAATATGAAAGTATGTAATATGGTACTTACAACAAAATAACATTTTATAGCATTTCTATCTCTTTTGCTGCCTGTCTTTAAGTTCCCGCTAATCTCCGAAATAGCTGGACCTTACTTATATTTTGAGAAAAAAGCACGCACATTGATCCATTGGTTTCGCTTCCTTTTTGTAGATCTTTGACCGTCGTAACAGGTAGTCTGACGACCAGTCTTAACAATGACCCAGTACTAACTGGGTCACTTCATGAAAAATACTGATATTCAGCTGTCCATGCAGTAAACGCGAATAATAGTCCGATGTGGTCGTTGCGTCGTTCACACCGAAACACGGCGAAAGACGTCTTTTTCGCATAAATTTAATGTTACTAGCCAATTTGATACTTGCAAATATTCAAAAAGTACATTCCCTTTCAGAGAGAACACAAATTGATAACCTAGTGCTGCCACCAATCACGAAGATAAGTTCGTGCATGCAACGCGACAAGCAATGGGACAGTATTGCGTCACTACATGAAGGTTTCTTCATGGCCACGACATGGTCTTACAATAAAATGCGAATGGGTGACCATAAGTTGAAACCTCCGGAAACAGATAAAGGAGTAGTTGCTACATGTCTGACTGTAACTCACTGTGGAAACTTTGTTGTTATTGGTAAGTTCTAACTGTAAATCTTGCCAAGAATGAAATGACAATTGAAAACTACTATGGGTTTAAGTACCTTGGGGTACCCCAATTTTCGATGTGTGATATTATATTTTTTGAAGTGCGGAAAAGTATGGTATTAATAATATTAATCAATTGTAATCTTTACTGTCTTATTTTTGACACAGCAGGACCAATATTTGATGACCAATTTTTTAATTCTTCTTTCTTGTTACTACTCAGGCTACACCAATGGTCAAGTACACAAATTCAACATGCAGTCTGGCATGCATCGTGGGTACTATGGTAAAGAGCATAGACTGGCACATAAAGGTGCGGTCAGAGGGGTAGAGACAGACCTCTGCAACCAAAGGGTGATCACAGTTGGAGCTGATGATCTACTGAAGTTGTGGCATTTTAAATCTGGTAAGTAATAATTGGATATAATTTTTATTAATTTCCGTATATGGCTTTAGTTATGGAAAACGAAAGAGTAGGAAGTAAATGGAGGATCCATATATTGTTATAATTATAGTTATTAGACTGTAAGCTTTCCTAAAATAAGTAAATAAAATAAATAAGTAAATAAATATTGTCGTAAAGTGAAGTATTCAATAACGATTTGCTGCAACTCAACCTCTAGTAGTCATCTTAAACTTGACTCATTCTTATCAGCCGTAATTTTATATGACGTACATGCAATTGTGTTGTTTTTACCCGACTGCGGCGAAGCCCAAAAGTGGGGTTATGTGTTTGACCTGTATGTATGTATGTCCGTTTCTTTATTCTCTCATAACTCCTAAACGGATTAACGGATTTGTATAAAATATACGTCGTTAGATTCGTCTTGACGGCGCGAGTGTCACTGGCTGCATTCAAATTTAAATGAAAGTTAAAAAACGTGTCAATTCTTGATCAAACTCCTAAAAATATGATTATTGACTAGACTATTATTTTAACTTAGTCCCAATTCGTGTAGGAATCAAAAAGATTTGAACGCGGCAGAAAAGTTTTAAGCAGATAAATCGGTTAATTGCGAAACGTGACTCTGTGGTTCATGTACTTTTTCCATGCGCATTAACATTGTGACTATGAGTATTCCATTTGCGTACTACTCCGTGTACAAAATATATTCTAATTTGCTTTTAGGTAGTAATAATGTTTGTTTAGTTTATAAAATGTTCATGTTACACTAGCCTAATTAAACAAATACCTAAAAGTCGGTCAAATGCAAGTGATTTTAACCATTTGTACAACAATTTACCTACCTATTCAATTTGGCTAAATTTATTTCTAGTGAATTCGTTTACTTTATTTCGAAAATGGCAGTAATTAGTTTGTAGTTTCTAATTTCGTTTTATTTGCGTTACTTTTTTTTAACATTCGGTTAATTGAAGTTTTAATTTGAAATAGAAAAGAAAACAATGGATATCCAATGTTTTTACTGTACATTTCGAAAAAGAGCATGTGTGGTGTAACTTTAAATGAGAAATTGAGGAATGAGGTTATACGAGAACATAGCGGTTTAAAAGAAGATGTGACAAAAATAATAATTGATTACTGATGTAGGTACTATGATTTACCTAGTGGTTTCTGCCTACCCTATGTGAAAAAGGCGTGAGTTTATGTATGTATTATAAATAAACAGAAACGAAAATAATGTAACGTAAATGCAACTTAAAACAAAAATGTTTCCCCTGAAAGCAGACAGAAAACCACGTAGATAATTAATAACGCCGCTAATGCCACGTGCATTCTTGCATGTATCTTTTTATAGATGCAGGCAAGAAAGTTCCTTTACGTGAACACATTAAAAATCTTCGATAACCGTTCCATATTCATTCATCTTCGTGAACAAAAGCTAAGCTTAACAATATTCTTTCAGCAACAACACCTTACCACGTAATAAGATTAGAAGAATCGGTATCCAGTACAAAGTGCCACCGAGACAGCGGGCTATTAGCTCTCGCGAACGAAGACTTTTCCATTACACTTATAGATATCGACACCATGAATATTGTGAGGAAGTTCGACGGCCACGACGGCAGGATAACCGATATTGAATTTGATACTCAGAGTCGGTGAGATAAAGTATTTATTTACTTAGCTACTTGGATTTCGTTTGAACTTTCAACTTTCTTTCGTGTTTGGAGGTATTTTATTTCGTTTTTTGAATATGATGTTTTGTTGTAGATGGTTGATCAGCACGTCTATGGATTGCACGATTTGTACGTGGGATATACCTAGTGCCAAACTAGTAGACATTTTCTCGGTAAGAGTTAAGTTTTAAGTCTCGGCAACATTTTTTCGAAAAAACAATCACCTCACATACAGAAGTACTTGAGGTTTTTTTTTAAAATGGCAACCTCCTTTTTACAACTACTTTTTTCGATTTAAGCACATTAAACAATGGTTAGAATACATTCGACATCGATATTTTATCAATGTTTGTTTTTAGGTTGAACAGCCATGCACCTCCCTCAGTATGTCCCCAACTGGTGACTTTCTAGCAACAACACACGTAGGAGAAGTAGGAGTGTTCCTATGGGCCAACAGATTACTTTACGAGAGAATATTCCTCAAACCAATAGACAAGAAAGAAGTCAACATACCTAGATTGAGTAAGTGTCTCTTGACCTTTAGCGTTACGATGCTTTGTTTTAAGGAAATAATCTGTCTTGTTATTTATTTCTACGAATTGTTTCTGCAGGGTTACCGAGCACAGCGCCTGAGAAACCAGAAATAGACGACATTGGTACGATAGACTTAGGAGCAGAACCAGAATACAGATCCCCGATACAAATCAGTGAAGAACTCATAACATTATCAGATCAGCCGACTTCAAGATGGTTAAACTTGTTACATCTCGACGTAGTGAAGAAACGGAACAAGCCTAAAACACCATTGACGGTGCCAAAGTCAGCTCCATTCTTCCTCCCTACCATACAAAGCCTCGAGCTAGAATTTGACTTAGAGAAAGACAAAGACAATGGAGAAACGAAGTTGTTAATGCCCGATTCTTTATCAACACTGACAGTATTCGGAAAGAAATTAATCGTTTGTGAAACGGAAGAGAATTACGAGAAGTGCATAGAAAGATTGAAAACTTTGGCACCAGCTGCCATTGAAGCCGAGGTGACAAGCATGGCGCCCGATGCCGGCGGAAACATAGATGTCATGAAACAGTTCTTGAAAATGGTAGACGTCATGTTAAAGAGTAATAGAGATTTCGAATTAGCTCAGTCTTACATGAGTTTGTTCCTCAAGATGCATACTAAAGTTATATCGCAAAATGAGAATCTTCGAGACGCTCTGGTGTCAGTTGAAGAGACCGCAACGAAAGCGTGGTCCAAGTTACAAAGTGAATTGTTATATAATATCTGCGTTGTCAAAGCGTTGAAAGATATGTAAAGTAATAAAATATTTTAGTAAAATTTTTCGTGTTTGAATTTTAAATTTCATATGTAAAAGAATAATGCTATTGTAAAACCTTAATTCATTAACACACACGCATTGCAGCGGCATGAAATATGAGGGTAGGTAAACCTAAAATATAAAAAAAGATGAAAAAACCTCAAACTAAAGCTGCTCGTCCATACAAAGAGAAAAACCGAAACGTACTAGTGGAGCACGCCCAACAATGGAACGTAATAGATGATTCTTTCTTATTGTGAACATTGAAAAAGTGGGTTTATATAAAAGTCGATGCGAATAATCTTGTTGCTGTATTAGAACAGCCTCTTAAAGATAGAACCTTTTTAGAAATAAAACCTCCCGAATTATGTGTAATATTCCTTACTTATTTGTAAAATATAAGTGCCCACGTAATACGTTACTAATGCCCATTCTCTCCGAAGTTATTTAAAGCTGCTCTAAGCAACAACCGTTCAATAGCAACGAAAGATTTATGAGGATTATTTTCTTTTGATAAAATATGAATTTTCCCCTGTCTATGCAATTTTTCTACTCCATTGGATTCCGCCTGTTTGCGGATGATCCCGCGCGAGGGTCTTTGCGGCGTTTATTGAATATTTTTCGAAGGGAATTAAATCGCGGCCGATCGGTTCACCGGAGCCAGCGTTCATTAATGGCCCGCTTCATTTTCGCAATAAGTATTCATTTCTCCGCCCCCCCCCCCCTTCCACCGCGGCCCGCGACCGCCGTGAATCTCCAATGAAAATCTGATTGTGCTTCCTTTCCTTTGCATTATGAATATCTATCAAATTCCTTCGCGTCTTAGCGATTGCTTTATTGAGACGGATCGAGTGTTAAGCAAATAGCGCGAACGTTTCAATAATGTGTTTAATTTTTATCGTCTTTTACGTCGAAGCTGAATTCATGAGGAATGTGTAGATGTAACAAAGGCTTTGAAAAGTCATTTCGATGTGTATGCGCCTTCATTTGCAAGCGCTTTAGAAAATGTTAATTTCCGGAGGGCGTTCGGAGCGCGTAGCTTCTGTACATGTGTTGTAATGTGCGGTTTCAAACAAGCCATGTGTAGGTACCTACAATTGTTATGGAAATACCAGTATATTTCCTTTTGAGAAATGTATTTCTTGTAATTAATTACAAAGATAACGACGCACGCATTCCTCATTAGATGTAACATCCTAGGTAGGACATCTGGCTTTTCAGTTATCGCAAGGAAAGTGTAAAGCCGTGTCACTATGGAGGGTTAGTGTTGAGAAATGTGTTCGTATCCGTTACACAAACATATTATTATCGTATCGTCACATGCATGCACTATTATGCATGGGCTAACCTACTAACCCAATACGTTTTAAGCCGTTTTCTTAGTCACCGCGTGCATAAAGTTCGACTTAATATTAAGTGTTGCCAAATTACCACTTTTAAGATGGTATAAACATAATACATTCAAATAACTTTTACAAATTAAAAAAAACACGTAAAATTTCCTAGTGGGCCTACCTAATGAAAATTCATAATCAAATTAATTGAACAAATTCGGACCGCACGACTCGCTGGTTTGCAAATTGGGATGGGTAATAGGTGGATATTTAGCCTAAAGGTCGTTCAAGGTCTCATCCATTTCATGAAAAATATGTCATGTTTTTTCAGAATCATCTGCTTCATAACATCACTCCTGTAATCCCCGAAGGGTTAGGCAGAGGTTTACCAAATAGTAGGTACCACCCACATTGCGCCAGTTATGTGTACCTACCTAACTTTCACGTAACCGGGGCCGGGGGCGAGCCTATTGCCATCAACCGGCCTCAAATCCAAACTCCGTGACTGCTACTGAGAAATTCCTGACAGAAAAATCTAATAACGCTTCGCCCGACCCTGGAATCAAACGCAGGACCTCATGCCCAGCAGTCGCGCTTACGACTAACGAAAAATTCATCCTTTTCATACACACATCAAAAGTGTCTAGGGATCAAGCATTTTTATGCGGATTTCTTGAGATTGAGATGTGGCTTTGTAATAAATTTATGATTTTATAAATTTATATGGATCCTTTTTGGTGCATTTCATAATTTGAATCAGGAACTGTGAATCAAATTCGAGTAAAAGATGAAAATCAGCTGTCAATATTTTCCCTATAAAAACATACAACGCATTGAAGACATTATTAGTGCTACTGTTTCCCTACTACTGATTAAAACCAACGTTATTATGGAGCGGCGACGTCATTTAAGCAGGGAAGAAATGCTCAGAGCCGTGGGAATGATAGAAGCTGGTTCCCGGCAACGTACTGTGGCTTTAGCTCTGAATACAAGTCAGAGTGTTATCAGTCGACTTTGGACACGTTACCGAAGCACTGGTACCGTGGCTGAGCGCCATGGAGGACGGTATCACTGCACCACACGGAGACAAGACCGATACATTCAAATCTTAACTCGAAGAGCTCCAACAATAACCGCCATGATGTTAGCCGTGAGGCTTCATCACTCTTCAGGGAACTTAATTAGCGACCAAACAGTCAGAAACCGCTTGCATGAAGTGAACCTTCATTCCCGAAGACCGCTACGGGTACCACCTATAGCAATGCACAATCGTAGGATTCGATATCAATGGGCTCTTGAACACAGAAATTGGGCAGAAGAACAATGGCGTTTCGTGTGCTTTTCTGATGAGTCTCGTTTTGGTATGAGACCGGATACAAGACGTATACGACACTGGAGAACCCCTGGACGCCAACAGCGATTAAAATCCTGCCAGGAAGTCCATCCTTATAGTGGTGGAACCATCATGGTATGGGCGGGTATTTGGATCGGCGGAAGAACTGAGTTGATTTGGATCAGAGGCAACCTCAACGCTCAAATTTATGCTGAGACGATTGTATCAGACGTCATCGTTCCTCTACAAGTGCAAATCGGTCCCTTATTTCAGTTAATGCATGATAATGCACGACCGCACACCGCAAGAGTTGTAAGACAGACTCTCGCCGCAGCTAACATCAATGTCCTGCCCTGGCCTGCTCAGTCGCCAGACTTGAACCCGATTGAGCATGCATGGGATATGCTACAGAGAAGAGCTCTGCCGAATATGGAGGGTATCCAGTCGCAAGAAGACCTTTTTTTGTTGTTGCAACGAACATGGGCGGCCATTCCACAGCGTGATTTGGATGAACTCATTTTGAGTATGCCAAACCGATGTTCTTGTGTTGTTAGTGTTCGCGGTAGAAACACGGATTATTAATTGTTTAAGTTACCCAATAAAATTTTAAAGAAAACTGTTATTTCAGTCTTTTTTTCGAACTTTAATGTTAGTGGTTCAAATGTCAAAAATCCCTTTATTAGGAAAATGGCAAATTTCTTTATTAATGCAAAGGTGACTTGGTTTATCGTTACTGTGACAAACGAAAACACTTTATTTGATGAATCCTTAAAGAAAATTTTAATTAATATCAATCAGGAGAAAAGTTATTGCAAGAATATTATGTTGATCCCTAGACACTTTTGATGTGTGTATTTACAAAACACACGCGTTCCAGACACATAATTCTTGAATATTGTTATCAAAGTTCTTTAATCAGAATATAGAACAAGGAAATGAGGATTGTCGTCCATTTTCAATTACCGATGCTTTATTCCACGCCATTTAACTTTTTCAGTTGAAAGTTGAATCTTCATAAAGCGGCGGCGGTGGGCGGGGCCACTCGCCGCCGACCTCTTGACGGCGCGCGGCGTCCACTGGGTATTAAACTCAATATCTAGTAAATTAACTATTGATGCAGATTATAAAACACATTTGAATGGGTTCTTTTATTAAAAGTTTCGTTCTGAAAAGAGGGAGGTAGTTTTTGTAGGTCTTTGATTGAATTCTGCAGACTTTGAACTTATTTTATACGTAGGTAGGTTACCTTACTGACACTTCGATGTACCCACGAATCCCTGTAAATAGGTGTTGTAGTTCCCAGCACTTACAGTCACGAGCAAAACTATGACACTTAGCAAAATTCAAAAGTTATTTACTAAAACAATAAAAAATATAATTATATATATATATCATTATTTCAGACCTAAGCAGTCCATAAGTAGTTAGTGGTTAGTAATAGACAGTCTATTACTAACCACTTACATGCTATGTTAGTGTTGTTAGTACTTAATAGGGTAGTAAACAAAAAAATCTAATAGATTTCCAAAAAATGTTGGAAATCATTTTTATTACCTAATGCTTACCTAGGTCTTCCGAGAATATGTTCAAGGACTAGTGCCTATCCAACTTTTCATGAAAATCCCCTTGCATGCGAATGGAAAAGCCAGATTTATTTATGCACTCTACATTCCGCGTGTACGACTGTATGTCAAAAACCTGTCGGTATTCTTATTTACCGACATCGGCGACGCGATCTCTTTCCGTCTAATATTTCTTCGGGGATGCCCTTCGACGGTATATTCATAAACTTCCATGTTAATAATTTTGGGAATGAAAGGAAAGTCATAAAGTATGTACGAGGACGAGGAAGAAAAACCTGCGCAAGTCGTAAAACTTTGAACGGTTCGCGTGATGGGCTAGGAACTATTATTACGCACGCACTTTTTACACCCAGCACTTTATTTAGCTGGGGATACATTTGGATGTCTGTATTACATGTTCATAATACGCTTAGGATATTACAGTAAAAAAGATAAAACATGCTGTAGGAAATGTATTTATTAAAAGGTTCAAAAAGACGCAAGGGAAACAGACCCTTACGTGCGTATTTAAAAAAATAAACATTCGCTTTCCCCGAGTTCGCTAAAGGACTTGTGCAAACATTGTATAGAGATGCTTACCTACGCATTCATTAAACGAAGCAATCTTATTAAGCTTAATGAGTTCAAGAGCATGTAGCTTCTCACTTACCTGCTTCGAGTAATTATATTAAAGCGCTTCCAATAGGCCTTTTCGCAATGTAATAACATCGATTCATCATTCGCAGTGAATCGAATTGATTGAAGACGCAATTATTAATGTCCGTCAAACGCCCTTTGCTGTATCATCGATACTCTATAACGAGAGTTTTAATCGATACTTTCAGACTGCAAAGTACCGTTACTAATTTACGCGTGTTACATAAACAAACAGCCGTTATAAAGTGCAGCAAAATTGTTTCATGAAAAGTGTATGGGGCAAAGCCGTTTGTTGACTATTGGTTAATTAAAAGCAAACAGAGTGGCAGAGTTTACTTTGTCCATGGTGTAGCACTCCGATATCCGTTTTCTGAACTGCGTACGAGATATCGTACGGTCACGGGTTCTCGTAACTTTTATTGTGCCGTTGTTCGGGTAACAGGGTTGAGCGGCGAACGACTTGGAATAAGTGCTAATGCAAATATTATGTTCAGGATTCTTTTTGGTTTCGCACCATTATCAGGGTTGCGCTGAGTCATTGGTTGTTTGTGTCTGTTCGATGGATAGGTGTTTGTTTACGTGGCTCCATTTAGGTTACTCTATGCTTTTATCTTTATCGCCTGTATTTGGTGTTCCTATAGTTAAATATTGACTGACGCTGCTTTCTATCTCTTTTTGCGTTACGTTAGTTTGCTTTTAGCAAATACTTACACCAACTCGATTTATTTTCGTATTTTTTTAAATATATTCGCCCACTTTTATTTAAATGAGACTTAAATTTAACAGGCGAAATATAGGTAGGTGTAACTACTAAAAGTAGGTACCTACACCTCTGCTTATCCTTCGGGGAATAAAGCCATCATGTTACGTTACGTTGTTTATGAGATTATAATGGTATTAAAATAAGCGAAAAGCTTATTTCATACCCATCGACTATCTAATAAGAGTCTGTGTGAGTTTAATTGAGTTCAGTATTAATTGACTTGTGCACAAACGATTGAATCGCATAGGCAATTTACTCGTACACATATCTATCTAATGTCGAAGGTCCCTGTGAATGTAACTAAGGTTGTCTGTAGGAGGACGAAAATACGTATTTCTAAGGTAAATATAGGTGTAAAACTAATTTTGTTTTGATCCAGCTGTGATTGTATGGAGTGTAGTTTTAGATAGTTAACAAATTAATTAAGATTGAGGTGTCTGTTTGTAATTTCGAAATAAAAGCTTTTTGAAAATTTTCTTTCCGTTTGTTTCGGCTAACTTCCGGAACTACTGGGCCGATTTTGACGGAACATGCAGATAGTCAGAATCTGACTACTCCTAATACACATCTGACAGTCAGATGTAACTTATGCTAAAGCATTAAGATTGCAAAAAGTTTGAACCATTGAAAGTTAACTAAATTCAATTCAAATAGGATTTGTTTTTCGTTTTATTATTATATTTTTCGGAAAGTGTATTGAAAAACATTGTTTGAGACACGTGGGCATTTGTTACAGTTCTCGGCTCCATAAGAACCTGCTGCTCGGTGGTAAATTTCGCCTCGAATGCAATGATAAACTTTCCCCGATTTTTTTTAATGTATTATTCATTAGTACGAAGGTCGCGGACAAGTCAATCATATTAATACATCATCATCACTTTGCTCGTATTCTAATAATATGGGATCGCGGTTGAGGCTTCTCGTCTTCCCGTCGGGGTTGCGGGTTGTTCGCAAGAGATACCGCGGCCTCGACATAAAGGGCTAAGAAGGAACATGGGTAGTTTTTAGTCAGTCGAAATCGGACACTCCCTTTCGCTCTGCCCAAGAGCGGGAGGGGTTATTCGAAAAAAAAAGGCTGCTCGTCTTCTTCCATATTTATCTATGACTTGTCTTATAGTCGCCCCTTTCCTCATGTGATCTTTGATAGTCCACCCAGCGTTTTTTTAGTCTCTCCCTTCATTCATACTTAAAACTTTCTAGCTTTTTTTTCACCTGCTAGATTATAAAGCTGTAAGTAAGTACCTAATAATGAAATGAGAAAGGAAGCTTCACAGTGCGCAGTCAGTCGTGGTTAGTTAGCGAATCAGATGGATTGACGGATTTGAGATAACGAATGCAATTTACACTTTTGCAGTCATAAAATGGTACCCAATGATAGTTATTTAATAATGAATCCGAAGAGAAGAGAGTGTTTAAAATTCTGTGTTTTTGAAGCTGTCTCGATAGACTACTTAGTGGTCGTAACTGCTACTGCTGATCATATCTTGAGTTCGATTCCTAGGTATGGCAATGTTGTTGAATTTTATCTACCTATTTCTCAGTAGTATCCTATTTTTTTATTTTTTTCTGGCTGGTGGAAATCATCAAATAACCCTCTCCCACTCTTGGGCAGAGCGAAAGGGAGTGTCAGACTTCTACTGACTAAAAACCACCCATGTTCCTTCTTAGCCCTTCATGTCGAGGCCGCGATATCTCTTGCGAACAACCCCCAACCCCGACGGGGGTATCCTAGAGTCTGGATTTGTGCCCGGTGTAAGGCAATTTGGAATTAAACATAACTGGTGAAATGTGGTTGTATGGGGTGCATCTATGCCCAACCCTTCGAGGTTTTAACACCAGACCGTAAACACATAGGTGTTTCCTCCCTGGGCAAGCTACTAATTCAGCGATTACATAACTCCGAAAGGGATTCCCACATCTTATCGATAACCAATTAATCATTGCTTTTCGTCCTACATTTTTGAAAATATCACTCGTAACACTGTTTTATTTAATTTGTCACTTTTCCGTATTATAGGTACTATCATTACCCGTCGGGGCTGCGGGTTGTTCGAAAGAGATACCGCGGCCTCGGCACAAGGGCTAAGAAGGAACATGGGTGGTTTTTAGTCAGTAGAAGTCTGACACTCCCTTTCAATCTGCCCAGAGCGGGAAGGGTTATTTAATGATTTCCCAGTTTCCCACCCCCCAAAAAAAAGGTACTATCATTAAACAGCAGTAACGAAGTTGTCGGCTTTAGCCGACGGTGTCGTGTTGGACACGTTTTGATTTGTCGGCTACATCGAATTTCGTCTAATTTTCGAAACTTTAATAGGAAATCTGAGACCTAATTATGGATGCTCTGTTACGTTCGATGTATCAATGTACGTCGCTGCCATGACCACACAATGGGTTAAATTACCGTATCGCGGCACACATGTAGGTACATAATTATACACCGTCCAGTAATTAATCAGTATATGGGCACATGTAATTGATGCTTAATACATTTATTATCGTATAACAATGCATAATACATATGTAATTAGTCAATCAGGCAAGATTCTATTGGTTGAAGGGACAAATCGCTTATTATTTGTTGATTGTATTAGCTAAATACCTTATTTTACAATACCTAGGTACTTACCAAAATGTTAGAACGCGAGTTTTTTTTAAAGTTCTACACATAAGATAGATACTTATGTTAGGTTCAAGTGGCATGTAATAACCCTTCCTAGACAAACATAATCTTATTAATATATGAGAAGCTTATAATGCTCCGTGTTCCCACAGCTGGGACTCAAGACTCTATGAAGGTACATAAGCCTTACCAAATCCACAACGTGGACCCCGTACGTGTTAGTGGACAAACCCTTACTACTAAGCTGATTATATTTGTAATATGAGTACCTTGTTAAAACTGCATCGAGAGGGGATTCATCCCTCTCACCTCACCTTTGGGTATTACCTGCTGTACAGATGCTAGCACATCAAGCTACACCAAATTGTCAAATTTTCCCAACAAACCTTTAACCTTCCGTATGTCGTGTAATTAGACACAATTAAAAAAAAAACTTGAGAGGTGTCAAGGAACACCCGGATGGAACGAAGTTATTGTTATTATTTTTTATTATGTAAAAAATAAAAAAAAAACGTAGAAATGAAAATATCTGGCTTGCATTCTATAAGAGAGAGAGAGACAGACAGAGAAACATGCGACGCCGCACAGCTTACAATAGCTTACTATAGCAAAAAGTGTCGTGACAACTTTTCGTAAGAATTTTTTCCGTCTAGCCCCCTTTCACAACGCGCGATAAGGAACTTCGTTCCAAAAGCCACTGTGTCTCACGTGGATCTACGTTCAATACGAAAGGTTAACCTAATGATTTAGCAATAAAGTTTAAAATCTTTATTAGTAGCTTGATGTGTTGCAATGGCGTACCTACACACCAACAATCTTTACGAAAACAGAAACGAAAACAAATGACAATTGCTTTTTGTTTTTTTGTTTACATTCCGTGTCATGCTCCAGTGAGTCTAGTATACCTAGATGCAGGCCAGTAAGTACTTGAATAGGTAAGTAGTTAGTGCCGTTACCCAGCTAATCTACTCTATGTGGATAGTAGGAAATGAGAAAATGTAACAGCTGGCAACGAGAATCGAGGGTTCTGATAGTCCAATAGTGATTATATGGAAATGCGATCATGCTTGAAAGGCGATTTCACACTTGTCGCTTTTTACTGAACCATTGGCTGAGTAACTTTGTGTAGCCATATGAGTGTGAAAGGCACTTTGTTCTTATAACACAAATTATGTTATTTGTATTGACAATGGAAATGGAAGTTTTAGTATAATGTATGTCTCTTTTTGCTTTTCTTTTGTTTATTTTTTATAATTTTATTTTGTCTTGTGTGAGACTAATAAATACTTTTTCTTTCTTTCTAAAGGATTCGTTTAATAGGTTTTAATCTTATTTTTGTATGTAAATGGTGTCTTGGTGTACCTAACCTGGTTAAGTGGTAGCATAATAAAGTAAAGCTGTGACTTATTTCCAACAACTGATTCTAATAAAGTTCATATCTTTGTAAGCTTTCATGCGAACTTTTTGAAATAAGAAGCCAAAGTTAATTTAATTTTCGCATTTTATTGCTATTACCCCTGATTTGCAACTATCTATAGTCCTTAGAAATTTACCAACATTATTACATTTGCCCCTGAACACCGGGTAAATGTAATAAGGGAGCCATTTAAAAAAATAATGATTTTCTTAGTTATCAGAGAGATTTTAATTAAACAAATAACTCAAAACTTTAGCCTATTCAATACTTAATACACATGGTAATTATACATTTTATACTGTTATAAAGTAAAATGTTATCTATGGTTGTATAGTATGTCATTCTAGATATGGTAGGTACTCGCATTTACCCCACCTGACCCTAAGTAAAGTAAATTTTGACGTTAGAAAAGTGCTGATTATCAGCCTAGTTTGAATAGATGACTTTTGATTTTGATTTTGAATGTCGGTACTTTAGTATCTAAATTACTATTGCACTGATTTTCGTTTTCATATGCGTTTCATATACAGTGTAAACTCTTTATAACGTTATCCTTTATAACAATAAACTCCCTGTAACGTTGAAGTGAGCCCAACTTGGTTGGTTTGCGTTAAAACCCACATATTGAAACACTCTTTATAGCGATACGCCATTCTCTATTACGAAGAAATGTGTTCATATTTGTAGACAGTAAATATTTATTATCGGTATTATTGTTTATGTTATGTTATCAGGTAACAAAAGACTTTGAAGCTCCGAAACATCCGAGGTCGGTCTAGCTTTTGTTATCCTTAATTGCCTTGAACACGTGCAGTAAGACGCATTGTTTTCTCGGAAGTGATGGTCTTCGACCAAGCATACTGGGTTTTGGCAATTTGGTTGTTTTTTTGTTCACTCCATATAACGATAACTCTCTATAACGACAAAAATGCTCAGTCCCTTGAGTTTCGTTATAAAGAGTTTACACTGTACTTACCACTTGCTTCGGTGAAGAAACTAGCATGCTTGAGAGATATTTGTTGACGGTATGTAAAGCCAAATCTGAGGTCTAAAGCGGTATAAAGACTAGGTTAGGCACTAATCAAACGATATAGAGAAAGAGATGTTTCTAAATATCGGTGTCCACAATAAAAATCACGTTCCATTCATTGAAATTAATCAAAGTTTCTCATTAACTTAATTGCTAAAATATCTGTAAAAGACAATTTAGAGAGGAGCTATCGAATTGTTCTATTCGAAATCTAAACAGGCCCTTTGAAATTCTTTATTAAAAAGCGTTTCTCGAATTTAATCCCCACCCATCTCGTCAATTGAAAGAAAAAGGGCTTTCGTCAGCGGTATGTTAATTACAGAAACCAGAATACACCCTTTTAACGTCCGTCCGTTCCTGTACGTTTCATGTGCCATTTCTGTACATTTCATGTAGGTACTCTATGAATGCGTTAGTGATTTGTCGAGAGGATTATTTTAATTCGTGTAAACGAGGCTCTTTGGTGCCGGTGTACTTATTTCTAGTAATAAGTACTTGTGTATGTACGTGTGTCATTCGAGTTCCTTTATCGTCGTTTCTCTACGGGTTGAGCAAAGTTTTAAGCGGTTACATTATGAGGGGGTGAGCGTAAGCGGCGCAGTAAGCGGTGCCGTCATTGAGTCATTTCGAGGATTTGTGTAAATAATAATGCATGATTAGGGTGTTGAAGTTGGCCCATTACGATGATTAAAACTTAAAAATGATTTAACTTATACTGTCACTTACGGAATGTCTTCAGTGATGATCTATTATGAGCTGCTAATTGAAGAAAAGAAAGACTTTTTAGTTTTAACAAAATGCAACTCGACATCAACCGAGCACATAGGCCACTGTTTTCTGATTTCACATAACCACGGCAAAGACACGCGTTCAATATCAAACCAAAATAATCATATTTTTCTACTCTATCATCCGTATTCGGAAAGAGCATAGAAATAGACTGAAAATGATTTCCTAGAACTTCGTAGACACAGCCCGTCGTAAACGCTACGCCGTAGCACACTACGCCGTAGCCAAATCGTCATGTATGCAGGTTGTATAGCACTTAAGTACGCAGTTATACCGAGACATGGAACGTTGTATGGCCTACAGGACGGATGTGTAATTTGCATGGCTATAAATTATTAAGATGACCAAACGGTCCGCTGACCTTTCCCCTGTTTACAAATTAGGTGCAAATCTGACTGCCTCAATGTTGTATGTTAATGATAGGAGTGAGAGGTTGCCACTTTGACTTTGTAACCATTGACATGTAATCTATATCATAGGTAAATTAGATTATCCAATACTGAAAATGTATCTCAATTAGGTATCTCAATTTTGGAATTAACAGAATAATATGGTTAACACATGGTTGGTATTAAAAAGCTTATAATTTTAAGGTTATATAAATGTTGAGCCTCGTTTGGTTTTCGAATTATTCTTGAAATAATGAACTAAAGGGCAAATTTTTTAAATAATGTACAGTTTCTTTTGACATTTCCTTCTATGTTTAGTTAAATTACTGTGTTTTATTTTAAAGGTTATTAAATCTTCAACAATTCATAGAAATCGACCTCTACAGAATGTACTCGTAATAAGAACAATAATGAGTACGGTAATAAGAGCGGAGAAACAAAACATTTTTTTTTTGTAATAGAGGATTAAAATTTTAGGGCGACTTCAATACTTTAAAAAAATTGACAACTGTACAAACCGTTCCCACTAAATTGAAGATTTATTATGATTGAAACTATCTAACTCCTAAATAGACAAATAGCCCCTCTGATTTGATTAGGACGTGCAAGTGATATTCAGTCTTAGGGTGAAGTAGCAATTAGGTCTATGATAGACTGTACTGACAGTCAAACCCAACACTAGAAAACCGCTTGCTTGATGACGATGATAGGGTGAATATGATCCATATATTTTGCATTTAAATTATCTTAAATACGCAATGAGAATTAAACTTTGTAATGTAATGAGTAGGATTTAAAATGTAATCCCGTTAACATGTTCATACAGGCAGCAGATAATATTTTTGGATAAATATGTAGGTATGTGTGCCCCAATATTATCAACTGTAACCAGGTTTATTTTGGAAGGATTAAATGTGATTGTTTTGCTACCATCATCGTTCGCATTATCTTCGTATTTCCATTTATCTATTTAAACACGCTTTTTGTTTTATTCGCTTCATCTGTAACTACGTAGGTATGTAAAAAATCCTAGAAGTTATGACGCACGGGAAGTGCGTCAAAACTTCTAGGATTTTCGATTGATCCCATAGATACATATGCAGTTTGCCTTTTTTTTTGGGGTGTGGGAAATCATCAAATAAGCCCTCCCGCTCTTGGGCAGAGCGAAAGGGAGTGTCAGAATTCTTCTGACTAAAAACCACCCATGTTCCTTATTAGCCCTTTATGTCGAGGCCGCGGTATCTCTTGCGAACAACCCGCAGCCCGGACGGGATATTTAGTTTGCCTGACAATGCATGGTTAGCAAAGTAACGTCATTCTAAATGTAATGCATGGTTACCTATAAGTGTCGTCTTTCTCTAAAATGGCGGGCTCCCAAAGATGGAGGACTAGTTCTGTTTTGTATTCACATGATATGGGTATCAAATGAAAGGGTTTGCTCAGAAGAATGCGAGAAATAAAATGACATCACTCCAAAGCGTGTGTTTAGGGTACCGTACCCTAAGGGTAACCAACCTGTTCCACGAAGTACTTCAGATAATAGTCTTTTAAAACACAATTTTGTCCTTAATAGCAGCTAGCTGAATACATGTTCCAATAAAGTTGTATTTTCATTTCATATAAGTAATAACTATGTATGTGATGAACCTTTGTGAAGAGAGAAAATACGAAGGAAAAAAGAAATATGAAGGAAAATATGGAGATTTAATGACGTGTCATCATCATATCAGAATTATGCTTAGCCTTTTCCCAAGGGCTGCCTAACCTTGAAGATTGACCCATGCGGCTATTATTATTTGGCCTCAAGCTCACACGCAGCAATTAAGACACATTCATTGCGTAAGTTATACCTATTATATAATAATCAAAATTGAGATTATGGAATTGTGTCTAAGCCTATGTATGAATTATCTTCTTTGTTACAAACAAAGTTATAAAAAGTGGTAGAGAAAATAAAGAAAAACAAAGAAACAGTGATTTTATACCCCATACAACAGAAACATTAAATGGTGGACATTCAAACTACGTTCAAATACAAGCCTTATACACATGACGTCATTACGAGTATTAATTGGCCGTATTTATAGGCGGGCCGCGATCTGCAAGTAGTTGTACGTCGGAATTAGAATGTAATCGGGTACCGGCGCGGCGGAACGGAACAACAAGGATTTACGAGCCCCGCCGCTTCCGCACCATGCACCCCCAAACACTCAAAAACTACACCCCTTACCTTTTTGTACGGTGAATAGCTTTTTTTATGATAAGTGGAATAAATTGCGGACGTCCAACCAATTTGTCCAGTCCTGTTGGTTTTTCTTCCTCGCTCGCGACTCCCATATGTATCGTCGGACTGCGGGACTTGTATGCAAAGTACTCGACAAACCCCTGATGTACCTGTTTCATGTTCTTTGAAAATTCTCCCTTCTACAGTTTAGTTCGTAAACGTAATTAAGTGTTTCTTGATTTATTCATGTCCAATTAAAGTCGTAGCGTTTCGTTGTGATTTATGAATGAACTGCTTAGGATTTACGATTTATTTGATGCGAACGTTTGGTCGTTTACTGCATATCTGTTATGCTTTTCCGGGTTATTTGGATTGATAGTGTCATGAAATGGTATTGCTAATAACTTATTTGCGTTTTGGCTGGGAGTCATTAGAGTTGTAGTACATTCGCATTGGTCTAAAGTTCTTTAGCGAAGTTGGCGAGTTCAATTTATGCAAACAGCAAAGAGCGAAACAGAAGTCAACAAAAAATTAAGCTCCACAGTGAGCTGAGCCGTAGTCTTTGTTCTTCTAATCCCGGACTTTCCTTTCAGATAGCGTTCAGTCAGCTCTTAAATTAAGAATTTATTTCAGAACTTCATACTTTCCTGTTCCCCTTTGTGTTGCATCACAATGGAAATTATTATCAATTGGAAAACTTTCCGTTTCCACAACTTCTATAAAGGCTCACGTTTTATTTTCCACTTTTGACTTTCTTTTTGTTTTGTAAGGCGATATCACAGCGGGATATTTCACTGTGCCCATCTTGATTATCAAACAAATTATAAAGTAAGAGACCTCTTTGTAACTTTTAATACGACCGGTGTGATCATAAACTACCCATTATAAAAATCCTCTGGAACATTAATTATTTAGAATTATTTTTTAAAAGCGGTTCGTGTAAGGCTATCTCGTAAAAGGGTTTCCAATGGAATATTCATGATTACCCTGAGTAACATTAATGGTTGTTTTGAATTCCCTCATGTGAAAAGAAACATAGTAACGTGGGATATGTTTTCACGAGTTTATCTTCAAAATTGGCTTCGAGCATTGCTTAAAAATTTACATTTTATATAGATGTGATGAATAATTTATATCACGAAGCCTCTGAAAATTAAATGGGATTTAATGAAAAAACTACATACGAACGAGCCTAATGCATGGCTCAGCATAACGCAAGTATATGGGCCTACTTTGAGGTCATGATACTTGGAATTTTTTGTAAATGTACGGGTGAAATAAACAAAAAGAGAGGGTGCGGAAACTGAAGGAAAATGGATTTCCGTGAGACAAAGAACTTTTGTTGGCAACTACCCGACTCTTGGCACACACAGATAAATAAATCAGTGTTATTGAATCTTAATATTCACACCGAAGATACACCTCGCATTTGCGCATTTTCAACACAACCAATCTACATACTTACGAGTACGTGGAAGGAAAAGAGTATTTATTAGTGCTAGTAAAAAATATCGATACGTACCTCCTCAAATGATTATTAATTTAATAATCCAAATAAAAGCAACTATAAAGCTCAATACTTCACCACTCCAGCGGGAATTTTATTTCGTACAAATAAAACACGTAAATTGGAATAGTCTAACAAAAAAATATAGGACACATTGAGATGACATGTTGGCGCAGTTTATGACAATGAAAGCCGACGAGCCACTTCGGCTGAATTTAATCCGCAGCGGTTAAAGTTCCCTTCAGAAACAATAACAATTCGTTCAACGATATAATGTGACCGCACAGTTTTCCCCGGAGGAAGTTTTAAGTGCAAAAGGCCTCACAAGTTTATGTGTTGAATGAATCTAGGAACCAGCCGCGTAATGTAAAAGTTGTAATTTGATTTGCAACCGTAACCACTAGCTCCCATTGTTTTCATTTACCTACAAAACGGCTTTCTGTTCCTCATTTAAACAAGTTACGACGTTATGAATAAATGAATAGCTTTTCATTATACCCGTCTCTATCTACTTAAGGCGCCTACAAATGTTTTTACTGTCGGCATGAAAATTGAAGAAGATGTACCTACGCATACATTAATTTCATTGAATAAATTGCACGTATTCCATGAAGTTTCACCTCATTTCCGTATAGGAACCTGCCTATTTCAGGTCGCTACCAACGCTTAAACATATTCTGTTTGTACAAAACGGTTGCTTTGATTCAAATGAATGAAAAATACTTCTAAATGACGCGTAGGTGGTGCCTACTGAGAATCCATTTATAACCTAATTATGGGTATAAGTATTTTTGTTACATAACGAAAATAGAAGCACTCATATGAAGTTATCATGATCATCGAAATTAATGAAAGGCTGTCGTGAACTTTAAAATTCCTCACAAAGTGCCTTCCTTGAATTTTCACTCTCTCCGCAATGCTGGCACATTGTAATAAAAGGCTGGTAAAGCGGTTCTCAACTCAGCATACAATTATTCGCAATACAATTGTGTTAAGTCTATTAAAATTGCATTCATCAATTTTAATTACAGTGACGTGGCATCAATGCTGACCAGATTATTTAATTTCACATAAGTATGAACCTACAATTTACAGATACGATCGGTAATATGAAACTGTAATACGTGAAATGGCAAAAGTAAATAAATTCTACACGAAATCAAAATTAATATCATAGAGAAACTAACAATTGTTGGAAAAATCAATTGCGAAGCGTGCACCTATTAGCCCTCATTAGATTTGAATCTAGCTCGAACACACATTTGATTACGTTTTATCTAGTTATTATTTTTAAATGCAGCCTGAATCAACTCGTTATTAGTATGTACCTACTGATAAAAACTGTTTGGTTGTTATTTAGCGTATTAATGTAGGTCATAAGTGGCGACCGGTCGAGCGGGCTGTAAAGGGGCAAAGCTTCGGAAATATCGGTTACACATTGCTTGCTGGTCCTATTATGCGCTGAACTCGCGTCGCTAATGAAGAGAATATTAGAAAAAACTGTGATAAAGGGGCATTAATGAAACTGCTCGTTAAGAAAATGTGTAGGTCCAGTGAAAGGACATTTTCCCGCTTGAAAAAGATGTTGTGAATGTACTGATACAAGATTTCTTGGTTATCTTTTTGAATTTTCTAATGAATAAAACTTTTTTTTATTTTAAAAGGTTTCACCGGAACAGTATCTGTAACGTCAAACACCTCATGCTTCTGTTTGTCTTCTTAGAATTTCCTATTGACGAGGAATTAAAAAAAAACTTTACTAATTAACATAACGAAAACAAATCTGTAGAAATTCTCTACAAAGTCACGTTTTCTTTCATGATTCCAGGGATAGTCAAACATTTCCCTACTTATCAAGATTTTCGTGTAAAATATTTAGGACTTTGAACTTGTCGACATGGTAATTATTTGATCTAGCAACCCCAGTTAATACAATAAGGTGTGACAATCTCGAGCAATGTGGTTGCATAGTTAATTGGATAACACGATTGTTTGCTTACATCAATTTTACTGTCAACATATCTATGTATAGAGTATATATTATGTTTGGCTGCCTTAATCAGTTGCTATTTCACGGTTCACTGCAATTTTACAGGAGGCTAGGGTCGAATTTAATGAATGAAATTAAACCTGATCAGCAGTTCACATTTGAACTAAGTTCAAGAACTGTTAGTGTCATTATTGTTATGAAATATTGACACTGAAAGCTTTTGAACTCGTCTTAGACGTTCTGATCGCGTAAGTTCTTTGGTGAAGTACGCCCTTATACTCTTGGATTTTTTGTCTTAAGTTAAATTTACCCTAATTTCGTAGTTTGAAACTAAACAGGTTTTATATTATTCAGAAGTCATTTACATATCGTACCTGTTTTGAACTTCTGACCCAGTGGCACTTTCTCGCGTGACCTTCATCAATTTATTGATGTTTACTTACTAAGGTTTCGTACACAGACGTCAGAGATTCATTAACCCTAACATGTAGGTGAAAAGTTGGGTACCGAAGTAGTTTAGACCTGTATGGTATCACTAGCTGATGCTCGCGGCTTCATCCGCGTGAATGTCGGTTATTGCGACCAAAAGTAATCTTTTCATCCCTCCATTTCAACCCCTTACAACCCTTTTTTTTTTTTGGGGGTTAGGAAATCATCAAATAACTCCTCCCGCTCTTGGGCACAGCGAAAGGGAGAGTCAGACTTCTACTGACTAAAAACCACCCATGTTCCTTCTTAGCCCTTCATGTCGAGGCCGCGGTATCTTTGGCGAACAACCCGCAGCCCCGACGGGTCCCGCAGCCCCGACGGGACCCCTTACAACACTTTATTCGCATTAAAAAGTAGCCTTTGTTCTTTCTCAGGCTGTAGATTATCTGTGTATTAAATTTCGTTTAATTCTATTCAGTTGTTTTGTCGTGAAAGGGCGACAGACAGATAGAGAAACAGAGTTACTTTCGCATTTATAATATTAAGTAAGGATAAGGATTATCCCGTCGGGGCTGCGGGTGTCCCGTCGGGGCTGCGGGTATTCGCAAGAGATACCGCAGCCTCGACATGAAGGGCTAAGAAGGAACATGGGTGGTTTTTAGTCAGTAGAAGTCTGACACTCCCTTCCGCTCTGCCCAAGAGCGGGAGGGGTCATTTGATGATTTTCCACCCACCATAAAAAAAATAAAAAAAAAGGATAACGATTATATCGCGACGATACAAAATCTTGACTGCCTCGTTGGTCTAGTGGTCGTAATTGGGACTGCTGAGTATGAGGTCCTGGGTTCGATTGCCGGGTCGGGCAAAGTCTTGTTGGGTTGCATCAGGAATTTCTCAGTAGCTACAAAATCTGAATTTGTGCCCGGTTAATGACATTGAGGTCGCTCCCTATGACATGGGACTGAAACATAACTGGCGAAGTGTGAGTGTATTAGGTACCTCTGAATAACCCTTAGAGGATTACAGGCGTGATGTTATTTATGTATGATACAAAATCTTTCTAAGTAATAAAAGCATCAACACGTTTTTGTACCAAATATCAGCAACGGGCCTTTGCAGTTGTGAAGTTCCCAGTTAATTAACTTTACGAGAGATTTCTGCCCTAACAATTTGCCAGGACCTAGAAAAACAAGAGCCTCGTTTTAAGCGGGGAGCCATTGAGAAATGTCGGGCCATAGTCACTTACTGCCTGCTTGGCTTTTACTAAAGGCATTGGTGTCTATTTCGTAGCATAATCTGTACATTTAGTAATAATAATAATAAAAATCCTTTCTCTGGAGCCCTGACTGCAGGTAGCTTGGACCCTGTTCCCGATACCGGTGGGCTACAATTTTTTATATTTTTAAATGTTTTTTTATATTATTTTATATAGGAATGTTTAAAAATGTACAAAATTTGTTAAAAAGTTAATAAAGGGAATAATAAAAAAAATATTCATTCATCCATTTATTTCCGTGTGGCTAACCAGGTGTCAACGTTTTTATACTACCCAAGGGCTTCTGATTTACATGCCATCGAAAAATATATCTCAGGAATGCTGGTTTGAGATACCGCGGCCTCGACACAAAGGGCTAAGAAGGAACATGGGTGGTTTTTAGTTAGTAGAAGTCTGACACACTTACCGCTCTGCCCAGCAGGGCTATTGCGTATCTTTTGAAATGTCAGTGGCTATCATAGTGTCCATCGATTAACTGTCAAATGGTTATGGTTTAGTACAAAATGGAACCATTTGACAGTTAATCGATGGACACTATGATTGCCACTGAAATTTAAAAAGATACGCAATAGCACTGCTGAGCGGGAAGAATTATTTGATGATTTCCCACCCTCCAAAAAAAAAAAAAGAAAAGGCATGCTGGTTTCCTCACAGTGTCCTCCACCGACGCAAGTATTGATTTAACAACACGCAGATGAATTCGAAAAATCTTAGGTGCGTGTCTTGGGTTCGAACTCGACACACATTTTTATAACAAAAATACTGTATTTTATTCACTTTAGATCCATTGTTTCTCATAAAATATTAATGTCATAAAACAAAGAAACTTTATTCCGAGTATTTTCGAGAATTACTGTTCTACTGTAAAAGGATACGTGTAAATAAGCCGCAGTTTGTTTCCAAGCCCTATAATTGTAGGTATAGATTAACTTCGGGACCACCCGTTCAACATAGTAAGCGCGAATTAAGTAAAACAACAAAGGTACCTATTTGTTGTTGTGCTTAATACACTCGGGATGCTCACCGGGTACCGTAATCGCTACTTACAACCTTAATAAGTATTTTGAACTCTTTGTTCTAACCTAAAGTGGGCCAATTCCCCGTAATTGTTACTTGGGTGATGTTTACGTTTTGAATTTAACAGTGGTTACGTAAAGGCAAATTGTTATACATAACTACTTATTTACTTACATATACTGAGAAATACTCAAGTAATTTCAATACGGCGTATCGTAGCAATTAGCAAAGTGTTAGTAGCTTAAAAAGTAGCGAACATTTTAGTCTGTAAAAGGTTTTTTTACATAGACACCGCTGTATTTATAAAAAAAACCTTTTCAAGAGAGTCTCGCTAATTGGAAATCAAATATAATCACGTTCATTTTCGAGTTTTAATTCCATTTACGAGGCACAAAAAAGGCCAGCAGTACATGAACTACATTCAAGAGGATGCCTTTAGCAGGATGGCGTGGCGGTGCAAACGTCAGTCTCGTCGGACGGCCGCGCCGCAAAGTAATAACAGTCGCTGCTAATGGATTGTGGTATTTAGGTGGATGCCTTCGTACATGTTTAGGCATTAGCCGTATTTTATCTATGACTCTGTGTACCTCTTACACAATTTTGGGCTCCTGGTACTTTTACGCTGGCTTTTTTAAGTTGGTTTTTTAGGATTTGTGATTTATGATCTTGATTTATGTAAAATCTATGATCTATTTTTGTTGATCTATATGTTCATGTTACGTCACTAGGCCTCCTCTTATTTAATTTAAGTTTGGGCTCCTAGTACTTTTGCGTCGGTTTTTGTAAGTAGTTTCTTGTGGATTTGTGATGTTGTATTTTTGTAGTTGACGTACTAAATGTTCAGGCTTAGTATTAATTTGTCTAGGTTTATATATAGGTACCTACGTCATACTTAATTAGGACTCCTAGTAAATATTATCTTTGGCTTTAATGACTGGTATCAAAGGATCTGCCTACTATGCTTGTTTCATTACGTTTAAACGAAATTCTCGTCTTTGATACGTAACTTTGGAAATCGTGTCTGGAAATAGAATTCCGTTCTATGTTTTGATACAATATTCGACGTTATAGATACGAGTTAAAAGTTTGTGTCAATGTGCCGTTAATGACTTGCGTAGGATACACACTAATATTTTAAACGTGGAAATGAACAGCATTTTTTTTCTTTTTCCTGTTCTATTGGCACGATTTCAAAAATTAAATGGCCCACTTTTTTTCTAACCATCAGTGGACTTCATTAGGTAGGTACATACGCTGATTAAATCTGGCCAGTGTTTTCAAAGTTTCGTGTTGGATATCTTTTACATTACAAAGCTCGGACCTCTATATCCCTAAAAACTGTGAATATAGATAGAAAATATTAACAAAATTTATAGCCTAATTAGTCGAAGTAACGACCTACCTTTTCTACAGACTTAAAATTTTCATTACATTAATTTAAAAATACAAGTGAATAATTAATTGAAAGCGGACCGAAAAATAAAATAATGCTTTTAAAAAACATTTAGATCTAGGTAAACGGGGTGGACTAAATTTTAAAATTCACATTGAATTAGGTTTTCCAATGAAACGGTCGCAAGTACTTGACTCACGACATAATACAACAGTGACAAAGAACCCCTAACGACCCCGAATTTATCGTGAACTTTCCACTAATACCGTCATTAAACAACCCTTTGTTTTCTTCTTTGATAAAAACGCCTCGAAGCACCTCGGAGTTCGTAATTTTTATCTTTCCCTGCTTGAATAGTCACCTTAGGAACAAAAGCAAATACTTTTGCGACAATGACAACGGCTGTCTCCATTGTCTGCAATGGGCCTATGTTTATTAATTTAAAGTTCAGATTTCAACGAGTTTCAAGTTTGTTTTGTCAATGTTTTGATAAAAGTGATTGTCATTGTAATGATAAGTGCTGAGGGAATCATTCATTTAAGGGAATGTTTCCTTGGGAATTCTATAGGGGTTTTCGGGCTATATTGGCGCTTAAGGTACGCTCATATTTAGTAATAGGTATGTTTTAAGGATAACTATGTAACAAGACGACGGATGAACGGATAAAAGTATATTCAGTATAAGGTAGGGGCTCAGGTAACGCACCTTTTTCTGTACATAGGTGGTATTAGAAAAACATTTCACTGTATAATGTAAGGTAGAAATAATATTCATTTATGTTAGATATATTTAGGTTTTTAAGTTCACACGAGAAAATTCTGAAATGGAATCGTAACACGTAGGTATAATTCCAACGTGCTATTTTAACATAGTTTGCAAAACCAACATTTTCATGATACTGGTCCTGTAATTTTTGTCTGCCTGGTTGGTCTAGTGGTCGCAAGCGCGACTACTATGTATGAACTCTTGGGTTTGATTCTCAGCTCTAGCAAAGTAATATTGGGATTTATCATCAGGTTTCTGTGTAGCAGCCACAAAGTCTGGATTTGTGCCCGGTTGATGGCAATAGGCTCGCCCCCATTGCATGGGTCTTAAACATAACAGGCGAATGGTGTGCTAATGGGTACACCTCCGCCTAACCCTTCGAGGATTACAGGCGTGATGTTATAATATATTTTAACATAGCAGTAAATTTTCATTATCCTAGTCCTGTAATATTAACACTAGGCACCTCCAATTCATAACACTGTAGTTTAATTACAAGCCATGAAATCCACGCCAGTTTGTGTGAAGTTTCATACAAGAAAATTACATTATTCTCTAAGTAAAATTCATCGGCTTTCGTGCCCAGCAGGGTGCATACAATTGAATTATTTAAGGTATTATGACGTTAAATTGCCCGACGGAGGCGAGTAACGATATACTCGCCTCAATCAGGTAAAAAAGCGGCGGGCGGCCCGTCTGAGACAGCCTTAAGATAACCCCACAGCTAGATATACCTAGATAACAGAAGGAATAAGGAATGGTTTTAGGCACTTAATCAAGTTAATTATTACTGACTTGCTTTTATTATAATATCATTATTTCTATGTTTTCAATTACTATTATGACCTGGTTAACTTTTTTATTTTTAATGTATGATTATTTTGTGTTTGATGACGTTGTAATTGATAAAGATTTGTATTATTATTTGTGATGCAAAACCTGACATGTAATTTTTGATAATGATAAGATAAATAAATAAACTAAATTATACTAACACGATGCGTATGAAAACCAAGCGTGCCATTTTTTGACTACCTACTTCTTCAGCGTGTCGATGGCAATCTAAATTGTGTGGCTTATTATAACTAAGCCACTACTTTGGAGCTTTCGGCAGCGTCCGTCGATTCCTGTAGTGACCAAACAACAGGACACGCAGGACACGATATTAAGTGCTCCATTGTTTGTGGAACAGCACCGTATTTACACTTCAGGGCAGTCTTTTTATGCCGCGGGAGGCGCTCCGGGCGGCGGGGGCCACGTGATGGCTTCCGGCCACCGTAGACGCGGGCCTGTAGACGGTGAGTGATGGGTAAGCTCGCCGTCCGTCCGTCTTATGACGACGACAGGCCGTGTCGACGGCGCGTTCGTGTTCCACGCGCGCCTCAAAGAGATGTCAGCAACATGGAAGGGGCCCGCAAGGGCCGACGCCCGTCGGGCTGCGGGTTGTTCGCAAGAGATACCGCGGCCTCGACATGAAGGGCTAAGAAGGAACATGGGTGGTTTTTAGTCAGTAGAAGTCTGACACTCCCTTTCGCTCTGCCCAAGAGCGGGAGAGGTTATTTGATGATTTCCCACCCCCCCCAAAAAAAAGGCAGTCTTTTATGAATTTCCACCTCAGCAGGTTTTCCTTGCTGCGACCAATTTGGGTCCGGAGCCTGTTTAAAGTCTTCCAGCAGGGCTATTGCGTATCTTTTTAAATGTCAGTGGCTGTCATAGTGTCCATCAATTAACTGTCAAATGGTTATGGTTTGGTACAAAATGGAATATAATGTTCACGCGCCTACGTCGTGACCTTCATGTGCACCACAGCTGACAACCAAACACGGGGAAGCAACGAGGAAGCGGGAGGGGCGGCAGGCGCGCGCGGCGCGGCAGGCGCGCGCGGCCCGGCCGGCCGGCCGCCCGTGCCCAAGAACACAACACTCACAGCATCGACAGCGCCCCTGGCTGGTCGCCTTCATAAATTTAATATTTTGGAAATCAATGTATTTGTAACAAATAAACGTAAATAATAAAACGACCATAAAAAGCAGTCATTGAAGAGTCCCTGAGTTGCCTGACCTCACACACAAGAGCCGCATCACAAACACGCAATATAAACAAAATCCTAAAAGACTACCTACTATGACGTCATAAGCATTATTTAGTTATTACACAACTAATTCACTATACAAAAAAAAAAAAAACCGACTTCAAAAACACAAAGAAGTGATAAATAAACGAGGGTTGCCCCTGATTTCCCTGGGATCCCATCATCAAATCCCGACTTGGTGACAATGGGACCACCTCGGGAGTACACTCTTTCGAATACAAAAAGATTTTTGAAAATCGGTTCATTAATGACGGAGATATCCGGAAACAAACATACAAAAAAAAAACACAGACTAATTGAGTGAGTGAGTTAAGATTGAGTTTTTTTGGAAGTCGGTTAAATAGACTACGTTTTTGCTATTTAAATGTTCTAGACATTTAAATAGCAAGGTAAGTTCTTGAGTTGTAATGGTGTTGGTTTTAACAAATTAGCTTGATACGACAGTAACCTCGTTAAATATAAAATACTTAGGCGAAGTAGGTCTGTGCTCTTGCATTATCTAGGTTTATCTATATCTGTGTATAACCTTTATGATGCACTCTGCAATCACTAAAGTATTTCGTGTTTATTTGTATTAGCAAACGAGTGTCGTATTAATACCAAAAGTTGAAACAAAGACGCGTTAAGTTGATGTACGAGTATGTGAACAATGTTTACACAGCCGTGACTGGATAGATATGAATAAAACCTACATTTTATTTTCAGTGCGTGTAGGTAGGTAGGTACATTATTTATTCATTAACTATGAAGGGCGACCGCTGAGCATGTCCTAGGTTCGATTTCAAGGTCAGGCAAAGTGTTATTGGGCTTTTACAGCAGCCACGGAGTCTGGATTTGTAGCCGGTTGATGGCAATAGGCTCTCTCCCTACTACATGGAACTTTAACATAACTGGCCTAATAGTATTAGGTACACCTCTGCCGACACCTTCGGCAATTACAGGCATGATGTTATGTTATGTTGTGCGTCCAAATTCATCATAATTATAGCCAAAAACACTTCTACATACAATATTCAATACATACATAATATTTAAATTGGTGAATGTAGTAAACATTTATTTTTACTTCTCGTCTCAAATGACTTTACCCTGGAGTGTTTCATAAGTTACCTCGAGCTCTTTATCCCTTCTTCATACGAAAATATAAAGTATAAGTGACTACCCAATAAACTTTATAGAATGTGTTTCTCATGAGAATATGTCAGGACATTATTCCGAGGGTAGTCCCGACGGTCAAAACTTTATGCTTAACTCTTCAAACTCATTGATAGGCACTTTGCCTCTAATTTTACCGTAAACAACTGTCAAGCCCAATTGTTCAACAATTTAACAACAACTAGCCATCCGACCCTGCTTCACACGGAATTTATGCCTTCCAAAAACATGATATTTACTTATTTTACTTATGTAAGTTAAATAAACATATTTTGTGCTTATAAATAAATAATTCTGTATCCTGATCTTCTATCGGGAATCCTGTGTAGAAATAAAATCCATTTTCGAGTTCTTCTTCAATTCCTGGTAAAACTTCACTAAAACCGAAGAAAAAATTATATAAGTGAATCGCATTTGGATTGCACGTCATACCATCATCTGTATTTTTTTTGGATTTGTTCGATATTGATAATGGATTGGATTTTGTTTCCAGGATTTAAAACCCAACAAAAATGTACTGAAGTAAATGCGAGTAGTTAATTTATATATTATATTTATTGAAGAGATCATTAATATTTTTATAGTTTCTATTAAAATGCTCATATTTGAAATCAGCAAACATTTGCCAGTTGATTTTGCTACCTCTGTACAAACTCACATAAGGCTTGAAACAAGTTCAACACAGATAAAAATGTGGATGGAAACTGAAAACTAAAAGATAAAAAAATATATCCCATCCAACCGCACTCAATCCTGGCGGACAATATTCTCTCACGCACCACATACGGCACGCGCCTCGCAGGTTTCCCATCCCTAGTCTAGCGTAAGGGGCGAAAAAATAGCTATACTTCCCGGTGTCCACCAGTGGAGGACAGCGAAACAATTTATAAAAATATTTCTCGATGTCCACCCCGTGATGGACAGTGGTAATTATATTGTTTGTCCACCGTGATGGCCGGGAAAGAAGCCGGTGGTAGACACCGGGAAGCGTCGAAAAAAGTCACATTCCGGCAAGCATTGTTCCACTCCGGGAATTCCTTTATAGCTTATTCATTTATGTTCGATCGTTTTCCAAGTAATACGAAGATTCCTAACGATAGTCAAGCATATCGCCAAATTCAATTACAATAAAGCCGGATCCAGACAAACCTGTGGCGCCTCACCTACATTCAGGTTGATTGTACACAAAGTCGGTTTAATTTAGTGAAGCACAGAGCTAACCTAGTTACCCCAGCATAAGTGCAGTTAATTTTCGAGATTAGCATTTGTGTGAGACAATTAGTCGTGAGTAAACTTTAAATAGGGCTTTTGAATAGACTTATTGCCTTGCTTGGGCGCTTAGCTGGAGACCGACTAAAAACTGGGGGCAAAAACTTAAGCTGGTAAGTACACTTCTATTGAACGGAGTGAAGCGGTGCAATTACGTTAGTCCTCTCCCGGTAGTCTCGCCCCGGGGCACAAAGACTCGCCCTTGCTTTCATTTTCAATCATCATTTGGTTGAGATTTCTTGCTTATTGCATTCATTGTACGGAAGTCTTAATATTGCGCCACTTTTAAACGTAGTACCTACGCCACAATGGTTCGCTCTATTTGTGTGGCAGTTAGTATTGTTTATAATTTACTACGTAGCTTTTGTCTTCTTATTATACCGAGTCTATTTTAACGAAGAGAGTTCATGCTTTCGTTGGTATTTTTCTCAATTGCTTACTAATTAGGTACGTTTCTGCTTCTGAGTACTCAGTACTACCATAAAATTGTCTAGTGGGATATTATACTCTAACCACGGATCTGCATTACAGTCCTACTGACCGATTTCGGTCACGGCGTTCAACCTTAGCGGAGATTAGCTATCGGCGCGGGAGATATTAAAGTACACAAGTGTGTGCGCAGGCACAGGTCCACTCTCTGTGCTCTATTCCCTCCTAGTCCGATGGGTCAACTATCCGACACGACCGAAGAGAGATTAGCCGTAGGACCAATGGCTTAACGTGCTTTCCGAGGCATGCCTCCGTGCCTCGGAAAGCACGTTAACCTCGGGGATAAAAATGTCTAATGAAAAAAAAACATTTTTGGCACTTTTGCCTGACCCGGGAATTGAACCCAGGGCTCAGCAGTCGCGCTTGTGACCACGAGACAAATTATGGCCTCACGGCACGGCACGGCACTATGGTAAAACCCAATGTTCATTTGGGACATTTTCTCGCTTACATTGTCAATCAAATATCTTGTTTACATTTAATAACTGTAAACTTGTTTACAATTTGCTCGGGCTGTTCTCGTTTGAAATTCGAATGGCTATCACTTGGTGAAACAACGTCGGGAAGGAATTGCAGCTGTAAGTACAATCTATACCTTTTTGTATTCCATTCACGAACATGGTTCCCGCAAATACTGCAATGTGAGAACTGAGAGGAGTTTTGTCGCAGCGAAATCTGACTAGGCATTACGTTCCTGCGTGTACCTACCTACTACATTTATGTATTAGAAACTTTCTTAGAAATAATGTATATACAAGGTTTTTTGAACTAATGATGAACTTTCAAGTTTCATGTCGATATTTACATAACTAAGGAAAAATTGGGAATAACAGAAAACACAAATAAGCAGAAACATAAATGATTTCCAGGAATTTATTGTTAGAAATTTTTCAGTAGTAGTCACTGAGGTTGGATTTGTGCTCTGTTCTTTGCAAAAAGGTCGAATATTACATCGGACTTAAACATAACAAGCGAAATGTGGGTGTCATATACACCTCTGCATGACCCTTCGGGGATAACAGGTATGATGTTATATTATGTTGTGAACATATTGTTGGTTATTCTTATGATATTTATTATTTATTTGCTCGGAATTATTGTGATTGCCAGATTCAGGAGTGAATCAGGAGAGTAGAAACATTGCAAGCCAAAACGCAATCATGCATAACCGCGAAGTCGTAGTTCATTCATCGCAAATGGTATCGTATGACAACGCTCATCCGCATCCAGAAAAAATGGGTAAGGTACCTACGTGTAACACAGCACCTTTGACTTTGACTACCTCGTATAGATACAGGCACTAACTACGCTTTGAAATATTACCGTGAACAGATTCGCTACGTCAACTCCACCAACTCAAGCCCATCTGTCTCCCCACTATTCTCGACGTATGCAAGTGTCGGCGTAACGCTAACGGCACTTGAGAGACAGATCGTTGCTCATTTACAAAATATTAGCTCCTCCTTAATTGGCTAACTTTCCTCGAATTATCTTACGTAACTAGCAATTAGCTGGCTCCAGTTAGTTTATCTCTTAGTAATTAGGATTTATGTATACTTGTACAACTTTCCTGAGAGTAGGTTCATTATTAATTTATTTATAACACACTATGTTGACCAAACTGTTGCAGAACTCGTTTCTGTAATATTTAATTAAATGTGTCCGCACTTACATAAAGTTCAGTGCAAACAAATGACCTACATATTTATTTGGGTTGCTAACTGCCGCACTCAGAGAGTTTTAATGATTACTTAGGCCATCACTTAGTAAAGGTTTTGACAGTTTTGTCATACACAAGTATGTCAAATCTTTACTAACTGCGGTACTCAGAGACATTTAATGATTACTTAAGCCGTCACTTAGTAATGATTTGACATACTTTTGTATGACAATACTTTCAAAACCTTTACTAAGTGATGGCCTAAGTAATCATTAAAGCTCTCTGAGTGCGGCAGTTAGTGACTTAAGTAATCATTAAATATCTCTGAGTACAGCAGTAAGAGTGGGAAGTTTGCAAACTCCATCAGCACTAAGATTCTAATTACATTGGCAATCCTTAATGTAGGTATTAAATGTAGGAAGATTTAGTTTAATACAAAAGTCTTAAAAGTACAAGCAGATAAATAAGGTCTCTTGTTGACCGGCGTTAATGAAACGCAAACAATCCCTAAGTAAATTCTGCGATGCAAACCCGCTACAAGTTGTTGTATTCGTGTACTGTGCACACCCACTCTTTGATGTGCTTCTTTTGTACAGTTTCAATGCGGAATTAGAAGTGAATGAATTAATTACTTAGCTCTGCATTTTGTAGACGCGGAGTGTTTACTTTTTTCCATAGTGGAATTATTGAGTTTTTATATCCGAATGATTTCGTTCGATCTTATTTTCAATAGGACTTTTATGGGCGGTAAATTCATTTAGAACTGATATTTCAGCCGTCTGAAATATAGGACTGACAGTTAGCGATTTTTTCCATACTCATCTCATCTGCCTAGCCTTTTCCCAACTATGTTAGGGTTGGCTTCCAGTCTAACCGGATGCAGCTGAAGTATTTTACATGGAGCGACTGCCTATCTGACCTCCACAACCCAGTTAATACTAGGTAATACGATACCTCTTTGGTAAGACTGGATGTCAAAATTTCAGGTCACTGACTACCTGTAACGATTGCCGAAGCTCTATATATGGCAGCCGGGACCAAGAGCTTAACGTGCTTTCCGAGGCACGGAGGAAACTCGGTATGTCTAGCGATCACTTATATACAGACCGACCTAGGCAAGCACAGCTTTACCTAAAGATCGACCCGAGTGGCAGTTCTCATTAAGCCACGAGCCATTCCATACTAAACATAAGATAACATCACGCCGTGTATGTACCGTTCCACCCACATTTCGCTAGTTATGTTTAAGAATGGTTTTTCCATACCATAGTTTGCAAAATGTCATATTTACAAGTTATCTGACTATTGAAAATCAGCCATTGAAGTCCGAGTAAGTAACTATCAGTTAACATCCATTTAAACCGTGCAGTCGGAATGACGTAAGCGGTTACATTGTTAGTGGTTGTCGGCATAACACAACACAACACAAATTCGTTTCTGCAATCACGGACGTGGACGTTCGAAATCTGATTTACCGCTGATTTGTGGTCAGGTGCGGGCGCGTACATGTAGGTACCGTCAACCGTGCGCACTACCTACTCACACCGATATAGGTCTACTACGCAAACCAAGTTATGTCCCAAATATAACTCATATCACCTGTCGTTCCGCCTGAAATATCGTCGCGGAACGATTTTATCACTCACGATGATGTATCCTTTATTGTTGAATACATTACCAAAGTTTGTCCTTTAAAACCCTGAAAATTGTCAGGCTTCGTTTAACGACTTTCACATTCTCTGTTAGAATTACGATGATAAAAATAACAGGCACGAGAATATTTGGTTTCAAAGCCACGTCGTATAGGTGTTCGATTTTATTTTTTTCGTAGTTCGTTCTATGTTGGACGTTCATATTACCTGGGCCTGTTAGTAATGTTGTCATGCCAACCAACGAACGGATTAAAAAAACTGTTTGTACATGAATAGAAAAAAAAATCAGAATTCAGCGATTTTATCGAGCCATTTTTCAAGACGGACAATTTTGTGGATCGATGGGTCAAATAGTTGAAATGTCTTAACCTACCTAAGGTCGTTAGCTTTACTTTGTGTATCAAAACAGCCGTCAGAGAAAATAATATGTTTTAAAATCTGCGAAGTACATTTTTTGCGACGTAAGATGCCGCAGGCGTCATCATTATATTATACAGACTGAATGACCCTAACCTTGTTATGATCTCTAAAATCTCAAATCCACTTCATACATATGTTTAAGTAAATATTGCACAAGGAAACCTTTTCATCAGATCGGGGGAAACGAAGCCAGAGACAGAAAAATAAACTCTACTAACTTATACTCCCTCATTTTGCGTCGGGGGTTAAAAACTGAATCGTCTATAAAGTGCTACAAATTGAGGTTTAACGCTGTAAACAAGAAAAAGGAAAGGTAGCCGCTTGCCAAGTCGGTTCCAGTTACTTGCACCCGTCCGGATTGTGTTATGGACAGAACGTCGAAGTTGGGTTGAATCTCGGCAAACTGTCAAACCTGTTTCATTTACGACGAGCACCTACTTATTTATGTCTAAATTTGCCGACGGCGGAGATAGATACCGGTGCAATACATGTTATGTACTTTTAAGGACTTTTCAGTCACACCGCCCTCACAACTTTACTCGTAAATCATAGAGTACTTTGTATTGTAGAACTTCACCTAAATGTTACTTTAACATGCCTACTTAAATGTTCTCAAACTGTGATGAATAATAACAGTCCCATTTTGTAAAACGAAAAAATCACTTTGACAATTTAAATTATGGAAGAATCTTTGTCCAACGGTGAACTGAGGTGAAAATAATGATCGAACTTGGAAAACATTTACGCGAAAGATATTAAGGAACGATTATTGGTTATTGCGCAAAACTTTCTTTGTTCGACTCATGATAATAGGCGAGGGAATTATTATGAACAGACTTTTATTGTGTTTCGGTGAATGAGTATTCCTTACAGATGTTCATTTTATTGGAGATGAAATTGTTTTAAACTATTAGAATTGGGACACGTGTAGTGCTTTGGGAAGTACCACGGGAATATCCTAGCAGAGAATTCGAGTTACCCGTCAAACTAGAGCCGGTACACAACAAAGCCATTACCAGTAGACGCGGGCCCCAATCTTATTTTCTAAGTTTAGGAATCGAAAAGTTGTTCACAAACGCCGAGGTATGAGGAAGGAACAACCGAACACGTATGCGACTTATTGCTAATGCTGTTTTTAGTTTCTAAGTAAAATAATTTGTTCCCATTGAATTAATTTTACGTGTAGTTCGTGTGGAGTTTGCAGTGTAAAACCACATGTTTATAGTCGCTTTTTGTTTTACGCTTTTTGGATGGGTTCCAAGTTTAAAATGTTTATATTAATTTCGTTATGAGCTCTTTATTAAAAAAAAATCCTTTTTTACGGTTTACGAGTAGGTAAAAGTCTACATAATATTATACGTTTCTCAAAAAAACGGATAACAAACAATGGCCGTTATTCCTATAGGGATAAACTCGTTTAAGGGCCACATAAGGTCACGTCCAACATTTTGATTGCTATCACAAATGTATTGGCAATGGCCGTCGAATCTGATTTGCTTGTGATTTGCGGCCGCCTGCAACTCGCGCGCAAACTTCCGCCTTGTATTACCGTAGGCCACTGATGTGTTTACTTTAGATTACCATTATTGTGTAAGACGATAAGTGTTTTACTTATTTTAGTATTAAAGAGTCTAATAATACGGAAATGTAAAGATAGGAACATCTGCAGAATATAAATAAGTTAGACGTCACGTTATGACGATTCTTGGGGCAGACCAGAGTGTTTACATCCAGCATGTATTTTTAATATCACGATGATGCAATTGATTTATAACTATACTTGAAAAAATTGCGTCAAATGAATAAATCAAGGTAATCGAATACATTGTCTATATCACCTGCCTTTTCCTAACTATGTTCGGGTCGACTTTCAGTGTTAGATATCCTATGGTGCTGAATACCAGTATTAGACATGCAGCGACTGCCTATCTGACCTGCACACCTTTTTTTTTTTTTTTGGGGGGTTGGAAATCATCAAATAACCCCTCCCGCTCTTGGGCAGAGCGAAAGGGAGTGTCAGACTTCTACTGACTAAAAACCACCCATGTTCCTTTTTAGCCCTTCATGCCGAGGCCGCAGTATCTCTTGCGAACAACCCGCAGCCCCGACGGGCTTACCTGCACACCTCAGTTGGTACTTATTGGGTACGATGCTTCTTGGTAAGATTGGTTGTCAGACTTCCAGACCACTGGCTACTTGTTTTAACTGTCAAAGATCTACGAATGACGGACCAATAGTTTAACGTGCTTTCCGAGGTATGGAGGAAACACGATATGTTTGGTCACCCATGCAGGAAGCAACCTAGGCAGACGCAGGCTTAATTTGAAAATCGACCAGACTGGCTGTTATTATGGAGTCAAGAGTATTTGCCTCTATATTCTTGTTAATTTTTTAAGGCAGCTTTCCTAGAAAGACGCTCAAGTATGAATCTCAAGCAGCGAACATAATTATCAATAAGTAGGTTTAGCAAACTCAAGGTTTGCTAAAGGTCGATGGAGCGTGATGGAGCGTAGTGTATTGTGTATTTAGTACTATTTAGCTCAGCGACAAAAATCGCAATAGCACAATACGCTCAAAAACTGGAATCGCCAGTGTGGGCAATGAGACTGCGGGGTTGAAGTTCAATTATGCGGGCCATGTCTGTAGGATGTCAGGATGGCGGGACAAGAAAAAAAGGAACTTACACGCTACAAAACAACAGTAACCGTTAATCGCGAGTAGTTCCAGAGCGCGACCTCTGCATAATTGAATACAAAGACAAAACTTCATAATCCAACTAAATAAATTGTCAAACGAATAAATCAATGAATTGAACAGAGATCCAGCCGAGGCGATTGAATATATTATCTGTTGCCATGAATGCGCTAATGTTGGAGAATTTAATCGGGGAGCGGGCGTGGGAACGGAAGAGCTTCGTTCGTTGGATTTACGAGCGAAAAAGCTTCCGCCGCTTTCGACGTTCGCGTGGAACACAGAACTACGGCCATTTTAGTACATAACAATTTAAACAACTACTTAGTTTATATTAAATCATGGTGAAGTGTCTGATAATGGTGATGTTAGGGTATTTTGTCTTGTTCAAAATTTTCCAGCGCGGCAGCGGTTGGATTTTTTTTGGTGTATTTCACGTTGGTTTTCAAAGGAAAGTTGAAAGAAATTCGTATGGACGATATGGACATGTAATGAGGACGGATGAAACGAATGTTATTAAAATGAAATGGATACTAATGCTGATGGATGGACAGGGAGAAGAAAGCCACAGAAAAGGTGGATGGATGGACTGTGTGAGGAATGATATGAAAGAGAAAGAAATAAATGGTACGTATGGTACGTAATGGTACGTCTGACAGGGGAGAATGGAAGAATAAAAACACGTGATGCGTCGCTCACGTTGGTTTTACGTACCTGTTAATAAATTTCTTGTTGCCTTGTATGTCTATTTTCAGTACTTCTTTAATAATATGTAACTACTGTATATAGATAAGGTAATCTGCATCAAGTACCTTTTGCTAACTTATTTACAGGTAACCAAACTTACTTGTAATCAAGTAGTTTACATTCTTCACAATCCATAGAGGGAAGAGGAAAACGGTCAAGTTGCAATGCACACGTCGTCACACGACGCAGAGTCGCAGACGTTTACACAACAGTCAGCGAAAATGAAACGCTCCTTACATTTCACAAAATATTTTTATTGTTTGTCAGACGGTTGGCTTCCATTCCAGACATTTATCTACTACAAGTTATTTAACAACCGGAGCACAAAATTTCGTCGAGTATAATTTATAAATAGCCGCCGAAAGCGCGATCGCCTAATTTGCTTTTCAGATATTTAGACGTCTCCTCGCTTAAGGGATTACGCTTCATAATGCCCAAGGACCATTGTTGTAGCTTGATAAAATTTAATTTGTCACAAGGAACGAGTCCTCCATCCCGCCACGAGCCAGCCAAACGAACCGAGGAAAGTAATGATGACATGAAATCCCAGATCAAGAATTAAGAGCACTTTTGTTTTAGTAAACCGACCGGAATAATAGCTGAAGTTTGGCGTCGCTATGCCGACAAATGATTTGATGGGCTTCATCAGCACTCGACAACGCTCGGATAATGTTTCGTTCCGCGACCTATAAATGAAAAACTTCCCCAAACTCTACGTCCAATGATGTACGATAGAAATGGATTTTAACAGTGTTTTTGCGAGGCGAGTCAGAAACAGCGTTGCAATCTTCGTATACCCTTTATGTGTTACATTTTGTCGGGTGAAGCCCTGAATAGGCGGCCAGTCTCTTTGATGGTATTGAAAGAAAATGCTTATCGCACCATCGCCCGTAAATAGCCGAGTGGGTGTCGAATTTCTCTACACATGCTACGAAAACACACTTATCCTTTTTACTTAAACTGTTTTCACATCCCTTCTCAATACGCTGAAACTATTCGTCTGAGTCTTGCCCTTTTGAATCTATTGGCAGGTATGTTTATTGGGTATGAGACCTATATGTTTGTGACGTAATTTATGCAGGTCATTTTTATCCTTTTATTTATTTTCGTTTTCTAGAGTACTCTTTTGTATCTGTTGACAATAAAGTACATCAATCGAAAGAAGGGTTTTCTTTTGTATCGTCGTTCAACCGAATAATTGTTATAATGGTTAAAATTATGACCAAGACATTTGCTAACTGATCGTTCTTTTGTGTTTGGAAATGTCATTATATCTTTAGGCATTCTTAAAAGCAATATAAATAAATAAAGTGATGTTTAAGGCCGAATGTGACTGAACAAAGCACCATTAGCTTTAATCCATTCAATAAATCAATCAATACACGTGGATTCTATAAAAATGTGTTTTCAATTATAATTGAATAACGTGTAAGGGACGAACAGTACCTAGCAAATAATTCTCACGTTATCATTACCGTTTTACACTCATCTTTGGATTGAAAAAGCTAATGGCTTGGAACAAGTCGAGGTGGTTAAAATAAATCGGCGACATTCTATTTCCTGCTGTAAGTAATGCGACCTCATGATTCCGTTTTAAAAATTGAATTTCTCGTTATCAAGTATATCAATATCTTAGCGGAGGGGACAGTGAGCACTTCAGACTTGAAAGGTGAAAACTTCGACAAAGAAATTGTAATGATTGGCTTAAAAGCGAAATCATTAATATAAATCGTGAGTGATCAATATTCTTATCTTATAAGAAAGTCTAATAAGGTATTCCGTTTGATAACAATTAACATTTAACAAGCAAAGTTGGATGGCAAGTTTAAATCTCGTGTTTCGACGTTATTTGGCAAATTAATTCAGAAACTTTATCTTGAGGCACGCGAGTGAAAGATGTTTTTGCAGACGGAGTTTGTTACTTAATAATTCCTTGATTGTAGTCTGAGCTCTCCAGATTTTAAGCCCATAAGTGATTTCCGTGTTCATAACTCTTACTAAGTTAACAAACTCGAGAAAGACCGGTTATTTACTTTAGCTATTTTGTTTTTGAAACAGTCATAATTAAGTAGGTAGAGTAATGTGTACAGGGCATTCAGTAACAAGTTAGACATAATTAATGTAGGAGTGATAGCTTGTATGAATACCTACCAAAGTTACACAATATAAGTTCCTCAAAATGTATGAGTGTGTGTACATTTTTTGCGCTGTTACAAGTACCATAATCACGGATAAACCACAGTATAAATATGGATACAGTAATATAGTTATACTGTGGATAAACTAAGACCCGGACCACGGATAGTATTGGAAACTAAAAACAAAAACATGGTAAATATTCCGTTTTCAGTGTTCATCACCTGATGAATGAAATTCATTCAATCCAATCTGACTGGACCGAGTCCAAAACATTTTCACCAGTGCATTCTACCGATGAAAAATTTCTATGTCCAGTTTCATTCAATCGAATTCCTGGTAAACTGTGAGGTCTCTTTTGAAAATGGTGTTCACAACGGGGTTGACTGCTTCGTTGGTCTAGTGGTCGCAAGGTCGCGACTACTGAGCATGAGGTCCTGGGTTCTATTTCCGGGTCGGGCAAAGAGTTATTGGGTTTTTCCATCAGGAATTTATCAGTAGCAGCCACAGAGTCTAGATTTGTACCCGGTTAATGGCAATAGGCTTGCCCTCTATTACATGGGACTTAACCATAACTGGCAAAATGTGGGTTTACTATAACGTACACCTCTGCTTTATACTTCGGAGATTACAGGCGCGATGTAATGTATTAATGTATGATGTTCACAAAACGAATTATTTTTTCCTATCTCAATGTAACTCTTTCTACTGAAGATGTTTCTGTTGAAACTACAATACTCAGCAGTTATTTAGAAATGACAAGATAAAGGGCCGATTTAGACAAATAAAACGAAATGTATGTTAAGTAAATACAAATATTGTTTTGTTTATAAAAATGTTATCATTGAGCTCATCACCATAAATTAAATTACCCAACATGGTAGGAGACACTATAAAATGAACATTCACAATCACTCACCTCTCATAAGCGACCAATCAAGCTATATAAAACCAGTTTATGGGTATCTCTCATTGTACGGGAAATCTATACAAACCGAAGCCATATTATACTTGAAATGTACAGAGTGTTGTGTTGCTGTGTGTACGCGTGTAGTGTAGGTCTCATTTATTGGTATTAAGTTTCAATATCCACAACTAAATTGTTCCCGTGTTAGTACTCATACCGTCTCTCAGTGTCCATTTTACACCATCCATAGTCATCGACGGTGCATTTATACGTGACCAGGAACCGCACAGCAAAAGGGTAATTATATTTAGGTACTAAATGAAAACAAACACTATCAGCTCGAACTATCACCCATATTTATAGTGCCGACACAAGTTCATTTTTCGAACTTGGGTCAACTGTCGTTGTCATGACAACGGGGAGACATCGCCCACTAAAACAATCCTAGAATTTCTTGCCCACATTGACGGGTTATCGAAAAAGGTAATTACCTATATGTACGTTTCCTCCTACACCAGCCATCCTTGTCAAAGCCATAGTTGAATTCTGCTTTAATCAATGCTAATGATGTGATTCTAAAGAAGTCGAAGTCTATAATGTCATTTTATATTGAAAAGTGGGTGTTTATGTCAAATAAACAAACTGTAGCTATCAATATTTCTAATGGGACGGAACCGCGGAATGTAGGCGTGTCAAGTCCGACTCAAGTTCAGTCCACGACTAGCGATACCAGTGTATGTATTCTCTATTGTAAGCCTATCTCTAATATTGAATGTAGCAGAAACAAATAGTGGAGCATCATTAAATGTCATTGTGATATTCCCGATAACGTGCGAGTAAAATGTGAACTGTTTATTAATATGTGGTCATAAGTTGTGATAGATTTGAGGTAATTAATCGGTTTTAAATTCGACAGGATGTTGTTGTTAAATTGATGAACGTGATGTAATTAAGGGATGTTTCATCTCCGTCGGGGCTGCGGGTTGTTCGCAAGAGATACCGCGGCCTCGACATGAAGGGCTAAGAAGGAACATGGGTGGTTTTTAGTCAGTAGAAGTCCGACTCTCCCTTTCGCTCTGCGCAAGAGCGGGAGGGGTTATTCGATGATTTTCCACCCGCCAAATAAAAAAAAAAGGAATGTTTCGTTTGTGGTTAGGATTCCGTACCCGAAGGGTACCAATGGAACTGTAAATTACTAAGCCTCCGCTGTCCGTCTGTCCGTACGTCTGTCTGTCTGTTAGTAGACCGTGGCTCATGATCCATAATAGGTAGACAGTTGAAATTACAGAATGTGTAGTTCAGTTGCAGCTATAACAAGAAATAAAAAATAAATTCATACTTAAAGGGGGTTCCCCTAGCGGGAGGCGCTCCGGGCGTCGGGGGCCACGTGATGGCTTCCGGCCACCGTAGACGCGGGCCTGTGGACGGTGAGTGATGGGTAAGCTCGCCGTCCGTCCGTCTTATGACGACAACAGGCCGTGTCGACGGCGCGTTCGTGTTCCACGCGCGCCTCAAAGAGATGTCAGCAACATGGAAGGGGCCCGCAAGGGCCGACGCCTGTCGAGGCTGCGGGTTGTCCGCAAGGGATACCGAGGCCTCGACATGAAGGGCGAAGAAGGAACATGGGTGGTTTTTAGTCAGTAGAAGTCTGACACTCCCTTTCGCTCTGCCCAAGAGCGGGAGGGGTTATTTGATGATTTCCCACCCCCCAAAAAAAAAAAAAAAAAAAAAGGGGGTTCCCCTACTACGCTGGTAAGGAATCTTTTATGCGGGAGTCCGACTCGCACTTGGCCGGTTTTTCTTTTATAGTAAATTACCAGTAAATTGGGTAATCAACCTATAGTATGTCCATTGTTGGAACGCAGACTTCCACTCAGTGAGTCCTAATTGGTCGTGGTTCACACGGGTTCAGCACGCGTTGCTATGTCCATGACTTCGAAGATTTGGTATTGGTTTCCACGGTTGCAGGTGACCAGTCACCTATCAGCAGTTGCCTATCAGTAAAATAGAGCAATTCTGTTGGTGCGCAACAAAATCAGGCTAAACGTAGTCGCTTTGTTTGATGTAATCATGTGCTATGACTAACTGATTTTGCAGAGAGCGATTGCTATCGAACCGGTTCCAATACTGCGATGTTTATTTTTACATATTATTTTAATTGGGTATTGGTCACTGGAACAACTTGCGATCCACGGATGCCCCTCAAGTTAAAGGGTAAAACATACAAGTCCGTGATTAGACCTGTCGTACTGTATGGACCAGAGTGCTGGGCTTTGAAAAAGGTGGATGAAAAACGAATGCATGTAGCGGAGATGAGAATGTTGACATGGATGTGTGAAGTGACAAGAATGGATAAAGTAAGGAATGAGTATATAAGAGGAAGTTTGAAAGTGGCACCTGTTACAGAAAAATTGAAAGGAAGTCGTTTATCTTGGTATGGTCATGTAATGAGGAGGGAAGAAACGCATGTGACTAAAAAGTGATGGATATAAATATTAATGGATGGAGAGGGAGAGGAAGGCCAAAGAAAAGATGGATGGATTGTGTGAGGAATGATATGAATGAGAAAGGAGTAAATGCCACCTTGACGTGTAACAGGGAAGAATGGAAGAAGAAAACGTGTTGCGCCGACCCCAAATACAATGGGATAAGGACAGGAAGATGATGATGATTTTAATTGGGTACTCTAGCTGAAAGACCTTTTGTGAGTTAAATTTTTGGCACACACAAGAAGTCTGCAGACTGTCGGAGACTGCATATTTTATGTACATCGGGTTTGAATTTCATTCTAAGAGTGTGTTTTCCATTTTGACGAACGTAAAGTCGACCTCGAATCATGTGGATGCACAAACACCTGTAGGTATATAGGTTGCGCAGTAGTTTAATAAAACTAAAAGTAACAATACAAATGAATATAGCTTAAAAAGATTTTTCTGAAAACTCATCGTTGGCACAGTTTCGCCGAATGCCGAATAGAGTCAAAATCCATAACATTGCAAAAAGCACTGCACGTTTTTAGGTTTAGGCAAAAATATGTAAATATGACTTCAAACGACGGACATGTATTGATAAAAACCTCGACAAGTTTTGCCGTTTCTATCGACAAACGAGAAAAATGATGGTGAATGTTTTTCCTGTGTATGAAATGTTTTTCATAGAATCTTTTATCCGATATTGTACGAGTAGCTACCCGATTATTAGTTTTGGTAAGAGATTATAAACATTTTTGCAGTAAAAGCTACGGCCATTGTATACTCGAGTAGGCCTACTTACTTATATAAAGGGTGTAAAAGTACCCTTAACGCAAACTCGCACCACTGCGATCATTTTTTTGTTCTAGACCATACCTGGGAACCTCCTAGTTACGGAGATATTGGGGGTCAAAGTTCCAAGTTTTTCACAGCTGTTTTTGTAAATACTAGTATTTCAGGTTTTAACTTTACTTAAATTACCTCCATGACCCGTTTACTATTCAAAGCATCCACTAGCACAATGTTTTAAGAGTGCTACTTTGAGTTTTACCGTAAAATGTGGTTTTTTACCTCGAAAAAAAAAGTCATTTCCCAACAAAAATTTTTGCATAGGGGTACTTAGTTTGATGTACAGAATGCTTGGTTGACGGATGCGTGAAGGGTTCGTTTACACCCTGTATATGGCGTTTCTTTAGTTAGTGCATATGCTATTATTGTCGTAATAATATTAGCTCTTAGGAACCGAATAAATCTCTGAACCTATCTATTTTTAACCGTGAAATATATTTGCACTTAAAATAATACCTATCAGAAATATTATGAATGTCAATGTGTCAAACAAGATTTCTTATTGCAGCAGCAAGATTTTTTGTGTAAATCTAAATGAAAAAGTAAATAGTATTAATTTAACATACCTAAAAATAGAGATTTTAAAGGTTAAAGTTGAACGACGCGACCGGCTGGTTTGGCAAATTCCCAATAACTCCAATAGTTTCACAACACAGTATGTTTTCGATCTAAAAATTATCGCTACCGTAAACAAGAATCATTTCGTGGTTGCGTGTGTAGGTATATAGACGATTACATATATTAGTATCTAATAGCGCTTAATATTTACATTAACAGTCATGAGTTACGAGTTGATAAACGTTAGATTATTGACAGTATTTGTTAATTTGAAGTGAATCATTTTATTTATAACTTCTTATTTAATTAAAACATTAATTTACTTACTTGAATTTCAAGGTGAAGGTGTGAAGTGAACAATTAGTAAATATTAAAATATATACAGTGATAAAACTGACAATATACGGGGTGTCCGGATAAGTTCGGACAGATTGGAGTGAAAAACTGTCAAAATAAACATGGTGTAGATAAAATATTGGTTATAAAGTATCTGTGGTGGTTTTATTTTAATATGTGACGCCGACGCCTACATATGACAACTTTTTGCGAAAGGTCCTGGTTTAATTACTGCGGCAAAATTGCAGTGGAAAGTATGGTTATTTTTATTTAGACGCCATATTCATACATGACTGAAAAGTGCCTATGTACCACTCTTATACACGAAGTTTATATAAATAAATAAAAAAAAAGCGTGATAATCGGTTATCGTGGTATCCTAGGAAATGTTGAGTAAGTATGTAGATGGCTATAAGTGTAGAGGAAGACCAAAGAAACGATGGATAGACTGTGTTGAAGATGATATGGCTAGAAATGAGATGACTACTGAGATGCCGAGTAATAGAGAAATGCATACTGCGCCGACCCCAAGTTAATAGGGGATCGGACAAAAAAAAACTAATTAGTCCGTCAGATAGACTTCCAAAAAATATTAAACACATATTTTTTCTTTTTTCACATTAACAAAAAATGAAGACGATACAGTGCTTCAAAAACTCGTGAACGACATAAATGTCAGTACATTTTTTACCTACAAATGATGTCACAACCCCCCCCCCCCAATGATCTTTGACGCGTTTTTTATTGATTTGATAAAACAAAAAACACGTATCCTATTTTTTTAACTCAGTCCGATCCCCTAAAGGAGAATGGTGATGGTCCATACATTGTCAGGTTTGCCATGACATACGTTATAATTCACCATATTGTTTAAATTGGCAAAGACATTGTACTGTATTGACTAGAATACTATTTACATTTATTATTTCAATATTAAAGTTAGGCTAATTTGTGTTGTAAAATTGTGTAATATTGAAAAACATAAGTTGGTTTTCAGTCTTGTCGCGGCTTTGTAGAAAAAAGGTGCCTCCTTATGTATTCTCTAAAACCGTCTCTAGTGCGAATAATATAATCATGGTATTTAATCAGGTGGAATGTTTATAGGTACGTAATATAAATAGAAGTCGCTTATTGTGTCTGTATTTGTGACCGCCTTGTTGTTCGCGAAGTAGACCGAAACATGACGCAACGGATCAACTCATCATAATCATTTTAGTCGAAAAACGTCCACTGCTGGACATAGGCCATATTCCCCCTAGTTTTGCCACATTGACCGGTCTCGTGCATCTCGCATCCAGGTGATCCTGGCAACCTTACTATGTGTATAGGTATAATCATATAGTACGTAGCATCACTAGCAATACTGCTTTGTTCGGTTTTTATTATTGCAGTAATGTAGATTTCCTTATAATAGGTTTTAATTTGAATTTAATTATTTAATAAATGTTAGCCGGTATTGTATAAAATGTCTAGGCAAAGTACTGAATAAATTTAAATTTAATTTAAATACATACTTTGCCTGAACATTTTAGGCAATCTACAGAATACCCAGTTATTCCATAGAATATTGGACTGCACAGTGTGTCTGTTTAAGGTGAATCCTTCAGGGTATTCTTATGGACAACCCTGACAAGCCCTGGAGCATCAACTTTAAGGGTTACGAATATTGTTTTACACGACTGCGGCGAAGCCCAAAAGGACATTATCGTCGCTGCACCTGACAAATTTCATATGTGATTTCTAGAGGTTTTTGGAAACAACAAAATAACCCTCCTTTTGGGCTTTGCCGCAGTCGAGTAAAAACGTCTTATTGAATTAATAAACGGCAAAATTATTAACGCTTATGGTTCGACTTATTTCTAGTTCGAATACTACAAAAAAACATCTTGTCAACACTTAAAGAATGAAACGGAGATCAGCCATATTTTTAGTGCCGACTTAAGTCTATTTTTGAACTTGGTTCGACTGTCGTTGTCATGACAACAGTGAGACATCGTCCATCAAATCAATCCTATAACTCCCGTGCCGCAATATTGGTGGATCTTCGAATAAGGTAGTTCCTCTGTATATGTAGGCTGCCTCCTACATCAGCAATCCTTGTCAAACCCATAGTTGCATTCTGCTTCAATCAATATCAAAGATGTCATAATATATGTTACTGTAAAAATGTTAAAAGGGTCTATAATGTCATCCTTTATTGAAAAGTCGGCGTTTATATCCAATTATAAACAAACTGTAACTGTCTAATGGGGCGGAACGGAATGTGTGTCAAGTTCGACTTAAGTTCAGTCCACGACTAACGATTCCAGTTGTGTTCAAAAACTAAAAAAATGCACATATATAATTTGGCAGGCGCAACAACAGGGTACACGTTTATAATACTCCTAATCCAACACCCCACTAATGGCAGCCTTGGTATTTTTAGTCGACTGATCTAGTAGAAAAAACAAGATGGCTGCCATTCCCATATCCTTTTAATTCCGCATCAAAATTCATTGTGTTGTAAAGAACTAATCAGTCATACAGAAAGACACGAAAAGTAACTTTGTTTTACGTAAACTACTTGCTTGTTATAAGTAGATATAGATGTTGTTAAAAACATCACACATGTTGTTGGCAAAATAATATATCTAGACACTACCTTAAACTCTTGCATAATATACCTGTTTTAATTTATAAATAAATTGTTTTTTTTTTTTACATTTTAGCACACTATTATCTGTGAAAACTTAATTATCGAAGTAAACTACGATGGCAGCCAGCAAAGGCTACTGTGGCATTCAAAAAGAAGACATCGAGGATACATCTAGAGATGTGAAAATTACGTGGACACCATTTTTGAGACAGGTACCCTATTTATTTCATTATATTTTTTACAAGAATGCCCAAAACAAAGAGTGTTAATAGTCTAATTGAAATAAATACTTTGAGTTTGTCTATCTTTCAGTTATTCGTGGTTGGAGGAGTATGGAGTATATACTTCGTGCTGGGGCTGTGTTACGGAGCCCCAAATGTGTTCATTCCGCAAATAAGGAGGGATGCCAACTCGACGGAAGCGGTCAGCGAAGATATGGCGTCGTGGTTGTGTATGTATATCAGTACCTACATACCTATATTGTACTGAGACACTTGTGAATGGATGAGTGAAACTTCCATGAACTGAAATTGTAGACTGGCTGAGAATCTAACACATACTTAAGTATTTATCAAAAACAGGATATTCACAATATTTACTCACGTTTTGTATACTCTTGTTTATGATAATGTTAGTGACCATATTATTTTAAAAACTTAAGTATTTGTATGTACTTACGTGATCGCAATTTTTTCGAAATGGCTTGGCTAAAACCACAAGGGTTAGAGTTAGACACAATGACCATTGTTGAAATGTAAAGGATTATTTTTAGGCAACTAGACTACTGGGGTTTTGTCCTAATATAAACGATAGAGTTCATTTCATTCCCACCGACTCAACGCGCTCTGTGTTCATATGTGCGAATAAATGAGTGAAGCATAATCCCGAAAATCGCTTATGGTAGGACACGGGGTACGTAATTATTTTTTTTAAATAATAATTATGTTATGGGTGATATGTTCCTGGAAAATTTGGGATAGACCTTTTTCTAACACACATCACAGGCTAAAAAATGTGGATATATAATTACAAAACAAATAACATCACACCTGTGTAATCCTCGCAGGGTTAGGCAGAGGTGTACCCAATAGTACACCCACATGTTACCAGTTATAATAATAAGGGGGCTATTGCCATCACACACAAGACACAAGACTCCATGGCTGCTACTGAGAAATTTCTGATGGAAAAACCCAGAAACACTTTGCCCGACTTGGGAATCGAACTACTGGTTTCGGTCCCATAATAAAACCGGTTTTTACTATAGGACTGAAATACTACTGCATATCCAGCAGTCGACCAACGAGCGAGTCGATGACGAACGACGTATCTAATTAATATTTAAAAATACCCCTTTCCTTTTCAGCCTCCATCCATGGTTACGGCGCGTTGCCATGGATACTAATACTACCAATACTCACGCGGCGGTTCGGAAGAAAAGTGCCGTTCGTTATATTGTGTGTCAACACACTAATTGGATACATCGTATTTTATTGCAGTACTTCAACCACAGTTCTTCTAATTAGTGAAATAATGCAAGGCATGCTTGTCGGCAGCAATATGACACTCTTGATTGTGATTGTAACCGAATACACATCACCACGATATCGTGGCATTTTTATGACAGTTAAATCAACTATATTCTTTTGGGGAGTATGGATCGCCAATGCAACTGGTACATTCAGTCACTGGAAAAATATTGCAATTCTAGCTTTTATATTTTCTATATTATCTCTGACTGCGTTGCTTTGGCCCGAGTCCCCGTCTTGGTTAGCAATGAATGGACGTTTCGAGGAATGTGCGGCGTCCCACCACTGGCTGAAAGGATACGACAAAGACGCTGAAAACGAGCTAGAAAGTTTAATACAGTCACAAAAGGAATATCTGACACGTTCTAAACGGAAAGACGCTTCGTGGAGCCGACTCAAACACATCCTGGAAACGATTACAACAAAGGCGTTTTACAAACCTCTTTTGTTGTCTATGACAGTCATGTCCCTTTATAATTTTTCAGGGAAGTTTGTTTGTAGCATGTATTCTATTGAGTTAATTAAGAAAATAACAAACAGTGAGTCTACTGCGTATACGGGTATGCTCATTTTAGAAGCTGTCACTATATTCAGCATGCAGATTGGGTGTGTTTTATCGAAATATCTCAAAAGAAGAACATTATTACTTTCGTCTTCTTCGATTGGTATTATGTTTCTGTTTATAATTTCGCTTTATTTGTACCTGATTAGACTGTCTGTGATAGCAGAGAATAAGATTATATCTTTGTTGTTACTGACTTTATTTTCAATGACTATTAGTTGTGGACCGATGATACTAGCATGTTCTGTGTACGGAGAATTAACGCCTTTAAGATATCGGAGCTCGTCATTACCAACTCTTGCGATATTTTCTGAAATATTGATGGCATCAGTTTTAAAAGTATCGCCGTATATTTTTAAAATATTTGATTTGCACGGTGCTTTCCTTTTTTATGGTCTCTCAGCGTCCGTTTTCGCATTTTTACTGTATAAATATTTACCTGAGAGCAAAGACAAAACTTTACAAGAAATAGAGAACTATTTTAAAGAAACTCAAAAGTCTGTGGAGGTTTCACGAGAATTAATGGAAGATAAAGATAAGTTAGGATAAGTAGAACAACCTTAGAAAAATAAGTCAAGAAAGTATACGATAAGCGTTGGTTTTTATAAAATAAATAATATCCATTGTGCTCGTGTTTTATTTTGCCTGCTAAGTCTTAAATCATATTGGATCCTTATTCATACAAATTCTTTTGTTATCAGTAGTAGGCATGTACATTAACATTAGCACCCCATTTCGGTTAAATATTATACTAAATTAATTTAGTCAATGTACGTATAGCCAGTGTTCAGCAGTACCTGACCCTTCGTAGAAGAAGGGCAATAGGTGTGAGAAGAGGGGTCAGGTAATCTTGGGTACTGACTGTACATATTTAAATTGGAGTAGCTTAGGTACAGGTTACAAACAAATACATTTATAAACCTGCTCAAAATATGATAAGCATTGCGTTTGTGTTACCAAACAAACATTCACAATTGATTGGTGTTGTTAAGTGCCTTTTCTTTACTTAAGTTACGTTAATCTAAGGAATAGTCATTTAATTTTAACAAATTTTATGTGAAATGTATTTTACTGCCTCGTCAGTCGAGTGAAATAAATTAATAATATTACTTCCCTATATATAAATCAGTTTTTTTAAACAATTTCAAGATTTTTTTTTTGTACGGATCCCTAATGCTTTTAGTAAAATAAAAGCAAAGTCAAGAGCGAGTCAGACTCGAGCACCGAGGGTACCGTACAAACAAAGTTTAAAATTATTAAAAATATTTTTGTTAGGTATATGATGTAACTAAAAACTTGTGCTTTTCGTAATTTTTCCTTTATCTGTGCTATAAGACGCACCAAATCTCAAGATTCTGAGTTCACGGAAAGCACCATGTAGGTTTTGATTCCCTCACGAGTGTCGAAATTTTGTGGCATAAATGGCTGTATCTTTTGATTGCGTTGGCTTTAAAGTTTGATTTTTTTACTGCTTTAATTGACAGTAGATTTGAGTATTTAATATAAATTTCATCTTGATACCTTTACGCGTTACTGAGAAAAAGGGTCTTGACAGACAGACAGACGGACGGACGGATAACAAAGTGATCCAATAAGGGTTCCGTGTTTACTTTCGAAGTACGGAACCCTAAAAAGTAGCCTTAGTTACCTCTTATAATGATATCTGCAGTATCGGTATCAGTATCGGTTCAGGTTTCGGAAATTAGCCGGATCAAACAGATAGACAGACCTTGTGACCCACGGAAGTTAAAGGGGAAAATATACAAGTCCATGATTAGACCTGTCGTACTGTATGGATCAGAGTGCTGGGCTTTGATAAAGATGGATGAAAAACGATTGCATGTAACGGAGATGAGAATGTTAAGATGGATGTGCGAGTGACAAGAATGGATAAAGTATAATAAGGAATGAGTATATTAGAGGAAGTTTGAAAGTGGCACCTGTTACAGAAAAATTGAAAGGAAGTCGTTTATCTTGGTATGGTCATGTAATGAGGAGGGATGAAACGCATGTGACTAAAAAAGTGATGGATATAAGTATTGATGGATCTAGAGGGAGAGGAAGGCTAAAGAAAAGATGAATGGATTGTGTGAGGAATGATATGAATGAGAAAGGGGTAAATGCCACCTTGACGTCTAACAGGAAAGAATGGAAGAAAAAAACGTGTTGCGCCGACCCCAAATAGAATGGAATATGGGCAGGAAGATGATGAAACAGATAGACGACCGACAGAAAGAGACAAAATTTAAAAAACAATGTTTTATTGTTTTAAGTATACCGTATTTACAGTAGAATCCCGATTATCCGGATCAACTAAAACCAGGAATATTCCGGATAATTGAAAATCCAGATAATCGATTTCTAAGTAGGTAAATATCAATCAATATCATTAAGTTTTTATTACAGATAGTGTTTCGCATAAGTCATTTTTTAGACAATAGGATATAAAAATACGGTAATTAGAGCTGTGAACAATGAGTCCGGTTAATCGGATATCCGGATAATCGAGGTTCGGATAATCGGAATTATACTGTAATTACTATAAATATTTTTTTTTATTTATTTATTTATTGATAACCAGTTACATATAAACATAACAATTAGAACGGTGATCCCCAAACTAGACGTTAGTCTGTATCTTATATAGGTATGTAATTACTATAATTCTACTATTATTACTATAAATATAGGTGTCAATCCTGTAGAAAGTCATTTCAGGAATGGCCCTGAGTCTCCGAGTAAACAAAAGACGTGCGAAACAAGTGAAAAAAAAAGTGTCTTTTCGTACTGAACTATTTTTATCAACATACATGAGTTACGTTCAAAATTAAAACTAACCCACTTTTCGGTTTCCGATTGAGCTGAAATTTTGAATAGATACCTACATGTTAAGTTTTTATGACAATGCATGGTATACTCGTAAGTAACATCATTTTAAATACAATATGACAAAACACATTACCCTTCCCTTGCAGTGGGGTAAAAATGTTAACATTTAATGTGAAAATTAAATATTAACATGTTTGTTTTGTAAAAGTATTTTGCAGTGATTTGGTTGTCAGTTATGTAGGTATAGGTCAGATTATTTTTATAATTTTAGTATGTTAATGGAAAAGTGAACGTCCATACGATAATATTGAGAGTATTGTGGGAGCTACGTCTGCCAACAAACTGCTCTGTAGTTTGGCAGAAGTAAAATGTACTGAACTTGACTTAATGTTCCAAATAAACACTTTTTCATTTTTTTTTTTTTTTTTCATCTGGGCTAGTTTTTTTTTGCAATTTCATGATATGGGTAGCAAATCAAAGGGTTTGCTGAGAAGATTCATCATCATTTCAGCCGAAAGACGTTCACTGGTGGACATAGGCCTTCCCCACGTGCCGTCACATTGACTGGCCCTGTGGGTCTTGCATCCAGCGGTTCTCCGCATCCTTCGACAGGTCGTCGTCGGTCCACATAGTGGGAGGCCTTCGAACACAACGTCTTCTAGTTCGCGGCCGCCACTCCAGACCTTTTCGGCCCCATCGACCACCCTTTCTGCGAGCAATGTGCCCTGCTCACTGCCACTTAAGTCTGACAATTTTCCTTGGTTGGTTCCTTGGTTCTCTGGCGGATATCTGATAAGATTACGAGGAATAAGAATACGTCACTCGAAAAAGGGTTTTAGAGTTCTTTTTTGAACTATTATATTTGTATTTGAAAGCGTTTAAATAAATCATAAATAAATTATCAAATAACTCCTCCCACTCTGGGCAGAGAGGTGGGAAGTGTCAGACTTCTACTGACTAAAAACCACCCATGTTCCTTCTTAGCCCAACATAGTTGGGTTTTCCCAACTATGTTGGTTCGGCAAAAATATAAGAAGGAACATCATCATCAGCCTAGCCTTTTGGCTAGGCTGATGATGATGTTCCTTCTTAGCCCTTTGTGTCGAGGCCGCGGTATCTCTTTCGAACAACCCGCAGCCCCGACAGGAGAGCCATCCACCCCTTAGCCTACCCCCCCCCTGACCCCTTAGCCTTAGCCTTAGTTTATTTCCAGCTAGGATTAAATTATCCCTACTGTTTTCAACCCACAACAAGGAGTGAATGGTGAATTCAGCGAACTACAGGCTCACAGCGATCAAATTCTGCTCTGGCAGTGGTAAATTTATTATTGCTGTTCAAATTTATTTCTAGGAAAGTAGTAGTTAAATCTAGATTTCTCCGAAAGAATTCGTGTAAAAATACTTATAGGGACCGTTACTTGAATAAAGTATTAGTAGATATTTTAATGTAGCCATTTCACATTCTGAATATTTCAGAATGTGAATAGATGAAAAAAAGTGTCAAAATATTGAAATGTTGTAACATTAAATGCAACATTTCAATATTCTGTCACATTTTTTGTTAACATTAAATGTTACAACATTTCAATATTCTGTCACATTTTTTCATCTAGAACATTTAGATAATCTGTTTTGAAAAAAAAAATATTTCAATATTCTTGATAGTCATATGTTATGAATTACAGTCTGCTGGGTCCTGTGAAAATAGCGGAAACGATTTTCCTAGATATGAAACCTTAACCATTACCAATTTTTCGCCCCCGTAAATGCCTATTTATTTCAACTATCATCAAAATGTGTATAAATAGGTACATATCTGACTAACCCTTCACGTGTTGCGTGTTACATATAATCAAGTATTAAAAAAACGATTGGTCTATATATAACGCTTTGCGCATCGTATTCTCACAATATGTTAAGCTTGTCCTCGTAAACACTAGACCATTCATAAAATTACATAATCAAGGAAGTACCCGGAAGTAGCCCGGAGTGCCGGCCATCGTTAACTCCATACTTGGGTAAGACTTAGCCAATGTGCGGGTCAATGCCACATGACTTCTTGACATTAACTCCAAAGAAAACTAAGAAAACCACAGGAAAAGATCACAAGTGTGTTCGCCTATTCTCACTTAAAACAGGGTGTAAGGGCTGTCCCTTACACCCTGCCAGGCGTAGGCCTGTGCCTGCGCCAAATGACAGGGTGCATTCAGCTCCTTTTTCTTAACCATAATATACTAAAAATTTTCTCAGGCGAATTTTCATTTTTTTTCAGTCACAGTTCCTATATTTCAAAGGAAAATTACATTATCTGTACGCAGGACTCCATTTATATCAATAATACGGTTAAAATAAAAGAAAACAAAAAATGGATATTGAAATACTCTAACGAACGACGAGTGAAATCAACACTTAAATCTACGTAGTTCATCGAACTCGTAGCGCTTGCCGTTCGCTATGTGGCTTTTAACACGGTTACTATACATTACGCAGGTATGAGGAAATAAAACAAACCACATTTATTGGATTATTACCATAACGGCCCTGAAATAATTTCATGTACCGGTCATCTTAGAATGAGAATGAAAAAAAAAAAAATTGAAATTCAATTCACCCCATCAGTTGCGGAGGGCTACCTTTATACCCTGTGTAGCAAGAAACTCAGAAACCCATAATTAATGCATGTAAATATTTGCTTTGAAAACAACACAGTTAAGACTTTTTTTTCTTTCCAGTATCGTTCACAGCCATGGTGCAATACAGCCGCTATTCGCAATACCCATGCTAACAAGTTTTTATGGACGAAAAGTACCCTTCATAATCATTTGCATAAATACATCGGTCGGGTTTATTGTTTTCTATTGCAGCATTAACGCAATCCAACTATTAATTAGGGAAATTATGCTCGAAATGCTACTGGCAACCGTCATAACACTTAGTAATAATAGTTACTGAATATTCGTCTCGATGATTATGATTAAAGGGAATATTTACTTGTGCCTCGTTGGTCCAGTGGTCGTAAGCGCGACTGCTGAGCATGAGGTTTTGGTGTCGATTCCCGGGTCGGTCAAAGTGTTATTGGGCTTTTCTGTCAAGAGTTTCTCAGTAGCAACCACAGAGTCTAGACTTTTACATGGGAGTCAAACATAGCTGGCGAAATTTGGTTGTGGGAAATCATCAAATAACCCCTCCCGCTCTTGGGCAGAGCGAAAGGGAGTGTCAGACTTCTACTGACTAAAAACCACCCATGGCATGTTCCTTCTTAGCCCTTCATGTCGAGGCCGCGGTATCTGCGAACAACCCGCAGCCCCGACGGGGGGATTACAGGCCTGATGTTATGTTATTTTCTTTTGGTCAAGTAGATTGCAAATGTGACGGAACCGTTTTTCCATTAGATAAACATTATAATTATTTTATTTCCGACATACTCCTTGAGAAGATTTTGTTTGGCTCAAGTTGCTTGCGTGTTTGGCAATGACTGGATATTTTGAAAAATGTGCCACGTCACACCATGGTTCGAAGGGTTCGGTAGAGATTTGGAAATTCAACTGGAAAATCTCACAGGATCAAAAGTAATTGAAGCGGATTTTTTATAAGCAATATCTAAACATACGTATAGTGTTAGTTTCTTTATGTTGGAGAGATAGCAAAATGTTAGTGGATTTTACTAAACAGCTGTCGACGTAATTTGATAATACTTTACCTTCATTCAGGTAAAACAGTTTGAAGTACTTAGATAAGGTACCTATTGGTATTACTTTATCAAAGCAATTTCTTATATTAGAACATGAAACCAGTTTTAGAATGCAAGTAGGTTTGTGTTACATAAACTGCAATTACTTGGAATATGTTCAATAGATGTTGCATTATTTTTTACACAATGTGTTTCTTCGATACCTAGTTCCTTTTTTGTATGAGTGCTAAAAATAAATACGTTTCTGCCTTTGTTTGGGTGGTGCAGGAAAAAGTACATGAAAGATTAAAGCGTAGCTTTTGCCCAGTTGTGGGACATTCATGGCTTGTATTTTTTATACAAAAACGTAGCCGGGTGTTAATAAAGGTGTTGTTACGACTAATTATTCAATAAGTATCTATTGCTTAGTATATTGTAGACTCGCCGTATCACATGGAACTTTAACTAACAGGCGAAAAGTGGGTGTACTATTAGCTACACCTCTGCCTAACAAATCTGGGATTACAGGCTTGGTGAAGCAATATTGCTTTCTGCTCTCTTCCCAGAATTAGATAATTATGACTATGGGATCTTCTTCTAGCTATCACCTAGTCTACACATTTTATTTTATAGGTTTATCCTAGTAATGGACACCATTCGGGTGATAATATAGTGATATAGCTACCTACTCAATCATTTCGCAGTCGTTGTTGTAGTATGATCGATGTTTCCACAGATATTTGCAGATCGTTGATCACTGTTTTCACAACAAAACAGACGTATTCTATACACCGTAGTCTACAAACGGGTAGCTTTGCTTTGCTTGCATTCTTTACTTTGTGTGGAAATCCTTATCGAATCATCATCATCTGCCTAGCCTTTTCTCAACTATGTAGGGGTCGGCTTCCAGTCTAATCAAATGGAGCTGAATACCGGTGTATGTTACATGAAGTGACTGTGTATCTGACCTCCACAACCCGATTAGCACTTAGTAATACGATACTCTTCATAAGTCAGACTTGGTTGTCAGACTTTCGGGCGTCATCGAATCTTTTTAAAATTTGGCCTACTTGGAAATCCCTAAATAGACTCCGAACCCAAGTCGGCCGTAGCAGAAACAATCTGTCCAGGTGGGTATTCATGGACGGCATAGATCTCAAGTGTGTATGCTGTGTATCTCCACAGATAATGGCCCACCTTCCATCTGGCGCTTCATGCCCTTATTATTCACGTTACGTCCGGCCACATATTTGACTAGCACTTTATATTTGTACTGAATTTAGCAGCACCTATATTATGTACCTCTGAGATCAACACCTCCTTAGCAAAGCTACAACAAAACTCATCACAGACACGTGGGTAAGCACATGTCCATGTGCTACTTAGGGTTATTAATTTCACTAGCTCTTGCCCGCGATCTTCCCTACTCCAATTGTTTTAACCTGTAATCTTTTTTGTAAAATAAAGTCATCAATTACTTCTTATAACATCAGCTACGAGTATCTGCTAGTAAACAGAACAAACAGACAGACCAACGGACATTAAAAAATTTAAAATATAACTTATTACCCTTAAACATACCTTTTTTGTAGTGATTACTATTTTGAAATCACGAACATAATAATAATATACAAAATACTAATAGTTCGAGGTACTAAATAAGTCTTTAACACGAGGTAAACACTGTGCTTTTCATTACGAATACAAGGAAAGTTGATGGGAGGCTTGCTCCTAATTAGATTGGTGATGGCAATAGGCTTGCTCCTATTACATCGGTTGATGGCAATAGGCCTGCCCCCAATTACATCAGTTGATGGCAATAAGCTTGTTCCTAATTACCTCGGTTGATGGCAATAGGCTTGCCCCCAATTACCTCAGTTGATGGCAATAGGCTTGCTCCTAATTACATTTGTTGATGGCAATAGGCTTGCATCTAATCATATCGATTGATGGCAATAGGCTTGCTCCCAATTACATCAGTTGATGGCAATAGGCTTGTTCCTAATTACATTTGTTGATGGCAATAGGCTTGCATCTAATCACATCGGTTGATGGCAATAGGCTTGCTCCCAATTACATCAGTTGATGGCAATAGGCTTGCTCCTAATTAAATTTGTTGATGGCAATAGGGTTGCATCTAATCACATCGGTTGATGGCAATAGGCTTGCTCCCATTGGGAGCAAGCCTATTGCCATCAACTGATGTAATTGTACATCAGTTGATGGCAATAGGCTTGCTCCTAATTACATTTGTTGATGGCAATAGGGTTGCATCTAATCACATCGGTTGATGGCAATAAGCTTGCTCGCAATTACATCAAATAATTTGACACCTGTCATTAGAAAGCGATTCTCCCTAGGGCTGAAAAGTATTACTTTCAACCCGCTCCTCAGGCAACTTCCAACCTACTTTAATGTAATGAAAATTAAATTTATACCATACCTACTCTAAAAAGCTTATTTTATTCACGCAAAACAGTGAATAAAAAGGCCTTTTATTCACTGTTTTGTTTTTATTCACTATTTTGGTGTTTGAATTTGGAACACAAAAATATATCCGGTCTCTATTTCAATGCTTACACAAACTCCTTGCGCTAAGATTCGAAATTCAAAACTCTTTGGTGCAAATAAATTCTCGAGATTTGATTGGTCGATATTTACGACAAGGAGTTTGGCATTAGATTAATAAATATTGTTTCACAAGTTGACTACCCTAATGATAATAATAAGAAAATTACGCTTAATTTCAGTCATTGCTCTAATTTTAATGTCCATTTCAATTAATGTAACAATTCTTATTTCTTGATTAAATTTCAATTTTCGCTTAAATTATGTCTTTTCTCGTAGTCATGATATAAAGTATAGTATGCAACTCCTGAATAAAGTACGAATTTATATCGAGGGCCATGAATCACTCGCGTCGTTCAGGATTCTAACAGTTGAATCACTCGCTGCGTTCGTGATTCAATCATTAGAATCCTTCACTTGCTCGTGACTCATCTACGGCCCTCGCTTTAAATCCGTCCTTTATTCACTCGTTGCATAATATACTATTATACCATACCTACTCTAAAAAGCTTATTTTATTCACGCAAAACAGTGAATAAAAAGGCCTTTTATTCACTGTTTTGTTTTTATTCACTATTTTGGTGTTTGAATTTGGAACACAAAAATATATCCAGTCTCTATTTCAATGCTTACACAAACTCCTTGCGCTAAGATTCGAAATTCAAAACTCTTTGGTGCAAATAAATTCTCGAGATTTGATTGGTCGATATTTGCGACAAGGAGTTTGGCATTAGATTAATAAATATTGTTTCACAAGTTGACCACCCTAATGATAATAATAAGAAAATTACGCTTAATTTCAGTCATTGCTCTAATTTTAATGTCCATTTCAATCAATGTAACAATTCTTATTTCTTGATTAAATTTCAATTTTCGCTTAAATTATGTCTTTTCTCGTAGTCATGATATAAAGTATAGTATGCAACTCCTGAATAAAGTACGAATTTATATCGAGGGCCATGAATCACTCGCGACGTTCAGGATTCTAACAGTTGAATCACTCGCTGCGTTCGTGATTCAATCATTAGAATCCTTCACTTGCTCGTGACTCATCTACGGCCCTCGCTTTAAATCCGTCCTTTATTCACTCGTTGCATAATATACTATTATTTCAATATTATTAGATAGGCACATAAACGTGTAATAGTACATTAAGTATAATATATGTTACTAATTCATTCATTCTTTAATAAAAAATAAACAAACTTTAACGTAAATACATCAAGTGTTTCATAAATGCTACATGGAATGAAATTATGACTTCCAATGATATGTGAAATGGGGCTTGCTTTAAGAGGGTTGCCATACAAATTTGAAGCCCTCGTTCTTTGACGGCGAGAAAAATGTGAGTGCACTCAGATAAGGAACTTTTAATGCACGAGTCGCGAGGCCAATTTTTCATTTACACAGTTGAAGTAGATGGTTTCCTATTTTTTTTGTATAGTTTTGGATCGAGCGGGAATTTGGTATTATTCCCATAATTTCTAGAAAACTACATGAATTAAGACACCATTGTTTTACTCCCTAGAATTTTACTTAATAAACGCAACTACGATTAAAAACATAATAATATACGCATAGATACCACGGAATGCAGACGTATTAAAAATACGCATCTGTTCTGCGAATACGCAGATACGCACATTTAGAACACATAGTTATTTTCAACTCAAAAACTGGAGTGAATCGAGACAGTGTCAGTTGTTATCTCATCGAGCGGTCGTTAGTATATTTTCCAATCTTCCTATTACCACTAAATATAGACATTGTGTGATTAAAAGCCCATTCTTGATGTCGAAAAATAGCTTCGAGATTCAAGAGACGAAGTCCACGATGTAAATAACCTTTGACGTCCTTAATTAACGATTCAGGAAAATATGGAGTGGTCAAAACAAACCGTGATTGTAAAAGACAAACCCCCACTGACGATTTTAATACCGTAATTCTTTATACACGTATTATCTATTTCGCTTATCTTTATAACCTGAATACTTTGACCTGCCAATATAAATAACAGAGATTTTTGACACAACCGCGGAAGCCAGTGTTTTAGTCAACCGTGTGTTTAATAACTTCAGTATTTTGCTTTACCGTCGTCAGTTGAAAACTCTCACGTTTATAATTTCCGGGGAATAAGCAAATGTGTGTTTCCAGTTTACTTACAGTTCGTTGGCAGGATAATTTGCAGGAAATAGTGGTAAAACAGGTGAGAACTTTTACAATTTTTATTTGATAAAATAAAATAAAACATTCAGTTATAAAGCTAAAGATAGTATAACAAACAGGATGATGAATGTACACGTTAAATACTTTGTGCGGTAATTAGTACTTAGGCTTAAAGTTAAAAAATGTCATTACTTAATTGCGGATACATGTATTCGTATCGCTGTCACAATGTTGTCGGCATTTTATCACACTAATTAGGACCAGCTTAAGGTTTATTCAGTTGCCAATTACGCATACTTTCGTGTTTATTGTGTATACCGATCGGACGAATCTTTCCATAACAATCATTTGACGTGCTCGACTCCAATGCGCGTGAGCATAAAGGTGTAATTTCATTCACGTGATGTTGAAATGTCTCATAGTTTATATCAACGTTGTCGTACCATTAGTTATAGCAATCGGTTTCGATAGTAAATATAATTATATCACGTTGGAAATAAATCAGTGTAAGTAACATACTGATGAATCAATTAATTTGTGCTACAATGCACTTGCTTATGCAGACGTAGACGCGAGTTCTCGGTCAAGTATCGTGGCATCGCGCATCGTCGCGTCAATGTGCTTAATGACTAATCAGTGAAGTCATTCGATTCAGTGTGAGTGCGTTAAAGACGTCGATTGATACTGTCTGAGTTACTACCTGTGAACACTGGTTACAAATTCAATAATCCTGATATTTAAAATGCGGTTTCTACTTATATAGTTCAGCAGTGTTTGGCTTGAAAGTAAAATATAATATGGTGAGGAATTGTTTGTGAATTGTGAGTGCGAGGTTGTGAACTTTGATCTGCAGTGGAAATGATAATAATATACAACGTGATTTTTTTGATATCCAGCCTACGGTTATATTCTATTAATAAAAATAATATAAAAAGTCCTAGACTATGTGGTTCAAAAGGGCATAGTTTCGAAGGTAGGTATCTGATAAATTTTAATTGATAAATACGAGTTATTTATTTTCATACAAACTAATAATTCATATTTAAAACTAAGAAAGTGCGACGTTGTCATATTCACGTAAAGGTTTTACATTGACAATCGTAACTTTGTCGAATTATTTTGTGTGAAAAATGAAAGCAAAAAAAAATATAATTTCAAAAATTCTTTTACCCGTTATTCGTTGATATGGGCTCAGGCCAGGTCAGCTCAGGTCTCGAGTTATGGGATATCATAAAAAAAGACCTTCCAATACTTCCTTCTTCGTTTCCTATCATCACCATTCACCTTTGTCCAACTATGTTGGAGTAGGCTCCTATCTACCGGGGCAGCGGAAGTCGCATTAGATCCCGCTGCCCCCGACACAAGTGTGCGAGAGAACACCAGTGTGGTTTTAGTTAGTACGAGCCTGACAGACCCCTCAGACAGAGGACATTCATTGAGGATATCCACACCGACGCAAAAAGGCTCCCTACCTACTAACCGGGGGTCGTGGAAGGAGCACTAGTTCTCATGATCCCCGGTGAAAGTATGGGAAGGGAACACCGGGGTGCTTTTGTAAACAACATTAGCTATGCGGACGACATGGTGCTGCTGAGCGCCTCGGTTTGTGGCCTGTCTAAGCTGCTCGGTATTTGTGAGGAATATGCTCTCAGCCATGGCCTGCTCTATAACAGCAAGAAAAGTGAATGTATGGTTTTTCGGGCCAGGGGTAAATGTCCAGATATTATCCCTAGCATTATGTTAAATAATGTACCGCTTAATAGGGTTGACACCTTTAAATACCTTGGGCATCTGGTGACCTCTGACCTGAGGGACGATTCAGACATAGAACGGGAACGTAGGGCGTTGTCTGTCAGAGCGAACATGATAGCTCGCAGGTTTGCACGATGCTCGGAGGAAGTGAAAAACACTCTTTTCAGAGCGTACTGCACTTGCTTCTATTCGAGCGCCCTGTGGGCTAACTATACTCAAAAACAGTACAGCGCCCTGCGAGTCCAATTCAACAATGCTTATAGGAGGTTGTTGGGGCTGCCTCGGTACTGCAGTGCGTCGGGGATGTTCGCCGAGTCGCGCGTTGATTGCTTCTATGCGACGATGCGGAAACGGTGCACATCCTTGGTGCGCAGGGTCCGCGCCAGCTCCAACACCATCTTGAGGATGATGGCTGAGAGGTTCGACTGTCACTACCTTAACCATTGTTGCATGATTAATGTAGTGACAATAAAATGAACAAATGACAACACATTTCTATTTTCAATCTGTTCGTGTTTTTCTATTTCCCAAAATGTAATTTTTTTTTTTTTTTTTTTTTTTTTTTTTTTTTTTTTTTTTTTTTTTTTTTTTTTTTAAATAATTTTATTTGTGATGATTTTCCAATAATGTTTGTATTAGTTATTTATTACTTTTTAATTTTAAATGTGACATTATGATTATTTTTAATTTTAATTTGTTGACATGTACCAATTTAATCTGTAAATTCTAATGTAATTGTGTTTTGTCTTATTTTTCTAGTATTTTTTATTGAATGTACCTAATTGCTAATTATGATCACTTGTGATTGAAATAAATGAATTATTATTATTATTATTATTATTTAGTCAGTTACAGTCTGACAGACTCCTCCGCTCGCCCCTGGGCGGAGGATATCCATGAGGATTTTTCACCCCATGGTGGAAAATCCAGCAAGAAAAGGCTCTCAACCTAGCCAAATGCAGTTGAATACCAGTGTTTTGTATGGAGTATGTGCAGCAACTGCACATACTCCATGCAAAACACGTGAAACAAATTCGTAAATGTATCGTAATAAAAAAAAAACAAAATGTGTGGAAATAATAACTAAACACCTGTATTTGTACGAGCACAACATCATGATAATGAAATGCGTTATTGAATATATTTTATTATTACACTTTCAGAAGTCCCTTCGCGATTGCTGAAGACCTGTTTCATATAAAATTGAGTAATTTTATATAAAAAATGGAGAAAAGAAACCGCGAAGGTGCCGAAAGTGATGACAATGAAAAATGTCGGAAACATGCAAAGTTCCTGTGGCAACCATTCTTAAGACAGGTTGGTAAATATGTTTTCTAGTTAGAATTTCTAGGACAGTGTAACATGAGTGGAAGTTGTTATGCTTGATTAGGTAATCTAGTACACTGCTTAGTTTAAGGAACTTTGTACCTTATTTTGTGTTTTTCAAACATACCTATATTTTATGTAAGTAGGTACTGTCACGAAGAAATTCAGACGTTGATAAAATTTACTGGGTATAACAGTGGCAAAAGAGGCTACCTAGGCTAACAATTTGTATTATTTTTCATTTTTGATACTTTGATTGATGGATTAATGTTAGTCACTCAATTACGCCAGGACGGAAGAATGGAACTGGGTGGAATTTGGGACAGAGATTAACTATAGAACAGTAGTAGTATAGTCTGGAATAGCACATAGGCTACTTTTTATCCCGGCAAAAACAAAATAAAATATCCACGTGAACGAAGTCGCGTGCACCAGTTAGTACTTAAAAATAATCAGTTTCTTGTTAAGTTATCTTCAAATGGCGTTTATTTATGGTTTGTAAATAATGTACGAATGCAAATTAAATAAAAAACCAATATGTATGATGCTAAAATGAAAACAAAAAATAATTTAATTACTGCTTTTTTGGGACGGTATAGTTATTTGTAAGTATATGAAATCTAAGAAAAAAAAAAACAAGTAGGATAAATAGAATGTCACAATGTATGATGAAATTAAAAAAGAGAAGAAAAACATGTTCTTATATTAATATGATTTAAACATACCGAGTTTCCTCCGTGCCTCGGAAAGCACGTTAAGCTGTTGGTCCCGGCTGCCATATATAGATCTTTGGCAGTCGTTACAGGTAGTCAGTGACCTGAAATTCTGACATCCAGTCTTACCAAAGAGTATCGTATTACCTAGTATTAACTGGGTTGTGGAGGTCAGATAGGCAGTCGCTCCATGTAAAATACTGGTATTCAGCTGCATCCGGTTAGACTGGAAGCCGACCCCAACATAGTTGGGAAAAGGCTAGGCAGATGATGATATTATTATGATTTATGTATTGTTAATAAGATGTTACGTAAATGTTTAATGAAAACCTAATTATTGTATAGCATGGTAATGTTAAATTAATTGTTTTTGCAAGAAATGTAATTGTTAAGGATGAATAAAGGCTTAAATAAATAAATAAATAATAGTTATTTGAAACTAGCTGTTGCCCGCAACTTTAATCCGCGTAATGTTTTCTTAAAAATATTAAGTTCCCTGTTCGAATCGGATTTGGTTTATGATTTATGGGTTTTAATTTTCTTGGAATAAAAGTAGGCTTACTACCTCATTAACATCAGCTATCCGGCTAAAAGCCCCGTCAAAATCAGTACAGTTCTTTCGAAGATTAGTCAGAACAATCGGACAGACAGACAAAAATGAAAAAACGTAGATACCGTATATTATTATACTTTCATATGCGACACCTGCGGGAGGCATATGTCCAGCACTGGACGTCTTTCGGCTGAAATGATGAATGAATGATGATGCATTCATAAAAGAACTGTTATTTTGAAATAACAAACAGACACTGCAACTTTATTTATTAGTATAGATGCACAGTTTTGCTATTTTAACGTGACCTTCTATTTATTTTTATACTAAATAGTAATCACAAAATGTTTGTTTATTTCAGTTATACGTATGCACAGTATGCACGTCGATATATTTCGTGCTTGGACTATGTTTCGGGGCACCTACAGTCTTAATACCACAACTAAGGAAAGAAGTAAACGCCACAGAACCCCTGACTGACAACATGGCATCTTGGTTGTGTAATAATATTCATGTTTATTTATATAGTCCTTTTGACCGAATTTCGGCCCACTCACTGGAGAATACGCTGTCGACACTGGAAATATTATATAATATTTGACTACTTTATGCCCAATCACTGATTCACGTCTCTTCCCTAACTCTCATAGTCTGTTGATATGGGAATTAGATACAATCTGAGAGAGGTCAGGCACTAGACCAGCTTAGAGAGTGCTTTTTTGTTTAATTAACTAATAAACATTTTATTGTAATGGTAGGAAATACAAAAGAAAGTATAAACAAATCAACTGAAAGCATTGAATGTAGGCAATGAAACGGTCCGCACAACCTGTAATCGATGAAGATTAAGTCACCACTTCACTCATCTAACGTAAACTTTATTTGTTTTCAGCATCCGTTCTCGGCTACAGCTCTTTGCCCTGGGTGATTATTCTGCCAATTCTCACACAATACGTGGGAAGGAAAATTCCGTTTCTCATCGTAACAGTGTTGACGATAGTCAGCTTCATCGTTTTCTACTGCAGCACCAGTGCTATGCACATATTAATCAGTGAAATCCTGCAAGGTGTCACTCTTGCCAGTAACATGACAGTTCTCATCGTCATTATCGTTGAGTACTCATCACCGCGATATAGAGGAGTGTTCATGATGATTGAATCGTCTATATTCTTCTGGGGCGTGTGGATCGCAAACGTGACTGGGACCTTCAGTCATTGGAGAAACATTGCCATCATCGCATTTGTGTGCTGCCTTTATTCCCTAACAGCCATCATCATGCCTGAATCTCCATCATGGTTAGCAATGAACGGACGCTTCGAGGAGTGTGCCAAAGCACACCATTGGTTGAAAGGATATGACAAAGATTCAGAAGAGGAACTAGAAAGTCTGATTAAATCTCAAAAAGAGTATCTTCGAAAGTGCGCAGCGCGAGTGAAATCAACTTCGTGGTATAAACTTCGTATTATAAAAGAAACTGCTGCTGCTAAGGGTTTCTACCAACCTCTGTTGCTCTCTATGGCGGTTATGGCGTTGTATCATTTCTCAGGAAAATTAGTGTGTTCTATGTATGCTGTAGATTTGATCAGTCAAATAACTTCCAGTGAGTCTGCTGCGTACACCGGTATGCTCATCTTGGATGCTGTTACTATCCTAGGCATGCAGATCGGTTGTGTTTTATCAAAGTTAATAAATAGAAGGACGTTGTTGTTATCATCATCAGCTCTAGGAATTACATTTTTGTTCCTAATATCGTTATATCTGTACCTTATTAAATTGCAAGTCATATTCGAAAATAAAATTATTTCTATTGTCTTGCTGACTTCCTTTTCAGTTGCCATTACATGTGGTCCAATGATAATGCCGTCTACTATCTTCGGTGAATTAATATTTTTAAGATACAAAAGTTCCTCGTTGCTCATTCTTACTTTGTTTTCTGAACTTTTAATGGCAACTGTACTAAAACTTTCACCGCATCTATTTAAGGCACTCACATTACCGGGCGCCTTCTTGTTCTACGGAATATCTGCTTCCATTTTTGCATTTATTTTGTACAAATATTTACCTGAAACCAAAGATAAAACTTTGCAAGAAATAGAGAATTATTTCAAAGAGTCGCATGAAATGGAAGAGGATACCGCTAAAGCGTTTATTAATGAGAAACCGGATAATTATGACACTCAGAAATGTTAGAAGGTTTTTATGTTTTTTGTAATTATATTTAATGGCATTTACTGTGTAAATAATAAACGTAATTTAAGTATAATTAAAGTGTTTACAATGTTTCCTTGTTTTGATTATTATTTTCCATGTTTGGATTTAATTCAATTAGAGAACTTCTTTGATGTATTTTGAGTTGCGAGCTTGTTAAATATGTTTATTTACATAAATACGTTTTAATTAGTTTACACAATCATATTTATTTTCTGGGTGTTTCATTCCGTTTTATCCAAGTTTTTGTGTAGAAACCTTGTATATAAAATCTAAAGTAACAATATAAGAGACATTGTTTAAATCACAATTACGACTGTTTCCACAATTTTGAATTGTCCAATAAACTCTTGTAAAGTTTCGTGTCTCTCGACATAAATAGGTCAAGCTGGGACTGAGCCTGAGTTTTAAGTTGGAGTACTGTGAAGATAACTGATTCACCAAAGCCACAAAGAAGTACCTTTTGCCGTGCACCCCTTGTTGACAGCACGGGTTGACTGAGCAATGAAACTCCAGGATTCACTGGCGCCGAATACTCAATTGCATCTTTGCCTCTGTAGCTTCTTTGATCCGAATTACGTGTTTATTGTACACCTTTGATCCAATATTTACGATACTTCGACAAAAAACAGGACAACAACTACATAGTACATTTATCATTGTTTGCTGCTATGGTTTCGTGTTCCAGAATTCCAAGCAGAGTACCGCAGAGAATTGAGGAAGTGCATCTATGTAACTCAATAGGTACCTAACTAAGAGCAGATACGATTCAAAATAGCGATAGTACATAAATAGTAAGTGACAGTTGCCAAGTCTATCGACTGGTGCAGTTGACTTTTCTTTCTCGAGACAGTACACAACATGTGTTGTATTTTATTTGCACATCTGTGGCGAGACTAATGAACTATCTCGAAAAGTATTTCGAAGAAGACTTAACCAGTTGCTACTTTACTATGTGTCAATCCTTATTTCCATTTATTTTTGAAATAGGTAATGTGGCAATGTCTATGAGAATAATGAACACCCCACGTTCCCACAGCTGGGACACAGGCTTCCTTCCAGTGACAGGGCGTAGGCCGGTATCTAATACTGTCAGATATGCAGTGCGATTTGTTGGATATCACAAATGACTTCAAAATTTGCTGACAAAATGCTGCATGATGGATTGTGGGAACAGATTGTTACTGGTCTAACAGATCCGATTAAATGGGCAAGGTTTCACTATTAGCTAGCTAGACCCATTTCTAATAGTCTATTAACTAACATTTTCTAGCAAAATAAATCTGTTCCCAAATCTATATTCGCAAGAGATACATGGAGATACCGCGGCCTCGACATAAAGGGCTAAGAAGGAACATGGGTGGTTTTTAGTCAGTAGAAGTCTAACACTCCTTTTCTAAAAAAAATTACACCCATATTTCGCCAGTTAGTGTAATTTTCCCATGTAAAAAAAGGGGGCGAGCCGAATGCCATTAGCCGGGCACAAATCAAAGTACTGAGGCTGTTGCTGAGAAATAAAATAAAATCGAATCCTGATAAAAAAGTATACGCAAATACGGTTAGGAATTTGACATAGGAGTTTCGAACTTTCGACCACAATAGTATATAATATTGAAAATTAACTTCTCACGCGATTCGTCCGCAAAAATTGTGTCAGTTTACCTAATATGCATGATATAAATATAATTTGTAGCCAATACACACCCACGAATAGTGTAGTGTAGTTTTCTGCTTGTAGTGTAAGAATTTTTAGAATTGGATCATTCGTTCCGGAGACAAATTTTACTATATTTCTTCCAAACTACATAAGTATATTAATCATTAAAGTAAGGCTATACTACATAATTATATAAGCTAAACTAACCTAAAGACAAATTAACTATAAAAGGGCATCGAAAAACTCTGTCAGCAGGTAAAGTGCCCAAGAGACTGGCAGCGTTGTCGCGTTGTGTGGCAATACTTAGCCTCTGGCCAAAGAAAAAGCCAGCCCTTGGAGGAAGAACAACAAGAGGAGGAAGCGTTAACAAGGCGTTTAGAAAATTCCATAAAAAGGCTGTGGGCACTAGGCCCTAGAGTTTAATTTTACTTGTTTACAACATTGCTGTAGATTAAAGAAACTGTAATAACAAAGACAATTTTATGTTAGTCGCAGATTGGCGTGACTTTGTTATCAAAATTGCACATAGCGTGTAATCCTATCAGTATTTTAATCTGAAACCATTCCGTAGTAGTGCATAATTTCAACTGTATTTGCAAAATTAAAAGGTCAATATTCTTATGTACAGTACACTAGTTAGCAGGGTTCAACTTGAACCCTACTAACTTCGTTCACGTGGAATTATTATGATAATACCTACTTTTTTAATTATAAATTTTCTGTACCTACTAATTTAATTCAATCATGATGCGAAAGACATGTGTCGCCATCTATTATCATAAGAACGTAACTTTTATTTTCCTCGGGAACAGTATTTTATTTCGGAATGAAGGTACCCTATATTCGTTTCTGTACACTGGACAACGAATATGCATAATTTCAGAATGATTGTTTCAGTGGTTTAGCCGTGAAAAAGTAATTAACTTAATTTCGTATTTAACTACTTAATATTATTATTAGTTTTAGGGAATGCCTCTTTGGTCTAGTGTTCACAAGCGTGACTGCAGAGCGTGGGGTCATGGTTCAATTTCCGAGTCGGGCAAAGTGTTATTGGGTTATTCCATCAGGAATTTCCTAGCAACAGCCACGGAGTTTGGGTTTGAGCCCGGTTAATGGCAATAGGCTCGCCCCCTATTCAGTGGGACTTGAAACATAAATGTGGGTGTGTAAGTACACGTCTGCCTAACCCTTTTTTTATGGTGGGTGGAAAATCATCAAATAACCCCTCCCGCTCTCGGGCAGAGCGGAAGGGAGTGGCAGACTTCTACTGACTAAAAACCACCCATGTTCCTTCTTAGCCCTTCATGTCGAGGCCGCGGTATCTCTTGCGGACAACCCGCAGCCCCGTCTGCCTAACCCTTCGGGGATTACAGGCGTGATGTTATATTAGCTAACATATCAACATAATAGTTTTAAGTAGATAAGACCGCCTATTCCCGCTTCATTTCAGCTCCATAGCTAATCTTGAATGATTAGCTTCACTTTCAGCCAAAAAAGTTTCTTATCGCGTTCAATCAGCGAGCCGACTTTAATTTACGGAAAAGACGAAATCAGCGGATTTTTAAAATACTCAGTGGTATTTGTAGGAGGGCCTGATTTTATAAAGGTACTTAAGTAGAGGTCTGTATTTCAGCATCCTGAAGTAATTTGTGTGGGTGGGTCGTGCTTTGCTTGTTAAAATTGGAAACGTAAGTAAGAAAGAAAAGAAAATAAAGAAAATGTGTTTATTTGTTTCGAACAGGACAAAACAAAAAATTGTTAAATTAATATAAAAATGCAACATAATTTTATAAAAAATAGAAATCAGAAAAAAATAAAATAAGACAAACGAAATTGGTCTTGTGGCTACGAGGCTAAAAGCTGTGCTGTAGGTAAAGTTAGTAGGTACTCCTTGTCTTTCTTCTTCAGATATTCAATTATTCATTCTTCTACATACATGAACGCCTAATTTAATGCCTTTTTAGTATTGGGTTTACAAGACTCTGCTCAACGATAGTTGTAATTTAGTGTTGGTTTGTGTTAGCAAAAACGTAGACGAGGTATATTTGATGAAGATGATGATCATACCTGTAATCTCGAAGGGTAACGCTGAGGTGTACCTTAATGGCACACCCACTCATTGTTTCAAGTCCCATGTAATAGGGGGCGAGCCTATTGCTACGAATTCAGATTCCGTGGCTGCTACTGAGAAATCCGTAAATCTAATAACAATTACTCGCCCCGGGTATCGAACCCAGAGACCTCCTACGCTCAATTTTATTTTGTCATCCTATTTTGTCCCACTAAGGCAAAGGTTACATCCTTCAATTCTTCATACGCCTCGAAGTCGTCACGCCAGCGTTTTCTAGGCCTCCCTTGGCGTTGATGACCGTCGCCTGGCATTCACTGCGTCACGAATCTGGCTCATTGGCCCTGACCGTTTTAATAATACAAAAAAAACAATTTTCAAACATAGTTGTCGAAATACACGTGTGTATTTCATTGAAATGTATTTATCAAAGTGTTTGTTTATACAAGTGACCAGGGGCTCAATTCTGTAAAATAGTTAACTTGACAATAGTGTGTCGATAGTGTGTAAGTAGTGTCTCAATAGAATAGTCATTGACATTTGGTATTCTACAAATTATTTATGGTCATTGACTTGCCACTGTAGTCACATTGAAACGCCATAGTAGGACTATTGTAACATCGGTAGTCTGGTTCATTTTAATGTGTCAATGTCATCGTGATGGCCAAAGTTACGGTAGTCTGTAAATATTTTAAGTGATATCTGACAGTTGTGTCTATCGTGTTTGGCTATCGAACTGCCATTGTGAAGCCATCGAACAACGACACCTCTTTTCCCTATTGATTTGGTGTAATTTGTTTCTTTTAAAATTTCAAATAAAGTGTCCGAGTATATACGTCTTACGTAATGTACTAATTAATAAAGTGGACTTAGTTTTTCGCCACAATGAGGCTTTCTGTACCTCTTTAAGGAGTGGCTGGCGAAGCGCCATGGCGCCCTCGCCTTCCGTCTGACGCAGGTACTCACCGGACACGGGTGTTCCACTCGCGCCTCAAAGAGATGCAACATGGGGCCCGCAAGGGCCGAAGCCCGTCGGGGCTGCGGGTTGTTCGCAAAAGATACCGCGGCCTCGACATAAAGGGCTAAGAAGGAACATGGGTGGTTTTTAGTTAGTAGAAGTCTAACACTCCCTTTCGCTCTGCCCACGAGTGGGAGGGTTGTTCGACGATTTTCCACCCGCCAAAAAAAAAACCTGTACCTACTTTGCGGTGGCGTATTTTGGCATTGGCTTAGAGTTATAGTGCCGACCGTCGACGTTTGCTTTTGCGCCAGCGCAGCGCCGCAAGTTTCGCACATTACCCAGGCTGCAAGTGAATACCTTTTTTTTTTGCGGGTGGAAAATCATCAAATAACCCCTCCCGTTAATTACTCTGTGCTATTAAGCGGAAAATAAAATTTAAATTCAAGTTTTTTGACAGTTGTTTGTTTTTTTTCAGAATGGCAAGACTAAAAATTGTCGTGATAAAAATATTTTTAACAATAATCGCATGGTTTTTGTGAAATTTGATGTTTTTGATAATAAAACGTTTTTATATTATTATAAAAACCTGTAATATAAGGTTTGAATTGATAAAAATAGGATTTAAAAAAGTGGTAGGTTTGGTGTCACATGGTAGCTTTTTGTTAGCAACTCTGAAAACTATTGTACTGCCACACAATCGACATACTATCGACACACTACTGAGACAACACTGAAACGCCATTGAAGTTTTTGCAGAATGCCAAATTTGCAACAGTGGCAAAATAATGTCTGTAGTACCCTCGATAGAGTGTCAAAGGCGTGTTGCTTAGCTCTAAGTTACAGAATTGGGCCCCTGGTATTTGTTATTGTCTTTTCATTCACGCAAAATCAACGAGGCTATTTACAAAACAAAATAAAACTAGCACAACTATTTCATTCAGAAAATACAGTCCATTGTCCATTTCAACTTGTGGGGTTCCGTAGATGGAAACAGTTTGTTTTGTACTATCTTTTGTTATTTTTTTAAGTTTAATAGATTTCTTTATAAATGTTATCAGATGCGGACTCTTCTTACGTAAATTAAGAATTGGCAACGGAAACCAGATCTGTAGTTAAATATATAAGTACATTTTAAGATCAATTATTTTCTAAAGAGAACCCGCAAAAGAAAAACTGTGAGGCTCTAAATTACAGTGTTTTTAGTAATTTTTTAAACTAAAGAAAAAAAAAATAACTGTCTTCCACAAATATGTTCTGTAAGTTCCATCTGAAAATTCACCAATCCACCATGTACCTGGCCTGGGTCGGCTTCCAGTCTACCCGGATTCAAGATACCAGGAGCAGCCTTTCTGACTTCCACAACCCAGTTAGTTCTGGGTAATACGATACTCCTTGGTAAGACTGGTTGTCAGACTATCGGACCGCTGACTATTCGTAAAAACTGTCAAAGATCACCAAAAGAAAACCGAGACCAATGTTTTAACGTACATTCCGGGACACGAAAGGAACACGATATGTAATCACGGTCACCCATCCCTGAACCGAGCTCAGTAAGCACTGTTATTAATCAGCCAAGTGCCCTTTTCTCTGAAATTTCACTTAAATTGAATTTTGTTACCATCATACAAATTATTTATTTGTCATGAACAACTGTAATGTTTGTAACATATTATATCCATGTTTATTAAGCGGTAAACCACTGAAATCTGTTGTTAGTTGTTAATGATAAAACGTTATTCACCGAAATAAATGCAGACGCGTGTATATAATGTTGGTACAATCAATATTTACCGCTTTGTAGTGTGTACTACATGTATTGCTGAATTGCGTTTACAAAAGTTTACTGTTGTAGTAGTGTAGTATTGGTTTAAGCTGGTGCTTATGGAACCCTACCACTTTTTTTCTGAATGCCATGAAGACAAGTGTAGTGCGGATGGCATTTGTTTTTTGTGGTATGGTAAATCATCAAATGATTCCTCCCACTCTGGGCAGAGCGGTAGGGAGTGTCAGACTTTAACTGACTAAAATCCACCCATGTTCCTTCTTAGCCCTTTGTGTCGAGGCCGCGGTATCTGTATCGAACCACCTGCAGCCTGTGCGGATGGCCTATGGGTCCGAAAAGTTGTAGTATGGCGACCGCGAACCGGAACACGTTGCGTTGGTGAGGGTTGCGGGGATTCATTGAAGGGTTGACGATGACGATAAAGATGAAGTGTAAATGTACAAACCATGAGTACATGTGTCCTATTTCTGTTGATTACAAGAACGGGTGGACGTTACTGAAAACGCCATATTTGTATTAACAGAAAAGTAACTAAACCTTTCAGAAAAGTACAACTTAAGAGTACCTACTGTTCTAAAAGGTTTAAGTTATTTTTAGTATCTCTGCCCGGTGATCAATCATTATTAAGTATTAAAAATAGAAAAGGCCAGAATCGGCTAAGTACTTTGTACCATGAACCTTTGTAAACTTTCCATGTTTTCTATTCAGTTATTTATAATTCTGTTATAAATAAAGTTACTGATATTGCTAACTATTTATTTCTAGCAATTACTGGTCCAAAATAATATAATGGAATGGTAAACTTTGTAAGTTTGGATGTAGCGGGTTATCTTCGGAATTACTGTTCTGTTTTCAAAAAATCCTTCACTACTTAGAAGCTCAATTATCCTCAAATGTCATAGGCTATATTTACAAAGATCCCGTGGGATAATTTTCGACTATAAGTCCAGTGAAGCCGCGCTCAAAGACCTAGTATGTCTTTATAAAATAAATAAACAGACATGTAAAATAAATATTCGTGTTACTATTGTTCGTGTCTACTGTCGATAAAGCTGTTTATTGGAAGTTTAAGCTACTATGTAAGGTTCATATATAATGTATTTATTCCTAAATATTTATGCGAATAAAATGGTAAATAATTTGTCTTTTATTTCAGGCATATACAACAATGTCTAAAATGTGAATGTTGATTGGATTTTTAAAGCTAGGCTCAGCGACGAAAGTTGAATATTCAACGTGCAATAATAAACTAAGGTGTCGCCTTCTAGTGAAAACAGGCGTAGTAGGTACTACGGGACGTACCGTGTGAATATAATGCAGTGAACGTTGATGAAGTTAACGACTGGAACAATGCAACTTCGTGAAAGCCTCTAATGAGACAGGTTTGGTATTATCACCTACTTTGCTTACTTATTCAGTGAAATTGAAGGGTTTTTAAATGCTAATTTGAGTATGGTACTATTCATTACCCAGATGATGATCCAGTTCCAGTTTTAAATATGGGACGAGCTATTGTCAATTAGTTTTCGTTAATGGTTTAGCCTTTTATCTCATAAATAATTCTTGTCTCTTCTAACAAACAACCATTTTTGAAGTGAAAACTTCTTTAGCGGCGTTGTGCACTTTTTTTGGGATGGGTAAAAAATGTTAAACTCGCGTCAGATGGTCACGTGTCCTGACCGTAAGACGGCGCAGGGCGCTTGTGGGAATGTGCGTGTGTGTCAAATGTCAAAAAAATTAAATGTAAGTTGATTTTTCTGAGACAAAAATCTTTTTAATGTAAATATAATAATTGTAATAGCTCTGAAGTGTTTTTTTTATGTAATATAAATTGTCATGTTTGTGTACGAGAGCACAATAAATGAATATAGTATTTAACCACATAAATGATAGTACATACTTTTATGCTGATAAATAAAGCAATTCGTGCAAATTATTCCCTAAGCATTCCAAAATATTCAATAATGCACAACGTTAATGTTGTTGTTTTTTTTTACAATAGCCGTTGGTCTAAGACTGTCATTTGTAGGTCTTATGCAGTCGTAACAGGTAGTCAGTACCCTGAAAGCCTAAAAACCAGTCTTATCGAAAGGTATCATATTATTACCCCAGTACTAACTGGGTTGTGGAGGTCAGATAGGTCAGTCGCTCCATGTAAAAAATACTGGGATTGAGCTGCATCTGGTTACACTGGAAACCGACTCCAATATAAGGCAAGGCAGATGATGATTCATGTAACGGTCGAAACAGGCAGACTTCCTTGCCTTTCGTATTTCTATAGGTAACAATTTTCTATCAGTCTAGGTCCAACGTAGGGCAAATTAATCATAGCGGTGAACTACTACAAAAACTGGTTTCACATCAATAGAAATGAGTTTCCATTTGGAAACAACGTTCAAAACATTGATTCTCCCTATATTTCGTAATGCAAAAGTTGTATCAGTGACCCTTTTACACAACCCCGCTGCGCCGCGGTCTGCGGTAACATAGCAGTAGTGGGTTGAATATGAATAATAACAATGACACATGATCATATATCTTTTCGACCTTTGTCCGCGTGAAATTATTTTAAAATATTACTTTGTTATTAGAATCGGATTTTGTTAACAATTTCAAGAGAATTTTCGTTTGCGCGAAAACTCTCGGAGAATCGCTCGATCGTCTGTCACCTGTCTTGTCAGAGGGTATTGCGCTATACATTGTAATAACAACCAATTATATTGATGAACTTATTAGGTTTTTAAATTTTTAATGTTAGATTGGTACCTCAGACCATTATAAACATTTTCAAGATAGCTTGTAACCTAAAACACCCACGGGATATTTGGGAGTGGTAGTATTGGCATTTGATACCGAAGCCTTTTATTACAATTTACATGAAAAATTCTGATTTTTCAGGTATTATTTTTACTGTTATTAAAACTACCTACACATTTTGTAGTAGGTACCCAAACACGTTGCCATAACAACTGAGCGAGGAAGCATTGTAAATGTATTAGAGAGATATTTCTGTTTTTGATTAGAGCTTGCCTTTTTACTCGAGGCTTACGCCCATAAATAATAATTGGATCAACCTTTTGACTGACAAGTAAATAGCTTTTCTTATTTAGATATTAGAAGCCACAAAAGATTGTTACAGTAAAGTGGTTCACTGAAATTTTCCTTTGCTACTTAGAGTATCTTTTGTTGTGGTTACTTCAAATTTTAAGGCCGTATTCCTTTCGCAAAACACATGCAATGTCCTAATTATAGTTCTATTTATGTTGTGTTGCAGCTATTTGTGTTCACGGAGCTCGCTCAATATATTTCGTGCTTGGATTATGTTTCGGTGCGCCTACAGTGTTCATTCCGCAAATTAGGAGGGATGCGAATGCTACGGTTACCCTTAGCGAGCTATGGCCTCCTGGTATCTTCGTTATGTAATATTTTGTGTATACCTACTGTTATTGTTGTTACTGCATTTTAGTACATCTATCTATAATAAGTTCGTTGTACTGTAAAGAAAAATGAGCTTTGATAATATCTATTTACAGAGTTCATTATTGTAAATTGAATTAATTAAGCTTTCAAAAGTAAATAGTCTAAACCGGTTATGAGAACTTGTTAGTAGGAAAATGCAATTGTCATATTAGAATAATAACCGTATCATAAAATGGGATGAATTGAAACAGCAGCAGCTCCTGCTACCTAATTTGCCAGATTGCCTCTTTGGTAGACACAATTGCGCAAAATAATTGTCGCGAGACCATTTCAGTGCATTTGTTTGTAACAACTTCAGTTTAGAGTTTATTCTGTCCATGACGAAAAGTAGAAGTAAATAACATGCAAATTGTGCTTAAATAAACTTATTTGCTTCCGAGCCTTGCACAGTCACCGCGTTACCGTAGGTCTTCATTATACCAGTAGTTTCGCGACTTGTGGGAAGAAAACCGGCCAAGTGCAAGTCGGACCCGCGCATCGAGGGGTCCTTACAAGCCGTCGGGGCTGCGGGTTGTTCGAAAGAGATACCGCGGCCTCGGCGCAAGGGCTAAGAAGGAACATGGGTGGTTTTAGTCAGTAGAAGTCTGACACACCCTTGCGCTCGGCCCAAGAGCGATGGTAATTATTATTATTATTTGATGATTTCCCCCAAAAACCCCCAAAAAAAAGGGTTCCGTACAAAGTAGTAAGTTTCAAATGTTTACTTTTTTATTTTTTATTATATGATGTAACTAAAAATGTATGCTTTTTGCATTTTTTCCTTTATCTGTGCAACGTTGCTTGGTAATTATAATTTCAAGATTCTGAGTTCACGGGAAAATTTGCAGCTTAAACGGCTGTATCTTTTGATTGCGTTGACCTAAAAGTTTGATTTTTTCGCAACTCCAAGGGACAGCGTTCCTGAGAAAAAGGGACGGACAACAAAGTGATCCTATAACGGTTCCGTTGTTTCCTTTTGAGGTACGGAACCCTAAAAATAAAATTTTTAATCAAATTCATAAACATTACAGTTGGTTTCACAGTGTTTTCCTACAGTTCAATGGTTAATAAGCTAAATAATGCAGAGCATGTTGCCAGCTAACACCATTACAGTGGTGGTCATTATCGTTACCGAGTACACTTCACCGCAGTATCGAGGAGTGTCTCAGGCTATCGAGACCGCCATTTTCTTTGGAAAGTATGGATAGTTACAACTACCTGACATTCGGAGAGTATTTAATAAGCATTATAGTGTTGTTTCCCGGTTCACGATTCTGATTCGCTCCTTCTTTTTTTTAAACTACATAAATTTTGATCGTGTATTCCATGCAAATAAATAAAATGAAAGTGTCTATTTGTGAAGTCGTTAAACTATTTCTAATAGCAATTTTTTGCTGAATGTAAATGAAAGTGCCTATAGCAACATTCTTTTTTTTAAGAAGTACTTATTAAAAAATAATGTTGTTCTTTTTTTAATAAGTTATTATTATTATTATTTATTATAGCTAGCCTATGTTGTCCCACTGCTGAGTAAACGATGCGGAGAAAAATAAGTACATAGGTACTTATTAAAAAAAGAATGTTGCTAGTGCGAAATGAATTGGGTCCAGCAGGTAGGTGACACGTTAATCGCTTTATTAGCCGATTTTTTGGGTCCTCAAAAATATTTATACACTTTGGTCACTTCAACATAAATGGCGCAACATGTCCACGAAGTGATGGCAGGACGAACTCGACTCCTACCTTCACAGACAGAAATCAACTGCCTTCCTGGCAGTGGATATCAATAAGTGGAAAGAGAGAAATGAAGTCTTCGCTCAGCAGTGGGACTCAGATGGCTTATAACAATATCAGGTTGACTTAGTTGGCTGTGAAATATCGTTCCGATTCTTTCAATGAATGCTTCGCATCACTGGCTGAAAAGAATCCACAAGGAAACATAGAATGAACCCGTAAATCTTATGAGTTCACAATAGCACAAAAGGAATAACGCCGAATCAGTGCTCAAAGTAAAGAAAGTTCATACAGATGTCAGTTAAGGGGTGTCGGGGAAACAATATTACGAAAGCGTTTTACAAGCGTCTTCTTGTGCTGTCATGTCACTGGTTGTATCGTTTACTTGTATTTTATTTCATAGCACAAATTCACCTGCAGAAATCGAGATGATTAAACGTAATAGTTCAGTACAAAACTTTCATTACTGTTTATTTAGTGCCTATAATGTTAGAAGACATAGGTTCTGTAGTTTGTTTAGAGTCCTGTGACTGAGTAATATATAATTCTTCTAGCCACACAGATCAATTTTCTATGCCAACATAGGTCCGAGCTAAGCCATTTTAAGCCATTGGCCCGGGCTGGCATCTCAAGATTGATACTATGAATCCTGCTGTACGCATGACTAGAAACCGCCAAAAGTGGAGAAATTTGGAAGAGACCTACACTCAGCTTTGTGTGGCCAAACGTTGAAGAAAAAGTCTTGACGCTTAGTCAGTCAGTAGAACAAATGTCTGGTGAGTCTTAGGTATTGTGGTTTTAATAGTGTCTTTGTTGGTGTGTGTGTATTGTATTTGGTATGGATTTTAATATCTGAATAAATAATTATTATTATTTATTATTGTGTCACCCAGTAATGTGGTTGTGGTTGGAAGAGTCAAAAAGGTGGTCGTTCCATGTAAAGTACTAAAATTGAGCTCCACCCGGTAAGATTGGAAGTCAACATAATTGGGAAAGATAGGCAGATGATGATGCTGATGTGCTTTATGTTTTCTCAGCTTGAAAATATGATTCTGCACACAAAAAATTGTTTGAAAGAAAAATGAGAGGTTAAATAAAACAAAAATGGTGCCTCTAAATCAGATCATACTTCAAAAGTGTTGATAGATGAGTATTAAAATATTGATAGAAGGCAGCGTGATTAATCTTAAAACTTCCGTTTATCTGAGTGACTGAGCTAATATTTATCAAACAGAATTTATCAGTTGCAGCCTTGGGTGTTAAGAAAACCAAATATTTGCTTACATTGAATTTTTCGACTGTGTCGCTAAAGTATGTCAAGAGGAATCTTTTGATACAATAACAACAGACTGTACGATAAGAAATTTCTCTCTGAGAATCATTACAATATGATAATTTAATGATTTATTAACTGCCTCGTTGGTCTAGTGGTCACAAGAAGCACTGTTGACCATGATCCTGGGTTCCACTCCCAAATCGGCGAGTGTTGTTGGGTTTTCCCACTCGAATTTCTCAATAGCAGTCACGGATTCGGGATTTATGTCCGGTTGATAGCAATAGGCTCGTATTATATGGGACTTAAAATAACTGGCGAAATATTAGTGTACCTTTAGTTACACCTCTGCCTAACCCCTCGGGGATTACTGACGTGATGTGATGTGAACTATTTATTGTTAATCTATATAAATTAAAATCAATTGCAACTCATTATCATTTGAACACTATTTTTTTGTGTTCAGTACGTAATTGTCGCTAGTTTAAAATGTATGATGACCTATCATTGTGATGGTAACGTTGTGTAGGTAAGTGATGATGCTTGCCGTGACCAAGAACTCGGTTTATCATTGAACTGAGGCTAAGCGCTGCCATACAACGTGCCAATGCCGCCAGGCTCTTGGTCATATTACCGACTGTCAGCGATAAGGAGGAATTGTTTTTTTTTGTAATGTCCTTTTATTATAGTTAAGTTTATGTTAAAAATTGTAACAAAGTATATTGTCAGTTTTAATAAAGGCTTAGGTTAGGTTTATTGTCAAAGATAACATCAAGTCATTGACAGTAAGGAATAATTTCAATTTAACTTAAACCATTCTTACTAACAAAAGGTTTTACACCGTCTTAGTTTAAACATACCTAGCAGTAAACTAGCGTCTTGGAAGATTGTAAAGTTGCAGGATACATGTAGGAAGCGACATAAACACTACATAACTTGGGCGGAAGACACTCGTTCCTACTCAAGTTTCCTTTCACACTCTGTTCAACACAGTAACATTTTTGTAACAAATTTTTGTGGATGTTTCAGAATTGTTACAGGAATTCTTAGTCATTACATCGTCCATTGTTAAGTAAGGATTTTACGTAACTTTTTCATTAAACTTTTGTAAATAATATTCTACTTTTATAAGAAGTCTTTTCCGGACGGATAGGTGACGGTGTCACGGACTTATTTTATTCAGAAATTGAAGAATGTATTTCCGAGAGGAGTTCGTAACAGCCGCTAGGATCAAGCTACAGGTTAAGCTGCGCTTGCCTGGATTGGTCTGTGGATGTGTAACCACCCATTACATACCGAGTTTCCTCTGTGCCTCGAAAAGCACGTTTAGGCGTTAGTCCAAGCTGTCATTTATAGAACTTTGATGGTCCTAACAGGTAGTCTGTGACCCGAAAGTTTGTCAACCAGTCTTACCAAGGAGTATCGTATTACGCAGTAGTAACTGGGTTGTGGAGGTCAGACAGGCAGTCACTCCATGCAAGCTGACCCCAACACACAAAACAGCTATAGACTGAACACGTTGGATGGGTGAATATTTGATGCTGTAACCTACATTACAAAATGTACATTCCATTCTAAACATTTTCAAGTCACTAACGATGCTCCAGCGAATCCGTTATCATCAATTTGTCGAGCTACTCGCCAGTGACAAGTGACAGATAAAATGCAGTCACAGTCTCCCCGTTTAAGGGGTCCCTGTGATTTATTGATGAGGTCTCGTCGACTTCGCGACCCCCGCCCGTTTGGCTTGTCAAACTAACCCGCGAGTCCGCGAACACAGGCTTACCTAGATAGTTCCTATCGATCACTTTCCGAATGTCGCTGACTTGATACGGAATAACATTAACAATTTCAGTGGGCACTCTCTGTAATCATTTAGTCGGTAGTGTTTTGTTTTTTGGTGGAAAATATTGGGCTGTTTACAGGATATTTCCATTAACTGTTGTGTTAAACAGATATCATTTCCAGATAGTCATCGTTACGTCAACACTAATTAAATAACAGTTTGGAAGTATTTTACCGAAAATACCATTGAACAAACAAGTGCACCAAATTATTACAAGAGAAATTGAAATTGTAAATTAATTTACCAATTTGCTAATTATAATCACACACATGCACGTATTTATGATGCTTACACTATTAACCATTTTATGGCTTAACTTTTCACAATAATTAAGTTAACAGAGTCAATATGTGTGATTTGAGGTGTCAAATCACCTCAAATCACACACATTGACTCTGTTTAAGGTATGGTATGACGTCAGAAAGTCATCAGCCCAGTTATCAGACTGCATCACAAAACAAAGCGGCGACCGGTCAGCACACAATCATTGTTAAACCAATTCATCAGCATGCCATAACAAATTTAAATTCTCAATCATGGAAAATTGCGCATTCACTCGATTCTCTCCACTTTATAGGTCGAGAGGCAGAGTAAACAACAGCCGAGCACACAAATAAAAATAAAAAATGCTCCTGGTAATGAAAACACAACGTAATCATTTTGACGAAAATACTGATATTTCACGGAATATTACAATACGTAGTACCCGTAATAATACATTTTATAAAACATGCAACTACTAAAACATACCTGGAGAACACATATTCCAATATTTTCAGGTGAACGTATTGAAATATGTGTTTTATATTGCAGTAAACATAGTATGTTTGCTACAATATGAAATATTTGCAAGCCCGCTGGGGCTATGTATATATTTGTAGCATGTAACCCAATGGTGCCTTTAACGGTGCATGATAAAATACTTTTGACTGTTCGTTTTTAAATTCCTTTTTAGGTTATAAAATAGAAGCTCAAACTTTATAAAACACAATCAAACCTAATTAAAAGCAACACACATCCACGAAACACACCACTTTTCGTCTTTACTTACAAGAAAAAACCACAACCACTATAATTAAAGCATACATAAACGTCTAATAATAAATTATAGCCATTTATATCAGAAGTTATAGACATTACGGTCATACATTTACATGTGGCGTAGCGTTATCGAGTGTATAATCAGTTTATAACGTCTAAATAAGCGGGGCCGACACTACGTTATTTACAACTATGCAAATGGCTACGTAAAATTCACCAGTAAATCTCGTTTTACAGACAACCGACCTATTAGCACCCGATTTCGTGTAGTGCACACAGGAGCTCTGATTGGAAATGTAAAAGGACCGTTGTAGCCTGCTGGGGGTAATGGAATATTCCGGTATGGGTTTCCAATCGATTTCTCGTATTATCGTTGCGAGATGCTGAGTGAGAATTGCCTGTGGTATTGGTTGCGTAAACCAGATACCTGCATGTTTTCATTTCAGATTCAGGGACTTAATTAGTACTAATAATACCTTTTTTTTTTGGAGGATGGGAAATGTTCAAATAACTCCTCCTGCTCTGGGTGGAGCGGAAGGGAATGTCAGACATCTACTGACTAAAAACTACCCATGTTCCTTTTTAGCCCTTTGTGTCGAGGCCGCGTTGTCTCTTTCGAACAAGCCGCAGCCCCGACTAGGCCAAAGACCTTAATCCTAAAGCGATACTGTTCACTCAATAGTAAATTAAAAACAATCAAAGCAAATTGCAAAATAAAATAAGGATTAAAACTGGAAATTGTTGAAAAGATTCCCTCAAGTCATTTAATAAAATGAAAAACTTGTTCCTTATTCCGTACCTTCGCTAATATCTTTACAATAGCCTCTGATTAATAACTAATAAGATTTTCTGAGAAATGTGCTCGTAACTGGAAGATTATTACATTAAAGCAAGAGCATCCACTTTATTGTTGATTATTTCGAGAGGATACTCTATTTCGAAAAAATATTCGAAATACTTGAACTAAAAGCTTATTTTTTCTGGTGTGAAAAATCACAGTTTACAGCCGCGCTCAATGTAACGCATGCACTCATAATATTGTGCTAATGGGTGTGATTATGAGAAAATATATAATATTTAAAACTTTAGAAACCAAAAAAAAGTCGTGAAACAGTTGGCACTATTTATGACATTCAATATCTCCATAAGAATGGTCCCAGTTGAGAGTCCAGAACAAAACTACGTATAATCGCAATGTCGAGAAGAACAAGTGCATCTCGGCTAGATGAAGGGTGTTTTTACACAGTTTATAATGTATAGATGGTGAAGGATATCACCATAGGGAAACCAGCATGTCAACAACCAACGATTTAAAAACATGTGACAGCTCATGCTACTGGTCCCACGTGGTGGATATAGTCTTCTTCCAGTGGCCCGAAAAAGTGGTACCAGCCCACTCTGGGCCCACGTGGTGCATGAATACTTCTTACAGATTGGCCTTGTATCCCAGCAATGGGAACATTACCGTCTGATTATTATGTTTATATTTCTATTCCAATGTCAAAGAGGGTATTGACTTTGATAATAAGTGGCATTTTACATGTTAACGTCTACCAGGGGTCTAATTATGTACCTACTGTATATAATTAGGTAAAAAATAAAACCTAATAGAATGTAGGATCATTGACTTGGGTATAGTTAAAGCTTTTTTTCTACGAATTCCGAATAAGTGTCAATTTGTAAGGGGATTAGCGCGTGCACTGCCTACTGTATCGATTTTGGACGGCTAAAAGAGATATTCTCAACTTATTATACAAAAAATAAGAGTATGCTTGGATTGATTGCTCATGTGGAGATGATGGAATGGGTAGAAGGTAACTAACAAATTGTAATTACAAGGCAGATGTAAATAGCAACGTTAGTAAGGGTCGCCTTAGAAGGACATTCACTGACCTTTTTGTTGAAATGAGTCCTTCAAAAAGGTCAGGTGCGTAGTACTCTCAACCAGCTTGCGTGTATGACCGCGGACGAGACAAAATGAGTATGTTAAGATCGTAGCAGATTGCGTTCTGTAGTTTCTGCTTACCCCATGGGATAAAGGTGTGAATTTATGTATCCATGCATGAGTTAGTACCGATATTGAAAACAGGGGCAGCGGGTTTGTGTGAGTAAAAAGAATAAATATACGTGGCCACGGCGGAATCGTGACCGTTGAAAGAAATGGAGGGAGGTCTTTGCCCAGCAGTGGGACAATATGGGCTAGCTATAATAATAATAACGTGTCAAATTGAGAACTTCCCCTTTTTTACGTCGGTTATAAAACAGGCAAACATAAGTACGCCAAACGACTACTTAAGCCCAATACATTCGCCTACTTTGTTACACTCATAATCCTAAAATAAATACTCCACACAATAAGAAAAACATAAATACACAATATTAATCTCCAGTGTTTACTCCTCGCACGAGTTTCCTCAAAGAAAGCGGTATCCTCAGTCATTGTATTGATAGTCGTGTCGGTATAAACGGCTTAATAGCGAAGAGCTTTGATCAATATCTATGGAACTCTCACTCAGTAGTCGGATTAATGCCCCGGTTACACGAGCCTAGGTTTTTTGAAGCTTGTATTGTAAGCTAATATTTATATAAAATCAAGCGTGTAATACACGAAGGGTTTCCGTCGGGGCTGCGGGTTGTTCGCAAGAGATACGCCTCGGCACAAGCTGCGGGCTTCATCAGCGTCTGAAAGCCTTCCACCTGGATATGCTTTGCCGTGGCCGACTTGGAAATCTCTAAATAGACTCCGAACCCAGGTCGGCCGTAGCAAAGACAATCTCTTCAGATGTGGGTTCATTGACGGCTCAGACCTCAAGTGTGTATGCGGCGTATCTCCACAGATAATGTCCCACCTTCCATCTTACGCTGCATGCCCTGACACCTGCACACCTGACGACCTTATGACTGCATCAGCGAGTGGAGTTTGCATAGCTGAATTTCGGGCCAAAACGATTTGATCGAATAGAAATTTGGCATCGACACGCTAAGAAGAAGCAGCACGGAGGAAACTCGGTAGGTGGTAATAGGTGGTCACTCATTCGCAGACCAACCTACTCAAGCGTGGCTTAACCTGAAAATGTACCCAAGCGGCTTTTATTATGAACCTACCCATCTGTTATTGAGAACTGCCTCCGTGGTCGAGTGGTTTAGGCGTTTGCCTTGTTTGTGGGTTCGATTCCCACTTTGTAAAGTTGCATACTTTGTAAAGTTGTTTCCAGTTTAATTAGGAGATTGCGGGCTTGAATCACCTGTTTGTCTTGCTTCGGAAGGCACGTATAAGGCGGTGGTCCCGGCCACCAAATGGCGGTCGTCAAACCATGTCAGAGGCCCTTGGGGCGGTTTAGAAACTGTGACACTAGGGTGCGTAGGGTCGTTAGACCTTGCTGCCCACACGATAAGAAGATTGAGATCGTGTAAAAACTTAGACTAATTTTTTTGGTAAATTAATGATAATTTAATAACTACAACTTGCACTTTACTAGCACCATATTGCTATTCTAGTTTCAAAAAGCAGCCTCATGTAACCGGGGCATAACCCTGAAACTAGTATCGAATATTCTAGACACGCCGTCGATAAGATATTCCTCCTTGTTCCTAGGTAGCGTATTTATTAACTCAAAAATTCTTCAATGAAAACCTTATACATTTTGAACGAATAATCTTGTACCTTCAGGCTTCAGATAAGTCTAGGCCCGTAAAATTAATCTATTGAATATTTGATAACGGTTAGGGTAGTAGGGAACCGTTACATTAGTATTCAAGAATTAATTATTGTTGCCTACATGTAGGTCCCCTGTTTTGTGAAGTTATGTTGAGATTGCTTTGATTCTACGTTAGTTATTTGATTCTAAAGTAACTTAAAAGCACCTTTATGAACTATGTATGAAAATAAAATATTATTCGCGTAGTTTAAATCTTAAAATTCTTCCTTTAATTTTCACGTATTTGATACGCAAACGCCATTCACCATATTTTTACAGCTTACTGGTAAATTAGTGTTGAAATAATAAATAGCAAACGCGCCTACGTGGTAATTAAATTTTCTAACGTAAATAATATAATTACTTCTACAATAAAGCCGGAATTTGTTTTTTTTTTTCACTTATTCAAGCAAAGCGCGGGAGAAATGGAATGAATGGAACCAAAAGGTGTGGGTCGTGCCGATTTCTATGACCGTAGGGAAAAATGGACCACCCACAATTTTCCAGTGGGGGTGTCCAAATATTCCAACAACCTTACCTTAAAATAATCCCAAAATATTATTTTTGTATTAGAACAATATTGCGTGGCCTTTCGTTGTTACTGTAGACCAAAAGTGGGCGATTACTTATGCAGGTGAACAACGTCCACTCTCGGTTCAAAACCTTTTTGGTTTGCTTATGTCAGCCCACTAGAGATGTGCTGGAGGCATTTTGTTTCATCATTGTCGTCTAACAAAGTGACTCTATGTTCAATGTCTTTTGTTTAAAATTATTAAGAGTAAGCGTTTTCGTGCAAATCGCAAAGAGAAAAGAATGGAAGTTAAGGAAGGAGTGAGATATTATAGATAGGTTTAAAAACTGGCTCTGCAGTTGTTATGCTTGGAAGTCCTACAGGAAAGTTCAACGTGAATGTGTGACACTTTGGGATAAAGTAACTTCCCTTTTTTTATTAGCCTGTAGATACTGCCCATTGCTGGGCAAAGGCCTCCGACAATTCCTACCATAACCCCAATTTCTCAAATCAGTGAAAGTTTCGGATTCGGTTCAGTGGTTCTGAAGGTAACCACTTACATCCAAACTTACAAACCTTACCTCTTTTCATAACAAGCGTAGAAACCAAACTATGTAACGTCCTTAAAAACAGAAATTGCATTCACCAGTCGCTTGTAGGCTAGTTTGATTGACTATATGCGGCATTCACTGTAAAAAGGACCAAAAAGTGAACGCTCGAATATTCGATACATTCCCGAAGTGAATGCCATTGCCTATAAGTGCGGGTTCGACCGTAGCAGTGCCAATCACTCCACGAGTCTACATATGCACGGCTCTCGGCCGCTTTGACGAAATATTTAATTAATAGATTCTAACATCCATATTTATAGTGTCGACTCAAGACCATTGTTGGACTTGGGTCGACTGTCGTTGTCATGGCAATAGGGAGATGTCACCCACAATCCTAGACTTTCTTGGCCGCATCTTCCAAGAAGGTACTTCCTCCGTTTACATTTCTCCTACACCAGCCATCCTTGTCAAACCTATTGTTGCATTCTGCTTTAATCAATGCTAAAGATGTCATATGTCACTGCACTCAATGTTAAAGATGTCTATTACATAATTTTATATTGAAAAGTACTATGCGAGCCAACTAAGAATAGCGCTGCCAAGACGCCATTTTGTTCAGAAAAACTCGCGAACTTCATTACCAAAGCGTACGGTGTGCAGAAAATCAATGAAGAAATTATACTCAGTTTAATTATTTAATGTTCACTTTTTTGGTATTTCTAATCAAGTTTACGTTAAATTAGTTATACATGAGTAGGATATGAAAAAAAGCATGTTATTAAAAATATTACACGATTTTTTTCACTTTCAAAGTACTTGTGCACATTAAAACGATTTCTCGTGCTCTAGTATGGAGCACTGCACCTCTCTTTGAACTCATATTGAGTTGAAAATATGTTTATGAAATTCAAGAAATAATATTTATTATTATATAAAATACATAACATTTCTTATTCGCATTTCTTTTTTTGCTGGCAGTACTTATCTGTCAGATAAGTACTGCTACCGTGTGAAGTTGGCAGCAAGCGCGATCCTATTCTTAGTTGGCTAGCATAGTAAGCGTTTAAGTCAAATTTTAAATAAACTGTAGCTGTCAATGTCTAATATGGCGAAAGTAGGCGTATCAAATCCGATTCAAGTTCAGTCTACGACCAACGATACCCGTATATATGTCGGCATTACAAACAATAATTAATCTCATTCGTATCTTATCCCTGCGCACAATATTTCATTGATTAGGTTCAAGGAAAACGGCGTTATTATTAATTAAGTATAGAAGGACAAGTCTTACCGTATTCTATGAATCACTTATTGATTATACACAAATCAAATTACGAGGACGTGGAATTATTATTGTGCCTTTGTAATACGCAATAGCTTTATGAAACACTCGATCGGAAATGTCCTTTAATATAATTATGTTCGATGTAAACGGTGATCCGGTAATAGTGTTTTTATGTACGTGATGTCAATTATAATTAAGTATAATATAGCTACGTGAAAAATCGAAAAAGCCGGCTACCCGACTGATGGCTGTAAATTTAATTTTTCACTTAATATTTTCATATTAAACTGTGAAGTGAAACACGGCTAGTTTATGTACTCGTATATGTACAACGCCGACTCGTTTCCAGGGTGAAACTTAATTTCCACGCGGTCGTACCGGAACACTGCATATGTTTGTAAACACGTAATAAAAGAAAGGTTTTTATTGCGCGGGAAACACGGAAAACTGCATTAGTTGGACGTTCTATATAGAATAAATGGCTAAATTGCTGGCCCTTCCTACCTCCACAGGGCCACAAATTAAGATCATCACAACACAACGTATCATCACGCCTGTAATCCCCGAAGGGTTAGGCAGTACCTAATAGTACATTCACGTTTCGCCAGTTATGTTTAAGTCGCATGTAATAGGGGACGAGCCTATTGCCATCAACTGGGCACAAATCCAGACTCTGCTGCTTTTGGAAAATTTCTTATGAAAGACCCAATAACACTTTGCCCGACCCCGGGAATCGAATACAGGACCACATGCTCAGCAGTCGCACTTGCAACCACTAAACCAACAAATCAGTCACAATACAATTAAGGTTAGTGCAGAAAATGAATATTATTTCCCCTCTAATCGGTCAGCCAGCAGTTGCGCACTCGGTGCCAAACCAGTAAGACGCGTACCGCTTAATTACCTGCGTGTGTGATTATTCGAACGTTATTTACTATATATTGCAACTACGCACCAATCTATTCATCAACATGGGGAAATGTGCCAAGTGCGGAAAACTGGTGACGAAAAAAAGCCCCGGAATACAGTGCTCAAAGTGTAGCAAATGGATTCATGCATCATGTGCTTCAATAACTTCAGAGCAACTAAATGTTTTATACTTAACGGACGCCGTTGATTGGAAATGTCGTGCATGTGTGGGAAACGCTAAACCAAAACGCCTATCCTGTATCCTACCCGACGTTGATGACGAAGACATCACTGATACGGAGACCCTCATGGATACCAACATAACCCAACGCATCCTAAGCGATATACGACGAGAGGTACGCGACATAATCAAAGAAGAGTTGCAAAGTACCCTGCAGTTTTACTCAGACAAAATTGATGAGTACGAGCATAAAATAAAAATATATGAGAATAACCTGAAACTAGTGGAAAACCAGAATATCGAGCTGAGAAACAAATATAAAAACATAGAACTTAAAATGGAGGTAGTGGAACAAAAACTTAACTCAAGTGAACAAAGCCGATTAGTCAATAATATGGAAATTTGTGGTGTTGGCGAAACAGTAGACGTAGATTGTGTGATGGAAAACCTGTGTACAAAACTAAAACTAAAACCAGATGAAGTCGTCAAGGTATACCGTAAAAAAGGGAATCGAACTGAAGCCAAAACAGGAAAACTACCCCCGGTAATCATCGTGACTCTGAAGGAGGGCTGTCGGGATCCATGGCTGCAAGTGGCTAGGTCCCATAATATTACTGGAAGGGATATAGGTTGCGGTGAGGATAACAAAATATACCTCAGAGAAAGTTTATCACCCACGACAGCCTACCTTCTTTGGGCAACGAAATCGGCTCTGAAAGAAACAAACTTATGTAAATTCGTCTGGTGCAAGAATGGACAAATACTAGTAAAAAGGTACGAAAAGGGAAAAACCCACAACATCAGATCTGAGAAGGATATACAAAAACTGGTCTCTGAATTTAAAAATAATGAGGACTAATGAAGCCCCTACCCCCCTCATCATGGAAGTTATACGTAGTGTCCTCCTTACCAATCTAAAAACCACCACAAATGGATGACACATACGATAACATAATTGAAAATACATACAAACATTGGAATGAATACACAGATGATCTGCCACAGATATACAACTCAATAACTATGCTTCACGTAAATATCAGATCAATGCTGAAGAACTTCTCTCAACTTGAATACATCATCATGAACTGCCCTCAAACCATTCACCTGGTCATCATCACCGAGGCAAATATCTCCGACAGGAATAAGTCATTGTTCGAGCTCGTGGACTACGACATGAATACTCAGTTGCGTACTTCTAAGAAAGGAGGCGGAGTCATCGTTTATGTGCATAAGAGTGTTTGCTTCACTAGACTATCTACGTGTACACGATTCTTTGAGTGCGTAACCGGTGAACTTAAAACGAACTATGGTTCATCAATTGATTTGTGTGCTGTGTATAGACCACCTGATACTAACAAGGCCCTGTTCGTCGAGGAGTTGTGTAATGTAATCAATAAATTTCCACAAAAACATAATTTTGTTCTGTTAGGTGACATGAACATCGATTTAAAACAAAATACTTCGCTAATTAAGCATTACCTAAACTCACTGTGTGCAATAGGTCTTGAATGCGGAATAAACCAGTTTACTCGGATAGATAAGCGAGGTGAGTGCATAACAAAATCATGTATTGATCATATATTTATACGTAGTGTCGACTGCCGCGTAGCACAAACAGCTGTTATTAAAAATGCCTTAGCCGACCACTTCATAACCGGTTGCGCGCTAGTCGACAATACGTATGTAAACAAAGCCAGTCAATATAAAGTCATTAGTAAACTGGATAATAGTAAGTTGCAAAGTGAATTGAATACAATTAACTGGAGCTTGGCTTTGGATTACGACAACCCTAAAGATATATTATGTTTTTTATTAGATAAGTTTTCTTATGTATATCAGAACTGTAAGTCCGATGTTAAAATTAAATTAGGTAAAAGACAATCCTGTAAATGGAAAAGTGTTAAAATAGAGAAAATGTGTGAAAAAAGAGATCAACTACTGGATATTTGGCTTAAAGATCAAAGCAATATGGCAAATAGGCTATTGTACAATAAATATAGAAATAAAACAAATAAACATATTAATAATGTAAAAAATAACTATTTTCTGAAGGAAGTAAAAGCCAATTTTCATAATTCTAAAAAAGTCTGGGAAACTATTAATAACTTATGTGGAAAAATAAATAAATCTATAGATGACATAATTACAAAATATTTTAAACTTTTACCAAATATTGTATCGAATAAGTTTGCCACCGAATTTAGAGACAATGTGAAGAATACTTGCAAATTTCAGTGTAACACACCAATCCTAGATGTTAGTTCATACATAAATAATTGTAGCTCATCAATGAGATTACAGAAAGCCACAGATGACGTTGTTTCCTCTATAATAAAACACCTAAACGAGAAAAAGTGTCCAGGTGTCGATGGCATCCGAGTCAAAGATTTAAAATACATATATAAAGAAATTACCCCTGTCATAACGCATCTAATTAACACATGCATTACCACGTCCGTGTACCCCGATCAACTAAAGGTTGGAATAGTAAGACCTATTCATAAGAACGGTTCGTATACAGATGTCAATAACTATAGGCCAATTACTATTTTATCATGTATTGATAAGATAATTGAGAGGTATCTCGGACTACAAATTAACAAATATTTGACCAAAAATGAGGTTATCAACGATAAACAATACGGTTTTCAAAAAAACAAAAATACCTCGCAATTATTATGTAAGTTCAGTAATGAGGTCAACAAGTGCCTGAACAATCGTGAACACGTACTTGTTGTCTTCATTGATTTCAGCAAAGCATTTGATTGTTTAGATTATAAGACGCTTTTCAATAAATTACAGCAGAATGGTATACGGGGTCCATTTTTAGAATGGTTTAAAAACTACCACAAAAACCGCTTCACGTCGGTGAGTGTCGCAGGCTCGTTAAGTACTAGGATTCCAACCGATAAAGGCACAGCACAAGGTTCGATTCTCGGGCCGACCGAATACTTACTGTACGTGAACGACATGTGTAACATCTTCACGGAAGGCTCCGTGTACCAGTTTGCTGACGATACATGTTTAATTGCTGCACATAAAGACATACGTGAGGCTCAGAGAGTGATGCAGAGTAACTTCGACTTATTATGTAAGTGGGCTCACGATGTTGGTCTAGTTATTAATGCAAAAAAAACCAAACTTCTGCATATACACTCGCCTTACCTGACGGTGTCTAGTGTGCCTTCTGTCGTTGCCCATGAGCATCTGTGTTTACATCGCCCGGCCCAATCATGTTGTTGCCAAACATTGGAGTTAGTGACTCATCACATGTATCTTGGTTTGATAATCGATAGCAACTTCCACTGGCGGCCGCACATTGATCATGTATGTAATAAGCTTAGATCTGTATTGTCAAAGATAGCAATTCTTAAGTATAAGCTTCCATATAAAACACTTAGAATATTGTATTTGGCACTGGCTGACTCCGTGATTGACTATGGCATAAGTAGCTACGGACTTACATACAAAACTTACGTCGAGGACATTTACAAGTTACAGTTGCGTATTTTAAAAACTATTGTACCCACAAAAATAAAACGAAAATTCCACGATCATGATACGGGTCTATTTAATTACTGTCAAGTTGTAAATGTCTTTGACAAGGTACGTATACTCGCTTTAAAAGAGAATTATCATAACATAAGTAACATTAAAAAATACGTGAGGCCTGAGTCGTTGCGTTGTTTGGCATATCAGCCTACATTTAGGATACCTAGGTCTAACAATGTTTATGGAGCAAGGACGTGGGAATGCATGCTTCCCGCTATCATGAACGAGCTACCGTTGGCTGTAAGAAACATTATTAATGTAAACAATTGCTCAAAGGTGCTTAAGAGGCACTTCCTGGATTGTGTTGCAGTACAGGAGGTGTCTATTTAGTCCATCCTTATACTTATTCTATAATATTATACCTTATGTACTGATAAATAATGTGGCACCGAGTTGCCGTGTCTGGCATACTACTGTTAAACCCACGATGGTTTGTGTGGTATGTTTACGTCTTAAAAAAATTGATTGTAATTCTGTGTTTTTGAATAATAAAAGGAAAAAAAAAAAAAAAAAAGCCAGTATCAGAGTAGCCATCTCATAAATATTATTTTAAGCGTGATTACTGTAAAAGCTAGCGAGCAGTCGGTTTCAATTCATAATTTGTGGTACGGTGTAATGTTAATAAAAGCCGATATTTCCTGGGATGCAGCAGCTGGGAGCACCGCGTATCCAAATGAAAGAGAGCTTTGATACATGTATTCCTGTAACTGCACTGCGGCATCGGTCTAAAGCAAAAAAAAATCTAGCTACGTGCGAGCCCACTGTTTTCCATTACCGTAATGGAGTTACTTTTCTGTTACATTTTAGTCACAAATTTTAGACTATGGTCAGTCAGCTTTTTGGAAAGCGATATGAATAAGGACAGGGTTCAAATTGTGTAGTCCTGTGTGTCAATAAATATATTTTCTTTTTTTGTTTCTTATAGATTAGACTGCCTTGTTGGTCTAGTGGTCGCAATCGACTGCTGAGCATGAGGTCCCTCGATTCCCAGGTCGGGCAAATTGATATGGTTTTTTTTTTCATCAGGAATATCTCAACAGCATTCATGGAGTCTGGATTTGTGGCCGATTGATGGCAATAGGTTAGCCTCCCATTGTATCGGACTTAAACATAACTTGCGAAATATGGGTGTACTATTAAGTACATCTTTGCCAAACCCTTCGGGGATTTCAGGCGTGATGTTTTGATAATGATGATAGTTTCTAAAATAAATTACACTATTCAAGTACAAAGCCGTATCTGTTCAAAAAGGCATATTTCAATCCGACCGAAATTAAATTTTCATAAAATACACGTTGCCACTCCACTGTCAGAGAACTAACGAAAATGATTTATATTGTGTGACGACGGAAGGTGCAAGGAAAAGCAATAAATTTGAACCTAATTACTGCCAGGTGTCAGAGGCAACCCGCAATGCCTGAACAACTTTACCCCATAAGTCAGCCGCGATCGAGATGAACGAACCACGTAATTATTCACACAAGTGCGCAATTAAACCAGATGCTTCTTATTATTACTATGTTTAAGCATAGTTTGCAACTAACTACTCCAATTTGCAACATTAATCAACGTGTTAGTCTTTTGGGACGGAATAAAAGCAACAAAATAAGGTTTCGCTAAAAACAGTTACTTAACTAAGTAAAAAGCAGAAATCGGGGCCTCGGCATTTTCATTGATAGCTCAACGAATGGAAAAGGTGACGTTAATCATGCTGTCAGACTTGATTAAATCTGAAATACGAGCCGCGGCGGCATCTATTGAGACAAGTAAATAAATAGCCGGCTTCAAAGTTGTCGCAATGTGCTAACGGGCCAAATATATCTTTAACTGGGACCAAAAGCGTCCCCACCTTGGAAACAAAAGAAATACAAACGACCGCCCTGGCGTGAAATTAATTCAAAGCGATGGGTCGACGAAATTGTATACAAAGGTAAGCGAAAAATAAAAGCGAAAGAGCCGAACCAATTTCCAAGGTCTTCTTTAGCAGCCATTGTGGCCTTTATCTGAGTGAAGACCGCAATTGTTGTCGTCAAACCGTCTAGGCATCCACTTCACGAAAGTAATACACCCGCCAGGAAAGGACCAGGCGGCAAACTCTAACGTTACGAGAGCGACTCGTTTTATATCAATTATAAATTCAATTTAGAAAACGGAGCAGTCGCCAATGAATCGCTGAGCTTTGCAGATAGCCAACAGAATATATTATTCTGTTAAAAAATTGTCAACTTAGTTCATCCATAAAATTTTATTGCAGTTACATCAATAACATACGCAGTTTAATATATGGAGAATAAAAATATTATAGATATTGTCTTTTGACTGACACGTTAAACTGGTGAGCGATGCGAAGTATTTACTGTTCTGGACGCCTGCTGGTGACATAAATGTTGATAACAGCAGTTAAATCGGGATAATAAAGAAATAAAAGTAAAAGGTAATGGGTCATTACGTGCGCTATCCAACGGAGCATCGTCGTGTGCACCTTGTTACGCGCGTTCTCACGGACGCTCTGACCGAACGTATTTCGAGCAACGTTACTTTCCTAGAACCCTTTTAAGACAATTAGCGAGAAACTGTAACAAGATATCTTTGGAAACGGGAAATGGCATTATAATTAAGTAATTGTTATACGCAAGCTTTTATTTTTCTAAACTACGGATAATAAACAACATTTTCTCATTGTCAGTTTGATTAATGCTCCCTAATGAAAAAGCTAAACAAATAACACTACGCGCTACCGAATGTATTTTATTGGCACATAAATCGTAATATTTTCTCAAACAAAATAAAATCAGTTATCGAATCGTTTGTTTATCTGTCAGCAGGTGTAGGGTCGTAGGTAAATGATGTGGAAGGAACGTACGTGAACAGCCTGCTAAGGTTTATCGACAAATACTTTGAGCCATATCGATTACTTCGCTTGCTTAGTTTTAAAGGCATTTTCTGATAATCCTATTTACTTAAACAAACTAAAACAACATAAAGTCGTTTAAATTAGTTAAGTTAATACAGAATGAGAGACTGACAGAATTTATTATTGAGTTGGTTGTTCTCAAAGCCAAAAATAGTACTTTATTATCGCCATATCATAATAATTTAGAGGTTCGTAAGGGTACCTTCATTTCACACTCCCGTAAATCACGTTTTTGTTTGTCGGTGGCAGTCCTTTGTTTTGGACGAGAAATAGCCGGAGCAGTGTCTATGTAGATATTTGTCTATTATTTCACATACACATACGTTATGTGAGCTTCGTTTAAATGGAAGTTCTCGCAGGTTATTACATATAGCCAGTTAATGACACTGTTCGTATCAATGGCGGTTGTTGTAAAGAGTGTTGTATGCTCATGTTGATATGATTATACAATTCACAGTGTAAGGTTAGTGGCATTGTTCCATTTTCCGTGAAAATTAGATGGTATTTTACTTTAAAACCTTTTCTGTTGCCGAAATTGTGTCGGTTTTCATGATACATTTTACTTTGTACGATGTGTTTTGCGGCATTTGGCGATTACGTTTATTTGTACCGTTTATTATATGGTATGAGTCGATGTGAATAGCGCTCCCCTCAAGACTGTCTGTTAGAGTGGTCTATGGGGAGCTCCTTATTTCGGTAGTCACGTCCACAGAGCCACAGGCTGTTATTACTCAGATAAAGATATGATATTATTATATGTACAGTCCCATCTGAAATTTTTCCAATGTTAATGAGGATTTCGAGCACTACGTAGCTTACCTAAACCTTAAGACTAACATAGTAAAGTACCCACAATTTTCACAAAAATAAATGGTAAAGAAAAAGTGGGTAGTATTTTACTTTTATACCACGTACCTACGTTCATAATGAACTCCGGCCGTGTGTCGCTAATGCTCTGAAAACTGCGATACGTAGTGCCAAGCAGTTAGGAAGACGACCGACTTACCTTAACGCTATGTACGTTTTATAGCAGTAGGTGCCTGTGTTTTAAAGGAGTTACTTACTATCAATGAAATAAATGATGCCGGAAATATATTTTCTATTGGCAATAATGTCTTGGGAAGTTTTTAAGTATACTTGGGGTTCCCAGATGTATAAAAAGGGTTTCTGGAGAAAATTCCGGACATTCGAAGAAAATTTCGGACTCATAATTTAATAATGCACTTATTTTTCCAAGTTATATAATAATAGAGAAAGCTATGTTGCGGATTTTTTGCTTAAAATATGAATAAAAACCCTAGTACACTAATTTGTTACTTATGCAACTGGTAAGTTTATTTTATTAGGAATATTGATATACATGCTGTGTTTTTTTACTTTTCACATCTTTGGAAATTCCTGTCGTTTTGGAATTCTATCCGAATTCCGAACACTGAACTAAATTTCTTTGCTACACTTATCACTAATCTACTGATAGTTGACAGTACAACCTCCAGACATCAGTTAGGGAACCTAACAAGTGCAAACACGCAAATTGCATGTTGCCTAACTAACGTGAAATAACTCATTAGTTACCTACCCCTCAGCTACTACTCACACAGGAAGACATGGGTCTATTCTTAATTACAACCTGGAATATAATATATAAAGGGGTTTTAGTTAATATAAACAAGTCCGTACCTCCTTCAGGATTTTTCATCGCACACACATGCCAGCCACCGCTTAAAGCTATTAATCATGTTGATAGCAAAATTAAGACTTAAATCCGCAAATTCGAATTTGTCTGACACAGCTGTCGGATGATAATCCTGAATTACGCAAGTCGCTTTGCAAATTTATTTTTAATGCAAATAAATACAGATTCGTCGCACCTGCCTGTCTAGATGTAGCGAATAATTAAGCAAAACATGAAGCGAAATAATACAAATTACTTTGAGACTTAACTCGACTTTATTTTACGAGAATACATTATCTACTCTAAGCGGATTACTTGACAATCTTGACATACTATTACTCAGGCGTAAATTAATACTTGGGGTGTGTTCTTGTTTTGTTGTTTCATCCGCGAGTGTGAAATTTTGCAGTTATGAAATTGAGTTTCTGGGAATTTTGAATGCTCGCATTTTGAATATTTAATTGGTTGTATGTAAATAAAGGAACGTTATATAGACAAACTAGTACGCTGGCGTGGCCCTAGTAAAGGGGCGATTCATCGAAAAATATAAGGTTTTCGTTTTGTTTAGTGAGTAGAATAGTTCCGATTTATTATTCCTATTTATAATATATAGTAGTTTCGATAAGTTTTTACTCTATAATTTTCAGGTAATAGGAATGTGATTCGTAATTGTTTCCAAAGTTTTTCAAAGCCTCCCCGCCATTTTTGATGCAACTAAGAAGGCAAGGCAGGGTGTAAATTTCCTAAGTTTGTAAAAGCGTAGTGTGTACCGTCGCGTAGTTAGAAGATGGGTCAAGTGCCTGCAACATTTGGCTATCGTGTAGCGCGCATAACGTAACATAATGTACATTAAACTTTATGGAGGTGGCTTCTAAAGCGCTTTTTCTAGCGCTTTAAAACATAATGTTTTAACGTAGACCACAGTATTCCCACTAAATTGGATACGATAGGTAAAATACTTTACATTTTGTGAACGCCTTCATATTTGTAAATCGTTTGGAATGGTGTATTATTGATGTAGTAGTAGTAGGTACACATGTTCAGTAAAAAGAAAGAAAACAAAAAAATGGAACAGGAAGTGATCAATTTTCAAAAAATACTGGGTGAATTTTGCTTCGATTTTCACCGACACTTACAGCCATTCGAAAAGTTTCGGTGTAATAATTCTACACGTGCGAAGCTACTAGCAGACCGCTACTATTCCTTTATTTTCAACCGGAATTGAGTCCTTCTATTTCGGGAAAAAGTAAAACTGCTCATCGAACCTCGAGTACTTACGGAATTTTTCTTCGAAGCTTAATATACGTTTATGAGTAAGAGCCATAAGAAGCTCTATGATATACCGACTTGATTGAAGTCTAGGATTGCCTACAGAGAACTATTGTACACCTAATAATAGCTTTGTATTGTGTCTATCTTTTTTCCCCGAGCATTTTATCGCCTGTTCACAAAACAGTATAAGATAACAGATTTTCTTTCTTGGAGACGGGAGATACTTACCGCAATAATATTCAGAAGAAATATAATCTTGGAATTGTCTGGGAGCAGTGTTGTTTTCTCAGAAATATCTCGACGTGATTGCAAACGGCTCGAGGTCGTAATTGCTTCTTCCGCCTCTTGACATCATTATCTTTGCCATTATGCACCGAGCTAAGCTGCGACGGCGACGTTCCACAAACCTTCCATAAATTTATTATTGTACTTAAAATTTAATCTTGCTCCTTCTGGCGCCGATGTTCGGGTCAATTCTGTTGATGTATGGCGAGGATGTTTAGTCCGGTTCTTGGTAAAATTATATTGGAATTTCCTGTAAGGTATTTTAGCGGACGTTTTTGGAACAAAGTATGCAAAAGTGGTATTAACATTTTCATCAACATAATGTGAGTTCGTGTGACTATAAGTCTGTCCGTAAAGTTGGATACCTCATCCACATTACTTTTATTAAATAGAAATACCGATGTCTTTTATCACATAGCACAAAACCACTCTTATAAATAATTGGCTAAAATGACAACAAAAAGGAGGAAAATATTTATCTAATCCATCTTTTCTGACAATGAACATAATTCCTAATACTTCATTTAAATACGATTCATGATTATTTATGACTAAAACGTTTCTACCTTCATCGACTATTACAATATCCACATTGGGCAATGTAAGTAAAAGCTTTTTTGACGCGTCGATTTATCACAAAACCACTGATTAATCACCGAACGTTCGATTTTTTATTCAGCGCCTGTATAACATTAGAAAATTGAATGAAATCGTTGGAAGAGAGATTTTCCTCTTATTCCCAACAATACGAAATAAAGAAAGATATTAATAGGGGTTTTCATATCATAGGCGGATATCTCGTAAGAAAGCAGAAGGCGTACGCACATGTATTATTACGGATACGTGTAGCATAGTAACTGTTAGGAACGGGATGAGAGTACAAGCCTATGGACTCGAGACGAGTTATCTTGAGACCGTTTGTGCAGTCGCTTTCAGTCTCGTATGGAGTAAGTTATTATTTCTGAAGCTCGCGTGATTTGTTCAAGCGCTGTTAGATTAATAAAGCCATTGTAAGGGCGAAGAGCTTTATCATTTCGAACGAGTTAATGTCGGATATCAAGTGAAGAGTGAAGGCGAGCGAGTTAAGCTTGAGACTTTAACGACGAAAAATTGAGGTTTGTTGAGATAAAAGTGTGCATCTGTTTGCGGAGTCGGTCGTAAAGTGTGCTGTATCTGTTGTTGGATGAAATTGGTGCGATGCAAAGCGGTAATAAATATCAGATGTAGGCGACGCGTGTTATCGATCGATGTTACTCGGAACAAAGAGTATTGCTCTTTCAAAGATAAATCAGTGTAAAATTTAGGTTTTCCGACGATTTTGGTATAACCTTAACTAAGATACAGGCGGTATGATTTGTTACGCGGACGTAAAGCCCAAACTACATTCATGTGAAAGAGCATATCTCTGCAAGTTTACTAAACTTAAACTTTTTTAATAATAGTTTGACATACTTATTTAATTGTAATCTTATAATAATGTGAATTTAATTTCATGTACCTATGTTTTTGAATCTTTCGAAAGTTACATTGAAAAAAAAACGGAAAAATACGAAAGAAACGGGAATTTTTCCATTTTATTGGAAAAATACATAAAATTTGTACTGGCCAATGTTCTTAAATCTGTCGAAAGTTACATTGAAAAAAACGGAACAAAACCACAATTTCTTTTTTTTCGGAAAAATAGCATATTGTAACTTTCGGCATTTTCAACGCTAGTCCGAACTCCAAACCTATGACTTGGCAGTCCGACGGTCACACGACTACAATATCACTGCTATTAGGAAGATGGTGATAAGCATTATCACCCTATAAGCGTTCCCACTGCAAATACAAAAGAGAAGTGCAAGTCACAGACAAATTCACTGTGAGAGGCAATATTATTTTGCTAGCGAAGGAGGTGGCAGAACGTGAGAGGGAGAGAACCTCTCGTCCCAGCCGCCGCGGGAGGCGCTCCGGGCGTCGGGGGCCACGTGATGGCTTCCGGCCACCGTAGATGCGGGCCTGTGACCAGTGAGTGATCGGCTAGCTCGCCGTCCGTCCGTCTCATGACGACGACAGGCCGTGTCGACGCGGACGGCGCGTTCGTGTTCCACGCGCGCCTCAAAGAGATGTCAGCAGCATGGAAGTGGCACGCAAGGGCCGACGCCCGTCGGGGCTGCGGGTTGTTCAAAAGATACCGCGGCCTCGACATGAAGGGCTAAGAAGGAATATGGGTGGTTTTTAGTCAGTAGAAGTCTGTCGCTCCCTTTCGCTCTGCCCAAGAGCGGGAGGGGTTATTTGATGATTTTCAACCCGCCAAAAAAAGAAAAGGCAATATTATTTTTCTTTGGAGAAATCCAGACAATATTTAGGCACACTCACTGAGAAACCTAGAACGGAAGCCAAATTGCTTTGTAACAAGATTTCTCATACCAACATAAATAACGCAGACAGAGATATTGTAACGCAATATTAATAAATACGGTGGCGAATGCTCTCCGAGATAAAATATAAATCAATGAATGAGTTATGAGTTCGGTGATAACTTTTTAACCCTAGGGTACAACAATGTTTTTGTTGATATTGCAGTTATCGACAATGATTGATTAGTTGATGTCTCTGTACAATGTATTACTATGTTGTTTAAGCAAAGTCGAGATGAAGGTGACATGATTATTTCTGTTCCTATTTATATTATAACTAGCTGATGCCCGCGGTTTTACCCGCGTGGTTGTTGGTCAAATTATATACTAAAACCTTCCTCTTGAATCATTCTATCTATTAAAAAAAACCGCTTCAAAACCGGTTGCGAAGTTTTAAAGATTTAAGCATGCGTAGGGACGGACAGACAGCGACAGCGACTTTGTTTTATACCATGTAGTGATTGTGAAGTACTAGCTGATACCCGCGACTTCGTTCCGGTGGAAATTTTGAAATTTGTTTGGGGTGGGCAACCCTTATCACTTAGGGGTTTGAAAAATAAATAGTAACCGATTCTCAGACCTACTGAATATGCATATAAAATTTTATAAAAATCGGTCAAGCCGTTTCAGAGTATATTATAGTATTTAATATTAAATTCAGCTTGATGCCTCAACGCGTTCCTGAGAAAAGGGTCTTGACAAACCCCGTCGGGGCTGCGGGTTCTTCGAAAGAGATACCGCGGCCTCGGGACAAGGGCTAAGAAGGAACATGGATGGTTTTTAGTCAGTAGAAGTCTGACACTCCCTACCGCTCTGCCCACAGTGGGAGGAGTCATTTGATGATTTCCCACCCCCCCAAAAAAAAGGGTTTTGACAGACGGACAACGAAGTGATCCTATAAGGGTTCCGTTTTAGCCGACTGAGTTACGGTACCCTAATTAACCAATTTACCTTTAAAACCACTGAAAACCTAACTATGATGATAAGATTGGAACACATTCCTTTACATTAAACCAATTTCTTATCATCAGTGGTTTCAGCTGTTCATCATCTGCCTAGCCTTTTCCGAACTATGTTCGTGTCGGCTTCCAATCTAACCAGATGCAGCTGAATACCAGTATTTTACATAGAGCGACTGCCTATCTGCCCCCACAACCCTGCAACCTCCACAACCCTGTCAATACCGGGTAATACGATACCCCTTGGTAAGACTGGTTGACAGACTTTCAGGTCACTGACTGGCAGCTGGGACCAACAGCTTAACGTGCGTTCTGAGGCACGGACGAAACATGGTATGTTACGGGTGGTCAATCATACACAGACCCACCTAGGCAAGCGCGTTTTAACCTAAAGAGCAGCTGTTCGTTGTATGTTGGCCACAAAAGTTCTCTAGATACCGATACACCTAAAGGATTAGATGAGGAAACACACCTATAATTAAACGCAACCGCAGACAGTCTTAGCTTTGACCTAACCAATACGTCGTTCCTAATATAATCAGAATCACTCTAAGATTAAACCACAGTGAATAATTCCAAAGCAACCAAAGTTCCAACGTCACCCATAAAGAATATTAAAAACTTCAAATAGTAATTTTGTAAAAGGAACTAAAATGCACAGTGGTAAGAGTCTAGTATTAATGAAGCTAGAAACTTTTCAAGCCAGCCACGAGAAATTGTTGCTGAACTCGGTACATATCCGCCCTCCAAGTTTGTTCGGTGCTATTGCACTAATATGCACAGCGATATAATATCCTCCAGCCATGAAAACTCCTCGACTTTTAAATGCATAAATTATGAATCTGATTTCTCTTAAGTATTCAGTCTCCGTGCAGTTAAGTTGCTGGTCTTAAGACGGTTGTTCTTTTTTTGAAAAAGAGAATCGTTTGTTGAAGCATTTTTATGAGTAAACTTCATTAAATTTCTCTTTGAAAATGTTAAATCATTGAGCGAGGTATAACTCTGCTACCTACATACTTAGCAAAGAAGATTTTGCAGGGCCTAACTGTCAAACATATTATAAAAAAGCACTTAACTTAGGGTACTTATTTCAAAAGCAATTTAAATAAAAAATAGACGAACACAGAGCCGAAGTAAAATATTTTTCATAACAAACAAACCTCAAAAACTGTCTAACTCTTATTTGGTATAAAAGTTGTATTATTGTAACAAAATTAATGTGTATAAAAACTTTAAAAACCTTTTTATATAAAGTAACAGTTGGTTGGTCCTTGTGTGTTGATTGTTTTATGAACAACGTTCTATTGGGTCGTCCCTAAAAGCAAAGTTGCGAACTACCCCGTAATCGGCACATTGTTTAGACAAAATTAGCGGGGAGTTCGACGGATTCCGATGTGGTCTGCAAATCTATCCGTAGCTACCGAGCTGACTCATTTAAAATTGGCAAATCAGTTAATTTTTAACTAAAGCCACGTGGTAAACCACGTTGGCCACAATCCCATGTGTAATTAAACGACTTGACAAAACTGTGTAGATACATAGATTGATGAGTTTACCTTCCGAAATAAATTAATCTAAATTATGGTGACAACAATCGGTCAGGTGCGTAGTACTCGCAACTGGTGTGCGTATGATCAGATGTATAAACGGACACGAGGCAAAAGGAGTATGTTTAGATCGTAGAAGGTGGCCAGAACGCCACCTTCTACGATCGGTTTCTACCTACCCCATCGCGTGGCGTGAGTTTATGTATAGTAAAATATTATATTTTTGAGTCGTTATAAGAACAACGCTGTTATAAAGTTGGTCATGAAAAGCGATATTTAATTAATATGTAAAGATAGATATATATAAAGTCAAAGTCAAAGTCAAAGCATTTATTTCAATTAAACCATTACTAGGTACTTTTGAATGTCAGAAGAACAATTCATAAAACTAAACTACGAGTGCAATACGTCATCCCGAAAGCCACCACGCCGAATCACACGCCGCCGAATGCCCGCAACAACGAACACTGCGAGCACGAAAGCACGCAGCGACGCACACCGCAACAACGAATGTACGAGACTCCAAATCACGGAACAACGAATGCACGCCGCAACGCGCAACCACCGCCCCGCGACCCGGAGCCCCGCGCACCCACCGCCACGGCACGCGCCGCCGCGCGCCCCCGCACCCACAGCACTCGCCGCCGCAGACATCCGGCGACGCGCAACCCGACGCAGCAACCCCCGGGACGACGTATTGCACTCCTAAGCTACAGTCACAGTCACAAGGCATAATAACTTGTGAAAGTACTGTAGTTGTAGTTTTACAAATGTAGAGACACCATGACAGTCATGCATTTATAGATTTCCCGGTAATTGCACATTCGATTCTGCACAATTATCGTCTCGTAATTAAATGAACACTAGTGAGTTGTTAGTACTTACTTAAAGCTGACGAAACTATCGAGTTAGCAACCTTTGGGGTGGTTTAATCGATGTTTTCTGTATTATGTTCTAACAATGAACGTCAGCTGTTCAAATAGAGTGCTCGCTTCAATTTTTATACAAAGCCGGCTTATTATTGAAGAATGTAGATGAAAGGGTTACGTGTCAAGGGCAATTTAAGTAATTATCATATATAAACAATGGTTAAATGTTTGCTTGTTGGATAACCTACTAAGTACATTACAATATATGAAGTTGTAGGTGTACCTGGTAAAGAGTTTGTATCTGGTACATTTATGAATTTTTGACATCCATATTTTCACGCTTGTAATTCACCGAAGGGTTAAGCAGAGGTGTTCACATTTCGCCCGTTAGATAGGTGCATTATTTTTGGTTGTTCGGTTATGAAAATACAGTTACAGGTGTGTAGCCCAAAAACCAATCAAAGTGGCAATATTTTACTTTATGTACACAGACACGAGTACTTTTACTATCTGAGTGCTATCGGTTAATAAATTGGACCTAACGCTGTCTGTCCTATTGACAGGCCAGTTGGTGCATACGAGTGATACAAGGATCTTTTGGCACTCTCGAATGATGAGCCTTTGGTCAACTGGACCCACTTCACCCACTTACTACCGGACCCACAAAAAGTATGAATAAAATGAGTGGGTCCAATTGACCAAATACTCGATTTTACAGATGTAGGTAAATATTTTTTGTGAAATGTATTAAAAAGAGGCAGAACGAGCTGGACAGAAGTAACGACCAGTGGTCTACATTGATTCTGGATCGAAAGAGTTGGTGGCCATGAGGCCTTGGACCCGTCGCTCGGCAACAAGATGATAAAGAATAACAGTACCAGCATTGATATAAAATATAAAGATACGGTCGTCCGAACATTTGCTCGACGCGTTCGCCATACAGAGAATCGGTGTAGTCTGCTCCTTAACGTTACTTTGTATGAGCGGCGTGGTATTTTCGAGGTATAAAGCATAAATAAAGCTTTTAATAAAATTTACGACCGCACCCGAAGAGAGCCGATCGTGGACTAGTTCACTTCGGCTTAGGAAAGACCGTTTTAGGACCAACTTCGAGGCGTCATTTTAACATGCGGTCCGCCCAGTCCTTACGCAGTAATATAAAGTCAATGAGTACCAGTGTTAAAAAGATTGAGCAAAAAACACAATTTGACATGTTTATTGTATGTGATGCGGATTAAATTGCGGTCATAGTAGGTATACACATACAATACACGCTCTGTCAAAATTACAAGTCTAACCGATTAGGGTTCTTAAGCATATTGAGTAGTGACAGACGGGCAGATAGCGAAGCCTTAGTAATAGGGTCGCGTTTGTACCCTTTGGTTACGGATCCCTAAAAATAAGTTATCGGCGTTAGTTTAAATTTTAACCGCAAGCCGAACGATCATCATCATTATCATTCTCCTGCCCTTATCCCAATTTATTTGGGGTCGGCGCAGCATGTCTTTTTCTTCTATACTTCTCTATTACTCGTCTTCTCAGCCGTTACCTGCTGAAAGAGCCCCTGGCCCCCTCATCTTCTGTGCTCCGAAATATCCCTGTTCAGTTACATAAAGAAAAAGTGCGAACTGTGAACTGTGTGATTATCTAAAGTACGTCTAGTTTTAAGTGAAGTGACCACCGGCGACCCATGTTACCCTTCGGGATAGCAAGTTTTCATTGTGGTAAGTCTATTTATAATGTCTGTCTGTACAAGTTTGAATGTACTAATTATCTTACATAATATAAACATAATTTTACTTTTATTATTTAACCTCGCGTTAACACCATTATAATAATATGCAACTTGTGACTCTTGTTTTAAACGTTAACATTATACTTATTGCAAAAAATATGTATAAGTGTGTTGGTATATATTTTAGCAATCCAGTGGTGTGACTGTCGATACAACTTGTCTAAGCTGTACACCAAAGACATTCAAATATTACGTGTTTAATCTCTTCGGTGTACACACAAGGAACAGTAACAATAAACATGTAGGTTTAAAGATAGTTTTTATTTTCAAAAAGAAAGACACAAATTCACTTACAATATGAGAACAGATGTCCTTAAGCTAATATGAATAATAAGAAGTTCGTCACTGCATTACAGGAGGAGCTCGTGGCTAAATAAGAACTGCCACTCGGGTCGATCTTTAGGTAAAGCTGTGCTTGCCTAGGTCGGTCTGTGGATGGGTGACCGCCCGACATACCGAGACCCTCCGTGCCTCGGAAAGCACGTTAAGCTGGTGGGTCCAGCTGCCATATATAGATCTTTGGCAGTCGTTACAGGTAGTCAGTGACCTGAAATTCTGACATCCAGTCTTACCAAAGAGTATCGTATTACCTAGTATTAACTGGGTTGTGGAGGTCAGATAGGCAGTCGCTCCATGTAAAATACTGGTATTCAGCTGCATCCGGTTAGACTGGAAGCCGACCCCAATATAGTTGGGAAAAGGCTAGGTAGATGATGACTGCATTACACGTTATTCAGTAGGTACCTTGCTGTCAATGTAAGGTGAATACTATGTACTTCGAATACTAACTACCTATGTAATTATACACCCTACGGTTAGGTAACCAATCTCTATGTAATATATATAAAAATGTACATCATCTTTCTTTCATTTTAATTTGGCAGAATAATGTTTGAGCGATAACTTTATATAATGAATTGCTGAGCAAGCAAGCTCAAAAATATCATGAGTAATAAATTGGAAATAAATAACATCAATGTGTACCAGACAGAAAGAAATTAACTACATCTTACATAAAAATAAATAAGATTATTTACTTTCTCTTTTAGATTTATCGAGCCGAGTAATGGCGCAGATTCTTTTGGTTATAGACTGAAATTAATTTAAAAAATGGCAACCTTTTACTCAAAGACTAAATACAGAAGAAAGCATTTGGAGCTGCCGAAGTAACTGAAATGTAGAATCTTTGTTGTTATGTCTATGGTACTTGTGTACTGCCTAACTGTTCAAGTTTCCCAACTGATTGCGAAAGCTCTAATTTTCTTCCTTCTGCAAAATGTTTATTTTCAATTGTTCTAATTCTGTTAGCAGGTTAACAGGAGCTATTTGTTTGTCAAGCAATATAAATGACAATGCCTTTCCATAATTTCTCGATTGATTTTAGTCGAATCGAGTATCGATTCAGCACCTGAATTAATTTCTAAGTAGTATGTGTACAGGTATGGTTGCAATGCATTTTTTATATAACTACCGTTGTTGGTTGAATTGATAACTAAGTTAAAAGAGGTCTGAAAAAATGTCTGACTCCATTTGAAGTTTTAGTTTCCTGTTACTAAATTACTTTTGAGCTTTTTCCCTACTAAGTCCATATTCAAACACATTTTACTATTAAGGTATCAAAGGCTTTGCTGAAATAATCCCGTAAGTACAATGTTGTGAGCCGTGACGTCATGTAAGAGAACTATATTCAAAACGGCGAGAGTATAACGCGGGAAGTTTTCGCGGCGGGATTCACTACCAGGTAATTAAGATATTTAGAACTTGCACATGCTCCGCATTCAGAACTTCTTTATGAATATTAAATACTTAGCCAAAAATCCAGGCCCATTACTATTACAGAAGTTTTCAGTTGGAAATCTGTTGGCAATTACAGGCACGAATTAAAAGTAGAACTTGGTACCAAATAGTTTGGAAAGTTTCACCTAGTTTATTCATAAACGAATAAAGAACATAGATGACTCCTACTGAATGATAGCACGCATTACAACGACACGACTAACATCCCCCGACCACCGCCTGAACTTTCAACAAAGTGATTTACCTTCAATATAAAGTGAACCGCTGATTTACAACGACATGGTTCAACAAGACCACCCCTATTATTACCAACAGCCCTTTAAAAGTTCAACAATTGACATTTGCGACGAAGACACTATTATGGGGGCAATTCAAGCTTATTATTGAGCTATCAGCTAGGATGTCAAGATAGCGGATGATTGATTGTGATCTATTAATATAAATCAGTAGCAAGGGTTCCGTAGGGCCAGTTGCGTACAAAAACGGTTGTAATAAGGAGGATTGGTGGTCTGCAAGGCGAGATGCTAGTTTGTAAGTAATCTGTTGATCGCGGGCGGCGGGTAGCGTGTGGTGGAGCCTCGCGGGGTTCGTGATTGCTGACATTTATCTTGTGGCTCGCTAATTAGCAGCGTGCGCCACTGAACTGACTCTAACCACAATGGGTTACTTTACCCCTCTGATAAGCCAACTGTACGCTTATTTTAATATATTCAGCAATTTATTTTTATACAAATAAAAATAAAAATTAATTTTTAATTCCATTGTACTTTTAATCATACAGTAAGTTGAACAGAACACATTTTGAAATACAATGACATTCTAATTTCACACGATCGATGTTCTTATTCAAATAAAACGGTTGGGAATACTGAATAATTTATTCGCAATGTAGTAAAAAAGAATTAAAGTTCAATGAATGCATGTAAAACAATATATTTTTTGCCCAGCGCGTGTGCTAATGAAGCCCACTGGGCGGAAGTACTGCTCGTAAATACTAGTCCGTTTCGTTTTTCCGCTTCCGGACTAGTGTTGCCATTACTTCAACGTTACATGTCTTATTTAACCTATAGGTATATGTATTTTCGTTTAATTTAGAGTTATGCATATATGTTTAAACCCTTATTTATCGGCTATAAAAAGGCCTGCAAGTTGTTAGCTTATCGTCTTATCAATATGAAATACGACCGCTTGGGGTGTAACTTCTTGTGTTTTTTTAGAGAGCTTAATTTTTACATGACGTTTATGAGGTTATTTATAAGCTAAACAATACAATACGATTTTTTCGGCTGTAAAAGCGGATTGGTTTGCGGATATTTGAAAAGGCATGTGTTTACATTGAGACGGTTTAACGTTGTCATTAACGCTCAGTAGACCAAAAAATATTGTTGTTCCTTTTCTAAATTGTATATTTTGTTGCCAGCCTTTTCCCCCAATTTATTGAATGGAATGAGCGCACACAGAACAGGTATCGATAGTGGTTTATTGATGTTTCGATTCTCTAAAAGCAAATTGCAGTAAATTGAGGAATTACCTGCTTGGAAATTTCTGTGCAAGTGGTAGCGATGGTATCGCTATGCGGTTCGCACGGTTCCTACGGTTGCTACCGAGTACTGATACCTTAGGGGGAGGCTCCCCTTACCAAGCCACTTTACTAATGTCGATTATTAACTGCCTACTACACTCAGAACAGAGAATTATATTGCCTACTTCTGGCTATTAGTTTGGTACTTAGGGAGCGATTCGCTGAGTCTATTTAATTATATGTCCATGTTGTTAGGTTGGATTATGTTAAGAGGATTTTGTCGACATAAGTATGGGTTCGTTTTTGAAAGATTGAGAAATTAGTGATGTTCATTGAAACATAATTAATTAGAAGATAAGTTGGGACACTTACATAATATTTACATCTATGCAAATAAATAAAATTGAAGTGTTTGTTTGTAATTTCAATTCATTAAAATATATACGGTAGGTACATTTTTTTTTCTGTTTGTTTATTCCGGCTAATCTCTGAAACGGCTGGACCGGTTTTGACGGTATTTTCATGAGTAACTTAGACTTGGATTTTATTTCGGGAAAAGGATAAGCGTTCCGTGCAAAAAAAATAAACCATTATAATAGCGTCTAATTTTGTTTATTGTTTACAATATTTACAAACTACAATTTACAGAACTAAAATTATAATAAAATATATACAAGTATCAAAAAGAGAAGAATTACAGGGCGTCAAAAAACTCGTCTACACCGCTGTCAACAGGAAAAGTGCCCAGAAGGCTGGCAGCATTCCCACGTTGGATGGCAATGCTGATTCTTTGGCCAAAGAACAGGCCAGCCCTCTGGTCACGTGAAGAGTCGACCAACCGTTTGGCAATTTCCTTAAATATTAGGTGAGCACTCGGACCCCAAGGCCCTAGTGTTTCAACCCCAAACGGCTCAAACACATAACTGCCAATTAAGTTGTTGTATTTGCGCCGTTTGAGGTTTTCAGCACCTGCAGCAGCCGCCCCGGCACAGGACACCGTGCTAGGAAGATGGGATGGCGCAAGGGTGTCGACGCAAGTTGCGTCCCACACCAAAGGCCTACCCAACTTCCATGGCATTATGGTCATACCGTCTGGTCTCTTCCCATCGACGCGTGCCAACCCATTGGGTTCCAAAACAGCAAGCACACCGGCGGTGGCCAGAGCACGTCGGATGAGATCATTAATGCTGGCGTGCCGCGCAATTCGACCTGCGCTCTTACTGCAGGAAAGGCCATGGTGTCCGAGGCTGTCGACTACTTCACCACATTGACAACGATGTGGAGCCCCACACGGAGCACCCAATCGCAAACATGCAGCGAGCCGGAAGGTTGTGTCACCTAGCATAGTGCCTATATTAGGTGACGGTAGTGCCTGAAGCCAGAGGCCCGACTCCCACTCACCCACAGCCAGTAGGCGGGCACGCTCGGCAGTATTGGTAGACGTATTAATAAGGTTATTCCGTACCAACCTGCAGAGCGGCTCATCCCACTGTCTCTGGGAAAATGGGTTCTCGGGCCGATCCGTGTTCGGGCAAGCCATTTTCCAGGCGCTCTCTGCATCGGTCAAGTACGGCACTTCCGAGTCAACCAGGGAGAGGGTTAAAATTTTCCTGGTTAGCTTTTCAGTGCTGTGGACAGACGACAGGAAGGCCGGTAAAATTAAATTAAATTACCATTATAATTGTTACGAAATCCGAATTTAATTGGAAAGTAATTTTTTCATAATAATTTCATTTGGACGAAGGTCGCGGGACCCAGCTGGTACTAAATACGTGATTTCGAATTAGGAGAAGGAACCTTTGCCCAGCAGTGGGACAGTAAAGGCTGCGTTGTATTGTTTTTTTTTCTCTTTTGTGTCTCTTTAATTATGTTCTTGTTTCTGCGACAAATTAATATTATACTTTCTTCTTTCTTTCTATATTCTTAAGCGAGTTTAACAGAAAAAAATATCGTGTTAAGTGTTTACATCAGGAAATACAATTACTAACTACAAAGTAAGTCATAATTAAATAAAATTTTCTTTCTTGGAAAATAAAATTACAGTGAAATCTTTTACATATTTGCAAGAACATTTTAATAAACTAAAAATATATAAAATAGTGTTATTGGCAAGTGTGTCTCTGTTGGTCTGTATGTTATATTATTTGATTAAAATAACACAACATAACATCACGCCTGTAATCCCCGAAGGTTTAGGCAGAGATGTACCTAATAATATACCCAGTTATGGTTAAGTCTCATGTACCTAATAGGGGGCGAGCCTATTGGCATAAACGTGACACAAATTCATTTGAGGATATTTGGTACGGATATAGGTAGGTACTTCTTCTTGCTAAGTTCTAAGTTCCAAATATGTTTGTTTAACCTGGTGTACAATTAAATTAATATCTAAAATCTATCGAAAATATCTGTTTCTTCCAAAAGGTACAAAATATGTATCTATGTATTATTCTTTGAATCAGCGATTTAGTCAAATCCCGCTTAGAGAAACGGTCTCGGAAGGGTTTAGTTTCCCCAATAAACGCTTCGGTAGTCTTCAATATATTTTTATATTAGTCAAGGAATAAAATCCTTAACCCACTAGTTTAAGGAAAAGGTCTAGCAATTTACTGTTATTTAAACTGGCTTTGTTATCTCTCAGTCTTCTTTACTATAAGTGATAGATTTTGAATAAATAAATGGCGTTTTGAGCAATTCAGTAAACGTGGCGACAGATTGACAAGATGACATACAAAAATTAAACCAACTGGATGGTCAATTTTTTGTGGTATATTCAGTTTTTTTTGCCACCGACTTTTGAAGCCTAATCTCCACTTTTACAAGTCGGTTGTATTTATTGCAAAAAAAGCGTTTTATTTTTCCATTTTCAACTCTCGAATCCTATACAAATCTATCGCTCTAAATACACAACAAAAAAAAAACATTGCGATCAATTGGTAACCTCCTATTTGGAAGTAAGTTCAAAATAAAGAATTAAGAGAAGGATTTTGCCTGGCTGTAGGACACCAATTAGGCTAACAGAAAATGTGTAGATAGATCGTAAAACATGAAGAGCTAGGATAGTTCGGAACGACGGAAAAAGGTCCCAAGTAAACTTATCGCCTCTCGCCAGTCACAATTCCTATCATTGGACTGTTACTGAGAATCTCCTAACAAAGCCATCCAATTTACACTTCGAGCTACCTGAGTCCTATGAGTCAGCTGTATTATAATTTGATTCTAGACTTTAAAAAATAACCTCGACAGGGTTAAAAGAATGAAGATATATAATTATTATTAATGAAAGCCACATCAAAGGACAATGCGGGACACTGGGACAGTAATCATTCCAAATAATATGCGATTCGTATCATAATTATTAATCCTCTGTAATTACGAACAAGTGTACGAACGGCACATTTTAATGTTCAAATTACCTATTTGTTCATTAAAACATCGGGGATTAATGGAAACACGCTTTTAACTCAACCGTTTTGTGTTGTTACATTTAAATTGTTGTCATTTGTTTGGCTGACCTAGTGTCAGATGTCAAACTAAAACTATATTATTCTAGACTATAATTAATTACCCTAAATTCTAAATAATATAGTGTTATCTTTACTAAGAAATAAGGACTTAGGACTCTCAACTTAGTCGGAATGTTAAATAAACTTCAGCGTATTTAAGTGGCTTATCCTCCTGAAGTGTCGTTTAAAACTATTTTCGCAAGTTTTCTTCCAGAGTCTTTTGACAGTTTTAATTCATATTTATCTTTTTATAAGAACGCAAAAGATAGCTCCATATTAAGTTGATGCTCAGTTGATTTATTGTACCCAATTAGTTTCTAAATTCTATGTAGTTCACAAAGAATTCTTATTTAGTGAATTCATCCGTAAATTTTCCTATTTGTCAGATAATTACCAAACAATTTACTTGAGAAGACGCTAATCTTGTTACTGGTCCATTTCTATGTCTAGATACCTACTTTCGGGGATTAACAGCTAGGCTGATAATACGGGTGATTATGTTTCAAATGTGATTGAATCGTGATTGATTATCTCAATAAATATGACGGATAATCTGCAATTAGCTGTAGAGAACGGTTGCCTGGCGTCAATAGCCCCCGTCTTCAATAGAAGTAGCTACATTGTCAAATACACGCCTATTCAGAATGTTGACGCTACAATAATACCTTGGTATATCGAATGTAGAACAGTTGACAGAGAAACGTCTGGCTCTTTGTGTGTCTTAATAATACCAGGCGTATTTATGTGTACAGGCAGATGTATAATAAACATTGTGAGCTTGTCTTGATAGGAAAAGAAATATGATTAATTGTATTAATTTATGAGAACAACGGTGCGGGAAGCACTCAAAAATATTTGATGATCGGAAACGAGATTTTCCTGCGTCATTCCTCTGAGGAAATCGTTCGACAAATACGTTTTAGATAATGTTTTATATAGGTTTTGCATTAAAGATAAATGGACACAAAACATAATATGTTATGTTTAAAATAATCTGTTCTTCTTTTATATCTACCTACTAGAGCCTTAAGTGGAGGCCTAGAATAGCGCTAATGACTGAAAAGTTGTTTGGTAATTAGTTGCCTTGGATTGAGGATATGTCGTGAAGATAAGATTAGATTCAAGAATTAATGTGGGTTAGAGAAGAGGAACCAAAGAAACGATGAATAGGCTCTGTGAAGGATGGTATGGCCAGAAAGCGAGAAAGATGGTGCCTGATGAAATGACGAGTAATAGAGATGTATGGAGGAAGATGATAGTACATACGAGATCCGACCGCGTGATTTATACGTTCATATGTTTGATTAATAAAATATAATTTTTATCGATATTTATAACTAAACCAATGCAGATCCGCAAAGGTGGCCATCCAAATTTGGCCGCAATTAATTTTAATTAAAATGTAATTAATTATTTATTTTTGAACAATTACGTTCACTTGTAATTGTTAAAAAATATATTTCATTAGAAAGAAATATACCTGAGATACCGAGAAAGTTCAAGGTGCCATCCCTCACTTGGCCGCAACCTAATGTCAGCCAGGTGTAAACAGGTATAATTTCGTTAAATATATACGTTCATAATGTATTATCATGTTATACATACCAAATTGAAGATTAATTCTTTCCCTACATGATGAGATATAGGTGCCTATGCAAAAATGCCCGCAAATAGTGACTGCCAACGATTAAAGATAAATAAAAGCGAGAGAAACTTAAGATAAACACCCCATGTCGAATAAAGATAGAGCATCCCAGCTGCTTGTCGTTTTTATGCTACTGCGCATGCGTCCATAGATAAGGTGCTCAACTAGTAGCTCGCGTATTTGCTTGGAGTTTAAAATACTCCAAAAATTGAGCAGTAAAAATAATATGTCATAATAATTAATCTACCAAACTAGTGTTTTCAATATTTTTTTAATTATATTCAACTAAAACAATATTTTTTAACTGTGAAACGTCATTTTAAATATAAAATTTATCTTTTAAATAAATTTTGTTTTATTACAATTTTTAACAATATTAAGTTTCGTTTATTTTCGGTCTTCATAAAAAATGTCATAAAAATTACTATCCAAACCAGTGTTTTTAATTTTTTTTTTAATTATATCCAACTCAAACAATAACTTTGAACTGTAAGACGTTAATTTGAATTTATATTAAAATTTATCTTTATACACAAATGTTTTTTTTATTTTTATTTTCATCAATATAAAGTTTCGTTTATTTTCCTTGAATCCTTGATTAAAGAACTGAATTTTGGACTTGAAAAAAAACAACGTGGCGCATAAGACTGTCAAAAACATATGATTGCAATATTCAGTACGGTATTTAGTTGAGCACCTTGCCTATGGACGCATGCGCAGTAGCATAAAAACGACAAGCAGCTGGGATGCTCTATCTTTATTCGACATGGGGTGTTTATCTTAAGTTTCTCTCGCTTTTATTTATCTTTAATCGTTGGCAGTCACTATTTGCGGGCATTTTTGCATAGGCACCTATATCTCATCATGTAGGGAAAGAATTAATCTTCAATTTGGTATGTATAACATGATAATACATTATGAACGTATATATTTAACGAAATTATACCTGTTTACACCTGGCTGACATTAGGTTGCGGCCAAGTGAGGGATGGCACCTTGAACTTTCTCGGTATCTCAGGTATATTTCTTTCTAATGAAATATATTTTTTAACAATTACAAGTGAACGTAATTGTTCAAAAATAAATAATTAATTACATTTTAATTAAAATTAATTGCGGCCAAATTTGGATGGCCACCTTTGCGGATCTGCATTGGTTTAGTTATAAATATCGATAAAAATTATATTTTATTAATCAAACATATGAACGTATAAATCACGCGGTCGGATCTTAGACTATGACATGCTGCGTCGACCACACAATAAATTAGGATAATGGCAGGAGAATGGTACAGCCTTAACAAAAAACGTCACTACCTAAAGTATCCAAGCTAAAGCTATCATTGATCAAGATCTTATTTAAAGTAAGTTAGATTCGAAATAAAGTATAAGTTCCCCTCCCCTTTCTTCTTACAAAAATAAAAGAGAATCAATCGCATAAGGCCCTCGCTATCATGCTCAAACTGTTGTTCTAGTCCGCGCACTTGTCTCATATACAGTCCCTTGCCGTGTTCAAACACAGCTTCATCGGCGACTAGCCCCTAACTAATGAATCTCGTCGCATCTCTCACTATGTGAGGAAAAGTAAACAGGCGGGGTGAGTAATAAATCTAAATTCGTCCATCAGTGAGTGCAGGCAAGCGTTCAGTGCGCTAGTTGGCGCGTGGCGTTAGTAGTTTGTCACTCGGAGGACACGTTCGGACGTGATGCCCAGTTTATTGCTTCCCCGGCACCGACTGATTGGATAACTCAGGGTAACTACCATAAAAGCCAAACTCGCTTTACTTTTCACTTTAAAGATCCCCCTCATTTTTATAACCTACGTGCGGGGCGACATAGGGGAGTGTTTGTCACCCGTGGTAACTCCACACGTAACGCACGGCTGGACTAGGATATACAACGCGAGAAACATTATTTAATGCCGCAGGACATTATTCGATTTTATTTCCTTGTGTTTTTTGTTGTGAACTGAAAATAATAGGATATTATGATGAAATAATTGAAAGTCTACGTTACTCCTGGTTATTTTAATTTAATGTACTGAAGTTAGACCGTCTGCAGTCTTTCCCTTCTGTGTAGGCGGCGTTTAATATAGATGAAATCGCAAGTTGGAAAAAAAATTGCTCCAAGGGAATTGCAAAGAGCGTCAGACTTGAGACTGATGCAATCCTCTTAAATTACATTGCAGTATCTTCATAGATATCTTCATTAAAAAATGTTTTTTCAGATGAACTTCCACGAAGTACCTTCATTTTCTACAATGAAATATTTAAGCTCTGAGAATAGTAAAATAACTCTCCAGAGGAATGTGATAATGTAAATTTTCTTTTCGTTTTTTTAACGTTCCAGTTTGCTCGGTGGCTGAGCTTCATGCACAAATAAGGAGTTAGCACGTACACTCCTCTTATCGTAAGGCACGTAGCTCGCTTGATGCCTACTTTATTGCCAGCTAGGGTCCTCGTGGATGCCACTGCATCACACCAATGCACTGCACATTCTTTTTTTAATTGGGACATACCAATGAATACGTGTGAACGATTTTTCTGCATATGAATGAAATAAAATGTACTGTGTTCAACTGTACGACTTGCTGATTTATCGAGATTCAATACTTGCTTATATCAATATCAATCAAGGTACATCTACCTACGTGTAGTTGGTTATTGTGTGTTTCTAGGACTTTGTATATAATTGTTTATTTACTATCTGACGTCACAAATTAATTGGAAGCCTGATCAAATTTGATCGAGCTCCGTAATTCACACGGAGATGATTAAACTTTGATAAACAAACATAAATTTATATTTTTATACCGTCCTTTAAAAGTATATTTTTCAATTTGCGAATGAGGTATAATGAACAAGTTTATCAGTTCGTAGAAATTACGTTCTGAAATCAAAGAGAATACTTTGTAATGTAATTAATTCCTTTTACTTGCTACGTTACATCACACTTAATTTTTGGTACACAACAGTTAATTAGCTGAACATACTATAGCTCTTAAAGAACGTAATTAATCGATTATTATAAGTATAAAGGAATTAAGCACGACACGATTGGCGCAGTGGCTGAGCGATTAGACTGCTGCACTGCGTGTCTCGGGTTCGATCCCCGCCCCCCCCCCGCCTACAGATAGTTGTTCCGGGTCTGGATGTAAGTATAAATGTTTGTAAACGCACCGACGATACAGAAGAAACTCCTAGTGTGGAGCAACGTTCTTAAAGACAACAAAAAATACTAAAACAGAAACATAAAATTATTGGTATTTATTAAAAAAGTAAAACATTTGTTGACAGAGAATTATTAAACAACATTATTATTTAACAGATAATTATCAACATTCTTAAGAAGAACTCGGACTGTTGTAAATATATTGAGTATCTTTTTGTGTAAGATAATTTTTAAATAACAATGAGCAAACTTTACCCCTGCGGTGAATTATTGTTCATTAGAAAGAGTATGGTTTAATTATTTAAAAAATCGGCGATCTATTTTAATTACCCTGTAAAACCGTCGTATTTTTAAGTATTTTTTTCTTAAACAAGCCGAGCCGCCAAAACATGTTCTGCGATTTCGGCGGTCTCTCCAGCCCTGGAGTCATAGCGCTGATGGCGCGTTTCTTCCGGTCTGCTCAGACTTTCGGTATCTCGGTTCACTCGTGCAAAGCGATGGCGAAATAGACCGTAGTGTTAAGCACAGAACTAACTCGGGATGGATGCAATGGCGGCAGGTCACGGGAACAATCTGCGACTCCTTCATTCCCGTTAAACTAAAGAGGAAGATTTATAAAACAATGGTTAGACCTGCTGTCTTGTATGGATCAAAATGTTGGGTCACAAAAGGGATGAATGAAAGGCATTTACATGTGGATGAGATGAGAATGCTTAGGGGGATGTGCGGTGTTACGCGAATGGATAAAATAAGAAATGAGTACATAAGAGGAAGTCTTAAAGTGGCGCCGGTGACTGAAAAGTTGTGTGGAAATCGGTTGTCGTGGTAGCATGTGATGCGGAGGAATGAGGAAAATGTCGTAAGGAGGGTTTTGAATATGAATGTGGATGGGTATAAGAGTAGAGGGAGACCAAAGAAACGAAGGGATGGACTGTGTTAAGAATGGTATGGTAAGAAAGGAGGAGCCTCATGAGATGACGAGAAACAGAGAAGTATGGAAGAAGAAGACATGCTGCGCCGACCCCAAATGAATTGGGATAAAGGCAAGAAAATGATGACAAGGTAATAAATCGCGGTTTACGGTAGGACTCAATGTGTGACACATTTATGAATTTCTAATTTAATAAAGTTCTGTATATAAATAATCCCAGCTACCATCTCCCATTTTATTCCCAAAACATTTCTGCAAAATTACAAAAAAATATTACGTATCAAAAGAACTATCTCATTGTCATAACGCATGTCCATTTTTGTCCATTCTCAGTCCCTGGGCAAGAATCGACTCCTCATATTTCAATGGGCCGATACCCCTTTGTATCTGGATGCGTATCACGTTCCCAAGTCGCACAGTTTACCCCAACAGGAGGCTGATTGAAGATGAAGAAAGTGGCTTATGTTATTATTCACTTCAAGAGAGATCCTTTCGTTTTTCGGTTAATTTAATAGAAAAATATGACGTCGGTGTTAGGAAGAATCATCAAGTCAGCAGCGTTGGCCCAGTGGTGGTCCGACATACGAGCAGTAAATCGCAGGTTTGAACCCAGATAGGTACATTACTTTGTGTAATTAAAGTCATCACCATCTTGCTTTCAAAACGGTGAGGAAACCGAGATGTGACATCTACTAAACCACATTGGGCCCACGAATGGATTCTAAGCCCATCTCAGTAGTGGGAACTTTATAGGCTGATTATGCTTATGTATATGATTATGACAGACTGCCAGTCTACTACTAAATGCACGGTACTACAATCATCTTTTTTTACACTCGAATGATGGTGTCAAAAAAATACTACATGAAACACACTGAAAATACAAGATGACAGTTTTAGTTCCAAGTTTAGCACTATTATTATGCCAAAAAACCTTGTACGCTTGACCTCTCTAGTCACACGCAATTTAACTGTAACAGTTTGGAATAACTATACAAGTAACAAATTTGCAAACATAATATATTATTAGCTTTTGTAGTAGAAACTATTGTGTATTAGATAATTTTAGTTCCAGCCTAAATTCATTCCTGAAACAATATAATTATTTCCGTAGTAATTAGGATGTACCGGAAAGTAAACAACAATGCGTTGTGAATTTGTTTCCTTGACGGGACATTAACTACACGATGCTATTGTGTACTTTAACATCATTAGAAAGGAATGTCTATTCTATACAAATAAATATTATTAAAGTGTAAATATCAGCTTTTTACTAAAAGTATATACGGTACATGAAGCAAAAAAAAATTGTCTGCCTGTCTGTTTGGTCTTTATCGGCTTGTCTCTAAAACGGCTGTATCCATTTTGACGGAGCTTATATTGGCTACTGGATGATGCTGATGTTCTAAGGAGTAAATATGACCACTTTTATTTTAGAAAAGAATAATGGTTCTGTGCAAAATAAACCCTTGATCTTGTTAACGAAATCCGATTCAAACAGGGAAGTAATACTTACCAATAATAGTTTCTCGGGGACGAGAAGGTCGCGGGAAACAGCTAGTATTGAATATTATAAAGCGATAAAGTTTGGATGTTATCTTCGGAACTGGTGCTCCAATTCCTAAAGTTCTTTCACCAATGGAAAGTTTCGATATCCTTGAGTATCGTAGGCTATATACAGGACATTCTTGTGGAATAATTTTCGGCCAAAACGCAAGCGAAGCCACGGCCAAAAGCTAGTCGAAATCATAAAAGTTGAGTAAATCTGAACCCATAAGTAGGACGAAGACATAACATAACCTACAGTGGAAAAGTTTATTCCGAAGAACTGAAAATATTTACATTACCGCATAATTTAGAAGATATTATTTCTGAAAGTTTACTGAAAAGGCAAGAATAAATATTTTTCCTTTATCAGGCTTCCGTTCTTCGTTTTAATTGCGTAAATCCTCTTTAAGGGAATCGTTTTCATAGATAAAATCTTTTTTTTTAGTAACGGTACCGAGACGATGTAAATAAAGATTCTAAAATCCGCTTACCTGTCTGTTTGTGGTTGCTTTTGTCTCATTAGAGAACTCATCAGAATGATTATGTGGTATCGCGTATTACTGTTATGTTTTGTGGTGTAAATGTCTTACTTATCGTTAAGGAATTCTAAGAACTTCTACATGGATGGCCCCACACGACACACAACACGGTCTACAGATTATACCAAAATCTGGTAGCTATGTTATTGCTACGGGTGTTTTCGATATTTTGATACAATTAACATCCACGGGAAGGGATGACGGCTATATTTAGAACTTCTACAAGTATTAGTGCCGTGTTATCCTTGGACGTATTAAGGTCCCACAGGTTTTTTTTGGAGTACTAAATTTAATTATAAAGTTGTTACCAATACTAGGTTCTTTTATCTCGATGAATGTAATGTCGCTCTACTTTTGAATAATTTACTGCTTCCTATGAACAATAACTATGATCGCAGACCATGTCTTTATAACCAAACACCACGCAAAAGCTTACATCATCATCTTCAATCTCTTGACCCCGTCGTGGCTGCGGGTCCCGGGTTGTTCGCAAGAGATACCGCGGCCTCGACATGAATGGCTAAGAAGGAACATGGGTGGTTTTTAGTCAGTAGAAGTCTGACACTCCCTTTCGCTCTGCCCAAGAGCGGGAGGGATTATTTGATGATTTTCCACCCGCCAAAAAATAAAAAAGGCTTTCAGACCACTGACTACTTGTAAAGACTGTCAAGAACGTAATGAGTGCTCATTCATCAACGGACCAACTTAGTCAACCACGTCTTAACCTAAAGATCGACCCGGCTGTTATTATTAAGCTAAAAAGCTTACATATCCACATAATAAAAGGAACAAAGTGTGATGCTATCAAAGTTAGCTTGCGCCGTCAAGTTTTATTTATTTATAGTCTACCAGATAAGGTTTCACTTTTGGCTAGACAGTATAAAGGGTCTACCATAAAAGTCGCCGTTCAGAATTTGTTTTTTGTACAGCTGGGTTTGCGATAGCGTGGCGAGATTAGCCTGCTGTCTCCTATAAATCAGACTGGTGCATAATATTTGAAAATGTTTCATGTTTGCAAGGAGAAGCTAGACTGAGTTTTAGTGGCGTCGATGAGTTAGTAACGGCATGTTTGTGAACTTTACGTAATATTTTGGTGCTTGTGTTGGTGAGTTAAGATTGTTGCTTTTCTTCTGCTAATAGATTGTTAGCAAGCTTTGCATCTAATATTTAACACAAACTCGACACGTAGCTAAATAAATAAACTTAACTATTTATTTTATTTTCTTCATCATCATTCTCTTGCCCTTATCCCAATTTATTTGGGGTCGGCGCAGCATGTCTTCGTCTTCCATACTTCTCTGTTTTTCGTCATCTCGTGAGACACCTCCTTTCTTCTATTTTGTTATTCTTATAATTACAATTTAATCTGCCTTAGCTTTCATACGTTTTAACACGGGTGACCACTAAAAAAAGGCGCCGTGGGCTCCCCATACCACAGCATCAAGCTGAGTGGTAACCTACTTGTCACAGTCACGACGTGCCACGTGCATTGTCATTTTGTATGCACGTCATGTTTCCGCGACATTTTTTTTCCTTCTTCTTCTAATGGAGGTTATCGTTCAGCTTCAACCTTTATTTTAAGTTTTAAGTTTCACTGTGTCGTTGTTGGGCAGAGGCCTCCCACACAATTCCGAATCAACCCTCGTGGCATGTGTAATTATTTTGAAAAGTATTCTTGAATAAATTCTATATTTAGGCAGATCACAGTCGAGCGCTATGACAGCTGCAAAAACGAGGTATTTTCAGAACTTCGTCAACAATAAAGTGTACCATTTATGTACTAAGAAAAACGATGACAAAAAGCGATGACAATTCAAGGTGCAAACGGATCCTTGAGGAAGCCGACAACTGAGCATTATAGGTAACTCTATGCGACTTTTTTTTGATAATTAAAGATTTTCTTTTCAGGTGAAAAATCACAGTTTACGGTAGGACTCAATGACATGCACTTAAAACATCAAATTTAATAGTACAGGGGTCATGGAAGTATTTAACATAAAGTTATGACTTAACAAAAATGACCCAGTCACAAAATGTCTCTTTCGCAAAATGTTTTTTGCCTGGTTTATAAAAAAGGTTGTTTTTTCTGATAACTTATTGTGTGTCACAGTGTCTTGAGGCGAATGCATGTCTATGATCAGTTTGTGTTGCCAATGATTACATAGGAGACCGAAACGTGAATGCTCATAATGGGCCTCATCCGAAGGTTTTTTTTTATTTAAATTCTCCTTGTTGGGTATAGTGAACATTTAAAAAGAAATCGGAAAATAATAACTTTTTTATAAACCTGGCAGTTTTTTTTTTAAGTCCTAGAGCGACATTTTGCGAAAGAGACATTCTGCGAAAACGAAATTATGATAAAGATACATTTAGCTGCCAGTAGACATTTTGCGAAAAAGACATTTTGCGACTGAGCCACAAAAATACTGTATGGCATGGCCAATAACAAAAAGATACAATCATCTTTTTGTGAATGATCAATGAAGAAGAGAACAAGTACCATCCAGCTTTTTTAAAGGTCTATTTACACACATTATTTAGAAACTTCATGAGCAATCTAACACTCCCAGAGACCCAGTATAATCATTAATCAGTCTTAAAGCACATAGTGAATTAGTCTGTAGAATGTAAACAAGTAACAACAAGTACATGTAGGTATGAGTAGGAGTACATTATGTTGTACATACATTGTGCTCCAGTCAATTTGCATGTACAACTGTATATACAAGCTCTCAGAATACAACATCTAGCTGTCAAAGTGACATGATAACAATTAGGAAAAGGTATTCATGTAAAAAAGTTCTCGTTTGTTGAGTAAATAACTTTATTTTCATTTATATTTTTTGTTAGGTCTTATGTACTGTTTGTGCAAATTAAATACTAGTTTTTCGAATAATACAACAATATATAATAATAATATTACGCCTGCAATGCTGAGTACGGCAGAGGTGTACATGCCTAATAGTACACCCACATTTCGTCAGTAACGTTTAAGGCTGTAATTGGGGGCAAGCCTATTGCGATCAACCGGGCCCAAATTCAGACTCCGAGACTGTTACTGAGAAATTCCTGATGGAAAAACCCAATACCACCGGGAATCGAACCATGGACCTCATGCTCAGCAGTCGCGTTTGCGACCACTAAACCAAGGAGGCAATCACAATATTAACTTTATTCAAGAAAATACGTTTTTACTAATTTGTTTGTAAAACAAGTACAAACTAATTGTTTGTCCGTACCTTGAGTGGCAGATTAAAAAAAAAGTTTATGTACTTTTTTATATTTCGAATCATAATTTTACTCATCTACTTTTATATATGAACAAAACGAAAAAACAATTAACAAAATGGGAAATAATAAATCGAAACTAACGTAATGTTAACGTATTTCAGCATTGAATTATTCCGGCTGATAATAGTTATGATGATTGTTAATTATTTATTATGATACCCGCCCTTAACGTCCACTGTTTAATAAGCCCACAAAATGAGCGGTCAAAGGGAAAGTTGCCATTATCCACGCTTAAATAGAATGGTTGTTAGTGTGGCAGGTTGTTGTTATTAGCTGGGGGCATGCTATTGCATATCCTATTGAAATAATTCCTCAGTTGCGTTTGAAGATACAAATAAAAGCTTCGCTTTAACTATTTTGGAAGTCACTCGAAAATATACTGCCTCTTTTCTCCTCCTGCGGTTTGAAGGTTCATTACCGAGGAATAGGAATTCTCAGTAGCAGCTGGGTTAATAGCATTAAGCTCCCTATAACACTGAAACAACATTATGACACCATAGTAGGTATACCCACACTTTCTCGGTAAACCTCTTCGTAATCCTTTGGGTAAAACAGAAGCGATATTATAATTGACATGACATATATTATGTAAAATATACAAAACTGTTAACGATTCAACAATCTTCAAATCATTATCTGCCTAGCCTTTCCACAACTGTGTTGGAGTCGGCTTCCAGTCTAATAGGACACAGCTGCATACCAGTATTTTATAAGGATCGACTGCCTATCAATCTTAAAATACACTTTTAAATAAAGAAGTAACAAACAAAAATTGCTAGCTTAACAGTGGACTATTAAAATGGAATGTTAGAATAGTATTCATAAAGATTAAGCCTTAAGGCGCCTATGTTCGCTAGATACGGGCACATATTTATGTTTGCTAAACGCGGAGCCTCATTTAGATCGTAGTGCACGCGAACTAGCCGTATAGGTAAATAAGTTTTAATTACTTGTTTATTGTTGTTTCTTCCCCAGTATTTCTATGGCTGTATAAGGAAGTTTAGTTTCCCATAGCGTTGTTTATTACATATTTCTTCGTATAAAGTGTGAAGTGTTTCTCATCGGCGATGTACTGATGGAGTTTGTTGCAGTAATTTTTTTGTTTATTTTCAGTTTATCTCGTGCTTAGTCTTCTAATAAAGAAGGTTCAGCACAATCTTCCATTAATTGCGACATACATCAAATCACGCTCATAATCCCGAAGGGTTATGCAGAGGTGCACCTAATAAAACACCCACAAAAAATCATGGTCCCAGGAAGGTTTTATTGCATGCACGGATTCTTCCGACACTTGAAATATTCAGGAAGTCATCCGTTATAACAGAAAGGATTGGTAGATATAATTTATCCGGATCTTCAAGGTACATTTAATTTTTCATTTAAATATCTCGCTTAAATCAGTTCCACTTGGTTCCATATCGCACATCCCCTAAAAATAAAAACATTGCCTTTTGTATGTAAACCGCGCTGGTTGCTCAGCGACTAAAAAGCAAAAATAGAGGTAGAATGGCAAAACTTTTTCTACGTGGAAGCACAACAATATAAGGTGAATAAAAAGGGGCATTGTTTCAAATATAACCTAATAAAACGTATGTGTTTTCTACTCGAAATGGCGCCCCGTTGTCATGAACAATTCTATGGAGATTCACAGCTTTCCATTTTTTAATATCTAGTCCCTTAGCCAAACAAACAAAGGGTCTGAATTCCTTTCCGCTGGCTTTAATTTATTTCCAATAAAGATTGCGCGGGTACTTAGTAAGGTGGAATCGGACATTTCTACGAGCGTTTTTACGGAGCTTTCATAAAGGCTGATCAGTGGAAAAGTCGTGAAAAAGCGATTTCATCTAATTGGAAATTGAGTTTATTAGCTAAATAGGTATTAACGACTTATTCGCTGACTCCTCACAATAACTGGTGTGAGGAGGCAATAAAACGTTTATCTTATTACCCTTGGAGCTGTGTTATGAAACAGACGGCAAGCGAGTTTAATAAAACTTGTATTTTCCGTACGAGTGCGTTTTCTTATGAATTCTTTTGTAGTGTTCGTAGTTTTTTTAACTAAGAGTGATGAAGTCATTTGATAAGTGATAAATTAAGCTTCAAGAATAACTGAAAAAGAAGATGCGTATCGTAAAGAGTTAAGGTGAAGACTTTTAGAAAAAACTAACTCAAAAATTCGTTTCTTGATCCGATAAACCAGACATTCTATAGACTGTTTTTTACACAGTCTAACTTTAGACCTATCATACAAATTGCTAGGGCAAAAAATAATAACAGAGTTGGTCAAAAGGTATCTCTACATCTATATTTAACACTACCAAAACTACAAATTTAGTTATTTTCGGACATTTCTTTGTACTTTCAAATTAGTGATTCCAGTTTAATCTAGAAACTTTTAGTAGCTATAAATTAGAGCGTCGCATGCGATTATAATCCCGCTCCAGGAGGGAGGCTACTTATGCAAACTGGCACTTATGCAAAATGTAAGAATCTTCACGCCTGTATTACGTTAGGGTAAGCAGCGCTGTTATAACATGTTTCAATTATGATACTTGTTTAGTTGTGTTTAGTTCCAGGTGTCATCTCCGCATAAATATCAAGGCCGTATTTTTTTTTAAATTTTATTAAAATTATTCAGATATTATGAGATGATTATTTACAGTGTTTTTGTTAGTAAGTTCCAACTTATTTTACTCATATGCCATGGACCTCTAGTCTGCCAATAAATATTTATTTATTTTATTTTGCGATGTGAACGGGTGTTATCCTGGTTTTCGGTTACTACTTTTAATATTTTACCTCTTTCATGGAATTTAGTCTACAGGATATTTTGATCTTTATCACGTAGGGGCTTCCCGATTCGTTAATATATCTCTTGTGCTTTTAACTTCTTCATCAGCTATACTTAAAATTATAGAGTTAGGTGTTAGCATATTATGGAAAGGTATGGTTAATTAATATTTCTTTACATGTGGGATACCAGAATGATCTCTTATTTAGTCCCCACGGAATTCGATTATTTAAAATTTTCAAGAATAGATAACCTAATGTCTCTGTTGTGTTGCGTTCCCCAAAAATGTAAAAGGATTTAAACAGCCTTAATAATGTGAAAGTAAACGGAAAGTTGCCGGTACTTAATGGCGCTTAGAGCTGTTTGCTTTAACTCTTAACCGAATACGACAAGATTGTTTAGGGTTAATTTTTATTTCGGTATCCAACGATATACTTATCTAATAATATATATATTTATATGTTCGTTCTTCTTTTTTTTATTATATATGTGGTACATTTAATATAATAGAGGAGCTCGTGGCTTAATAAGAACTGCCACTCGATGTTTAGGTAACGCTGTGCTTGCCTAGGTCGGTCTGTGGATGGGTGACCGCCCGAAATACTAAGTTTCCTCCGTGCCTCGGAAAGCACGTTAAGCTGTTGGTCCCGGCTGCCATATATAGATCTTTGGCAGTCGTTACAGGTAGTCAGTGAGCTGAAATTCTGACATCCAGTCTTACCAAAGAGTATCGTATTACCTAGTATTAACTGGGTTGTGGAGGTCAGATAGGCAGTCGCTCCATGTAAAATACTGGTATTCAGCTGCATCCGGTTAGACTGGAAGCCGACCCTAACATAGTTGGGAAAAGGCTAAGCAGATGATGATATGTGGTACATTTAATCTGAGTCTCAGGTTGTATTTAACACAAGTTATGCTCACATCCGTTACTGTAGGAGTTTTCTTGAATATTTACTTTATTTAACAACAGTTTTTTTACAATTTATTCATTAAAAATTCTATGTGGAGGTTCAGAATATTTGTCTGAGCGTATATATTCACCTTGCTGGGCCAACGCACCCAAAAAGCTTTTACAGCCTTTGGGGCACTGAGGCGTAACTGTACATTGGGTGGCGTGACTTATCTTGTAGCTTCATCCTCTCAGCGTGGCTGGCTATAGTCCTACTTGCTTTTAGAGATGCAATCCCATTTAGTGGATACAGCATTCGTACCGGGGTCGAATTAAGGCAACCACTAACAAAAGTCTCTTTTAGGGTTATACACCACCACCGCCATTTATTGGTGTTAGCAGAACTGTCGCATACTGGGCAAGCATATTTACCAGCAGAGAGTCAGAGTGTTAGTCCAGTTGTCCCCCATTTGGAAGTAAAGCGGTGCAGTAAGTTATTTCTGGCAGGCACCTTCATTTTACAAAGAAATAACCTGTGCATTTTAATTGTTTGTTAGTTAAAATATGTTATTTTTGGAAAAAAAAATGTAAATTTTTGTAAATTCAAGACTAAGCTTAATTTATATTATTTACTTTGAAAGTTTTAAATTACATGCGTGAGTGACACTCTAATAATAGTTTGTTTAATGGCATTCACATGAAGTTAAGGGCTCGTTCAGACACTCAAGAAGAGTGCGATCGTCACATACATCTGAATCATCTGAACGCAGACTAACTTATGCGTATTTCGTGATATTCCTTCTTGAAGTAACGCGGTTGAAGGTCAAATAAAGCTCCCGTCGGGGCTGCGGGTTGTTCGCAAGAGATACCGCAGCCACGACATAAAGGGCTAAGAAGGAACATAGGTGGTTTTTAGTCAGTAGAAGTCTGACACTCCCTTTCACTCTGCCCAAGAGCGGGACCCTTATTCGATGATTTTCCACCCACCAAAAAAAAAAAGTCAAATAAAGCTTTACAACATATCCATAAAAATATAAATGAATATAGAGTATTCTTTCATTTGAACGGGAAATAAATGATTAGAGATCTTAAATAAATTACCCGAAATAAATTGGGATAAGGGCAGAAAATGAAATAATTGGAATCCTTATTCCTCGAAATGGTTTTGCAATTAGAACAATTTTTGGAAACTGGACAATCCCCATTGATTCTTGGAATAATTATGCTATATCAGCAAGCTTCTCATTCCAATAGTTCGCTCCCGGTTATTATACCTACTGCTTTCCTAATTAAAACAGCCGTAACTGGTTTTAAATGAAAAAAAAAATATTCGGAAGCAGCGTGATGAGAACTATAATATTCCCTTTGACATGTTTTTATAAAAATCAATTCTTACAGAGATAGTGTTAGTCATAAGCGGCGTAAGTACCTCCTATTTTATTCGTTCTTTTATATGAGAACCATATGAACTCATGAAAAGTGTTGGTCCTCCAGCGGCGAGACGGGCAGACGATATTGTTGCCATTGTTGCAAGTGCGTGGACAAACTTAACACAAGCAAAGAGAAGCCTATACCCAGCAGTGTGTGAAGTCGGGCTGTGAATGATAATGTTCTTACGGCATTTTAGCCGTATTTGTTGAAATTTGATAATCCATCGAAAATGGTAAATACGACTAGACGTAGACTAGACTAATACGTTTGAATGGAAACTTTTTTTTTTTATAATGCATTATTGCTATTTCCATTTCCCAAATTGACGCGCGCTCCATACTAGTCAAGACTTAAACTTCAGGGAAATATGCACCCAAACAACCGATTTCTAACCGTAACTCATTTATACGAAAACATGAAAGACTATAATTATCTTGCTAACAAAAGTGCTTGTTTTGCTAAAAAATTAAGTGCTGCACTCAATTTTTTAAAGAGATTTTTACTACCCTCTCCTACTGTTCAATTTTCTTCTTCTAGTTATTTGGAGTTCTAGAAACATCTACCTAGTAAACCTGGGTCTTCCGAAAGTTCAATGACCAATTGTAAGGGTAATATTTCAGTCGGACGATAGATTGGCTGCAATCGGCAATCCAATCCGATGTAATCTCAGGAATATCTACACCTCGGACAAAATAAAGTTTTTATTCGCTCTTTTCAAATAGCAGGGCAGTCTTTTACAGCAGAAAAATTAAGTTTTTACATAATATATGTTGAGCAGGTACAGTGTCTGTTAACTAATTTTACACTATCACTAACACTGAATACGGAATACGCACTTAACACGTGTCAAACTGAAGTTATTTCTTGTTCGTTTTTGCACTCGATTTGGTTTCAGTTGACTCGTTTTCAATATTCATCATCATCAGCCATAAGACGTCCAGTGCTGGACAAAGCCCTCGGACCATAGAATGCCATAAAGAACGGCAGCCTGCCGTTTGCATCCACCGGTTGCCCGCGACTCTCACGATGTCGTCGGTCCACCTGGTGGGAGGCCTGCCAACGCTGCGTGCTCCGGTTCATGGTCGCCACTCGAGAACCGTTCTTCCCCATCGGTTATTGGTTCTTCTAGCAATTTTTTCAGTATTAATATATATTTATATATAATGTAATAATATTATATTTTAAACTATTAACAATTTGCTTGAACTAAGCAGTCTGTGTGTGACAGAGTTGATTGGTTCTACATTCTTCTTCTTAGCCTGTCGATGATAATGTTTAAATTGTGTCCGCCCATAATTTAGCGACGAATTTGGCATTTTCAGTACCGTTCATCAGCTCCTGTGATGTGCAAATAACGGGACAGGCAGCACACGATATCAAGCGTACCATCGTTTGTGAGGCAACACTACATTATATATTCATTATATATATAGATACCTCTTTTGCCTCATCGACGATATTTTAAATAGGTCATTACAACCAGCAGTTGTACCATTGCGGAGCAAAAGCCTCTTCTTTTACTCAGGTACCAGCCGTGTGAAAGTTATAGACTGGATAACTATAGTGAAGCAATAACCATTAACAGCCCCGTGTACTTTGAGTATGTGTGTGATCCCAAACCATAAAGACAGGTTCTTCATGAAGCTTTCCTTTTATTTTAACTGTGTAAAAGATTCCCCTTTGCATTGCACTCTGTTTCAGTAAAAAGTCGTAAAGTAAACTAAAATTTATTTGCATAGATTGCTGATAGCTGTACATAATAAAAGATGTAGTTCTATAAAACGGGTGAACCTTGTACAACCCTTTATATTAGGCATGCAAACATTAATGAATTTGTTAGTTAAATTAAGCAAAGAAACATTTAAACTAAAATTAAGCAATCGGTTCCAGTGCTAAAAACAATAGTGGGCTTAGTACATTCATACATAATATAAAAATAAAATCTACTGGAATAAAATCGAATAAATTGACACGATGATATCATTAGGTATCATCATCATCATCACCATTTCAGCCAAAAGACGTCCACTGCTGGACATAGGCCTCCCCCAGCAGGGGGGGATTTGCCATAATCGCCACGCTTGGCAGGCGGGTTTGCGATCGCAGTATGGTTGTTACAAAGGCACAAAGAACGCTGCTGCCCATTCTCTGGTAAACCCCTTAGTCGCCTCTTACGACACCAAGATATGGAATGGTGCCATTCTTTACATCCGACACCATACGGAATCATTAGGTATATCAATATTAATTAGATTTTTGAGGGACATCAACACTGGAACGCAACTGTCCGCCACTTTCATACTAATTATTGCCTATGTACAACGTTTTTGGGCTTTGAACATCTGTGGGGTCACCATGGCGTCTTAAAGCCAGCGTGTTTAATTTAAATCCAGTATGGGAAAGTGACAGAGTTAAACAGGGAGTCTACTGTCTAGCGCCATCTCTTTTCCACACTGGAATTAGATTAAAACTGACGTCATGGTGGGCCACCTGTTCAAGTAGAACACAGTACTGTATTTGATAAGTTGCGAGCTTTTGTAATCCAACAACAGTTTGATGAACCGTGGTACTAATTGATATCAAAGTTTAAATTTCCTCACATAAATAAAGAACTATGAACATTTTCATTTTTCAACCGTTCCGTCGCCACTGAGTGCGTGTCCAATATAATTCCATAAAGTGTTCAGGGGTTCATTTCGCCCACAAATTGTAACGATTTAGTGAAATTAACCGACGTGTTGCCTTCATTTTCACACTGCTTGTGGTTGTATGAAATTGAAATCGTGTTGTTAACGAGTTAAAAAAATATCGTGTTGGACTGTGATGTAATCTTAACAGCGAGTCGAGGTTTTATTATTTCTCTACGGTTGATTCGGTAATCTTATTTAATCAACATTGACGTTGGTGGTATTTTGAAGTGATTATAGTAATTTGAACATTGTTTGACTTCTTCTTCAGTCATGCCTGAAACGACTAAAATATAATAACATCACGTCTGTAATCCCCGAGGGATTAGGCAGAGGTATACATAATAGCCGATTACCTGGTGAAGGTTGCGGAGAGCCGCTGAATGCGAGACGCACGGGACCGGTCAATGTGGCGACACCTTGGGGAGTCCTATGTCCAGCTGTAGACGTCTTTTGACTGTAATGATGATGATACTTAATAGCTCACCCACATTTCCCCAGTTATGTTTAAGTCCCAAGTCGTAGGGGGAGAGCCTATTGCCATCAACCGGAAGGGACAGAAACGACTATTCAAGAATATAGATAGCTATCTATGGCACCAATATTGGCCACTCAGCAGAGATATAATAGCAAACCAAAGCAATGGAACAATGGACTTTCCTTTAAAATTCTCCTAATTGTTATTGAAAGTGTATTCCGTAATTGAAAATTGCGACGGGTTAAAAGAAACGAAATGACAGGTTAAAGTTCGAAAGGCAATGTTTTTATTGCACCCCGATTTTAAACTTTTACAGAACATGGATAAAATATCATGCCACGTAACTCTCTGAAGTTATAAGGATAGTAGTATTACTAGTTCAGGGACGCTAAAAGTTAGTAGATAGGTTAAACAACTTAGTTCTTCAGAACGCTGAACTCTTAACTTACTCTGACAAAATCTGTAGAAAGTAGGTAATTTTGTTTTCAATCTGCTTATTAAATAAAGTAATAGTATTATATTATAAGATAAACATGCTGTAAAGTGTCTATTTGTTCATCAAATTCGAAGTTTACATTGAGAAATTGTCACGTGTATCCCAGTTCAACGGTCGAAACGTAATCACAGGTACATTAAACTTTTATAGCTCCATTTAAAAATGGTGTCTAGTGAAGGTTTCAGATCACGAACGACGTAATCCTGTATCTGATTCAAAGTGAATAGCTCCATTTGTGCCCTCCTGAATGCATCCGGACCCTTCGGAATCGTGACAATCGCCATTGGAGCTCTGTTACCTGAGCCTCCAATTTGGGATTGGTGACGACGTGATGGAAAACCTTAAACGAATTCAAATAAAGGTTTTCTTTGTGAGTAGTCTTTGTGAGAACGGCGGTGTGTGGGGGGAGGGGAAGGTCATTATAGACTACAGCCCATCCGCTTTAATAGTGACGCCCTTTGAAAATGATTACAAAGCGCTAGCTGCCGAAAATGCAGTTGCATAGAGTATTGTGGTTTCCCTTATAAGTTATGAACAGATTTTATGAATGTAGATGAAAAACTAAAGAGAGTTTCTGCCATCTTTTATGGGGAAAAGGCCCAGGAGGAGGAATTCATTTAACATGCATGAAAACATTACAGTTACATGACATTTCGCGATAGCGTCACTATTTAAGCGGATAAGCTGTAAGAGAACGAAGCTTAGCGACTAATCTTTGCGCGCAATGTTATTGCTGCATAATGTTCGCGCTAATTAATTCTTGGAATTGCTCGCAGTTGTTTCAGTAGTAATGGAACTGCCAGAACGGTGCGAAAAGAAGGAAAAAAAACAAATTTTTGGTTACTCGAATATGCTGTAGAGGAGATTTTTTGTTGAAAATAATTGGCTAATTGCAAGATTTTTTAATTGCTTTACCAAGAAAAAGTTTCTGAAAATACTTAGGGGTTATAAAATGGATTTTATTTGTATTGTAAAAAAACTAATTTCATAAAGAAATCTAGTAGAGATAAAATAAAATAAGTAGCTTAAGATTTAAATAACATTGACAGCCTTAAAGTTCCCACAGCTGGGACGCAAATGTGTAAGAGACGGCTCATATAATCTACTACACGGGCCGAGTTCAGGCTGTTGGACGTCTTATGTTTTCGAACTGTAGATTCGAGGACATTTGTGTATTTCAATCGCCGTGTATTGATGTAAATGAAAACATTGAACAGATTACTTTAATGTATAATGCATACTAATACTAAACTATTATAATTTAACTGCGTGCTGCGTGTCGCGGGTTCGATCCCCGCACGGAACAAATATTTGTATGGCCTGCAGATAGTTGTTTCGGGTCTGGGTATTTGTGTATGTGACTTTATATGTTTGTGAACGCACCCACGATACAGGAGAAAATCCTAGTGTGGGGCAACGTTTTTTAAAAAAATAAAATAATAAATAAAATAATAACTATATTTTCGAGCCGTTTGGGGTTGAAACTCTGAGGCAGTGGCGTCAGAATGCTCATATCCTGTTTAAGGAAATCTCAAAACGTTTAGTTGACGCTTCTTGTAGCCCAAGGGCTGGCTTTAACCTTGGCCAGAGGCTAAGTGTTGCCATACAGCGTAGCAATGCCACCAGTTTCTTGGGTACATTACCGGCTGAAAGCGTTGAGGAGCAGTTTTTTGATTATCTTTTATAGTTTCTTGTTAGTTTATTTAATAGTTTTTATAAAGAGGTACAATTTGTTTGTAAGTTTATATGTAGGGGATAATAATACTATCTTCGAAACTACTGATCCGATTCAGAAAACTCTTTCATTAATGGAGAGTTACGTTATCCCCGAATGTTATAGGCTGCATTTAAACGTTCCCATGGGTTAAATTCCGTGCAAAACGGGAGCGAAGACGCGAGTAAAAGCTAGTCTTTACTATCTATACTAATATTATAAAGCCGTTTTTGTTTATTTGTACGTAAGTTTGTAAGTAGGGGGATAATCTCTGGAATTAATGAGCCAAATTAAAAAAATCTTTCATTGGCAGAAAACTATATTGTTTGTGGATAGCGCTTATATTTATATCATGCATATTAGCCGCGCTATCGTAATTATAGTGGACGAAATCGCAGGCGAAGTACTAGTAGATTAAACGAAGCAATACAAAAATTACGTGACATTCCATCTATTTATAACCCGGGAAGCCAAAAAGAGTGAACAACTTAGAAAGTAATCTATTCCAAATTACGTAATGTACCGACAAATATTTATTTGAGATGTTAGAACTCGATATGCCATATTGGTTTGTATAAATCAAGTTTGTCGTGCAACCATTTCGAATATTACGTTGATATTTCTGTTGCAGGTTAAAATATAAAAGACAGTTTTTTGTGTAATAAATATTTGCCGTTGGTTCCTAATGTATTTTTAAGTAATATAACATTCAGTTTGATTTTTATTAGAATCAAGGGTGTGTTTCAGTCCCGTCGGGGCTGCGGGTTGTTCGAAAGAGATACCGCGGCCTTGACACAAAGGGCTAAGAAGGAACATGGGTGGTTTTTAGTCAGCAGAAGTCCGACACTCACTACCGCAAGGAGTCATTTGATGATTTCCCACCCTCCAAAAAAAAGATTGTGTTTCTGTAAAACAATTGTTATATTACGATAGCTACACTTAATGATATCAGTGTTCTATACAGGCAATGACAAAATTATAAGTAACGGAAGGCCAATTTCATGGATATTAAAAAATATTTTTTAGTCGATGTCATTTTAGGGTTGCTTCTAATAAAACATCACTGCTAGATGAGGCTCAACCCTTAAAGATCTCATCATCTTCTAGCCTTTTCCCAACTATGTTGGGGTTGGCATCCAGTCTAACCGGATGCAACTGAATACCAGTATTTTAATATGGAGCGACTGCCTAGCTGACCTCCACAACCCAGTTAGTACTGGGTAATACCCCTTGGTACGACTGGTTCTCGGACTTTCGGGCCACTAACTGTAACGACTGTAAAAGATCTATAAATTACAGCCGGGACCAACGGCTTAACGTGCTGGTCACCCATCCAGAGACCTACCTAAGCAAGCGCAGCTTATCCTGAAAGTTGTTTGTCTATAAAAAAATAACCTTTACATTGTCAATGATAGACGGTCGGTCGGCTGGATTATTTCTACATGAACTAATGCTTAACGGTGCATGCTCAAAGATTCCAGCCAAAACCTCAGTAATTTTAAGTTTTCTTTTTCTTACGTTTACTCATTTGGATTTAAAGCAGTGTAGGTAGTTTTGCAGATAAAGAGACTATTGTTATGAACTTCAGATTCAGATTTTACTAGCAAAAAACCCTGCTATACGCCACGGTCAATAAAAGTATATATGAATGACCTTGAACTTAACCTACATCAACTACCATCGACCAAACACGATCCAATACACAACATTGGTCCGCACTAATAAGTTAGTTAAAAAAAAAAGTTTTTCACGCTTTTTCTGTGGGTATACGTTCCCATAGAAAAACCATGAAAACTTTATTTTTCTGTGGGGCATAGTTTTAAGTAAAGATTTATTTAACTTTGTTTTGTTAATAAAAAAAAAAGAAATTCTAAAAGAAAAGCTAAAAAAGGCGTTAGAAAAATTAAAATTCTAGTCAAAATATGTTTTAAAATGTAGCAGATCGCGTGCATGTATCGTTTCAGCTTTAATGAGCTCCACAAGAAATAGCAAAGGTGACATAAAAATTATTGAAAGCCATTAAGTACATGCTGAACATTTTTGTAGGCACTTGTATACACTCTGTTAAATATAACATTCAATTAGTCTTCATGTCATAATAAATGTAACCAAGAATTTATTAAAGAAACCTAATAACATCACGCCTGTAATCCCCGAAGGGTTGGGCAGAGGTGTACCTAATAGTACACCCACATTTCGCCAGTTATGTTTAAGTCCCATGTAATAGGGGGCGAGCCTAAACCTAATGTTTTCAGAAAATCAGATTAGTTTTGGAAATTAAAAGAAAGTGCTGTTAAATATTTAATTTTGTGTTTTATTAGCCCAGTCTGTCCCACTGCTGGGCAAAGGCCTCCCCAATTCCTTTCCAACTCTCTCGGTGATTCTCGTCTTCTAGCCAATCGGCCAAGAACAAGTCCAAATAAAATTTGTTTTAAAAAAAAAATGAGTACCTAGTGTTAAACTGAACAAAACTTTTATAAAAGCTGGTTAATTTAGATTGCATCATTATACGACAGAAACTCAGTTTCAATTAACATTTAAAATGTATGTTTGTAATAAGCATTAGGCACGTAGACCTCTTTCAGTCGTTAACAATTCATATTGGTAGTACAGCACTTCACTAGAACGGCCCTTATAAGGTTAATGACCAACCGAAAAGGGAAGACGAAATAAAAAATTACGGTTACGAGAGCTATCATTAAAATCCCTTACCCAGGAATTCGCTAACCTCGGAATATGTTAGTAGGAGCTTATTTTATGTTCGACTTGAAACATCCAAAAGTTGGCCAGTTCTTAAACCAAGATAAATTCGAGACTAAAAGGGCTGGAAGTTTAATAAATAACGCTTTAATATCCACGATATTGATCATAACGTAACCGCGGTACATGAATCCACGTAGTTACATAAACAAAATAGGTACACCACACAGAACAGCGATAAGTATCGCGTATGCGAAATGAATTCTAATGATACCTATTTGTGGCGGTGTAAGGGTACAATTTCGAGCTCGAGAAATTGTTCGTTCGTCAGATAACAGTCGTTGTGTGACACCTTCGGACGTCTCCGGTGACAAATTTACATTCTTGTCGCAAAGTGTCCCGAAACTGTTGTCGTAGTGAGATGTCGTCGCTTGTAGAAAGGGACCTAACTCCGCCGCGCCTCGTGTTCCCGCCTCGCCGCCTCGCTGGCTCGGCGCCCCGGAGCGCAGGTGTCGGCGTCCCTCCCCGGACTCGGACCGGCGACAAACATGAAATATAGAACTTCCAGGACACCTCGTGCATGATATATGACACTAGTGACGGCTACGTTCAAACATTCTTACACATGCTCTACTATTCTTTTATTTAACATTTCTTTGATGCTTTAATCCTGAATTATGATGTTTTATTAGATTGCGCATGTGTAAATAAGGACTCTGCTTGATTGATGCATTGTTAAATAGTTTGGCAAACAATTGGAAACAAATGGTATTATTAACCAAATGAGATAATTATACCAATCAAGGGATAATAAAACGACGAATAAAATGTTATTGTAACAATATATTTTATATACAAAGTAGCTTTATAATACAACATAAATAACTACGAAGAGCCCCATTGCGGTGTATAAGCGAACTCCGGCGCTGCGCTTGAGCGCCTCGAGTTCGCTGACGTCAGGGCTCTCATCAGAGTCGCCCACCTCGTTGTACTGCATCTCCTCAAACTTGCCGGACAGAGCTGTAACAAAACACTCGCTCAGAAACACTCCCAAAATCCCTCGAGGCTAAATCGGACGCCATTTTCCAAAATATCAAGTTACTCGACATGACCATTAACTTTTGCCTCTGAACGCTTTTCTAAGTATTTCTTATCGTAACAACAAAAACAAAACTTTGTACTTCGATACTTACAATACAATTTTATTGTCCCGTCCGTGTCTCCGAGGGAATTCTTTGATATGCAACTGTATGTGCCAAAAGTGTTTCTACCAACTTTTTTAATCTTCAGCCTCATATCCACTTCATATCCTCTCTCTATGGCGGTGATCTCGAACCTCTTGTCCGCTACAAAGTGAAAATAAGGATAGTTTCACACTCGTTATTAATAGTTCCGCGTCAACTTCGTATTACGTATGATACTCACATTGTGATATGATTTGATCATTTATCGTCCAATAATTAATAGATCTAGGAAAAGCTTCTGAATGGCAGTCCAAATGTACAGTATCGCTTTCCTTTGCTCCCACTAACTGGTTCTGTATAGTCATTATCGGCGGAACTGTAACACAGAAGGAATAATATCTTAAACTCATCAAATGGAGACTTCCCACATCCGTTTGGAGCGAGCTAGTTAATGTGAGGGGCTCGCGTAAGTCGGTTGACGTAATTTAGTTCAAATTAGCTTAGTTGCGGTTTAGGTTTCAGCTCTAATGCTGGCGACACACGTTTCCGCTCTTTGCGAGGCAACCGCAAGTGTGTATATAGCTTACAGATTTATCTACGTTTAGCATTTAATCTCTTTAAAGTGGAATATACTCTGTAAAGCGATGTAGATTTTGGTTGCGGTCGCAGTATCAAGTTTTCCAATCTCAAAGGCATTTTATAAAACGATTGAAGTTGGCTTAAAGCGCGCGACAGACAAAAGCTAGCTGGCGGCGATATGGGCCAGCAGCGGTCCTGAACTATTTATGTCAATGAATTTTCCATTAACGGGATGTTTGGTAAGTCTGTGCCGGACCTAATTTTAACGTTTCCAGGAAATAATGCTGTCAAAAGTGAATCTGAAAGTTAAAATGGAAGCTCTTTTTGGACGAGAATTATTCACGAGAAATTCTGAGGTGAAATAAAAACTTGCGGGGAATCAGCTATATAAATGCGAGCATTGTAGCAGACACCTCACGGTATGAAAATAACTTGGTATCAAAGCTAGAGGTAGAGAGCTCGGTACACTATGGTATTGATTAAACATGTTAAGATAGGCTACTCACAGTGCACGACGAGCATGACCCGTTTACTGACAGACGGGGGCACTCCATTACTTGCTATACACAAGTATGCACCCATGTGTAGTCTTGACACTTTGACCAGCTGTAGCACAGCCCCATTCACTGACGAATCTAAATAATTAGAAAGATTAATCAACTAGAAAGAACAATTAATTCAAACAAAACAAAGGAGATAAATAATGGTTTGGATTATTTTGAAAATGACGAAGTTAAGAAACGAAGCGAAGTCATTTGTTTTTGTACGATTTATTTTGTTGTGCTTTTTCACGCATTTGTAATGTTTTCTTTACATTTAACTGAAAGAGCTGTGACAATAACTTAATTAGAATATATTAAAATAATCAAATTACTAAAATTTAAAACTTTTTATCATTTTGAAATTTTATCGATATCGACATCACACGTCCTTCACTACTTGTTTTTTTAAGCTAAGAAAAAGTTTTTCAAGCAACCATTATTTATCTATAGTTTGTATAGTTTGTGAGGCTAAACTTAAAGTGTTTGCTGTGAAAATTTCCAACCCCAGGGAGCTGAAGATCTGATCAAAGCAACATTTCCCGTGGAAAATTTCAATGTCCGGAAGCAAGAGGCACGTGGAAACTGACGTTTGTGTACGTTGTATAATATTTGTACATTAACGGGGTATATTCAACCAAGTAATTGCTGTATAATTGAGGTTGAATGTCATTTGTATGTTATGAAACTACTAGGTATAATATTTTGTTTATGTGGTTATTTCGACTTTAAAGGGCGTTATTGTTTTCTGTGTTTTGTTGTCATCAGTGGTAAGGTATGCTTAGTAAAGTAATTTTGACATAAAAATAAAAATTACGTTTTTTATTATACATATAATTATATATGTGTACACAATAGAATTCAACAGACATTAACGAGTAATACAGTTATATTCAAAATCAAAATATTTTAATTCACTTATGCCTACATGGGCACTACTAAAACATCAAAAAAACGAGCACGGTTCGGGTTGGTCGGTTCCAAACTCCATTATTATGGTTCTATTAAAATGATTTTGTTTTAGAATTAGGAATGGAGGGACAACGTAAGCCCGAAAATAAGTCGCAGTACTACTATTGTTGTCTGTTTACTTTTTTTGTGAGTAACACAAAAAGTAAATTAAGAGACAATAAAAATCAGAAATAAATGAATACACTAAAAGAAAATTATTTCCTAGCCACAAAGTACAAGAGTCGTTTAGTTTGTAGCTTACGAAAATTGTCACAAATGTATCGATAACTTTCGACTATGAATTAATTAATTCACAGGAAAGTATATTTAGTTGAAGGCAAGTCATTGTCCTCCACATGAATCAGATTTTGAAGTGCTCTAAACTTTATGTTAAACTCAAACTCATGGTCAGTTAACTTTCTGTTAGTCTGACTTAAAATTAGTGTTTTTAAGTGTGGCCTAAACAAAGGGATATTCTTCGCAATAACTGTGATGGAAAATTCACAAATGTACTAGGATTACATACATAATATCACGTCTTGTAAACCTCGAAGGGTTGGGCAGAGGTGTACCTAAGAAGTACCTACACCTATATTTAGCCAGTTATGTAAGTCCCATGTGGGTGCGAACCTATTGCCATCACTGGGCACAAATCTAAACTCCGTGGCTGCTACTGATGATAATGGAAAAACCCAATAACACTTTCGAAATCAGGATCATGCTCAGAAGTCGCGTTTGCGACCACTAGACCAACGAAGCAGTCAGATACAGGCAGTCAGTCACTAGATTTACATGAGGCAAAGAAAAGTTTATGAAAATCCTGTTCAAAGTGGTTGTAGAAATACGTATCGCCTTGAAAACGATTGCTACTTTTTAGGCTTTCTAGCCACAAAACGAGCCTTTAAAAAGCCATGTGGTTGCAATGTCTACAGCCGATTATATTACCATTAGTTGGCCGTTACTTATTTGGTATTCGGTAAGTAAGGTTAAATGACAGGAAATGCTTTGGAAAGTGTACATTACGTTTTTGTAAAGTTGTAGTAAAGTAATACTTGTATTAAAGTGTCAAACAAGCCTCTGCAAGTTGGCTTTGCGCCTGGAGTCCTTTTGGGGACTTGGTATTTAAAAAATAATAAGAACTAAAGTAAGTAAAGGAGTATAGTAAAGATAGTAGCAGTTGGCGATCTGTGATTCCTGCCTACCCCTTTGTCAAAAAGGCGTAAGTTTATATACCCACACATACATCCACTTCTTCCACTTGACTCCTCAGTCAAGTGGAAGAAGTGGATGCACGCGATTTTGTGTGTGACAAACAACAACAGTGCAAACTAGAATAAACATGCTAATTAGATAAAGCAATGAATATCTTACTATGCTTACTATGTGTGTCACTGAAGTTGGTCGTAGGCAACAAGTCGCCGGCTTCCTTCCTCCACACGACGGTCGGCGTGGGGACACCGTGGGCTGCACACCGCAGGGTCACGTTGGCCCCTTCCCGGGCCACCTGGTCACTACTCGTCGGGTAGTCCAGTATGTCCGGGGGAACTGCGCAAATCCGTAGCGGTTTTTCATATCTACGCGAATATTGTATTGAATAGAATCTAGTATTGCGAATGTTTTTGATACTTTGATGAATTGAAACCTCGTGTTAGTCTAAAGACTGGAATCTCCGGTTGAAAATATGATTCGTAAGACTAGATTCGAATTACATCTATATTACAATCAAAATACTTGAACAAAATTGTTGTTGTTATTAAATAATTATTAGGGAGAAGGGTCTAAATTAAGAAACATTTCTGAATTCGTAAGTAGACGTTGTGTAAACTTTATTTGAAATTTACCTTTACCGACATGAATTAATTATGAACATTACAAGTATACAAGGCGTACGGTTTGGTACACAAATTGGTTATACTACACGCTCGCCTGGCTATGTAAACTAACAAATTACCTTCAAATAAAATTACCTTCATCATAGGTTTGGCCTAGCTCTAGTTTTGGCTAACACTACACCGAAACCGAGCCGAACCGAGCATTGGCGAAAATAATTTCGTTTTTACAAACGTTTCTGGAAAAAAATATCTGTGCCTTTCTACATAAATTTATTATAAACTTAGATAGAATCATCATCTGCCTAGCCTTTTCCCAACTATGTTGGGGTCGGCTTCCAGTCTAACCGGATGCAGCTGAATGCCAGTATTTTACATGGAGCAGCTGGCTATCAGGGTAATACGATACCCTTGAGTAAGACTGGTTGTCAGACTTTCAGGTCACTGACTACCTGTAACGACTGCCAAAGATCTATATATGGCAGCCGGGACCAACAGCTTAACGTGCTTTCCGAGGCACGGAGGAAACTCGGTATGTAATGGGAGTTCACCCATCCACAGACCAACCTAGGCCAGCACGGCTTAACCTAAAGTTCGACCCGAGTGGCAGTTATTATTAGGCCACGAGCTCCTCTACTTACGAAACTTAAGATAGAATGTATTTTTGATTAAATAAATAAAACGGCTAAACAATTATTTTGAACCGTCTAACCAGTACGAGCAGATTGCGGATCGGACTCCGTTCACCGGACAATGACCGACAATGTCCTTATTTTCATTTCGTATGGGTGTTTTGCATGTGCCTAACCTGATATCAGAATTTTTATACGGCCCACGAGTCTTTGACTTGGAGTTACATTCTTTCGAGAAATATCTATCAGACTCTCAAGGTTTGGTTTCCTTACGGTGTTTTCTTTCACCGAAACAAGTGATAATTATTACACAATACGCACATGAATCCGAAATAGTGGTTCGAACTTGAGACCAATGACTTTGCAGTCTGACTGTCCCACCACTAGGCTACCACTTAAATACATCTATCTGTCAAAATCCGGTGTCCGTAGTCAGTCCGCAATACGGCAGAATTATGATCGCAACTTTAAAAGTACCAGGTGCTCATAAGGACGTAGGCACTTACCTACTACATCTAAATAGGCCGTTTGGCTCTTCATGGGGTCGGTGTTGAGCTGGCACATGTACCAGCCTCGGTCCGACTGCCGCACGTCATGTATGTGCAGGAACCACACCCGCCGGTCACTGTGGTTGACGGCGATACGGTGGTTCTTCGTGATGACATGAGTGGCTATCGTCAGGATCGTCTGCGTGTCCACGCGTAGCCACGCCACCTTTAAACAAGGAGTTTTTAATATAAAGTACCCTTTTTGTTTGTCTAATTTTTCTTATGACCACTTAAGGTATTGGGTATTCACTTTCGTTCCTTAGAAGTTAAGGTATTTTGGGCGTGATAATGAGGTATGATTGATGTGGTTCTAGGTCAACGAAACTTAATAACAGTTATTATAGTAATAAAAAATATGTTTTATCTACTTGTAAAATGTTTTCTGATATTTCAGTCACCAAAAAAGAGCGACACAGAAGAATTTACTTACGAAATGCAAATTAATTAAAATATGGCGTTGTAATTATTATATTCGCAACATACTGTTAAACCATTTGGTGATAATATTAAATAAGTGTTTTACATTTTGAAAATGAAAATATCATTTTGAAAGTAAAGGCAATGAGGCTTATTGTCAATTAAAATTATGATACTTCCAGATATTCCATTTGTGTATAAATATAATTCTCGAAACTGAAAATGAATAAAAATGGTTTCCGTATAATATTGGCTATTTGAAAGGAAGCAGTTTTTTTTTTAATTTCATTTAAAACATATTTTTTTATTGGTAAGGTTTTTACACGTATTTTTTTTTAAACTAGTTGAGGCTGGTGTTTCGTGTCGGTTGACTACTCAGAGAAGAAACAGCCGAAACAAAATCAGAGGTCAAGTGAGTGGTCTTTTTAAGGCCCAGACTTGTTCTTGATGTACGCACATAAGGACTATTCAGATTAGTGTCTGAGATGGTATTTTGAAGATATATATAATTTCCAAATCGATTATTTTTTGCACAGAATTTTACAATTTTAGGTCACTAAGCAAGGATTTATTAAATTCACAGTCGTTTGACAACAGTCAAATTCCTTTGGGTTGAGTGCCTTTGATAAAATCTCTAAAGGAAGTCTGATTTTAAATATTATTTTAAATGTCCTTTGCATAGCGTCAGATCCTTTTTCATCAAAGGGAAGTTTTTCAAGCTACAGTGCACGACAGTACAGGAGTGCGGCTGATTTACAAACCAGGACGATTGTCCCGGCTCCTGGTCTTTACCCAATGTATGAAATAATTTTCTTCGGAATTTGAAAACTTGCTTTATAACCGGATTATTGAAAACTAAGAAATGATTTCGTTAACGTCTCAAAATTATACGAGCGTCCTTGGTAATTAAATTGTTTCCTTCAACTGTTCATAAAGTTCACTAACTTAGAAACTATCTGTTTCACCACCTACGATTAGTTACCGTTAACTTACTTGGCAGGTAATTTCATACAAATTCTGTTCCATTTTTGAATTTATTCGGTAAATAGTGTCTATTCAGACATCGTGAAATCATATGTGCGTAATCTAGTGTCAGAGTTTTATATATCCCGTCGGGACTGCGGGTTGTTGGCAAGAGATACCGCGGCCTCGACATAAAGGGCTAAGAAGGAACATGGGTGGTTTTTAGTCAGTAGATGTCTGACACTCCCTTTCGCTCTGAGTTTTATATATGTGGTTTTATATTGGCCGAGGGTCTCTAATTTGGCTTTATATGCCGTCAAGAAATATCTCTTGGGCATGCTGGTTTCCTCGCGATGTTCACCGATGCAAGTGATAATTATACAGAAACATAAAAATCAAAAGTGCGTGTCTTTTGTTCGAACTAGAGACATAAATATGACTTGGCAGTCCGAAGGTCACACCATTAGTCTAGCATTTCTGCAGTAAGTACTGACTATTTGGACATGGTGAAATAGACCTAAAGTAGGTAGTAATAAAGTTCTAGTTAAAAAGTACTTACCCTGTAAGAGCCGAGGTCATTGACGACACAAGTGAACACAGCCTCTCTTCCCAAAGACACAGTCAAGTTGTTTAGGCTATCTTCAAATCGTGGGACTTCTGTAACAACAATAAATATTATTTCATAACTCCGCCTATTGTTTTACCGTTATCAATTCGCATTATTCATTTTGTAAGGTGTTGTACGTCAGGGTTAATTGTAGAAGGCAGTTTCGTGTTCTAAATATTTTCTGAAGGCAATTAAGTTGTATTTATAGTAAATATTATTATTATGTTTTCACTTTGGACTAGGTTTGTTCATAATTCAATCTAGTTTCTTCCAAGAATTTTGGAAATTCAACTTTCAGTTCAACGACTTTAGCGGGAGATAATGTCCATTTTCCCTTGACGTCATGATAGTGACGCGTCCCTGCTACTGTTGAGTTAAGGTCTGCCCAAGTCCTGACAGGAACTTTGTATTTCTACCTCGTACCCTACCGTGTTGGTTTAGTATTCGTCTAGATTCCCGGGTCGGGCATAGTGATATTTGGTGTTTCCATCAGGAATTGTCATGTCAGAAATATCAGCAACATAGGGGCCCCCTTCCATGTTGCTGACATCTCTTTGAGGCGCGTGTGGAACACGAACGAAAGCCACATAAGCACTGGACTAGAAAGTAATTATTTATTTATAAGTTCAAACGCTCACGATAGCTCTGGACCGATATAGCTAGAAGTCAGGGTGAAAATGTCTACATCATCATCATCATCACTACATATTATAGAACAAAGTCCTCCGCCGCGTCGATCTGTCTACCTGTTCTAATTTAACCGACATCACAGGCAAATAATTAAATCGCTACAAGCAAGAAAATGAAGACTAGTCGTCGAACTATGCTTAACCTTTCCGGGATCACAGGCGTGATGTTATATTATGTCTATAATTATGCCGACAATCAAGCATTAATATACTGATATTTGAAGTTATTTTTTTTAATCGCATGACTAAAATAGGTTCTGAAATATACGTATATTTACCATTTACGATACCTACCTAGCTATATCAAATTAATGTAGGATGGTAATTAATATTACCTCGTAACTATCAAACGTAGGTATTTATTTCCCCTGTGTACAGTCAGCAGCTCCAATTTGTATACACTTAGTAACGTTTATAAGCAATTTTCGCCTTCTGTATTGATTTCATTTTTATGTAACGTAACGAAAGTTATATTTTGGAACCCTGCATCATCATCTGCATAACCTTTACCCAACTATGCTTAGGGTCACCTTGCAATCCTGCCGGATTCAGCTAATTACCGGTATTTTTAACCGACTTCCAAAAAGGAGGAGGTTCTCAATTCGTCTGTAAGTTTTTTTTTTTTTTTTTACTTGAAACGACTGTCTGTTTGACATCCACAACCCAATTTGTATGGGTACGTAATTATGATACCTGCAACGACTGTCAAAGATCTATAAAAGACAAGCGGGACTAAGGGATTAACGTGCTTTCCCAGGCACGGAGGAAACTATGCAATGGGTCACCCATCCATGAACCAACTTAGGCGAGCGCGGCTTAACCTGAAGATCGAAGTTAGTGACTGTTATTGACTGACAGTTTGATGGCACGGTTGGCGCAGTGACTCAAGCAGTTGACTGCTGCGCTACGTGTCGCGGGTTCGATCCCCGCACGGTACAAATATTGTTATGGCCTACAGGTAGTTGTTTCAGGTTTGGCTATTTGTGTATGTGAGTTTAAATGTTTGTAAACGCACCCACGATACAGGAGAAATTCCTAATGTGGGGCAACGTTTCCTTTAAAATATAAAAAAGACGTGTGGCACTCGGAGACTGCCGCGGTAAAGCTATTGCATAGCATTTTTTATCAACTTATGCAATTATAATTATTTATTTATTTTATTAATGCAGTATTTAAATATAGTATTTCAGTTCTGTGCCTTCGGCTTGACCTTCGGAGATAACCTACCTTACCTATCTGCACACACATGTGTCTACTTACGTTCCTTCGTCTCTGTTCGTGTTCCAGGCGCGGGGGTGAGGCGCGGCGACGCGCCGTCCCCCGCGCGGGGGGCGGCGGCTGCCGCGCGCCGGGAGAGCGCGCGTTCTCGTCAGTACGCTTACTGTTACCTGATGTACGCACATGTTTCGCTTATGTAGTGATTACGATTAAAATAAAACGTACCTATTATTTGCGAAGTGTTCTATTTCAACGTTGTTGAAACGTTTTGTGAGTGGTTTACCATTGGATATCGGGGTAAGTCATTCAATCGTTTTATTCTTTGTTTCTGTGTTGTTATGTTCAAGGTGCGGGTTTACTCTGAATTTATTGTGAATGTGAAATATCGCAAGCTTAGCATGCTCAATGGCATTGCAGTTAGCATAATTTTTGTCGGACATGCCATCCACAAAATATGCACGAGTTATTATTGTATTTGTCGGACATACCATCCACATATATACATACCTACATGAGACGATCTCGACGCAGCAACTGCGCTCGTTTGACATGTCGGCCATTCAGCCACAGTCCGTCTAGTTATAGCCACAGCCCGAATAGTGGGCAGCGCGGCCCGAAACTTGGGCGGCGCGGCCCAGGACTTGAGCGGCGCGGCTCAGGATTCCGGCGGCGCGGCTCATGACTTGAGCGGCGCGGCTCATAATTTGGGCGGCGCGGCTCAAAACTTTGGGCGGCGCGGCTCAAAACTTTGGGCGGCGCAGCTCAAAATTTGAGCAGCGCGGCTCATAGATTGAGCGCCTCGGCTCGATTATTATTAGGCTTTGCTTAATAAGTGAGCCACTAGAGGTAAATTTGAATGGACCTACTTGGGTTTTGCATGACCGCTTTGCTTTGGCTTCAGATGACTCAACGAGGGAACCTGGTAACCCTCGGCGAGCTACTGGACGAGCATGCAGCTACGGACCAGGACGAGGAGATTTTGGAGCGGGTGAAGGTGCTAGCACAAGAGCAACTACCGGATGGCTGGTCATCCTGGGAGGTGACTACAGCAACAAAAGAAGAAGTGTTCGGTGAGAAGTTCGATCCCAATATACTAAATAAATTAGTATTCGCCCTGCCTACCGTGGGCCTAGTCCGCGCATTTGTACCAGAGGCGGATCACCTTTCGGAGAAAGGGTACCGAGACATAAGGTGTAAGCTTCTTGATTGGGCCTTTACGCGGGCTCTTATTCTCGGGCCACCAGCTGTGGCAAACCGCATACGGGGCTCAGCAGCGCGCACTGAGCTTTTTAAACAGTCAGTCGAGGCACTACGGCCACTGTTACACACAAGGGCCGAAGCCGATCAAATTCTTTCCGGTGCCCGCTCTGAAACAGAAGAAACTAATCGGAAGAGAAGGAGTACGTCCTCTTTAACGTCACGAAGTCAAGAACCTTCGGCACGTAGACGCAGGAGGGACTCAGACTCACCATCCACATCGCGGGATGCCAGAATCGAAGCTCTGGAACAAAGAGTGGAGGGTATGTTTGCTGTTTTGTTGGAGAAGATAGAGCGGCGACAACAGTCCGACTGTGATTCCGATAAAGAAAACTACTACTCCAACGATGAAGAGGATGCAGTTTCGGAGACCTCTGATTCTCCGTCATGGAGAGCACCTGCTCTGGACCCGAATTGGCAAGTCGAGGGAGACGAGAAGGAGCTCGAATTTCTGCCCACAACCAAAGAGGTGGACCCTCTGATACCCGAGCCTTCGGCGCAACTTAAGAAGGAAGGAATCGAGTGCCAAAGGCTGGGCACTGATAGCTGGAACCGGATCCGTTACAAGGAAGTGGAGAAGCACTTGCAGGCGGCGTCAGTATTTAGCGCTCTTAAAATCAATATGGAGCTGGGCACTCTAGCTACTCAACCTTCTCCCTGGCTTACGAAGCAAGAGAATCTCCTAGGCACAATCACGCACGGGTTGCTACTCCAACGTAGGGCCCTTGCGGAAAATTTAAACACAATTGTTAAAAAGTGTCCGAGTGCCAGCACAGAATTAAGGCAGCTAGTGGCGGAGGACTCCACCTTCAAGACGATTTCAGATCAACTTCTGCAGTTTGTATGCGCTCATAGGTCCGAGACCATCGACCTTCGTCGTAAAGCATTCAAGACAAGGAATGAGATCCTTAATAGCGCACTCCACAATATTCCTCCATCACCGACCCACTTGTTTGAGGAGAAGCAGCTTAGTTCTTTAGTCAAGGATAACGGAGGAGTGACAGCTGTTTTTATCTCACCAAGAGCCACGGAAAAGACCGTAAATTCCTTTCGTAAACCAGCTCCACCTGCTAGATCCAAAGCCACGAAACCATCTTGGCGCTCCCGACCGGCTACTCAATACTCCGCTAACTATCACTCATCGGCCTACAACTCATCCTCTCACAACTCATCATCCCGCAATCCGCCATCGAAAAAACCGTCTAACCACGGTCAACGTAGGGGTAGGGGTGGAAGCGACAGGAAGTCTCGAAAATCCCGTGCCACATATTGACGGTTTTCGAGGGGGCCAGCTGGGCGAGTTCCGAACACAATGGGAGAAGATAGGGGCACCAAAAGCGATTTTAAAAATAATTTCGGGTTACACAATACCTTTCGTGTCCAAACCGCCTTCTATCCCCCTGCAAGAAAACTTGGAAAGATTCGCGACAAGACCCTCAAACGCAATGTCCAAAGAGCTCAGGCAGCTTCTAGCCCAAGGTGTAGTCGAGAAGTGTCATTCCAAGACTGGATTTCTGTCGCGAATGTTTCTAATTCCAAAAACAAACGGAAAGCTCAGGCAAATTTTCGACCTTCGACGCCTGAATTGCTATTTAAACCCTCGAAAATTTCGCCTAGTAAACCAGGCTCAGGTCCCCGATTTTCTCCAGCCCGGCGACTTCTTAGGAAAGCTAGACATAAGTCAAGCCTACTTTCATGTGCCAATAAAAGTGAGCCACCGGAGATTTCTCGCGTTTTGTTATGCAAACGGACTCTTCCAGATGTCGTCCCTTCCCTTCGGCCTGTCCAGCGCACCGTTAGCCTTCTCTCGCGTCACCAAATGGGTAGCAGGGTTTCTTCGAACAAAGGGACTACGAGTTCTAGTATATTTAGACGACTTCCTATTTGCACATCAAGACCCAGATGTACTAAAAAGTCAAATGAGCTATGCAGTGGGTCTTCTACAAAGTCTCGGCTGGTGTGTAAACTTGGAAAAGTCTGTTCTGGAGGCCACAACAAGTATCGAATTCCTAGGGATTGTGTGGGATACCGAAAGAAACGAGAAAAGACTCCCGGAAGAGAAAATAATTCGATTATTGACAGATTTAGAGAAGGTATTGCAAAAACGTCAATGGACGTGGCAGTTAGGAACCTCACTCATAGGTCGACTGGGTTTTGCAGCTTTGGTGACCCCTCTAGGTCGTCTATTTACCAGATGTATTCAGCGCGCCAGCCTGAAACTGTCTCAGAACCAGCCCGACCGGCTGCGTATCTTACCGCCTCAGGCTGTCAACGACTGCCGTTGGTGGACTCTCAATGTCAGAGTGCCAGGGAAAATGTTTCATCCAGAGCCTACGATTTTTGTAACGACAGATGCGTCAGACGAAGGCTGGGGTGTTCAAATCGGCGATGGTCACCTATTGGGGAAATGGACCAAAGAACAAGCTACTTGGCACATAAACAAAAAGGAATTATTCACCGTGTACATAGCTTTAAAGAAATGTCAGAACACGGTAGCAGGACAATCGGTCATGATTCAATCCGACAACAAAACGGTGGTTTCGTACCTGAGGAATCAGGGAGGAACACGATCTATGGTGTTGTTAGAGGAGTCCAGAAAGATCTTGTTACTAGCGGAGAGCTTAGGAGTAACCATTCATTCCTTTTACCTTCCAGGCCGATACAATTCCATAGCCGACAGATTGTCAAGGGGAAAAAGTCTCCCGGATTGGCATGTCGTAAACGAGGTCACGACAAAAGTGTTCCTAAAGTGGGGTACCCCTCAAATAGATTTGTTCGCAACCAGTCGATCGAAAGTAGTCTCGACATATGCGTCGATAGAAGCATGGGACTCACAGGCGATGTTCATCAACGCATTCAGCCAGACCTGGCATTACAAACTGGCATGGATCTTTCCGCCTCCACCTCTAATACCCAGAGTACTACGGCACCTCAACCAGTCATCAGGGACCTACCTACTGATGGTTCCTCGCTGGGAGACAGTTTTTTGGAGAGGCGACCTGAAACGAAGGGCTCTGGAAGCCCCCATTCAGATACGCAATGTCAACAGTTGCCTGATCGACCTGTCCACCGATCGCCCTCTGCCGAACGCAGGAGACCTCTCTTTCGAGGTTTGGAGGATACGGGGTGGAGTGAACTTATAGCAGATATGGATCCTGGCGATATTGATCTTGTTCAGTCAGCATGGCGTGATTCCACGTGGCGCACTTATCAGTCTAGCTGGAAACAATGGGTCTCGTGGTGCAGACAAAATGGGAAAAGCCCTAGTAATCCTCGACCTCAGGATTTAGCTACCTATTTGGGGTACCTATCCCGTGTTAGAAAGCTCGCAGCTTCAACCATTCTGGTTCAAAAGTCAGTTATTTTAACGTTGGCCGATCCTACACAGGAAAAAAAGGTTAGCCGCTCACCCTTTAGTTTCAACAATAGTCAAAGCTATAGGAATCAAAAAGTGCGCATCCTCATCATCAAAGTCACAAATCTGGGACGTCCACGATCTGCTAAGATGGTTGAGATCTCATTGCCCAAATGAAGATAGCATATTCCAGGTGTCCCGGCATGTAGCCTTGCTTTTATTGTTGGCGTCAGGACGTCGTATCCACGACCTTACACTCTTATGCATTGACGATCAACATTGCGATAGATCAAGCTCTTCGATAACGTTCTGGCCTAAATTCGGCTCTAAGACCGATAACATCAAGAATCGGCAGTCAGGATGGCAGTTATCTGGCTCAGATGACCCTGCATTGAGTTTAGTCAAATGGGTGAATTGTTTGATAGACTTGTCAGCAAGTAGAAGAAGTGCTCGGCCGAATTTGCATAGTCTATTTATCACTACGCGTGGTGAAGTAAAGGCCGCCACAAGAGCTATAATTTCAGGTTGGATTAAGGCTCCTTTTCGAGATTTAGGTATAAACTATAGTCCGGGCTCAATTAGATCAGCCGTTGCGTCGAGTGACTATCAAAATAACGTCCCTTTAGACATTATTCTGAAAAGAGGGAACTGGAGAGGTTCCGACAATTTCTTTAAGCATTATTGCAAATCGCTAGAACGTCCTGGAAATGAAAACTTAAATGTACTTAATAATTCATTCTCGGCAGTTTGATTAGCTGTTACTGTATCTAAAGATTGTACCTGTGATCTTATTTATAAAGACTGATGATACCTCACTATTTTAATTAACATACATACTTAATTATCTAATTGTTATTTTGTCTTTAAAAGTCTAATTTGACAACGAATGTTTGATTGACTAACGTCTTATTTTGTTACTATTAGACAGAGCTCCATTAATTAGTTCGATTATACTAACTCTTTGAACGATGTAAGTGAGACCTAAGACTTTTAAGATAAGGATTTGTACTAGATTCAAGATTCTTAAGGGAAATAACAATGTCTTCATTTACATAAATCTGGGTTTTATTTCAAGAATGCTTGACACCTACTTCTGTCACAGTACGCTATAGTTGGAGGGCGCCGGCAGAAAATAGACACGTCTCCGAAGGTCAAGCCGAAGGCACAGAACTGAAATAAGACCGTTTTCCACCCCAAAGGGAAGAAAACGAGTATTTCAGGTCTTGCCGAGGCTTGACCGAAGCAAGCCCTTGCCGGCTCTTCGGAGTAAACATACTAACGAGAACGCGCGCTCTCCCGGCGCGCGGCAGCCGCCGCCCCCCGCGCGGGGGACGGCGCGTCGCCGCGCCTCACCCCCGCGCCTGGAACACGAACAGAGACGAAGGAACGTAAGTAGACACATGTGTGTGCAGATAGGTAAGGTAGGTTATCTCCGAAGGTCAAGCCTCGGCAAGACCTGAAATACTCGTTTTCTTCCCTTTGGGGTGGAAAACGGTCTTATTTATACTTACACTTTTACTAATCATCCTCATCTTTTATAAAATGTCCTTTTACGTCTCATGTCGCGCCTTGGCGACAACTATTTTTGTTGGCAGCCTTATAATCGATCTTATTCGATTTATTAACTTTGATTTTGCTGTTTTAAAATATTAAATCTAATAATTTTTCAATGTTTACTTTTCATCTGACATTACGTCAGTTGTCAAGATGTCATTTACTTTTTCTTTTATTTTGTGTCATAGTTTTTCTTAGTGGTTAGAGCTATGAAGGTTACATTTGATTTATATAATTTAATTTATTTTTATTAATATGTTTGCTCAAATAATGTAATTTATTGATAATTTCTATTAATAGTAAAAAAAATTAATTAACACGCTCACAGAAATTCTTTGAGGAAGTTTTTGACTGAATAATAAAATTAAATACAGGCAACTCACAATTTTTGATTTCAAGAAATTGTCAAGTGTCAATTCGTTAGGTTTTTTTTTTTTTTTTCGTTACGGAATTTCTGGATTCGGTCCCCACGCTCAAGGCCCGCGATAGAAGCTATGCAATAGCTTAAAAAATATATTATTTATTATAAAGTAGATCATTATTATCTTAAAGTTGCAATTGTAATTTCACGAGAAATTCGCGTTTTGTCACGTAGTGTATCCATAGTCTATTGCTGGTGAATGTAACTCTATACAATATAGACTTACTACAATACTAGCACTGTATTCCGTCTGAAGGCAACTGTGATGTAATAGAACATCAATACCGAATTAAGAGCTTCAGCTAACGCTTGGCTGAGCTGTTTTGTTGTCGGTAGAGCATCTAATTGTTCTGCTAATGAGTTGTATCGGTTTCAATTATTGATTGTATAAACTGCTGGCTTTTGTTTTCGACTAATTATAATATTGGGATGGCATGTTTAATTGTTGGTGTATGCGTGACTCAGGAACCTGTCCATAGTGCTTTATTTTATAGTAGTAGTAGTTTAGTGAACTTGAAAGTATACTCATTTATTATTTATACATTTATTGCGTTCCATTTAAAAGAAATTAACTCATATACACAATACTCACCCACACTGTTACATACTCACACGCACACACACAAACACACATTCAGCCACCCAAAAACCCACTCGCATACATCACACAAGTGCGCTCCTTTTTACTCGACTGCGGCGAAGTCCAAAAGGACTATTTGTATTTTGATTTCATTTTATTTATTTTTCAGATCATGTGTTTTTTGTGTTTCATGTTTAATGTTAAGTGGAAGATTGGAGTCACTTAACACAAGTATGTAGTTAGTAGTAGTGTAGTTGTAAATTGATGTAATTGAAATAAACACGTTTATTTTGTATTATTATTTATATATACGCTACACATTATACACCTTGAAATGAACTGGGCTTCTTGGCTACATTACAACCTTAATGTATTTCAAATTGTGCATAGCTGATAGGTACATACTTTACACAGTAGAGTCTGAGAATGTTAAACACACACATCATTTTGCGATGTCTAAAAAGACTCATTCATGGATTGCGAGAAATTTTATTTCACATCTAAATGGGAGTCGAATATCAATGGCAATAATAAATCCCCAAAAAGTGCTGCCATATAAAATAAATGTGTAATAAATACATTATCGAAAATATATAAAATCCTGCATAAAATAAGTAGTAATAACGGAGCTAGAATCGACGATAAAAATGGGATTGATGAATGGTAAACAGCTGGTTCAACTAATTATCTACTAACTGCAGAACAATAGATTTATTTTCAGCCAGTATCGACGGCTCAGCTGACCTCGGCAACATACATTTTAATGATCAACCTTTTTTGTTATTAGGTGGCTAACAGGCAGTTGAAGCTAGTGGCCAAATAATAAAAGATATTTGGGGCGATCTTCTGAATTATCCGTGCTTGCCTAGGTTGTTTCTTGGATGGGTGACCACCCATTGCATACCGAGTTTTCTTCGTGCTTCGAAATGTGCGTTAAGCCATTGATCACAGCTGTTGATTGTAGAAGGTTTACAGTCGTTACAGGTAGTCAGTGTGTCGAAATTTTGATAAGTATTCATACCAAGGGATATCTTATCATCAAGTAGTAACTAGGTTGTGGAGGTCGGATAAGCAGTCGCTCCATGTACTGGTATTTAGCTGCATCGGGTTAGACTGTTTGCGGACCCTAACATAGTTAGGTAAAGGCTAAGCAAACGATGGTGAGGACCGACGTAGCACCGGTTCACCTGGTAATATGCCGCCACCGCCTATATAGGGTGTAAAAGTATCCTTAACGCAAACGAAGGGCACTTGTTCTCCCCACCACTGCAATATTTTTTTTGTTCTAGACCATACCTGGGAACCTCTTAGTTACGGAGATATTGGGGGTCAAAGTTCCAAATGTTTCACAGCTGTTTTTATAAATACTAGTTTTTCAGGTTATAACTTTACTTAAATGACCTCCATGACCTGTTTACTATTCAAAGCATCCACTAGCACAATGTTTTAACAGTGCTACATTGAGTTTTACCGTAAAATGTGATTTTTGATAAAAAAAGTCGTTTCCCAGCAACTTTTTTTGCGTAGGGGTACTTAGTTTGATGTACAGAATGCTTGGTTGACGGCTGTGTGATGGGTGGATTTACACCGTGTATATACGTGCATCCACAGTGCCAGGCTGAAATCCGAAATGCGTCAACATTCCAGAGGCAATATTGATATGCCTGGTTTGAATTATAAACTGGATTACAGTCACGTTGCTCAGGCAGTAAAATGTGTTTCGTAAATAATGATAGCAAAGGACCGAATTCAAAATTTTTAATCATCAGTCCGCGCCATTAATTGTTGGGTTATTTGTTTATAAATTAGACAAGATCTTTAAATGCTCCAAATTGTAATCAAAATTCTAAGACACGCTACTTTGAAATTTCATCGCATGTTTAAAATTATTCTTAGACGACTGTAATCTTGTCAAAATACCGATCTCAAACACAACCTGCTAAAGTTTATTAGAAATTCTATTGATGTACCTACTCACAAAGTTATCGTAATTATTTCGTCAGAATCTTATATTATCTCTTTACAGAGCATTTCATTAGACTCAATTTGTGTTATTAAATTGAAATAACGATCAATTAGGTATTTGCTTTATATTTTACTTGGATAATGAGGAACACTGAATCGCCTGAATCCAAGTCTTTGAGCCGTTTGTATCTCTGACAGATAAAGTGATCAATTTGAACAAAGTAGTCGTTGGTATGAAGGCGACATGTTTATAGGCGTCCATATATCACTGAGCTTTATCTCCACACTAATGTATCAGTATGTATATATAAATGTTATTGTTGCCGGCAGTGTGTTCGCTCACGTACAGTCCTAAGCATTTATTGTGCCTAGAGCAAATTTGCTTGCGGGCCGCAATATCCAAGTGAACGGGCCCTGGGGTGCTATCTTGTTTTATTTGCGCGCCAGACCCGATAATGAACGTTTTTTCTCCGTATCTATTCCGAGCATTCAATATACTAAAGGTGTAATAAAGGGTAACATATTAGTAGTCCTCCCCTTCCTCTTGCTACTGAAATTTTATTGTCGTATAATATAATCAAAATGGACATGTTTAGACCAGGGAATGATGCTTAAAATAGGCTTTCAATGTATCACTTTAAGGTTCAAAATGATTTAAGAATCGAGATTAAGCAAATAAAAACAATGGATAGGTATATATGATCGGCAATAAAATGGGCAAGTTTTATAGCTATTCCATTTTGTGGCCAGTATCTTATCGTAGTTTAAAATCTTTGTTGTGTAATATTAGTACTAAACTAGTATACCGCCTTAGAGGTTTTTTTCTTGTTGTTGATACAGACTGCAGATTCAACAGAGCTAGAAACGAATCCGTAGCACTATACGCTGATTAACATCATAATGTAACCTAATTGGGCTTTCTTAGGCCGCGTACTGTGGAAAAATCCTGAAAGTTTCCCCAACAACCGGTTAGCTTACCTACGGAATATAAAGCGTGACTCCACCTTGCGCGTATATACGAATAAAGAGTGTTTCTAAGGATATTACATTTTTGCGATTTCATAGTATAGCTAATGCTAATGAATATAAATCAGACAGTTTCATCAATATTTTCCTTATACATTTCATGGTCAACACGAAATATAATGAGCATGATTAGCATATAATGTGGCTACATAATCCACCACGTGGGCGAGTTCGGGTCGGTAGATGTCACATCTCTTTGAATATTTGGCTCTAAGTCATGCCGGCTTCCTCACGTGTTTTTTTTCACCGTTTTATGAGCAGTGGTGATGAAATAAATTACTGGTAATAAAAATATAAAAAAAGTAATGCGCCTGCTTGGGGTCGAACCCACGACTTACTGCTCGTAAGTCAGGGCTGCCACCACTGGGCCACCACTGCTCTCAAATAATTATAATATCTCATTTAAATATCTCAGATTGATAAATTCATCTAAAGAATTCTAATTATTGTCGTTCATTTCGTAGATATTTTATAAAATTCCTCACCACCTGGTATCAGAAAGGGTATCTGTTTATAACTTATGAGACGGAGCCCTTTCAAATACCTCTGTACATTTTAGACAATTTCCAGATAACAACCTCGAAACAAAGTTTAAACTCCGCATATTAATGAGTGGATTTGTCTCGATGTATTTCTTCGGAATGAACGAATTGTTTAAGACAAGGAGGTACGTTACTGTTCCCTACAGAAGCTACAAAAGATGATCTTTATCGTTTTATGGGTTCAAGGAGTGGGGTGAACCCCCGGGGAGAATTTATGTCAGAATATTACCCATCCTTAGAGACTCTAAAAGAAAGTTTTAAATGCTTTATGTCGGTACTTGCACATACGATGTTGCGAACGTTAAATTCCATAATGTAGTATGTATTTTTACATCGTAAACTGTCATTCACGTTTGCCGATGTCTGCGGGCGACTGTTTTATCGCTGAGGAAGAATACCATTGTATTCCGCATGACAGAAAGGCAAGCACTCCCCTATTGTTTTTTTATCGGACGGCAATTGGCTCTATTCGTCCGTAGTCCGTACACAATTTGTCGAGCCTTGTTAGAGATTGTGTTGATACGTGACGTTGCTCGCTTTCAAATTACATTTTCGGTTTGTGTAAACCCTGGAAAAGGATTGTGTTTTTAAATTTAAATAATTTTCTCTTCATAAATGCGAAGTTCTTGTTTACTATCGTTTTACTTCGTGTCTTGTTGCAATGTGGCCCTCGGGAATGGAGCTGCAGTATATAATATAAGCGCGTTCGATTAGCTTATTGTCTCAGCGCTGTAGTTGGAATTCACTTGTCCCGCTTGTTGAATTAATACTGATAGCACACTAAACAAACACTCGTTGTGGACTTCATAGAAACTGTCGTACTAATTGGTCCATTCCAGAGATAGTCGTACCTAATGTAAACCAATTTAAATTATAATACTGTAGAATTGTAGATGGTATATTAGACAGCTGAATAACATGTATTTTAATAAAATATTTTTCTAGGATGTCGGCCACATTTATTCAGAACAAATTAATGTAACCGGTACAGAGTCTGAGAGCACGCACAGAAAATATCTACGACCTACGCGGAATTCGAAATTAGAGGACGCGACGCAATGGCCAGTTGAACCGGACCTGGACCGGCCGATATAATTGTAAAAGTGATACATTTATCATTACAATATTGAGTTCTTAAACACAAATCTTCATTTGCCTTGCCTTCTCGCATTCCAGCGTTACCGTCCGTTTCACACAAACTTTTAATAAAAATTTAAAAAGCTGTCAAAGCAATTAAAATACACTTGATACTGTTGATTTCCGACAGTTTCTTTATTCTCCAACCAGCTCGTTGCCTTGGAGCTGACTTATAAAGCAAATGTCACGAACAACCATGCATAAAATCCATTGTAGCGAACTACAAAGGAAATAATATTTTATCACGTTTTACTGGTTTTTACTTTTTTAAACTTCAATCCATGCATTCATATCAGCACGACCGACCGTCTCTCTGAGGGGATTCAAAGCCCAGTTGCTGGTATAACTATACTCGTAGGTACATGGGTATGTTTCTTGCACCTTTAAAGTTGTACTATAAAACGGACAGCGGACTTAAAGAGGAATGTTTATAGCGCGAAGCTTTTGCGACATCAAACGTGTGAAGATGTTTTACGGACCAGTGCGAATTGGAATCGTGAGCATCACGTATCCTTTTCTATTTTTCAAATTCTATGCTTGAGATCTGAAAATGTGAGAAGGAAAAAAAAGGTGAGAATAAATCTTGAAGTAGGACTTCTAAGTGTTTTTTTTCCATTCTAGCTTTTTACTTTTTAGAAGCGTGTGAAGGCATCACATATATCAGTCACGTGAAACGTAGAATGTGGAAAAAAGTAATGAAGAAAGAAAATCGAGTGATAAAAAGAAAAATCATTTGATCTTTTTGATCCCATTGCCCATGGTTTGTTTCTTTTATTTATTAAATCACGTGTACATCATGTATCACGACTGTAAAGTGTTAAAAGTCGCGGTTACTAAGGTACTAGATTATTACTTAGATAGCTAAATGTAATAATGTTTATAGAACAAAAACGTGCGAATAGATATATGGTTCATCTATTATAAATGACTTCTAAATTTGCAATGCATTTTAGGTGAAGAATTGCCCGAACGTAACAAAAAGATACTTTCATGAAGTACAGTCTAGGAAGTGTTTAGTACTTACTATACTACCTATACCTATTTCATCATTTGCGCAGCCTTTTCCCAACTATGTTGGGGTCGGCTTCCAGTCTAACCGGATGCAGCTGAATACCAGTATTTTACATGGAGCGACTGCCTATCTGACCTCCACAACCCAGTTAAAACTAGGTAATACGATACTCTTTGGTAAGACTGGATGTCAGAATTTCAGGTCACTGACTACCTGTAACGACTGCCAAAGATCTATAAATGGCAGCTGGGACCAACAGCTTTACGTGCTTTCCGAGGCACGGAGGAAACTCGGTCCATCCGCATCCACAGACCGACCTAGGCAAGCACAGCTTTACCTAAAGATCGACCCGAGTGGCAGTTCTTATTAAGCCACGAGCTCCTCTATATATGTATCCTCTATATATACCTATTTATGTATTGATTAATAATGTTATGGCATCGAGTTGCCGTAATTGTCATAATATAGGCACACATACGAACACAAATCATAGATCTATGGTTTGCGTTGGTATGTGTATATGTTTTTCCAAAATGGTTTGTCAAGAGGTTTTTTGATTGATTCGAGTGGTTATTTAGCCACAAGCTACTCATTTTCGTTTTTTTAGCCAGACATGTTTAATTACATTCATCACAAGATACATTTAAGTTGTCTAGAGCAAGTCTAGAAGTTCGTTTTAGGGCTCATAATCATTCGTATACAAATTAGTATTCATTGCTATAACTTGTTTCTAGACAGCGTTTGTCTTATTAGAAAAATATTTACAATTGTTCTGTCTTCTACGTGGCAATTGTCTTACTAATGAAACATGTAAGTCGTTGATAAACTGCCAACTTCGTGAGAAAAACGTCACCTGTAAACCGCAGTTCGCACGCTCAAGAAACGCTCGCAAAACGCCGATGCCGTAGCGTGCTTCATCGTAATAAAATGCTAACGGAAAAATCCAAAGTGTTAATAGAATATTCAATTTACAATCGAAATACTGAATTTCATTTAAAACTTATGAAAGTTATCATGAAATGATTAGTTTAACAAAAAATAGTTTTTATTCGTTCACCTTTTCGCTGGGTTTGGTTTAATTATGCATTACTTTGACTTAGTTTTACATAATAATAGGCAAGTAAAGTTTACAACAGAAATAGCTGTTATGAAAACAATACCTTCCTGTTATTATTTATTTTATATACCTACTTTGTTTTTTGTACATTCGTTAGTTTCCAAATTCTTTTGTATACTGGATTCGATGGCTTTCTAGGGTGGTGATCGAGAGCGAAAAAGTGGCTAACATGTATAACTTTGGGTGAAAAACTCCAAGTACAAAACGAACATCCCAGAACACCATACACGACAAAAAAAAAGAGACAAAGAAAAAAAAACAAAGAAAAAATACTTAAAATAAACTAAAGTACTAAACCGATTTGGATGAAAATTCGATGAGACCAATCGGAAAGCATATCCTTTCATAAAAAAGAAGATTTCTTCAAATGGGTTCATAATGACGGAGTTATGGCATAAAAAATATACTATTAAAAACATACAGTCAAATTGAGAACCTCCTCCTTTTCTGAAGTTGGTTAAAAAGGAACGTATTTTGACCGTGACTGTACCATATTTTCTTTTACCTCCAAAACCCTTTGGGTTTTACATACATATAATATTGGTAACGAAATACGATTCAAATTATATTTTTAATAACATTTCACGCTAACGAATGGTTTAGAATTATATGTATCGCTAATTATGTTTCAGTTAGCTAAAGCGTTAATTTGGTACCTAATATAATTATTTAAATGTGTTTTAGTGTGATGTCCTAGAGTAAATGTGGAATGAAGTTTATGTCAAAATAAACATTAATTGAACCCGTCTAATGCGTGTTATGTACAACTAAGTTTTAATTATGAAGTTCGATCGCTCGTTACATCTTCAATCAGTTGTAAGCAATTTGTAAATACTAAGATCTCTTTAGAAACTAAAGTTTAGTCTTTGTAACAGAGCTTCTTTAGTTTCTCTATTTATAAAACATTAAAGTATTTATAATATTGTCTGGCGCTCGATCTTTAATATTTTAAAGTCACTTTAGCTCAACGTAGTCTAAAAAACAGTCAGACATGACTTTGTGGTTCATTTTATAGATAGTTGTTTTTCCCGAACTTATGAAAAACATGAAAAGTCTATTGCAGGAACTTATGAAAAACATGAAAAGTCTATTGCAGCTGCTAGTTGTAACTGTAGTCATAGTCAACAATGGATATTCCAGACTCGCAGACATTTAAACTCCTTTACGTCTACTTGTCAGACTTGGTGATGCTGCTTACCAGGAAAACCTTTTATGCAAACTTTGTTAAAGAGACAAAAGAGGAAATTATTCATTAGGTATTTATATTCTGCGATGTCGGTTTGTTTGGCAGTGTCTATAAATATGATATTCTAGCATGCCGTTAAGGCATAGTCGATATTGCGTAATCTAAACGATCCTTAGGTGGAATTAAAAATAACGTTGTTCACCTTTTTTTTTTGGCGGGTGGAAAATCATCAAATAACCCCTCCCGCTCTTGGGCAGAGCGAAAGGGCGTGTCAGACTTCTACTGACTAAAAAACCACCCATGTTCCTTCTTAGCCCTTCGTGTCGAGGCCGCGGTATCTCTTGCGAACAACCCGCAGCCCCGACGGGAACGTTGTTCACCTTTAAGCGCAAAGAGTGATCACGCACATTACACATTTTTCGATTTATTTACGATCTTTCAAATTGCGCAAAATAGCAAAAGCATTGGCGACAATAGCGTTTTAAAACCAACAAACTAATAAAAACAATATCATTTGCTACCAAACCGTACACGATCGTTTTACAAGACTTTTCCATTTGTACAAAAGAAAGTATATCCAAGTTTTATTAACAAGACCTCATTAAGGCTAGACATGAATGCAAACAATAAAACCTCTAGCCGCATTTCACAGTGGTCGCATTTTTTCTAAAAATAATGTTTGAAACCTATAATTTAAACGTCAATATTTGTCCTGTTTCATATTACAGATCTCTACTGAATAATAAACGAGAACGGGTCCTTTAAAAGTGCGAACATAAAAAATAAATTGCCGATAAATCACAATATTGTGTAAAACCTCACTTAATCTTAATTTGGGGCGATGCCTTTGAATGGGCGTTATGCAACGCGACTTATTTGTGCCGTGACTTAGTTGTGAATAGCATCGACAGGCAATATTTTCTCTTTACAACGAGGTTGGTACAAGACAACGCTTTCAGGCAATGACTTGTGCCGTGGGGGGCGGTATAAATATTTGCGTATCGCGTCTCCGGCTGGCGTGGGGCTTGTGTACCCGCGCCCGCGCCCGTTGCCTGCCCGCTGCCTCTGCTCCAAACGCGACTCGTCACGCGACCACGGCGGCACTACTACCTCAATGTAAGAAGTTTATTCCACTTTAAATATCCTACGTGAATCGATATGTTCTACAAATTAAGGTCGGTTATTACGCCATACTACTGTAGTTCTGTCTAGAACAGCTCGCGCTAAAAGAAAATGTGAAAACTTTTCCGTACCACCCAAGGGAGGAGTTTCCATGAATTATCATAGTCCTAGAATAGTAGAAGTAGAAAGGAACGTGTGAGATTTTCAAATAAAGATACTATGTCGTTTCAACGTGAAGATTTTATGTGAAAATAAACTTATTATTGCTTTTAAAATCGTGGTTATTCTCAGGAACAAACGGCTCTAGTACAACTTTACTTCATTAGTGGCATTCGCTGGCAAATTACGAACGTAATAAATGTACTTACAAGAATTAATTAACAAAATTAAGCAACTGAAGTCTACGCAGGTAAGTTATTATCACTACATAATCAAGTCGAGTTTAAGGGAGTGAAAACTTTGGAGATAAGAAGTGTTGCAAAGAAGATTATTTAAAATATTGAGTAAGTAACAAATTTTCGAACGATCGGCGTGATTCGATAACTTTTCGCCGAAGTTGGCTGTAAGTTTGTCAAAGTTTCCAGCCGTGTTTCTGAACCTTATCGTCCGTGGAAGTAACAAGCCGAGATAAATGAAGTTTAGTTGCTCTTAATTTAATGGCTGGCCGGAAGTTTGGACGACGACGTGACCGGATGGAAGGAGAGCTTCTTTCCTACCAATTATTCGGCTAATTAATAAGACATTGTATTGATAGGATTGTTAGCACCCTTCATAACACTTGGAAACTTTGTTTAGTAAATTCACTAAAACAATTAGGTTGGAACAAACGAGGAGTGACTTATCGCATCAAAACAGTTACAAAACGAACAACATCATTGTTTGCTTGAGAAAAATAAGAAGTTGCTCACAATTAAAGTGTGCCAAACGAGTTGCGGGTCGAAGTAACTACGGTAAATGTCTTCAAAGTCTCTCGAACACCGCAACTGAGCAAATGGCGAACGATTTAAACGCTTTCTTAAAGGATTTATCGGAGATGACACAAGAACAAGAGAAACGGAGGAATCGGGGAGGCAAAGTCCTACCGGGGTACGACGGGCTAAAGCGGGAACCAAGATTTATTGGGGGGACAAATTGTAACAGAATCACTGCTACAGATAAACCCCTAATTAGTTTATCAGTTATAAATTAAACATTATTGCCTTTTTTACGAGGAAATGATTGGGGTAACTCAGCGGTGGGTTTGTCAAGAGATGCTCGAGTTTAATTTGCTAGCTTTTACCCGCAGGTTGGCTCGTGTTTTGTTGGTAGTTGTCATACGGGAATGCTTTAAAAAATAATCATATTATGACATTAGGAGATAATGCAGCTAGGGCACGCCACGATAGTGGCGGTAAGTCCCCTCTTTGAGGAGTGGCTGGAGAGGCGCCACGGCGCCCTCACCTTCCGTCTGACGCAGGTACTCACCGGACACGGTTGTTTCGGGAGGTACCTGCACCGAATCAGGCGGGAGGAAACGCCCGGATGCCACCATTGCGAGGATCGGCCGGAGGACACGGTGGAGCACACTGTGGAGGTGTGTCCCGCTTGGGCGGAGCCCCGCCGTGTTCTCGTAGCGGCGATCGGCGGCGGCGACCTCTCGCGTCCGGCCCTGGTGCAAGCCATGGTCCGGGGCGAGGAGGAATGGGACGCCGTCGCCTCCTTCTGCGAAGCAGTGATGCTAGCAAAGGAGGTGGCGGAACGTGAGAGGGAGAGAACCTCTCGTCCCAGCCGCCGCGGGAGGCGCTCCGGGCGTCGGGGGCCACGTGATGGCTTCCGGCCACCGTAGACGCGGGCCTGTGGACGGTGAGTGATGGGTAAGCTCGCCGTCCGTCCGTCTTATGACGACGACAGGCCGTGTCGACGGCGCGTTCGTGGTCCACGCGCGCCTCAAAGAGATGTCAGCAACATGGAAGGGGCCCGCAAGGGCCGACGCCTGTCGAGGCTGCGGGTTGTCCGCAAGGGATACCGCGGCCTCGACATGAAGGGCGAAGAAGGAACATGGGTGGTTTTTAGTCAGTAGAAGTCTGACACTCCCTTTCGCTCTGCCCAAGAGCGGGAGGGGTTATTTGATGATTTCCCACCCCCCAAAAAAAAAAAAAAAAAAAGGAGATAATGCAGCTTCCTATTAGTGAAAGTATTATCGGAATCATATCAGTGGTGCTGAAGATTCAAACTTTAACGTTTTATAAAATTAGTTTAGTTTTATTTAGTTTAGACTAACTTTTGCTCGCAGTTTCGCTCCCATTATGTACGGAAATTAACACGAGGGGACGTTGTAAATGTAGCATATGAAACTCGGGTGTAGTGTAGCTTAGAATTTTTGGAATTGCATTCCGGAGATTACTCCCTACACACATAATATTGTATGGATTTTGCAACCAAACTACAATGCAGAAATCACGGGCAGAAATTAATGTCTAGCAGCCTGTCCTGTACCCGATAGGTTCTGTCAGTAATCCTGAGCGCTGACAGCTGTCAAACGTGACTGGCTTGAGATTCAGGTTCTATGAGGAATGGTAATGCCTCTCTTAAATGTTTTGAATGTGTTTTAAGATGTTGTTTCTTTTGAGACGCAACTAGACAATAGAACTCGTTCATTTCATAAAACGTTTCAATAATCCTTTTATTTATTTTTTTGAAACATTTATTTAAAGAAAATTTAGTACATAGGTGTTACTTACTTCTAAACTCGCAAAACTTTTACGTTATTATTTAGTTAAAATAACAGATTTGTTTTTGTATTGATTAACAACAGTAGTACTTGCATGACTGAATGCACAATTTAGTATAATATAATTCACGTTGAATTCCACATCAAAATTGACCGATAATGCGAATTCGAATTAAACATTGATGTCGATTCTGACCTGAATATCAATATGAAATCAACGTGACTATTCGCAGTTTGTATTTAACCGTTTTATCAGAGCTTACAATTATGATGTGATTTTGACTCTGTGCTTGAACCGGTAGATAGGTAATCGTTTAGGTGAATGAACTTTTTTTTTGTGGTTTGGGAAATCATCAAATGACTCCTCCCGCTGCAGAGTGGTAGGGAGTGTCAGACTTCTACTAACTAAAAACCACCCATGTTCCTTCTTAGCCTTTTGTGTCGAGGCCGCGGTATCTGTTTCTAACTACCCGCAGCCCCTAGGTGAATGACCTTGATTCATATTTAAAGAGGCACTTTTTGGACGGTAAAATCCAAGTGACTGCTATAGAAATCAGTACTCCTGGATTCGGCACGCATAGTGAGCAGGTTTTTCTGTTTAGAGCCCTGACAATCGACCAGTGTGTTCTCTTTTGTTTGTTATTATGAAATGAGTAGAAATAAATTATATTATTGTAAGTATACTTCAACACTTCATGTCTTCTTTCTTTTCTAGGTAGGTTCTTCGTTTCTAGGTAGCTTCTGCGATTGTCTAGAGTCACTTCTCAGGTACGACAAGGTGTTATTGGGTTTTTCCATAGGGAATTTCTCAGCAGCGATTGTATTCGTGCCCGGTTGATGGTAAATATGGTAATATACTCGTCCTCTATTACACGTGACTTAAACATAACTGACGAAATGTGAGGCTAATATTAGGAATACCTCTACCTCCTTTTGAGGTGATGATATTGTATGTTTAAATCAGCTAAACCGGTTTAAAATAAAGGTTGAGCTATACCGGTACCTTTATAAATAAATGTTGGACTAAACCGTTATTAAACCCTTACACGAAATGCATGCGAGACGGGGCGCGGCGTGCGTGTGTGCGGTGGGAAACGTTAGAACTTGTGTATTTTGTACATTTTGTTTGCTACTCTTTTACTTCGTTGTCTCTTTTCCTTCTCTCTTGTCTCTCTTTTGTTTCTCTTTTCTTTCTCTTTGTTGTGTGTGTGAGTGGTGAGGCGGTGCGTCAAAAAAAAACCCTATTTATTAAGGTTTAGGTACCGCTACCGATACATTTATAACGGTTGCGTTACTTCTACCGAAATAAACCGGTATGCATTTCCAACCTCAAAATTCCGCTACTGAAAAAAATAACGGTTTCGAAATATTTCGGTAACCCTTATTTAACGGTATGAAGTCTTACCGAAATTTAAAGGTACCGTAATTTTTGGGTAATTCAGTCCCTGGTTTAAATATCTTCCTATGAATTGTGGAAATTCAGTAGTGGCTTAAACATACAAAGCAAATTGGTCTAAAGATACAGTTTCAGAGATCCAGTTCGCAGACTAAAATTGCATGCATTATCTGAGACGTCAGACATACTGATGAAATCTGAGAATATATTGTGTTGCCCTCGATAATGGTTGAGATTGTTATTTTGAGATAAGACAGTAGATCAGAGAATGCCTTGTGGCATTAAGTCCGCCTATGTACCACTATTGTATATGAAGTTTAAATAAATAAGATCAGGTAATTGAGATTCCTACAAACAAATTGAAAGGAAGAAACCAATTATTTGTATTCATGATATTTTGTTCTGTCAAATATGTATTTGACCTTTTCTTTTTCCAGGGTATTACAAGAAAACTGTGATATTGATATAGAAAAAATCTGTTAGCGGCATGAATTACCTGGATTTTAGGAGTAAGCTAGGAAAGAATGAATCCAGGGCTATCCCAAAGTGCGATGAGTTGAAAATATGGTCGCGGGAAATAAGTATGTGGATGAGCTACACGGCGAGCCCTATACTAGCATTGGGTAATTCCACGGTGAAATGGTGATGATAATCATGGTGAGAAGCCAGTCTTCAATGGACGTCTACTGAAGGTGAATTGACGACATCACATCTCTGCCAGTCCCTCAGGAAACATAGCTGTGATGGTAACATTATTTGAAGGTCGTAATCATTAGCCAGCCCCTGACCGTTTTGATAAAAAATACATTTTTACAAGGTCCAACGAAACCTTGTTACGGCTCAGGGAATTCCGCCGGTTAATCGTCATTTTAATAATTCAAGAACACATGTCTATCAATTACCCCGGAGGAAACTTTAGGCGTAAATTCAACCCTATCGTGGGTTTATGATAAAAAGGTAGAAACTAGGAAAATTAACTGAATAATAAATGTGTGCGACCCCTGATTATGTTCACACGACAGTCGGTGTGCCCCGGGGGCATTTAACCTTTATTCCCGGGTTCCGTATGCGATGGGTTGTTGTGCGCCGCGCTTCATGCCGCTAAGCCGGCTTTCATCCGGGGCCTTGCTGCTCCAACATCTCGGTGGACTGTCCTTCTAGCTAATATGTTGTTGCTCAACCGAAATTTTAGTTATTCATGCACTAAATTTTGCTAGGTATTATTCGGGACGTAATTAATGCTAGAAACGATAAAAAAATGTTTTCATTCTCTGAAATCTTTTATGTTATAATTTACAGAAATGTCAATCGACGTATTTTTATTTTTCAATGTGAGTGAAAGTTATTAGTAATCAACAAATAGACCAATCCGCAATGGGCCCAGGTGGAGGATTATACCCCATTCCCTCTCATAGAGAAGGGTCTGAGTCCCAGCAGTGTGCAGTGGGAATATTAGGCTGATTATGCTTATGCAATTGACTTTACGTAACTCGCATTGTGTGAGTAGTTACACTCAATCAAGCAAATTAATTAGTACCAATATTTCACAAATTCAATTGACACACGTGGTGACATTTATAAACTTGTTTTTGTTGTAATATTTTTAATGCCAAGTAGAAATCGAATAAATTATAAAGTTTTTCAGTACCTACTTAATTTTAAGGCATGGCAGGTTAATCTCCTAAATATGAAAATAACCAAGAAAAAAGTCACAGTTTCAGCAATTCACTGTCCTCTCACATAAGAAAAAGAAATAAACGCAAAGATTTCATACAGAAGCCCCTTTTTTTCATACAAAGATTTGATTAAATTTAAAAAAGCGGGTTGAAACAGCTGCTAGTCGTTTCGCACAAGTTTCTACTAAGGGAAGCACAGCTACCTAATAATATCGTAGGCGAAGGACAACTTAGGTACCTACATATTATTTGTGAACTCGGTTTACCCAATTTTGTTGAGCCTATTTTATATTTTACCTTAATCATAACTTGCCTCTAACCTACCTACGTAAAAACACGCAAATATTCCGTAACGAAGATGTAAGCGTATTTCTCATTATAAGTTGTTAAACAATTTTAGAAATTACAAAAAAAAACCTTCCATCCAATGAATAGGAGTCTGTTGACGTAAAGTAATCGCACGGATAATTAAATTACTTTTTTCGACTTCGTAATTACTTCTTTGATTTAAGAATGTTGCCTCAGTTTACTTACGCATTTAATTGGCATTAATTTTTTATGTATGCAAAATATTTCATTTTACATAATATAATTTTTAAGAATATTAATTGTTTAATTTCCATAATGTACTGTACTGTAATCTCCGAAGGGTTAGGCAAGGGTGTACCTTATCCCGTCGGGGCTGCGGGTTGTTCGCAAGACATAACGTGGCCTCGACATGAAGGGCTAAGAAGGAACATGGGTGGTTTTTAGTCTGTAGAAGTCAGACACTCCCTTTCGCTCTGCCCAAGAACGGGAGGGGTTATTTGATGATTTTCCACCCGCCAAAAACAAAAAAAAAGGGTGTACTTTATAGTACAACCACGTTTTGCCAGTTATGGCTTAGTCCCATGTAATGTGGACCGAGTCTAGTGCTATCAACTAGGCACTGATAGTATGGACCCCGTATTGTGCTACTGAGAAATTCTCCATGGAAATCCCCAATAACGCTTCGCCCGATCGGGGAATAGTACCTAGATACACTTGTTCAGCAGTCGCACTTTCGATCACAGACCAACGAGGCAGTCCATATTGCATATATATGTAGAGGAGTAGCATAGTGATTATTTCGTTTTATTTACGTGAAAAAGATACAGGCCTGAATCGCCTGGAGGTCTGACCGTAGAAGGCGAAATACGTGTCGAGAATAGGTTTGAATGCAAAGCATGCTTATTATTATTACTTGTCTTCATGTGGATATTTTCGCAGGTAAGACATCCCGCATTCAGACGAGAATCTTTTTAGAGGAATTAAAACTAAAGATTTTGCATACAACATTCATTTTCCTCACTGACGAAGTTCGGTTCAACGCGCATTGTGTTTTCAACTGTTTTGGACCCCATTTTACAGCTATTTTAACCAATCAGTAGTCGGCATGCGGCAGACGTAACCCCTCTTCCATTTAAATTTAGTCCAGCTACATCGGTAAATTGTGTTTTGGAGCGCAGTGTACAGTTGCTAACCCTATTAGTTAGTTCCAAATCTAGCGTACTGCGCTAAATGGGTCGGTGGCGATCCTTGAGTATGAACTTATGGACTTTAGACGGGCGTCAAAGATCAAGTCACAAGGTCTTACGTATATTAATGCAATGTATATAGTATGTCAAAACTGGCAAAATGAGGGTGTAAGTTTAGGTACAGCTCTGCGGGGATTACAGGATGTTATGTTATATGGTTCAACATAAATTATAGATCTATGGGTTAACCACCAAACAACTCAACTTAGTCTCAACTTTATGTAGCGTTTATGAATAAACTCTTAAAAGTGTAACTTTACAAGCAACCGGTATAAAAATTATTTATCTTAAAAAGATGGATGTGGCTTTAAATTAACGTTGAAAAGTATCGCAATATGTTGGGTTTTTGCACTAATTTAGGACTCGTCTGTCACTCGAGGCCTTAGCATGAGTTTTAACGTTTTTGTAACGAAAATTAATCCATAGTATAAATTATCCAGAGGTTTTTTTGTTAAATTGTTTGCAACAAGTACAATCGGTATCATTCTTCAATATACATTCTTAAAATCAAGAAAATAGTTTTTATGACATATATATAGACATACACTGATCTTATTGGTGCCATTAAAAAACTGGCTAAGTGCTAGTCGGACTTGCACATGAAGGTTTCCGTACCATTGTAGTAGGTATTGAGAGATTTTCCATGTTATTTTAGCACCATAGACTTCTCACAGGTTTTCCTGTAATCTATAAGTTTGTGTGTGTAACTATATTCTGTATTTTTATCAAAATTTTAGGCTCAGTAGATTCGGAGATAAAGGACCCCTCCTTTATCTCCGAATCTACTGAGCCTAAAATTGGGAATGGTCGGACAGACAGACAGACAGACACACGAGTGACTACTAGTGGTACGGAACCCTAAAATCGACGTATTTACGTTACAACACTCGTGAAAAACGTCAGAACTTGTGCTAGGGCGTCAAGATTCTACAATGAGAATATAAGAGTTATTTCTTGTGGAGTTTGCGAAATTGTAGGATTTAATTTGAAAGAGGACAAGGTAAATCTTAAGTAATCTTGGAGTAGAGTTTGAGAGGTTCTCAATTACAAATAGGGATGTTTCCTGACTAAACAAGATATGATTCTGTTTAGTCCTTTTTTGTTTGGTGAGTGGAAAATCATCAAATAATCCCGCTCTTGGGCAGAGCGAAAGGGAGTGTCAGACTTCTACTGACTAAAAACCACCCATGTTTCTTCTTAGCCCTTCATGTCGAGGCCACGGTATCGATGGGGTTCTGTTTAGTCCTTCTGTTAGATTCGAAAAATATTGGATTATGTGTTTTTTTGATTTATTAAATTAATAAAAATTAACGAAAATAACGTGTCAAAACTTATGAACAGGGGCTTGTGATGCCACTTTCTGGTAAAAAATACACCAAACTGTAACGTCACACGACTTTTTGAAGCACTGTATCGTCTTAATTTTTTGTTTATGTGAAAAAATAAAAAATATGTGTCTAATATTTATTGGACATCTATCTGACGGACTAATTACATTTTTTGTACCAACTACCCTATTTTCAATCCAGGAAAGACGGAGAAAGGATCAAAAAATATCTTAGAATCTATTGTTCCACGAAGGACATAATGAAGGGTGACCTTCCAATCAAAAGGTTGTCTTAAGACTATTGTTATTTATATCAGTGAGAAATTTTGTTTAAAACGTTGTTGAAAATCGATTGTGTTGTGTCCAAAAATAAATGTGTGCTCATTATTATGACTGGGTTCAAAGGTAGAATGATATCGTAAGTTGATAAAAATAGTATCTGTTTCAATAATGTTAAAAGAGACTACATATCACATAACTATATATTTATAACTTGATTTAAAAGTTCACTATAGTGTAAACCTAACACACATAACGCCTACTTTTCTTGATAGGTTAGCACAAATCCAGAGTAAACGTTAAAGCCTAAATATGATATTATAACTCTGCCCTGGAGTGTATACATGGTGTTACCCCACAAACTAGTGAGCACTTGGTGTCGTGCCCCGCCTGTTCTGTTATTTACATATCACAGGAGCTGATGGAGACTCTAAAAGGGCTAAAATCGTCGCCAAATTTTGGGCCTACTCAATTTAAATTGTCATCTAGGAAGAAGATGATAAAATCATTTATTATGTCCAGTTTTGTATTTAGTAAACAAACATCTAAATTGATTACATAGTTTTATTACCGTACCGCTGCGGTCAGCGATATGACCGCATTCTGACTCCCAGCCAACTCCAGACCACAAACGTACTTCAACATTTCGTTACAAAGAAACGGTCGAAGGAGTGACATAGCCATAATCACCTCGTTCGACAGTCGGATTGGTGGCCGCAGTTTGTTAGTACGTGCGAGGATTGCTGCACTTTCTATAGACGTACTCCTCTCGTAGGAGTTCAAAAAGAATATCTCTGGTTTTTAGAGGAAACTAGGTTGTGGGATTTCTAGTCGTAACATACACACAGAGGTTGCTTGCTATCTTGTCTTTCAGACCACTAGCTACCTATAACGACCGCCAAAGAACTGTATATGGATCCAGGACCAACGGCTTAATGTGCTTTCTGAGGCACGGAGGAAACTTGGTATGTGTGTTGTCACCCATCCATGAATCAACTTAGGCAAGCACAGCTTAACTTGAATATCGACACGGCTGTTATTATTACGCCATGAGCTCATCCAAGCTTTGTATATTTATGGTATCTAGCTTTAATGGGCAGGAAATGAGTCAGAGAAGAGACATTAACTGACTTCGTTTGATTGTCGGAATGGTAACCGCAATTTGTTACACTTGCTGCATTCTCTATGAACGTATTTCCACGAAGTTAGAAGGAAATTCCCTGGTTTTTCGTGGAATCTGTATGGATTTATCTAGCTAGGTTGCTAGGTTGTTATAAAGGCTTTTTGAAGTGGTTAGATACCTTGTCATTGAATTAAAAGATTGTGTAAGAATACAGAATGTTATGGCGCAATTTGGGTGAGGCAGAGGAATTGCCAGGAATGGTTACCGATATGGCCGATTCTTATACCTAGATTAATGAATGATGGTTACCCATACCAGAGATTACCAACATTATATAAATTATAAAAAAAACACACAATCCAAAATTGTAGGTTTAAACAGATTTAAGGCAATACTGTTAATATTCCATTTCAACAATTCAATATTCACCACAAAACAAAACAAAATATATTTCAAGCTCAACCACGTTATTTTCAATTACTATCAACCTTTATTACTTTTTTATTTAAATTATTAACAAGTCTCGACGGCACTTAATCACAATAATTTGAATATATCCCGTTATGGATTTACTTTTTTCGTACAAGGTCTGAATATTAAAAAAACTATTTTTATATCGTGTAGTCACGGCAAGTAAAGATCACTTGGTCGCGAACCATTTTATTGACACTAACCTGGAACTGCTGTAATGTACTCGTATTGTTTGTTATTCGACGTCAAAGAACTTTTAATAACGGTACTAAGTGTTTTTCATATAACCAGCGCAGACCTTTAACAGCCGTAATGAAGCAACATTATGTGGACGTAATTTTATTCATACTGAAGTAGGTTTTACTGTTTTGTTTATTACTATCCATTAGTTTAATATTTTATTTTAGAACCAAACGGATCTCAATGATAAGCAGCCGTTTTGACAGCCCAACCATTTTTTTAAATTGTTTTTTGTTCAACTTACCGACGGTATCCTTAAAACAAATCACAACATGGAAGACAAGTCCGAAGTGTATATAGAACAACAGTTTTCCCAACAACATCATTCAAAACACATTGTATGTTAGCGAAAAAAACTTCACTGTTTGCGCGGCATACTACGCGAGATCGCCGATGTAGAAGTTCGTAGCGCGTAGCGGCGTAGACGTGCTACGTGCGTCCGCGTAGCGAGTCGAGGCGCTACTGTAGGCTTGCTACTCGCGGCGATGCTCGCTAAGTTCTCCGCTACGGTGCACATGCGCTACCGAACGCATTCCACACGAGCTGAATCAAACTTAATAATAATTCCTTCGTTTCCACTTCACTTATCAATCGTCTGGGAAAGACGGGGATTTGATTTTCGTGTAGGTCTTTATATAAAGTAATGGATTTTTTGGATTACCGTGTAATTCCGTAAAATAACGATTTTGAGAGCCATTTGTTCATAACGTTATTTACACAATTATTTACAACACGAATCCTCGAATTATGAGCAAAGAAATAACAAACCGTAGATCATTGCCACTTTTCACTGTAATTTGATAATAAGCCTTCTTGAATAAACACCAACCAAACATATTATTTACTTTGTTAAAAACATGGTTATTCTTCTAAACAAGCTTGCGTAAAACGTCACTTTTATTTTGTCGTAATTGTGTTTCGTACGCTTTGTCTCTATTATTACATTACGTACTTACCGGAAATTCAAAGACTGGCTGTATAAACAATGATATAGCTACCGAGGGCCGTTTTTAAAAACGTAGGTAGGTAAAAAGGTATTATTAGCTAATATTTATTACGTAACACTTTGCATCATGCAACCGAAATGTGCTATGCAATGGAGTTTATTACCTAGTCCCTATAATTACTTGGAGAACTTATTTGACCGTAATTCATTTGTGAATAAATTCAAAGGCGTATTATTTTTATAGTCAAGTACAGATTCTGAAAATCCTCGTCAAAATATAAACCTGATATTAAAAACGCCAAACTAGCACTCCATATGAAATGCTTTTTCAAACTATTTATTATTCGTCGACGCCAATAATAAAATTACAACGCCAATCACACTATGAACATATTCTGGATAAATTGGTTTAAAAAGGGCGCTCATTTTCCCGAAAACTTTTACGGTAATGAACTTAAACAAGGCTGGTGGAAAAACTTCGTGTTGATGTACCGCATTCCTAACATAGTACGAATGCCGTAAATTCTGAGAAAACCGCGAGGAACTTAACTAGCCAAACCTCCGCTTCTGATTAATCAGTGAAGGAAACATTGTTTCCCTGTTCGCTTGCCTGCACGCTTCCTGAATTCCTCCTAAATAGTCATAATATCCTGCAAATTATTCAACTGTTCACGAAATCCTGCAGTTCCCTATACACGAAACTCCACTGATTTCGGTTACCAATTACAGAACAGAGCTTTACCGGGTGCTAGAGAGTGCTTACGTCGGCACCGTTTCGTATTCATCTGGCGACAAACTAAAGGAATAATTACAGAACAGATCGATAGTTATTAATAGGTTGTGCAGAATTTCTGTTCAGAGTAGCGGTACGTTTGTCAACAGACATTTTGAGCAGTCCGTTTGGCTTTAGTTTAGTACTTCAGCCGCTGTTAGTGGCAATTGTTTGTTAGCAAAGACACAGACCGTCAGCTGGCTTGTGTCGAGTTACAGTTTCAGGATACAGCGACCGCGACTCCCCCCCCCACTTCACCGCCAATGGTCGATATTTTAAACTACTACTCACCATTGTTATTACTATCACAACGTACATTACACCGTATTTACAAACCACCGCAAAATATCACATCAGTTTCAATACATTTATTTATGAACCTGAATCTCTCTACAATTGGAAACCTAACCAAATATTTTCCTTACATTATTATTCAGCATAAGAACCGCTATTTTTTATTTGTAAGAAAATCTCTGTTATTTTTATTATATCAATGTAAGAGAAATTAAGGTAATGGATTCAGTTGCAAAGATAAATTGGAATTGCTTCACGTAATTTGTAACGTTACATGTTGTTTGTGCTTACTTAGGGTTCTCTTTTGTGTTTTGTTGAAAACAAACTAAGTCCTTTGTCTGAGAGGTCGTACGGGCCTACGGCGGTTTTCTTATCAGTGGCGTGTCCCTCGAGCTACACTTGTGTGAGAAGCATGGCCGGCTGCTCAACTCCTCCGCAATGATTAGGTATGTTCGAATTCTAAATTCCTTATGTAATTCATAATACTTTCAGCGCCAAGCTCTTGTATACGAATATTTTATTTCCACTGTCGGTGCAGCATCCTTTCAGAAGCACTTTTTTCAAATATTACTCGCGGAAACAGCGTACTGTTTACACAACGCTCGCCTTTCTGCTCATATCCAATGTAGTTTTCAGTTTAAAATTCATAGCGTAGCTTTTAAACTCGGTTAGATTCTGAATATTCTCGTGGTGAACCTGTTTCTAAATGAGCGTTTAGCCATTTTAATATCGCGGTGCGTTGTTTGAACTTCAGATGTGTGGCGGAAAGGTATTTTTGAGGTGAAAAGAGGTTCTTATCTGCAATGAATGCAAGGAAAGTTTTTACAGAAGTCAGAAAGGGCCATAGAAACCTGTACCTCAATCACAAATTAAGTGTTGTATGCGGTAACGTAACACCCAAAAGGTTTCTCTCATTTTCTGTTTTTCCTTGCTCCTAATGATCAAGGGAAGGTCGTGCTTTTTACGTCGTAATAACTGCGTACACATAAATAATTGAGAAGCGGAAAAACATTCCGACACTAAGATTGTAACATAATGAAGTACCTGCAATTGTACGTCGGTGAGGGTCTTCACTTACCTATGTTTATTATTTTTATTTAAACTCTAGTTTTTGCTGGGAACTTCATTCGAGTGTGCTTGCAGATTGAGCCTAAATATTTACGCTCGGAATTAAGAGCTTGCTTTAATAACAAAAGTATCTATTACACAGTACATTAAATGTATTTTGTTAAACATTTTTGAAATGTAGAACAAGGCTCAACATGTTTAAAAAGTTCATTTTTATGTACATTTTGAAGAAACGAATTCATTGTCCATAACTATGTAAATCTGAATTCGAAAGGCCTACAATCATAAAAATATTGTAACGGTATAAAACTAGACAAGACAATGTGATAACGCAAGCAACGACGATAACAGCAGCAATGAAGTTATAAATAAGTTCTTTGAGACAGTTATTATAACAGATAAAAGTTAAAAATATTTGCTCTAGTGTAGGACTTTATATTAAAAAGGTGTTAGGTTGTATAAAAGGGCTATAAAAATCTTAAACCTTAACCACATCGCTTGATAAGAAAGCTTCAATGAAAATATAGGGTAGAAATATACGGAGGAGTACTTTGACGACTTGTCCTATTGTGTTCGTTGATATAATAATATGTAGGTACTTACTATCTTATTTGTTTAGACCTATTTTTATATCACGTAAATCATAAAATATTATAAGGATAGAATGTGGAATAAATATTTTTAAAAGTTAATAAACTCAATTATTTATTGGCTTTTATTTTTGTTTTCGTTAAGAATTATTATTATTTTTGTGATTGTAATAAAAAGTAAATATTAATAAAAGTAGGTCCTCAACGTTATATAGAAAAAAAAATACGTAAATGAAAACTTCAAGAAGTGTCAATAAAGTAGTTTATGTTCTTAACGTAAAGCAATACGTACCTAATGGTTTATACATAGACCGGTACAGTCAGGCTCATATAGAGTTAATGTCAGTTCCAGTCTGAAATCTAATAAGTGGTGAGGTTGGCGGCAAGTGGTGACAATGTGCTGTTAGCCATAACGGTAACCCGTCTATCGCAGCTTGAGTGCCAAATGCTCATTTAATTAAGTGACATGGTGCCAACGGAGATGCACTTTAGACTAGGTCGTGAAGGATAACTAGCCGTTTGGGTGGCGAGTTTGATATTGCTGGGCATATGTGCTGCTGCTGAACTCACAGAAAAAATATGACGAACTATAATAGGAAAGTTTCCTGCCAATAAAAATATGTATCTGTGTGTGTGTGTTGTGTGTTTTTTAGTTCGTCGTATTATCGAAAAATATTGGACACATATGTTTCCGTTTTTCATGTAAATAAAAAATTAAAACGATACAGTGCTTCCAAAACTCGTGTGGCGTCACATTTCAGTACATTTTTTACCGGAAAGTGACGTCACAAGCCCCACTCATGATATTTGACGCGTTTTGACTTCGTCATTTTTTATTAATTTGATAAAACAAAAAACAACATATCCAATATTTTTCGATAATCTAACTGACGAATTAAACATATTTTTTTTGTCAGGAAACATCCCTATTATAAAAATACTACTAAAGTTTCTATAAAAACAGAATTCAGTCATGATTCGAAAGACACGTGGGGCCATCTATTATCATAAGAATGTTAGTGTTATTTTCCTTGGAAGCAGTACTTTTTTCTCGGAATAAAAGTTACCTTATGTACGTTTTTGTACACCTAACAACGTAGGTATACGCAAAATTTCCGAATGATCGGTTCAGTGGTTTAGGCGTGAAAAGGTACAGACTTACTTTCGCATTTATAATATTATTTAAGTTTAATGAAATAATTAGGATAATACTAATAGAGAAAGTATGGATGAAGAAAGTATGTTGCGCCCAACCCAAACACATTCTTTTTCTTTTTTGAAAAACTTTGCCCCACACTAGGAATTTCTCCTGTATCATGGGTGCGTTCACAGACATTTAAACTAACATACACAAATACCCAGACCCATTGCCCATTGGGATAAGGACAGGAGAATGATGGTAATGAATATAAGGATCAGGATGGCAATGCCGTAAAACTAACTACATTGTTTGTTGTTTCGATATAACCATAACTCAGTTTCGGCAGTAGCCAGTTTTCTCTTTAACTTTTTTTGCCAACCGCTATATTTTTCAGGCTAAATAAACCTCTGCAAAGGCTTACTTTACTCCTTTGTGATAATCTGTCTGCTAAATCGTCATATAATAATTGCTAACATATCGCATGTTCGCTTACAAAAATCTAATAAATGAAATCGATTTCGGGACACGGCAGATATCGAAAATAAACGTAACTATCTGGATCGCTCGTGGACACGCCAGTTTGTTTGCGTTTAATTATTCTACGTGATGGGAACTCCGGCCGATCCCAACTCCCTACCTATACTCTGATATATTCTCGCTGTCCAGGATTGAGCTGCATAATTATATTTACACTGACCATAAGTGTACAATGTACAACGAAGGTACGATGTTGTCACAATCACACCTGGCATTTCAATTAACTTTTCTGAAATGTCGCGACACATCAATGAATGAGAATTGAGGGCAAATATTTTTTCCGTTCATTGCTTTCATGAATTATAAAAAAAATGATAATGTGGGACTATTTACGTTGTGAATTCCTTAACATATTGATATAAAAACCAACGGGAAGAAAATATTATTTGCTTTTTAATAAAAGACATGAACGAAGCTAGTATCAAAGTTCTCTTTCTAATTTTAAAAATCCTTTTATGAAACTATTTTTAAACTTCCGTCGTTTTCCTAAAGTCACAATTATCACAGAGACCAAGTCTTTAACATGCTCTATCCGCACCCTAGTGACATTACCAAGTGCCTAATACTCCTGATAATAATCTCGTAAGTAGCTTTAATGGCTGCTTTCAGTATCTCAATGTAGCCCAAGACATTATTCGAAGTAATTATTTTATCTCGGTGGAGATAATTGAATCGAATATTTCGCTTTCTGTGGTGTTCGCTTGTTTTAAACCCGATCCACTGGTTCAACAGCGAAAAGTTCAGATATATTTTAATCTACTGGCAAAATGTGGGTGTACTATTAGGTATACCTCTGCCTAACCCTTCGGGGATTATAGGCGTGATGTTATGTTATATTTTAATCTACGGTATTCGTATTAACATATCATGACTATATTCGATCTCTACTCATGACATAGTAACCTGATGGAGCTCACCCATAGGTCAGTAAGTACAATTTTATCCCGTGCAAGGAGATACAATTTTTTTGCCGTAAATCCAGTGGAATTCTCAACTCCGCTTATCCGATTGAAAAGGTCAATAATGTTGTATGGGCTTGGCATCTAATCATCTGCATTGCTATACCACTAGATCGCCATAATATTCGCTTATAATGAAATTAACTAATGCCTACTATTTGCGATTAAATGCTTGTCATTCCAAAAACGTAATTTGATAGTAAATGGTAGCAATAAAACGAATAAGCCGGCGGCCACTGATGGTTTCGTCTTGTTTTACGAGATGAAATATCATTTTTAGCGTATAATTAGTCTAACAATTTAAATATGTATTAATAGCCCGTATCCTTTATGTAGTATTTTTTTATTTTAATCTGAAAAACTACGTCAAAGGCTATTTAAGCCTTAATGAATAAACAACAATATTAATTATATTAGCAAACAGAAGTGAAGATGTTTAAAAAAGACGAGATACTCATAATTATAATCAAAATCGTTTATTTTAATTTAGGAAACTAGCTTAAACCACAATAATTAAAGATTTCAATTAACAACGTTATTGTTTAGAAAAATAGTGAGTAAGTACACCAAATAGGAAATTATAAATCTTGCAGCCCGACCAGGTCATTGCTTCAATTATCGTTTCGCTGAATCGCATAACGGTAAAGTTTTACCGTTATGCGATTGAGATGCGGAAGAGCATTTTATTACAATGACCAACAACTGAAACGTTATCATTACATTCTACTCCATTTCCGAATCATTTTCAGCAATTCAATATCATAATACACGATTTACTTACCGATATACGAGCGTAACTCAATAAACGTTGATGTATTAAACACTTGAAAGGTTCAATTCAGCGGAAGGTGGATTTAGTCGATAGCGGTACTTGGTCCGATCCCGAACCTATTCGTTTTGCCTGACCAGTTCAATATCTCCTCTCAGCCGGCCTCTGGGGCACACGATATCCCATTTTGTTCATACTCTGTCAAAAATTACTTGCTTTGTGATCCAATGCCACGATAGCACAAATGTTACGGCTTTATCCCGATATTTGGTCTTGCTTTTTCATACTTAAAGTCACTTTTCGCTTAACACTGAAATATTGTGTTTTAGATTAACAGTTTTTTTATTTACAAAGAAGTTTACGAAAAGCGTTATCACGTTTTTATAGCGTCTAACAAAAAAGGTTTACCTAAATATTTTGTTTCTGAAAGTTTTATAATTTTCTCGTTGAAAGTCGTCTCTTGTTTCAATTGCTCTAATGGACAGCTCAATAGAAATGTAGATTAAAGAAACCAAAGTAGATGATATTTATTGTATCAAATAGACTTTTCTTGGAAAAGTTAGATGTGATTAAAATAAACAAGTAAACGACATAGGAATATACTTGGTATCATTTAACGTATTTACTGTTGAACTCTGTTTGAAGTAAAACTTGAAAATTCTAGATATCGTTGAAGATGATATTTCACTTAGTTGTGAAAGATCAAAAACTAACTTTATACTATGTTGCGATACAATCAATGAGGTCGTCCTTATTGGGGACTTTGGCAGCAGATGCTCCTAACAACACACATAGATATACTACCGGCATTAACCGACACTAAAAGCCCATAAACGTTCCGGGGCAATTGTTTATAATATTATACACTATTGATACGGGTCGAAAACTCTGCATTACTAAATTAGTTCTTGAAGGAAAACAATGAAACTATAACAAGCATTTTATTAGATATTTTTCTTGTACAATCAGATATTATCGTAGGTCCCAGGTCGAAATTAAAGCCATAGATTAAATAAGATCGCAGCTATCTCGTGCGTGTACCCATATTAGATTGGCCTGAGTAAATTTACTCCATGTCCAAATGAACTAATCCTGTGGGACGCTAGCGACTGAACTTTCATTAAAAAGACAAGGAACGTTTGTCGTACGTGCGTGTCGTGTCGGGGTAACAACGCCGAGGATAATAATAATTGCCGTTGAACCGTTTGAAATCAGTTTTTCGATAGTGCAGTAGCATATGACGTGCAACTAAGTGGTGACCATAAATCCAGTCGTGACATGTCCTGTCCGGTGGAGTGTCGCGTGTCCATTCATTGTATGCATGTTGCTGCTTTACGCACCAATGAACTGCTGTTATATGTTTAATTTATTATTAATGAGGTGGCGGAAAATTCACTAGTCTTTATGGCTAAAACCTGATCGATGTTTGTTTTATGTCGTAGGTTTTTTAAAATAAAGGTTTTATCGCAATAATAACTTATTAAAAGCTTTGCACGTAATTGTGGTTGCATGACCAAATAAATGATCAAGATGCCATCATAAACTTAATGGTTTAAAACCATAAGTCGAATCCAATAACAAGGGTAAGCGAAAGTCACCTTTGGTCGGCTTAAAACTAAAATAGTATTCGAATTTAGGTCTACATTTTGTGGACAAAATGCTAAGTGAATCAGCACGATTAAATGGGACAATCGGGGAAATTCACCAACAAAATCTGGCTCGTGAAAGGATGACGTCGAACAAGCATTACCTGCCACTATAAATTCATCTCTCATTGTCAACCGCTATCAGCGAAATATCGAGTATCCACAATTCCACATCACGGTACGCTGTACGCATACGAAAACACGTTTAAATCGTATTATGATTGCTTTTAACTACAACAGCGATTGTGTATAAACTATTGATTTGCAATCTACATAGATTGAGATTACAATGAACTAAAGTGTGTCTAGGGAGTAAGCAGACATTATAGTTAGAACCAAAACGGGTCAATCGCCTTCGGCGTACTAATGTGTCTTAATTTAACTTGCTTGGTAAGAGTTTGCCGCGTGCTGTTCAAATAAAACATGTTATTTTAGGTTTCTTGGGTGCTGTACAGATCGAAGATGTCAAACTATGATGGTTGCTCACTATTTATGATCATTAACAGCTATGAATCATTTTAGTGGGTAAGTGTGGGTAAATGTAAAAATTACTCTGTTCATTCAACTGCTACCTTTTCTTCGGGTCTCAATGGAATTTAGTACAGTAAGAAAAGTAGACCGTAACCTTGGTATACAGGATGGATTATCTCGGTATTGTATTCCCGTGGGATAATTAGTGACCTCGCGGGTGAAGCAGTGGGCTACACCAGTATAAATGGTTTAAACATAATTTGTAAGAAAAAAAACATTATCATCTGCGTAGCCAAATATGTTCGGGTCGGCTTCCAGTCTTACCAGAATACCAGTATTTTATACATAGCGACTGACCTGACCTCCACAGTCCAATTAGTACTGAGTAATACGATGCCACTTGGCAAGACTGGTTATCAGACTTTCGGGTCACTGACTACCTGTAACGACTGACAAAGATCTTTAAATGACAGCCTGGACCAATGACTTAACGTGTTTTCCGATATACGGAGGAAACTTGGTATATACACCTATTGTGTCACCAATACACGGAGCGGCTGTTGTAACTTTGCCACGAGCTCCTCATTTTAAGTAAACAAAACATAGCTGACATTTCAAAACACGGTTAAAAATACGTCTAACTATAATGTCTCTACAAGATAATTGATCTATAATTAAGCAGTAGGCATATGTACGTACAATTTTCTGGTAACAATTACTTCAGGTGGACGTTTCGGTGATTAGCGAGGGCGAAGTACCTGGTAGTAGACGTCACATGGTAGCGATCAATCTTGCAACACGCTTACCAGTCAACTGCTGTGTAGGTTGCACTGAAATGATAATTGTTTTTCTACTAAATATTAAGTAAATAGAAAACTAGGTTGAAGTTCGGAAAGAACTGGCTGGTACAATCGATACTGAAAATTATTATTTGCTTTTTTTTCTGACTTCATAATCTTTTCGGTGACTTACACACAATGTTTTTTTTTAAATGATACATTATTGTATTTTATAAAAAAAACCTACTACGTACCAAACTTTATCTTTTACTAGCTGTTGCCAGCGGCTTCGCCCGCTACAACTCGAAAATTATCCCACGGGAAGAGAAAATCGGGATAAAGAGTAGCCTATATGTTAATCCAGGGTATAACCTATCTACATACCAAATTTCAACCAAATCGGTCCAGCCGTTTATGCGTGAAAGAGTAACAAACATCCACACATCCATTCTCACAAACTTTCACATTTATAATATTAGTAGGATGGAAGACGTCAGACGTTTTTTTATTGTAATAGAAACATAAATAAATTAATTAATAATCAGAACTTTACAAAAAACGTGACATGAAATGGGTCTTACTAATTAATTCTTAATTCCCGAATTGATTCTGAAAAGATAAGATAGAAGTCTACAGCAAACACAAAAATCCCATGACGACAGTAAGTCCAACGTGATAAGGGCCGAACCTATCCATGTATCGGATCCAATTCCAATTTACAACTATAATCCGAGATTTCGTCCTTCGCAATTTCACCCGACTTTTAAATGAAATCCGAAACGCAGCGATCCATTATACCCAAGCCTTTAAAAAAGGTAATTAACAGTATTTTATTGGTGCCTTCATTCGCATAGATTTCACGTATATCGATGCTGCTGAAATGTGATTGGCAACAAGAGAAAATAAAAATGTCCTCCGTCTCTAGGGAAGTACTTATCTAGTTGGGATTAGATGGAAGTGGGCTGTGTCTTTTTTGGTGACGCAAGGTTTTTCTGTTCAAGGTTTGTCGCCAATTCGTCATTCATTGTTCTACTGAAATGTAGTTGAACTAACACTAGACTGCAAAGTAAGTTCTGTTTGTAAGGGCTTTACGAGGTACGCGACTAAGTAAGTACCTATTATAATAAAAGGTTGACTTATAACTTCCTGAAGTGATACTGAGCAATGAGTACCTACCTAAAGAAAAAACTTAGTTTTTCAAAGTGCAAGGTGAGAAACAATGTCATTGGTTAAAGAACGATATTGTTACGTTACTATAAATTATTTCGTTTTGAATATTAAAAAAGAGTAAAATTTTACAAATTGAAAAATGTTAAATCCATTATCCATAGCCACAAAAAATATCAAGCATTTATATTTCGCAAGGCTAACCAATCGTTCATAATTTTATTAGAGCATTTCGAATAGTTGCTTTTTGTATGCAGTTCCACATTTGCATTTTACGAATAGCGTGTCGCAACACCACAAGTAAGTTATACATTGTACTGTGACGTTTATTATGGCGATCGTGGTAGCTAACATTTATCAACCGCTCCAGCCACAATCATTTGTTACAAAACAACATTTCTTAAGAATTTTAAAAATATTAATACTAAAACTACGAACACAACGACTCCGCAATTTGTCAACAGAAAAAGTAAAGTGATTAATAACAGTTTTAAATGCAAAAACTTGCATCATTTACACCTCAGCGGGAAATTATTCAAATTTATTCATGAGCCGCGGGAGTAGGTAATCGTCTCTAGAAACTGCATGAATAAATAGGAAGCAGTGTACAAATCACGGGGACGGCCACCCCGCGATATAGTCGTACACGTCGAGATTGTTCCACGAGGGGTTGCTAACTCGCTACCGATTGTATTCCTCCGCCTATTTACCGAAACACGTACATACCTACTCGTCTCTCATAACGCGTCCATTACTACAATTCTGGATGTCTCGACTTAAGCTCTTGTAAGGAGTTTATGTTCTATTACTTTGTGAACAGTTCAAATAAGATTTGTATTTTGCTCATTACACGACTGTTAGGCAAATTGTTTTTAGGAAACTAATTCAAGATTTTCTTGAAATTCTCCAATCTACTTAAGGAACAAAGAACGTATTACATAAGTATAAGATAAAGCTACATTTTCAACTCTTTACCATCATTTCTAAATTTAATTTTTCTTATGCTAATTTAGGAAATAGAAGTTCCAACTGTGGACGTTACATTTTAAAAAGATATTCAGTAGACCGAAAGCGGCGTCATTTTAAGGGTTAACATTTTCTAAAATACGGACGAAGTTTAGAATTAAAATAATTTATTCTTTTTTAAACTCTTTCCATCTATCATTCCAGTTTAAAAAATAATACGAGTAAATTATGCGTGTAAGTAAAAATAGCTCTGGGATACTAAAAATTATACGCAGAAAGTGAATTTAAACATTTTAGAGTAGGTTTGTCTTCATAATATGCCTACTGGTGTCTGTAATTAGTGATCCATTAGTAAAATTCGTGTTTTTAACAAAGCATTAATATTATTTTGACTCAATATCTTTTAATAACGGCAATTAAGAAGACAGCGGTAATGGAAAAATAAAATTATGCTTTCAGGTAACTACAAAAAAAAACATAAAACGTTTTCTGTCGACCTTCTTAATTAAATAAAAAATATACGAGCGGTGTTCATTCTTTTATTTTACGTAATCGAATTATTGATTTATAAGCAAATAAAATGATGTTACATTAGTGTATTCCAAAACAAATAAGTTTCAATTTGGTTACACCGAGTTAGAAAGACGAAAACATTATTTTATTGTATAAGGTCGTAAAAACAGTTCGTTGGTTGGCTTTATTACACAAACTCTAAACGAAATATAATTGAAGTTGGCCGCTTAGTGAGTGTTCTGAGCCACCCTATCATTTTCAGTGTAGCCCCGCAGTAGTAAATGACAATTGGCGGACATCAAAAATTATTTCGATAACCTTTTTATTTTCCTTCGGACGCAGCCTTGGGCGGAATGGCGGTCATACGGGTTAACAACGCGGTCCACCAGAACGCATTAACTCTTTCTTTGCCCCACGAGGATATGGGAAGCTAACGTACACTACGGAATAGACTGGCATACAATAATATTCTGATATTTTCGCTTAGGCTGCCATGTTCCCGCGAAAATATGCATACTAATTGAACATTAAGCTTCTCATTAAAGAGTGAAGCTTTATACACACCGCGTTTTAATTAATATTACAGTCATGTACAGACCATGGGATTCGGATCGGGTAAATCGTTCGGCTTAAACAAAAATTAAGTTTGAAAATGTTCAAAGGCACAAGTTGACGAGTCTGCAACCTCATAAAATTGGCTAATTTCGTCTTTCTTTCTCATTCGTTGGCTGGCACTCGTTGTGCTACTGTAGGCAAATTTTAATAACGCTTACTGCGCCAACCGCACCGCCCGCTATTTCGCACCATTGAATCCTTGAGCACTTTTTACCCCGATAGAAGTGAGTGGGTCTATGTGTTTTGGTGCGATTTTCCTTTGAATATAATTAGGTTCTACGATTACGATTGTATCTATATAACCTGCTTGTGTTTTGGTTTGTTTTTGATACGGTAATTATGTTATTATCTGTACAGTCGGTTTAATAAAGGTAAGACATTGATAATATTAATATCAAGATTGAATAGGAAAAAATGATTTTGGATTAGGGACGGTATAGGCATCTTCTGGGAACCAAATGTAGCTTTCTATTTTAATCGTTAGTCAGACGGTCTTAGCTAAAGGTATGGATAAGATGTGACGATATTGTAGGGTCAGGGTGTTCCGAATATAAATTGAAGCAATAATTTATTTGAATCGGTTGCCTAAAACTAAGCACCTACCTACAGAACTCGCTGATTCTTATCTTTCATTTCTCTTTTGAGTATTTTAATATCTTGATTAAAGTTCTGAAGGTACTCCGTTCTTTTGCATAAACTAGAAATTTAGCTATGATTGAATGATGAAAATAGAAAAATAAATGAGAATTTCACTCAACCGTTTCATCGCTTAGACAAATTGTATTTTAGGATTTGGAACATTTTCATTTCAAATATGCGGTACTAGCGTGAACTTGCGACTTTGTTCGTGTAGTTAATGATTTCGTCCCTTTTTCGACCCTTTCAAGGTGATTATTTTCATTCGATCCAAATCTCAAGTTGCCAAAACGAGAAACATTGGAATCTTCAGAATTGGAACACATCACACATAACATCACGGTTGTAATCCTCAAAAGGTAAGTCAGAGGTGTATCATGTCAGAGGTGTGTCCCAAGGGCCGACGCCCGTCGGGGCTGCGGGTTAAAATGTGTATCTTATAGAACCCACATTTCTCCTGGCTCCAGAAATACAGGTATATACCTAACTTTGGAGCCAGGGAATCACATTTTCTAATAAGCTGTTTTTATAGCAATATCAATAAATAGGGGACGAGCCCATAACCATCAACCAGACACAAATCCTAAAATAAGGGTAATAAGTGTTGAATTTTTGATGTTTGACGTTCTGAATTGAAGTTTCGTCCTTAAATGTAAAGTTAGACTGCAAAATGTACGAGTATCGCTACAGATTTGTACTGCATAATTTTTGTACACAGATATCTCCTTCGCCAAGTTTGTGCGAGACAACGGCACTATGCGAGTAAAATGTTTTCCTTGTTCACGCTCCACGTCTTTGATTTTACACTAGCTCCACTTCGATATTTGAAAGCTAATATTGAACGTACCATGTTCGTGAAGTGCCATGATCTTGCTGATGAAGAACATGGTACTATGAGTCAGCCGTCTCTTGTCTCTCAACCATGGTCTTAAGAGGAGATTTTGGGACTGGCCAGGGGCATTACGCGACGAAAGATGAGTCGCTTTAAATGAATCACCGAAATTAAGTTGCTTGTGGTTTGATACAATATTGCGGTATGATTCACTCTGATAGAGTAAGCTTTTATAAACTTACGCCATTTTCCCATGAGAGTAGGTAGAAAATGCAACCAGATTATGCTTGACAAAAAAAGTGGTACGTATTTATGCAGTAGTTGATTTTAAGCAGTTCACTTACACCATGAAATGAAGCCGCCAGCCATGTCTGATGAAAATAATAATATTATGTTCACAACGTCTGTATGCCGTGGTAATGAAAGAAAATCTCCTATGGGTACTGATTTCTGAAAGCCTAGGTCATATTAAAATGGACCTCAAGGATATCTTGGATATTGAACGAAATTCCAACGAACCTTAGCTAGATAGGAGACAATGATGTTCATACCTTCATAATACTGGTATCTAAAGGTATCGCGTGACTCGTTTTATATCTACTATAGAAGTTCAGTAGCTCTACGATAAAGTCTCGCGTCCATTAGAAAAAAACAATGAAAAATAAATACTTTTACTTTGTAGCTTTTGTGGTGAAATGACTAAAATATTCATTGATGAGTTAATGGCTTAATTGTTGGATTAGTTACACGTGCCATGTCGTTTTGATTGTTTAATAATGAATTTGAATAGTAATAGTATTGAGCCCACATAAACGCTTCGAACGGTTTTATAACTTAACAAAAGTGTAACCCATAATATTCATATTCTAAAATTATCTTCTAAAAAAATACTTCCTCTGAATAACAAACTGTAGCTGTCAATATGTCTAATGGGGCGGAATGTAGGCGCGTCAAGTCCGACTCCCGAAATATGTAAGTTTAATATTTATTCTTATAATCCTTGGTTCAAGAATAAGTAATTATTTTATAATTTATTTTAGAACCAGCAGTTGTAATTATTCAATATTATTTTATGTTATGTTATGTTTTCTACCTAAATTATAGTGTTACAAACAACATTAAAATCCGTAGCGTAGTTTAGAAAGACAACGCGATTATACAGACAGACACAAAAATAACTTTGATTTAAATATGGATAAATAGATATTGAAATTCTATAAGTTTCTTGTATTATAAGGGTATGAGAGTTCGGAAAACCTTTCTTCGGTTCGTTTTACTGTAAATCCAAAGAACCTAGATCTAGTAGACAAAAATAGATCACTTTCATTAATCCATATTTATGGTTCTACATGAGTTTATAGACAAATCCATTGATTTATATTCGACACAGACAATTAATTTAAAACTAGTCAACCAGTGTAGAAACTGCTAGTCAAATCAAATAAAATCAAATAATTTAAATCAAATCAAATAATTTATTCGCATAATATGGGGAAATAGATGATACATAATGCATTACATAATACAACAAAAAAGATCCTCATATTAACTATTTCTGGTATGCAAAAACTTAAAATAAAAGTTTACAAAAAAATGAATTGGGTACCTAACCATTGGACCAATGTTGTCAAATAAAATAAAATATATTATTATTATTATAACAAATACATAGTACACATTTACATTTTGAACTACATACTGAATTAACTAGTTATTATTGCACTGATAGGAATATTGTAAGGCGCTACACTAATTTTATATTCTTATAACTAAGGTATTCCTGGGTCGTGTAGAAACATTTCTAGTAGACTATTGATTCGGTACTAGGGCTCGAAAATACATGGACAAATAATAGAATATACACCATGTGGTTTCTAAATTAAAGACTACTTTGCTTGGTTCTAGCCGCAATAGACCCAGAGTACCCTAGCTAAGACCAGTCCTCCTATCACCCCCCAAGGGCCTCCCTAACCGACGACTTAGACAAGAACTGCTCATATCGGCTAAAATTAATGCTATTAGCGTACTATATTAGTTCGTCGCTTGCATATTCAAGTACTACGATGATAAAACACCTCCGTTTCGAAGTCGACTCCAGTAAATTTACCCGTTGAGCGATCTAAGAGCGGTGATAACGCGACGTGAAAGCGTCACGCGAAGACAAGGACGCGAAATTATCAGTATTCATAAGTCATTGATAGGTACTCGTAAACTGTTGATAAAATATAGGGTAAGCTTTACGCGAAGTATTGTTTTGCGAATTTTTCAAGCAGCTGTAGGTTTTATTATTTGTTTTTATTACTTTTTCTATTGTTTCAGTCATATTATATATAAATGCAAACTAATTGCTTCTTATTTTAAATAAAGCGGTGTTTTTTTCATTTTCGTGTTCACATCATAAATTATATTGTAAGTTATTCGTAAATAACTTATTGGTTAGTTGTATAACTTATCATTGTAAGTAAGTTTATACGCGAGGATTTGTAATTTGCTTTCTGGTGACTATGGTTTCCTTTTGTTTGTTTTAATTAGCTGTAAGTCCTGCATATACTAAAATAATATTACAACAACGTGAGTTGACTTTTTGGAAGAAGAATAGCCTCACTATAACAATATAATTTAGTTTGCAAAATTATTTGTTTTCGGCAAAGTCCAACGTCCTGTATTACGACGATCAATACCGATAAGCACTTTCTGTGTATCGATATAATACCTAAACCTTCAGCCTTTAAGGGCGTAAGGGCTTTTACCCTTAATTTAATCAAAATCAGCTTAATTTTAATTAAGTTTGTGTTGATACTAAACGAAATAGCGGACTCTCAAAAGATATTATTATTTTAGTGTCGACGTAGCTATCTATTCGTTTCTTCCGCCTTTAGGTGGTCCCGCAAATTCCAATAATGCCGACAGCACCACTCGTAGCTCCGAATATAGTGTCTCGGCTGCAAATATTGTTCGTACCACACTTAGACGACCCAAGCAAAAATGGTTTTTGACTAAATTGATTTTCTGAAACCAAATAACGCCAGTGTGACCTCATTGCTGTATATATATTCGTATTTATTTCAAGAAATCGGGAATTAAAAATCGTAAGAAGTCAGTCGACGCTATTAAGAAACTGTTCATCAATTTTATAGACCCTAAATTTCTGGTGGTAGGAAACTGCCTCGAGGCATGCGACTATAAACCTGGCGGTCTGGTGACACCGCGACAATGAAGGACAATACTGATAGCTACACACCTAATAGAAATAAATGGATAAAAATAACAAGGAAAACAACTATTCATTTGTTTTCTTTGTTTTGATAATTGGTTTATTCTATTTAATTACGAAAACATGCAACTGACTTCAACGTTGAACACACGCGTTTTATGTTATGTAGACACTTACAAAGGCAGAATGAAACAGTATAAATATAATTCTTTATGCGATAACTTTACTTTATCTGGGTAACTTTAATGTAACTGTAGATACATACTTAGAAACATTAGCCTCTGTAGGTTTGCTCCAATTCCGTGTTAAGAGAATCGTCCCAATTAGACGCGGACTTTTTCTTCGCGTAATTGTTAAGAAAACTTGTGTAACAATGGGACATTGGTTGGAGCCTTAACAAAACGTTCACCTCGTTGGCCCATTCTTATGGTAATTCGACCTCACTGTCACGCGACCTTCTGTCCACACCCCGATAATATGCAAATTAGTCCCCTCTATAAAGTGACCTGAAAACGCTTCCTCATTAAGTCCATTTTGGATTCAGATGAATTCAAAAGCTAGATCATTCGCAAAGATAACGCGGCTCATAACATCACAGAAGATATCGTGCGACCTGCTACATAAAGCATATTGTAAGAACTTTATGAGTAAAATTTATATCATCTGCGGTATAATATCAAATTTCATAGATACCCAAATGTTCGGTAAAAAAACTCGGTTTTAATGGGTGAAACTTCAAGGGCCATTAGTGTAAATCCTCGCGTCATTCTCCGCGTACAAACTCAAGCTTTTTACTGCAATAAACTTTCTGACAAGCCATTTGTGGCCGGAAAGTGTTCGCTGAAATTAATCACATGACCCACAACAGGCCTTGTTTACTCCAACCCTCGCGACTCTTGATAACTTCTTTATTTCACTTGTGAATTAATGGCTGTCGTTGGCGCTTGCAGTTTTAAAACTACAATCATTGAACATGTCTATGTAGTTTTGAAGTTTCCGTCGCCTCACCCAAGGCAATTTAAACGTACTAATTAAGATTCTCAAATTGAAGTTTTCATTGTTCTTTGTAGCTGAATCGCAGAGTTAATTCAGTGAGACGTAAAATTAGTCGAATCAAAGCAACTCGTGTCAGGCACACAACGTTTCAGTAGCATCGTGGATCTGAATGAGACTTTAAACTCTGACTTGCGAATATCTCTTTGATATTTTGTCAGAAATTCTAAAGTCACGTATTTAATTCAACTTAGTCGTCGAGATGCAAAATCAGTATAAATGATCACAACACTAAATAAAAAGAAAGTAAGGCGAGGGTGGAGCTCCGACAAATAGCCGACAGACGCTGGTGAAAAGTTTAATTGTTTGAAAGTCTCTCTAGGTATTCTATGGCTGACGCGAGTGCAGAATAGCATGCCTGGGTAGTCGGGCGCGCTTAACTTAATCGCTTGAATTAATACAAAGTGGCTGTGAGTCCCCATATCTGACATTTTTCTTACATTGGTAAAGAAGGCTGAAGTCAGGAACCCAAATCAAATAAACCGGATTAGGTCATCGCTTTACGGCGAGTGGAAGTGGCGGGTCATCTCGGAGGAAGCAATTCTCGTGGTCGTAGATTGAATGCAAAATTGGATGAGATCCCACTGTTTTTACTGTATGGATCCCGGGAATTGTTACGTACCAACTTCCCCGCGTTTTATTTTGTCGAGGGCACACATTGTTTGAATGGTTTGATTGAATGTGACAATAGTTATTGTAACTGACGCTTCGGCTGCTTTCGGGTTTCTTATTCAACCGTTTTCTCGAGAGATAAATTTATTCCCTCATATTGGATGTTTGACCGCTTTTTGGGCTTTGTAGTTAAAGATTGGAGGGAAAAAGAATTTTTATATTGAATCACGGATGATGTAACGAAATATTTTATCAATATCTGTAGATTTATATCCAAAAGACGTGGATAGCTATAAAATATCAATGCATAATAGAGAAAACGAATATTAGGTTCAATATTCTATGAAATAAACCTCCAAACCTGTAAAATTCCTTTAAAATCCGCTGTCAATATTTCCTACAATACAGGAACACCACAATACAACTAAGAAAAATGTGTTCCTAGATTTGTTTTGCTTCAAACTGCAAACGCTGAATTCTTATACTGGCAGTAAAGGGATTTGAAAACCGCTTTTCCATTTCCAAAGTTTACGAAAAATATTTATACATTCTTGTGACAAAAGAGCGTGTGCTCTAAAGCTCACGAGAACTTGTACTGCTAACAGAGCCAATCAGGTAAGGTAGTGCAAGTAGCGCCAGTTGTGGGAGGTCAAGTGGCCCGCCGTACTTGCGTAGGCCAATCGCAATGTTACGTTGCATTCGTGGCTAACGAATTCTATTCACTAAAGAATTAATAGGGCGCTTCGCATGAATGGATATTTTACTAACGATATTTTGCTCAGTGAATGAATATTTTTGTGATTTTGATTATTGAAAATGGGCAGTTCCAAATACATCTACGTGATAAAAAGAACCAAATAGGATATTAAACAACACTTTTATTATCTTTGATCGAAACAACTGGCTCCACAGACTCCTTTGTACAGCAGTAGGATGATGCAGGCTAAAAGTATCATCATTATCAGCGCATATAAGTTTTCCAACACTTATTTCTCGTATTTTAATCAGCTAGGTAAAAAACTGCTCCAAACTTTACATAACTCAAAGGGAGTTGAGCAAAAGTAAACTTTCATGTTTGCAATGTTATTGGATGTTGTGCAGGATTGCTCGCATTTCTGTTTACACAATATAACAGTCGTTTGATTTTTTGATTCTATTCGTTCAGTTGCATGTTCATACTTTTGCATTCAGATTGGAAACTGTACAATTCTTTATACGGTAACGTGACAAAAGGGAGCTCAGTCAAAGACGTGAGTCGTTTTGCGCCTCGTGTGACGTCACACTGTGTGGCGTGTTGTAGTCATTCGCAGACTATCACCGTGCCCGAGCTCAAAACTTTGTCAAAAATGTCTACCAGATGCCAGTGTTTTAAAAACTTTTGTTTCTGTTTCTGAATCTGCTTTTGTAAGTGACTGAATGTGCTCGCGCTCGCACAGCGAACCAAAATGCTACATTGTGAAGACGTGTTTCGCTAAAACGCTACTGTATGTTGGCAAAACATAATGTTGCTTTTCAGAAGAAATATCACCTTCCCAAATAATATTCGAGGAACTTCCAACCAATCAAGTCAGGCGGTCGGTCCGCAGTTAAAAATACTTCTTTCTATGCTACTAAATAGACTCAAAAGAGCAATTTATTTATAATTATGACTAGCTACCAGAAAGCCCGCCACAAGTACTCGTGAAAATTAAATCAGTGAGCATTAAGCATTACTCAGAAAGCAATGAATGCGAAAAACTCAAAGCACTTCTGTTGGTAACTGTACAGCTTCTGTTTAAATTAATTTGTAGTATTTTGAAGTAAAGCAGGATCCCGCATTAAAGTTTCGGTTTTGGTATTGACTGCGGTTTCAGGCAACCACGGATACCACAAATACTGAAGAAGGAAAATGTTTTTTATAAATTAATTATGAAGAGCTTAATCGTACCTATTTGTCATCTGTGATGAAATGATCTCGTTAGGAATCTCATAATACGTATACATTTGTTTTGAAAATCTAACTTTTTATGCCAGGGTAAATTAACTATTTTATAAGTTACTTCATACTGTACATTGTACCTGGACTGTATAAATGGGTAATTACGTAATTTTTTTTATGATTTCTCCCTAAAAATTGTACTTTTCTATTACCTACATTTTAACTTTCAGATGCTCCCGTGAACTCCAGTTAATTGAAAAAATTCAGTTAACTTCATTATAACACTGAATGAAAGCTTTGTTTCAGCCGTCCAGAGAGCAAAGTTTATCCTATAGAGAGCTGCATCTATTAATTTTTGTTAACTGAAATTCTATTCGCAACTTTGCACTCGAAATAATTTTTCTACGTTGAAGTTGGCGGCTATTATTTGCCCAGTTTATTTTTCTCCAAGTATGAGAGCCCTAGAGTTGAACACACAGCCTGTGTTCAAGTGAGCCGCTTCGCTGCACGGCCCCGCGCACCAAAGCTAATATAAACTGACGGACTGTATTCCTTCAACCATAACGTTAGCAATAACTGCACAGCTTTGCTAAATGTAAAAGGATTTAGGCTGGCTAAAACATTAAATTGAACCAATATCTCTCCACTTCATCGCTCTATTCTTATAAGCTCACGTCTTCATACAAAATTAATCAAATACGTACAAGATTTTTCGAGTAACCTATTTCATAATTCTAATAGAGGCTTTTAGGGATGCGCCGCTATTTTTTCATAAAAACGTCATGACGCATGGCCGCCATAAGTTTGCCCAGAAAAGAGCGGAGAGAGCTGGATCCATGTAATTAGACGCTACGAAGATTTATGTTACGGAAATTCCCAAATTCTTTTAAAATTTTGGCTGCGACACGTGCTTCTTCTTAAAACACTTTTCCTCGCAAAAACTTATTGCTTTAATAAGTTTAAGTAGCAGATATTTTACAGTTAAATAGCTTTTACTGTTGTTGAGTGTTTCAATTATGCAGACGTATAAATTAGGATGTTTTAAAAACGGACATGACATTAACAAGGTTTGTTAAGCGTAGCGAATCGAGTAACATACTCGTATACAAATATATAAACTCGTATAACGAATCCCGCATATCTACGGCGTAGTTCCCAAACATCTGTGTTTAAACCGGGAGCTTAAGCTTCTAGATCAACGGCAACTTACTTAAGACAACTTCTGATACAAATACGAACATTATCTCCGTCCAATTTCGTTAAGCGAGGGGAAAAAGGTAAGAAAATGTATGAAGTCCGTGTTTATTCGGGTCCGCTTTATTTCCTTCGTCCTTTGGGGGCTCGCTTCATGTATCACTGCAGACGTCAGCCCTGGGTTAATTGTCTACGTGCGTTTTCAGCTGAATTCGTCACGTTCACCCGTTCACATCCCTATCGCTGTTTAGCCTCGTACTAATAAACGTTTTCTAAATCGAGCTCCCGAACGTTACATCTACGAATACTCTGTACCAATATTTGTCTTTCTCTCTTTGTTTCGTATTACATATATGAGAATGGCTTATGAATCTAGATTTATGCGATATTTTATGGTTGAAATATTACAGGTTAAATTCTGATTTTGGGACAAATTGTGGAGTTCGTACCATATTTTTGTTATATTTAAGTTAGGCGTGGGCGCGACCAACTAACAAACATAGGGATCCTAAAAGTGACGCTGTGAGTGTGAATCGTTTGTTTATTTATGTTAGGGATTTGCTCTGAAACGGCTTTAGCAACTGGAATAAAACGTTGACCGAATAGCTTATTTGTTTCGTATGTGTTATTACAGGATGTACAAATACAAAGGGACGAGAAGAAATCTAATTCGTCTTCATAAATTGATTATTTTTGGAATTTATTTAAGGTTTATGCATTCGGTAAGCTTATTGGTTTTATTGATTAAAGTAAACCCACTTCTATACTGCTTCGTTTAATTTTTGAAAAGATCTACTGTAATTGGTACTGGATATCATGTCAGTAGGATTCTCTAACAATCGTGATATCACATCTTGAAAACGTCTGAGCGACGGAATTAATGCAGTTTTCGCAAACAATGGCATGTGCTTTGGTGTGGGTGAGCCGCAAAATATTCGGTCACGGAATGCGCAGCCGTGGTTTAATCCGATTGGTGGAAATCCTGACAAAACAGTTTACACACTGGCCCCTACGTACGTACGTACGGCACCTACGTACACGGCTCACGCCAATCAAATATCTAGTTGAAAGTATTGTTAGAACTTTAATATGAGCAGTAATTCCTCGTAGCGACTGTTCTATTGACTTGTGCAATAAATGACAAATGTTGTTGTGGAATGTTTGCCGTGTCGTTTGTGCGGATATTAAACTCTTTATTTGTTCTCTGACATTAATTAGTTTGTGCAACAGAACTCTATTAAGAATTTTCCTTTGTATAATTGCTGTTTCGACCTCACTTTCAAGGCCTTTTTCAAATGGCTTTACTTTAAGTCATAAGTTATGACCTATTTAAAACTGTTTACAGGCCAATTAGTAGATTTCATATTGACTGCTTTACAGAAAAATCTAGTCCAAGGACTATATACTTCCGGGCGGTTGTTCGAAAGAGATACCGCGGCCCCGGACACAAAGGGCTAAGAAAAAATATGGGTGGTTTTTAGTCAGGAGAAGTCTGACACTACCTTCTGTTCCGCCCAGAGCGGGAGGAGTCATTTGATGATTTCCCATTCGCCAAAAAAAGGACTAGATACTTTGTTCAGCATTGAACTCAAAAATATTGTCGATTGAACCTCAGTAAAATGTTCATGTAATATTCATAAAACATAGATCCGATAGTGATTTGTCATTCTAAACGTGATGTTCAGATTTTATTTGACATTTTAATTTATCGAACGTCGAGCCTGCTTGAAATTCTCCATTTAGTTTCAGGTACATGGGACCGATACCTATCTTGTTTCCAAACAAGGTACAAATATTTAACTTCGGATACCGCTTTGAATTTAGCGACCGTGGAAATACACACGGTATTTTTAACTAGACGACCAGTTCGTTTGTGTTAGGAAGCAATCTCGTTGATATATCCATTAGCCAAATAGAGCCGAGGCCCGCTCGCCGCCCTTAACAAAACATCTGCGGGTAAGTATTCGTGGTACGAAGAAACAAACATTATTTTCCTTTCATTTCTATGGTATTAACCCATGGACGGGCTACAAATACAATATGATAAAAGGGGTAATAATGATCTAAAGAATTACTTTGGAGTGCGAGTGTTTTACTTTTGCCATAAATGTTATTGGGTAGTACATTTAGCAATGTTATTAAAGTAACGTTTCCTCGAAGGTTCATGCACTAGGCAGAGGTCTAACCATTAATACAGTCACATTTCCCCATTTATGTCTAAGTCCAATGTAATGGGGGGCGACTCCATACTCATTAACCGGGTACAAATCCCATCTCCGTGGCTGCTGCTGACAAATTCCTGATGGAAAAACAAAATAACATTTTACCGACCTAAGAATCGAACCCAGGACCTCATGCTCAGCAGTCGCGCTTGCGACCACTATAGACCAATTAGGTGATAAAATGTGAAATATCGACAATATTCTCAGTGAGAGACGAAATTACTCTTTCATTTCCAGTTTTAGTTCAGCAATTAAAACTGTAAATTAAGACCAAACACAAACAAATATTTCCATCCAGTAATTGATTCCAAACAATATTCAAAATTGAAACAATAAGGTAGCAAACACGCACGGTGCAAATCGTGCGAGTAGGAAAGTACGAAATAAAACCTCCTGAATATTGTGGGAACGTGAGAAAAGGTAACTACACCGTATCCTGTCCGCACCTGTTATTTATGGTCACTCGCAATATGCATTCTTTTACTATCATTTTATGTAAATGTGACCAGCTACTACTTCTGAAGATAGCAACATCATATCGCTACGAAATAAGGTTCATAATGCTTTTTACTTTTTCTAATTGCCTGCTTTCTTGTAAATAATGCGAGGGTGAATTAATATTGAAATATAATTGCATGCAGCTAACCCCAGGCTAGCCGCGGTTGCCGGCAACGTGTTATTATGGTAATAGTTTTCAAACTTGAACGGGTCAGTGTTCTTTGTTTCGTTGCAAGTGCCGTTCAATTGGTCACTAAAGTGGCTGTTTTATGAAACAAATCTGCTATCAAAACTTTGTTTTGTTTTTATCGCTATTGTTTAACTATAGCGATGAGTCATTGTAATTATCAACATTCTAGTAACGTTTAGTTAAGGTAGGTCTGCCAGCCAGGGTTGCGGAATTTGCTAGAAACCACACCACGGCCCTGAAACGCTCAAGGCATTAGAAGGAACACGGATGGGTTTTTAGTCAGTAAGAGTATGACACTACCTTCAGTTCCGCCCACAGCGGAAGGAGTAATTTGATGAATTCCGATTTTTAAAAAAAGGTAGTTATTTATTATATTTATTTTTTAGTTATTATATTTTACCTGAAACCAGTAATAGCCACATCTACCTTTGCTCATTCTCAGTCTATACAACGAATAGGTAGGAACATCGGTAGCCACTAAAGTTTTCAATTTATAGAAAGAGGGTTCGTAAATCAAAACATTGTTCTAACCGCCATCATTATAAAGAGGAGTGAGTAAACAAAGTGAACGGGAGACCGCGCGACGTTTCGTTTCTGCTCACAAAATAAAGGGGCCAATAAAATTCTGTTCAGTGCAACAGCTATCGTTCAGTGGAGCGGCTATCTGCATTTTATACTTTCGACGCCATCACTGGGGCACTTTATTTCTTTACTTTGTACATACATAGGTATGAGGTACGTGCATGTACTCTGCTTGCTCCTTGTTTATTTATCGGATCGTGCCCGATGAACAGTTCTATTCAATTGAACGAATGTACATGTACGTCGAAACGTGCTCGCAGAGTTTTAATTTCACAAAGGTTGTTTAACATGTAATGTAAGCGAACGCGAACGGTAATGAGGCTTACTTGAAACAGATTTCGGTATGAGTAGGAACTGTGTAAATGTTACACTAGATAGAACATCCGGAAACGTCAAAACAAATCGTATGCCGTCCGCAACGTCGAATCCTAAACAGGATTGAAACTTGGACGGGAAGCAATCTAACGGGAACAACAGTACATACAGCGGTCTACCGCTGTAGAGCCCTACGTAATTTAAAGAACAAACAAGCCTCGCAACTGGGTTTACCTCCACTGCAACAAACTCTGCGTCGTCGCTTTAACTTACTCATTTGTCGCTTACTATCACTTCGGCATACGTATGTAACTTAAGTCTTACAAGGGTTTCGTATTTCTGTTTAAGCCTCAGTACCTTTACTCAAGGTCAAAATTAATATCTTCATCTATAAAACAAACACAGAGTTTTATATAAAACAGATTTAGAAGCCAATTGACGTGGTAAGTCTGTGTGTATATGAAATTCAGAGGCTCAAAAAATGCTATAGCGCCGCAGATGAGTTCGGCTCAAGCGAAGCGTTATCAAGCCCAGTTAATCCTGTCTTCTGTATTATTGAATAAATTTTCCCTCCTGACGTACTTTTGCCATTTTATATCGATTTAATGTATTGGAAAAAATCAGGCCGTCGTTATTTCTGAATCGTAACAATGTTTCATTGGGGAAGTCGTAAGTTAAAGTTTTAATTAGAACGTTCCGAGGAATGACGAGGTGTTCATATTAGGTAATCCTATTAGCCGTGGGCTGCACGTTGTATTACGGGCGGCGGGTGGTAAAGCGGTGCGATGTTATTGTTATGATGGCATAAAGCGAGCCATGTATCTCGTACAACGCAGGTGGCGCTAACTACCGGCAGTGTAGTTGAAACTGTCGACACTACGACGACTCGAGACACGGATGTATCTACACACCATACTACAATGTAATGTTTCACGGTTTGCTGATGCGAAAGTTAGAAGCTTTTACTCGAGTAAACTGAATTTTAAGTTGATACTTGGGAACACCGTTTCATTTACACACACTATCGTCTGTTGGAATTCTTGTGTTTATTTTGTACTTTTTTACGCTTGCCTTTTTGCCTTATACGTGTAGCTATGTCGTTTAATGTCATCATCATCTTCTGCCTAGCATTTTCCCAAGTACGTTGGGGTCGGTTTCTAGTCTAATCAGATACATCTGAATACCAGTATTTTACATGGAGCCTATGTGACCTCCACAACCCAGTTAGTACTGAATAAAATGATATTGAATACTTGTAACGACTGTCAAAGATTTACAAATCACTGCCAGTCCTGGCAGTGATTTGTAAATCTTTGACAGTTTGACAAAGGCTTAAGGCGCTTTCCGAGTCACGGAGGAAACTCGGTATGTAATACTACGTAATCACCCATCCACAGACTAACCTAGGCAAGCGCAGCTTAACCTAAATATTGATCCCAGTGGCTGTTATTTTCTAGCCAAAAGCTCTTCCATATAATGCCATCGTGTTGAAATGGAAGTGACATGTCATATGGTCCCGCTTAGAATATGCCATGTAACGTCTTCCCTTGAGTGTCGTAGCAAGTGATTAAGGGATTAGGCAAGTGAATGGGAAGCTTCCACCTGTAGGTACACTGATAACATCGCACCGTGAAAGCCTGGCTTGCCTCAGAGTAACAAGGGTCACACTAGACCGCCTAGATTGATGTGAAGTGCAGTTTCAGAATGTTTAAAACTGAAATTCTATAGTCTATACAAATACTCGTCAAAGTAATTGAAGTGTCTTTCAAAATAAGAGCTTTTTACTGAATGCATATGAAAAGATATACTTATATTAAAATAAGCTTCTCTTCTTTTGCCTGTTTGTTTCGTCTAATCTCCGAAACGGCTAGACCGATTTTGACAGGACTTTTATGGGAGATGCCTAAAGTTATAAGGAGTAATTTGGGTTATTTTAATTTTAGGAAAAAGATTAAGGTCCGTGTAGAAACATTAAAATCATTGAAAGTGTTTATTATTTTTTTAATAATATCACGCGGAATATGGTGACGGGCACCAGATATAACTTTAAAAACATCGTAAAATCTTCGTTGAAAATGTAATAGTTTTCGTCTCGTAGATGGTTCAGATGAACAGTAACTAAAAGAACAAATGCATTGTTTAATATGCGCTTTTAACTACGTTGAGGCTTCTTCAAAATTGTGTGAAATATTAGAGGCACTATATTTCCAGGCCAAACGTGTGCCTGCAGAGTATGGTATAATTTTGTTTCCGTTGTTTACATTTCGCTTGAAGCCACGTCCAATAGCCCCTTTCTACACAATTCTAAGGCTTTTTCGTGTCACGGCTACATGATTTATAACTTACTGAGATACGTGTCTTCGTTCTACCTTCAAGTCTCAATAATGTTAGATATATAAGGCGCTGAACATAAATAATAAATTGTGAGCATGTACCAAGTACCCAAGTATTTTGTACCGGGAATGTGATTTCTGAATACAACCACTGTTTTGCTTTCCAACTAATGTAGCATTTTCCTTTATTTTTACTTAGGTTGTTAGGTTTTATTGTAACTTGTGTTGTTCCGGAATTCATAGAAATTTACAACGATACTATAGTCTGATACGATCATGGTTGCGGCGCCAACTAATTCTATTAGCTGAAATACTACCGTGCATGATTTGATGGTAGTTACCTGTTATTACTGTACTAGAATTTGTAATCTTGAAGCTTTAATAAGAAATATCTCAGTAGTTAGTGGTATATTTAAATGAGGCAGCCTTAGTAAGATCGTGTTTATGTTTGTTTTGACTTATAGTCAGGCGGGCGGTTGGCTAGAGTTACTGTTTTCTAGTTAATACACGCCAGCTGTTGCACAGATTTGTCTCGGCGTGAATGTTAACACGATGCCAGCGGGTACGCTCTATTTATGTAAGACCACAGAATATACATCGTGACGTCTAACACTTGATTTATACGCTTTGTCTGATAAATCTGTTAAAATATAGTTTACACAGAAAATTAAAATTCCTGTGTTTTGTACAAAAAGAGAGAAAATACTAGGCTAATATTCAATAAACTAGCTTTTTGCTGATAATCCAGACTTGACTGAAGCAGCTGTAATTCTGTACCGCAGGCGGCTCAGCGTAATTCCTTTAAAGCCAGCGTTCTGCCGCGTCCTAGTTACACCTGCCGCTGCGGACTCGAAATACGTCGTTTATGAAATAATTTTGTGTAAGAGTATTTCTTTTTTGTATGTAACTTTGTTCGTTATTTTAAGTAGGCAGCAGGTGGCGTTAACAGGCGGCGTTGCAACGGAAATTGCCGTCGGTCGGTCTCGTCGCCGCGGAGGGAGGCTTGGCTCGCTCCGACCGCACCGCCCACTAGAATAGGCCCTTGTTAATTGTAGGCCAACACAGAAAACAATTAGCAGCACTCGTGTGCGCCACACCGACTCGGAATATTTCATTCATTACTCAGATAAAATCACGGACCTACTTACGTAACATGTTCAATTAGATGGAACTCAAACAGGGAGATTATTCTGTTAGGACTTGTTGTGTGCTCACCAAACTTTGAATTGGTTTGTCTGCTTGCTTACCCAAATTCACCTCCGAAAACATACAAATGAATATCATATTATAAATATTGAAACTACAAATTAGATTAAAAACAAACGAATCCGCTTTTGTTTTTCACACAAGGGATGACTTTCAACTTTCTTATTACACAACGACACATAACATGCTTTTGTACTTATAACACCAATTGTTGCTGTAACAATACTTTGTAAAACAAAAGAAACTGGCACATCAATTTATATCAACAGGGAAAAGCTAAACAAATGGATATCACGCGTACAAACGAAATGAGAAGGGCGGTTCCCTGACTTTAGAACGTTTAATGACCTTTGAGAAAGGTGATGTGTTTTGACGTTGCATTAGTAAGACAATAGACGTTGAAACTAAAACTAGATCCGCCTTTATCTTCGCAATTGTTATAAAACACAAAGCGCTTAACTAGTTGAAAGCTTTCGGCGGGTCGTTTACACGGCGGACGGTGGTTAGGCCGAGCCCATATACAGCTTACGGCGTAACGATGTCGATGACTCCAATGATACTCGTACTTGTAATTCTCTCTGAAATATGAGAGCACTGTATGGTGACAATTGCTTTTGATTCTGGTTTTGTTTTACACGAACGGATTGGGATGAAACTTTCGATAAACGGATATTTCAGTGATAGTCATAATAAACATAACATCACGCCTGTAATATCTGAAAGGTTAGGCAGAGGTGTACCTAATAGTACCACCACATTTTTCGTCTATTGAAGTCACAACTTATGTACTCGAAATTTTAAATTTTATTTGATTTATTAATTAATGTTACATCTCTCCATAGATACCTGTTTACATTCTATATTAAAGCTATTAGTTTATCTCAGAAAATACCTACATAATGATTATAATACAGTAGTTTGCTAAGTAATGTTATATAACTAACAAATGCTTCCCCTCTCCTAACTCACTTATTTTGCTGTGCCCGACAGGGTCCATATGATCGAATTATAAGTTTACCAACTAAGAATACCTACATGTGGGGTGCAATAAAAGTATTGAAACAAGTGGATAAGAAAACAAAGTAAATAAATAAAATATGGAGTTATTAAAGTTGGTTCTTGGGTATTCTAACAGTAAATATGTAGTATCAAAGTTACTTGTTTATTACGTCAATCCCAAGTGGGTTTGTTAACGTAGCACCCTACTAACGAAAGTCATGATTACAATTTAGAATATTTCTACGATAATTAAAAAATAAAATAAAATATTTCAAAATGAACAAATTGTAAAGAATAAAATGCTTCTAGCAATATACCTTTTTTGTTTCAAATGCAAACAATTTGCAAATGTAGTTTATGTAAATATTAAGCACAGTTATTATGTTGACTAAAGTTCAGGGCAATATGTTTACCAATTCCTTTCAGTAAAATAATAAATTAATGAAATAAAATTTAACACAAAGTTAGTTTACGAATTGCTTTTATATTTGTGACAATCTGGCTCGACGCAGTTGGATAATGTTTTGGAGTCTAATATCAAAATATCTTCTTGCTTTTTGCATACGGAATTAGGTAGGAATACCAAATAATTTAACAAAAATTGCCTTAATCAAGTGATTTAGGTGTAGGTAAGTATTTATTGGACAACACTAACCAACTGATTGTTTCTATCAAAGAAAAACTTAACTCGAGTAAGAAAGCTTCACGAAATTGCGCAACTTATCAGTTGTTCATTCCACATGCATATCGTACAAGTAAGTTGGATTCCTAAAAGGCAACGAACTCCCGAACACACGTAGTGCAGTAAACAGCGCTTAAGATTTAGTTGGCAACTCAAACGTAGATATTTCAGCCCCGAATCCATACCTTGCAACTTCCTGAACAGAATAGAGTAATTGCTTCTGAGCCAAACTTAGGAATCAAGTGCATACCCAAGTTTAGTTTCAAGTAATTAATCTATGAGGTGGGAGAAATTGTAGGAGTCATCCGTCAGTCTGGAGTTGAGTATTGAACCTGACGGTAGGAGCCGAGGCGTCATGTAATTCTGTTACTCTCTCGCACTTCCAGTTAATTGAATACGTCTGCCACAAGGCTGAGGAGCCAGAATTCGAATCGAGATTCTAACGTATGTAGCAAACCTTCTTAGAATGAATACTGGTTGTTTTAAGAATATAGGAGAATGACGCGTTAATGGAATTGGTACGAGCAATATCTTTAATTGCTTCTTGTTTAGTTGTACGTAAAATGCTAGCAAGTAGTAAAGTTTTATTCGCTTGAAGACGATGAGATAACTGCATTTACACGGTGTCTGGCTGTTTTCTTTTTAAATTTATCAATAGGCATCCGGTAGAAAATACAGTTACCAACAGCGCAGACTCCTTACAGTAACGTGATTTCTTGCAGCGTTTTTTCTAAACGTGGCAATTTCAAATGTACATTTTTAAAATTTCGTAAATATTTGCTTACTTATGACCCAGATACCTTATTACCATTATTTGCTGGATTTTGAATTATAAATTAGATATTAAGAACCTGTCAAACTCTATTTTAGCAGTAAATATGATACTTAAGATTTCATAAAAAAAAAAATCAAATGCTTAAGCAGAGGTTGACAAATTCTCAATTCAGAAACCGTACCTAAGTTACCTCATCCTCTCTTGGCATATAACCGATCTGTGATTACAAAGCACAATCTTCTCTATCCTTTGTTTTCTTGGCAGCGTGACGTAACAGTGTACCATATACTGCGTGTTCTATGCACCGTACTTCATGTAATCCATTAGTCGCTACTTTTCTTTTTACCGTTGAACTTTAACTTGGCACTCACTGACAAACGTGATGGGGTGCTTTGAATTTTTCTCCCCTACAAGGAAAAAAAGTTGTTTTAGTAACACATGGTGTGAAAATGCAAAACCTGTTTTGAATATTTTTGATCTAAATACAGTCACGTGTTTGTTCTCACATAAGCAATACGAATTTTAGGTTAAAACTATTTTGATCGAAGGTACTGACTGGTTGCATGCACGATTTGTATTGCATTTCGTTTTATTTAGCATGTAACTTCTAGAATCTAGAGTAAAAACTCTTTAAATCTACACGTTATTTCGACACGTGTAGCTTTGGCCTACGCTTTTGCTACGGCGTAGTAAACCGTAGCGGGCGGCGTAGCGGCGTAGCATTAACCCATCGTCCTATCTTCTGATCTTCGAACTTTGTTAGATGATCCGAACGACGATGCCCATGAATAAGGTTGATGAATACATGATTCTGAATATATCTATAGACCTTCAAGTAAGTACATAAAGGTCAAAATCCTTTATGTAAATAAGAATGGTTTTTTATACCAAAGTCAATTGCAGTTATATTCGTTACTGTAGACAAATGTTGTCATGCTAAAAGTTAATAAATATTTATGTGCTGTATTTTGAAAAGGCTTTGATGTTTTATGAATGTTGGGATATCGAAGTCACCTATGTTGACTGATCCTGTCATTTTATACATTTACAAGCCAATCATTTTTTGTGTGGTGTAGGTACCTATATATATATACCTATACAGGATGGTGCCGACAATACGACAATAAATGAAATCACTGGTAGCTCTAGTCCATAGAAACATTATTAAACTGTCAAATAAATCTTAACACCAAAATAAAAAAATTGAAAAAAAAAACAATGAAACTAAGTAGCATAAAACTCTAAACGAAATACATTACAATTTATAAACAAATATTGGTTTACTAACCTTAGGAATTATTTGCACCGATTAACGTGTGGAAATAAAATGTAATAAACGAATTTGGCAAAGATATTTAGGTAGGTTACTGCCGTATCGTCGGCACCACGACGGTGTTAGGATTTATTTGATAGTTTAAAAATGTTCCTATGAACTAGAACTACCAGTGGTTTCATTTATTGTCGTATTGTCGGCACCACCATAAGTAGCTACACTAAACAAACAATATCTACTATTTATTATGTATACCTGTCTAAAGTAACCCTCCTTACTATTCAGTAAATAAATAGTTAGTCTTCTAGCTTTATCGTGAGGTGTCTAACGTGGCGTCAGAGTTTTATTTGCTGGCTGATGTGGGGTTCTAAGGAACCTCTGATCTACATTTTGAAATAAATAGTTTATGGTTTATTTCTGACATTGAATTGAATTATTACTTGCTGTATTAAAATATCTCTCAGGCATGCTGGTTTCGGCCTCGACACGAAGGGCTAAGAAGAAACATGGGTGGTTTTTAGTCAGTAGAAGTCTGACACTCCCTTTCGCTCTACCCAAGAGCGGGAGGGATTATTCGATGATTTTCCACCCGCAAAAAAAAAGGTATGCTGGTTTACTTTCTCCACGATGTTTTTCTTCACCGAAGCAAGTGAAAATAATACAAAACGCACATGAATACCACAATCAAAGGTTGGCGAATAGTTGGTAAGATAATAATATACAAACAGTGTGTAAGATATCGTGTGTCACCATCATGTATTCAGTACAATATTCCAGGCTCACAAGCAGTATTTTTAGAAAAAAACGATTTAAGAATTTATCCTACGACTTAGGTATGTACAAAATTCCTAGAAAAGGGAGCGGTACTAGAGAGATATTGTACCGCTCTTTTTGTGTTTCCAGGTATTCCAGGAGTTAAACTGTGTTTTAACCAACTCAAACGATTGAACGCTAGATAGACATGAAATGTTAAACTGAAATTAGTATTTAATGGTACTCCAGTGCCTATATACTGTGGGGCTATTCGAAAGGGCACAAAAGGCTAAGAAGGAAAATAAGGTCGGTTATGTCAGTCCAAGTCTGACACTCTCTGCCACTCCGCCCAGAGCGGGAGAAGTCATTTGATGATTACCCATCCGCAAAAAGAAAAGTAGGCACATTTATAACAATATTGTGTTGGATATCTGACCGATATAGATATTTGGAAATTTTCCTGGAATTTCCTTCAAAAGAGTGGCGCAATCGACCGTGGAAATATTTCTTTTATTATGAAATTTAATTAGTACTGATTAAAAGAATTCTCTCAACAAACTCTTCTGTAATATAAAATTTAACTTAACTCGATCACATCGAAACGTCGATGGAAGCTGTAAAATTCTGGTCGTGAAATAACTACGTTGAAATTGACCTAGTTGTATATCAGAATTTTCTACGATTTATTAGAATTAAAACATGAGATTACATCACGCTTGTAATCCGCAAGTGTTAGGCAGAGGTACACCTGATAGTACACACTCACGTTTTACCAGTTATTTAAGTCTCATGTTATAGGAAGCGAGCCTTTTGACGTCAATGAAACCGGGCACAAATCTAGACTTCGTGTAATGCTACTGGGAAATTTTACTTTGCCCGACCTGGTAATCGAACCCAGAGCCTCAGCAATGGTACTTGCGACGGCAGTGTACTAAAAGAATGAAAAAACACTCAAATTCGATTGTAATTAGAATGTTAAACAGACAACGTACACTATTAAACTATTTACAAAGCCAAAGCTTACCAACAAAAGATTAACGCGACTAAACCACACTTTTATTCTACACAGCAATAATTGAAAGCAATAATGAACCACAGAATAGATATTACAGTTCCACTGCGAATTGGAAATACATATTTTAGTATCTACTTAGCGAGCAATGGACCCGGCCCGTTAATATTTGTCGATATGCTCTGCAATACGATTTAAATTGCTAGCTACCAGAAATTGGTGAATTACGTGCTATTAGTAAGAAGCCATGGAAAATTAATTTTACGTAAATGTAATTTGATTTCGATTGAGGCTTATTGCCGAGCGAACTTCAGTCTACTTTGCAATATAAGTGTATTTTAAGATCTTGGCAATACTTCGCTGTGAAGCCTTGAAAAGTCTTGATCGAACTTTATTATGAGCTCAGAATGAATATCTTGGCGATGGTTTTTTTTGTTTGTGATTAGTTTATTAAAATTTAATAGATTGTGGATGATTGTGAATATAGGTAGTATTTACCCCCGTCGGGGCTGCGGGCCCGTTGGGGCTGCGGGTTGTTCGCAAGACATACCGCGGTGTTGACATGAAGGGCTAAGAAGGAACATGGGTGGGTAGTCAGTAGAAGTCTGACACTCCCTTTCGCTCTGCACAAGAGCGGGAGGGGTTATTTCATGATTTTCCACCCGAAAAATAGAAAAAAAGGTAGTATTTACCGAAAGTCTGACATCGGTTAGACTAAAAGTCGACCCCAACATAGTTTGGAAAATGGTTATAAAGATGATGATGATGATAGTAAATATTTACCATTTAAATATTTACACATTGTAAGGCAAACCTTGTTCCGCTGGATTTGCGGGGCTATTGCGTATCTTTTTAAATGTCAGTGGCTATCATAGTATCCATCGATTTACTGTCAAATGGTTATGATTTTAAAGAAAAGAAAGAAAGAAAAGAAAGAAAAATATTTATTTGGACAAACACAGGTACTACAAAAATAATTAAAAAAGAATAAAAGTTAATATTAATAAAAAAAGACCTGTGCGAGGCCAAAAAGGCTCCTATCTCAGCATGGTGCTGCGATAGAACAAAATGCGATGCGATTTTAGTACAAAATGGAACCATTTCACACCGATGGACACTATGATAACCACTGACATTTAAAAGATACGCAATAGCCCTGCTGGTATGATTTTACCAGCATATTTGGAACAGCATGTTTTTTGTTTAGAAATCCGAAATGCTGGCGGAAGACAATCATGGGAAAAAATTTGGTCGACGACCTTTACATCAACGAGGTGGAATATTGTTTCATCTGTTACTTAAATTAAAGTCCAAAATTACCACTAACAACTGATAGGCATTACCCATGGAAATTAACCCGCTGTCATATTACCATCTTACTAATTGAAGGTCAAACCCAAAATAGCTAAATAGCCAGACTTTGACACTTGACACTGCCACCGCAGCGTTAATCTAAGTAAGAATCCCCATTAACGTTTCGAAAGGAGGACATCTTAAAAGGAACATTAGTTGAACTAAATTAATTAGATTAAGAGTTAAGTGGTATAACACGTGATACTAATGCTGGTGGCGAGTACACTAACTAGTACTGGAATGGAAAGTACAGGAACGTCAGTCAGGTAATTTGGAGGCGGTTCCGATTGTATGGTCCAAGTGACAAGGGCGCAGCGGCAGAAAAATTTCAAGTATGTGTGTAGGTAAAATTTCCCTATAGGTTAGGCAGAGGTGTACTAAATGGTATACCCAAATTTCTCTAGTTATGTTAAAGTCCCATGTAAGAGGAAGCGAGCCTATTGCCATAGACACACATCCATACTCCGTGACTACTACAAAAAAATCCTGCTGGAAATCCCCATATATCACTTTGCCCGGCCCGGTAATCAAAACCAGTATCAAATGGTTCCATTTTGTACCAAACCATAACCATTTGACAGTTAATCGATGGACACTATGATAGCCACTAACATTTAAAAAGATACGCAATAGCCCTGCTGGACATCTTGCTCAGCAGATGCACTTACTACAACTAGACTATCGAGGCGATTATTACAGTAAACACTTTATAATAATATATTAAGAAATCCTTAAATAATTTGTGTTTTCAGGATATCTCTAAGTTCAGAGTGCCTCCTGGCAGAAGCCTCCTCTAACATCTCCCATTGATTTCTGTCTCAGTACAGTAACAACTCTAATGATTCTTAAAAAATATATGTTCACGTTTAATTATGCTCTGTGTGAATTGTGTGGTAAGCGGTTATCGTGTTAGTGGTATGGACAATAGACATGAGATGCGGAGGAATAATATAAATTGTGTGAGGAAAATGTTGAGTTTGAATGTATGGTGTGGCTATAATAGCAGAGAAAGACCAAAGATATGATGGATGGACTGTGTGAAGGAAAGCTGTGTGCTAAAAAGTAGGTTACTGTTGAGATGACGAGTAATAGAGAAGTAGGTATGAAAGAAGAAGATGAAAGTAATGAAAATTATGCTTGATTATGCACATTTCTACCTACTGATAGGAAATTATTATCATGAGGAAACCGGCATGTCTTAGAACCAAAAATTCGAAGATTAAAACATCTACCAATCCACACTGGGCCCGCGTGGTAGTTTATAGCCCATTCCCTCTCAAAGAGTGTAGGCCTGTGTCCCAGCAGTGGGAACATTAATAGGCTGTTGATGATGATGATAGGAAATTGTGTAAAAGTTCATTATGCATTTAATTAGTTACCTTATTAATTACCTATGGCTATTTTTCAAAAGAACTTTCTTGATAATTATAATAAAGAAGTTCATTTTTTTACACTATAGCACAATTAATATCAAACTCAAACACGATCAACAAATGACTGTGAAGTACATTAAGTTTACCACCACACTGATATTTTTAGCGTATTGTACGTTTGTACTCATTTCCGAGAATTCGTTGTAACTTTTGAATTAAACAAAATTGTTGTTGCTAATTAGTTTTATTTCAGATCATTATAGGAATGAACGGTCGTTTCAGACAACGTTAATGAAGTTTTACATTCGTTGACCTTCATCATTAATTAAATAACGTTTTAATTATGTTCAACACTACGGAATCGGAAATGTGTTAACGATTTGTTACGAGTTCGAACATATTATAGAAATGTTATTCATATAATATTTTTCATAGACTAGGCTATACAGATTGATATAATAAATGACCACGTAATAAAAACATGACATACGTAGATGAATATCACATTTTTCCACCCTGGTAAATTTCTAGGAAAGCGAATTAATAGGATTTCGGCAGGATTTCCACGAAATACCTATTAGCTCGTAAATAAATTATTGGACTGGATTCAAGGTGAGGTAAACATAATATACTCGAAGATCTCATTTTCTAGATGAATCAAAATTCTTAGTCCGGATCGAATTATTATTTTATAAGTGGTTGTTTATCGAGTGATTTTGTATATTATTTTGTTAATAGGCCATTTATATTGTTATTGAGTGCTATTAAATTAATAATATAGATTTGATCTCATTTTCTTTTAGATGCTTCTAATACCTAAACCTGCCTCAAAGAATGAACTATCTCGTTGGTCTAGTGGTCGGTAACCGCGACTACTGCGTATGAGTTCCTGGGTTCAATTCTCGGGTCGAGCATGGTGTAATCTAAGTGTATAGTGTAACAACACAATAAAAATCCAATAGGGTTTCTATCAGGAACAGAACATCCCACTTCAGCATATTACGCAGTTTCTGGGTCGTGAAGGTATTATAGGCGGTGGGTGCATGTAAAAGACTGATACTCAGCTGCAGCCACTTAGACTGGAAAGCTAAGATATATACTTCAGATAGAAAAAGACTAGGCTAATGATGATGATAAACTGTAGTTCTAGAAGAAGTATTAACAGTTTAGACTGGAAGCCGATTCCAACATATACATACTTAAAAAAAACTAGACAATGATGCTGAGTTTTAAATTCTAGTAGTACAATACAGTCTAAACACGAACTTCTCTCCTCAAAGTCGGTGAACACCCCGCTTCAGCGCGTACACCACACCACCTTATCCTAAGTGCTACGGGCGCAGGAAGCCACAGGCGCTTCGGCACGACATCATGTAGCGTAGCGTGTTACATGCTGCGCACACCTCCACGATAATTGAATCCGTGTCTACTGCGATGTGCCGTGCAACCTTCACCCACTCGCTATCTCATGTGTAGGCTGGGTAGCCTCAAGACGTTTAGATAGTGGAAAGGTCAGCTTCCAGTGTGAATCAACCTCACTGGTGATTTAACTAATCTAAAACCATACCACTCACACATGACGTTATGTAAAAAGTTAGCTACCTTCTACATACTTAACGCCTGTAATCCCCGATGAGTTATGCTAATATGTGCCTAATAGTACACCCACATTTCACCAGTTTTTATTTTATTTATTTGGGAAAACAAACAATTACACAAAGACTTACTTAAAAAAATAGAATACAGAAATAATACAAATGTGAAATCAACTACGTTTTCCACAGATACTTAATGAGACAATTTGGTAAATTTTAACACTAGCGTTGTAAACATTAAAAAGAGGAACATAACATAAAAATAAACCACATATCATATCAACAAAGCATAAAGCTGCAAAAGTGCCGGATAAGTGTAAATACACACATTAATTTCACATAAATATATCAAAATTTTAAGTAAACTGATTCGAATCTTTCTATGCGGTAAAGCAAACAGATCCACAACTACAGAAATTCTTATTAAAATTGCCAGTAATGCGACGAAGAGACGCACGCAAGCTGGAAGTAGTGGCAAATACAGGTCGTGCGAAAAAATAAAAAATGTTCGAAAGTTTTGTTTAAGTCCCATGTAATACGGGGCGAGCCACCTGTAAATCGAACTCGGGCTGACCATGAGGTCAGCAGAAATGCTCTAACAAAAATAAATTAGAGATTAAGCCAAGATTTTGTCTGCAAGTCAATAACAAGACTATTCGAACATTCTCCTAGTTGTTATCTTCTCTGAAGCTAGTAAACCTAACCTCTCGTTAGACGATGGAGAGGGTCATCTTTCGCTGCGTCCCGAAATTATGTTTTGTTGAAAGTCGAGTTGTTCGCTAAAAACCACTCCCCACTTGATCTGCTCGGATAGAACAGGTAGGTGTTTCTCTAAGAATATTATTTCAAGTTCCGTATTGAGTTCAAAGTATTTAACTGCACTGAGAGTTTTTAAAATCACAATACCGGGTAAAACAGATCAAACATTCAATAATTCTATTTCTTCTCAAAGACTAGCATCTTAGCATGGCAGTGAGTGAAACACGTAACCATGCATAGAAAGATGGCATGGAAACTATAAGTAGTTTCCATGGCAACATATACAATTCTCTTTAGTTGCTTCAGAGAAATTAAAAAAAAAAGCGTAGTACATTATAAATAGTTGTTTAACTGAGACTTTGTCGAGCTTCATTGTATCGGTGATTTTCTGTTGGTTGCCACTGTTGATTCTGGCTTTCAGGAGGTACAGTGTTTTGGCCACACAGTGGCGGGCTTGTCTCGAAAAAATACTACATTATACTACAGGACAGCATAAAAAGAAAAAATAAAGTACATGTGTCATAATGTAGACTTCGAAGAAGAAATCGGCGCGAAACGAGATGACGCAATTGGATCTCTGTATATCCAATTATTTACCTGTATATCAGAACACAGATAGAGTGTTTGCGAGTCGCTATGTAATCAAAATGTTCTCAACCACATTCAGCGAATCGAATTTTCTGTTCATCTCGTAATGGGTGGCTTTTATTCCATTGCCAGCAATGAGAAGGTTCCTGAGGTGAGCATTGAAACAGCCCCAATGAATACATTATCGGTATTGATTAAACCGACTAATCTACAGTATCAACTTCATTACTCACGTTCTAAGTAACCGAAGCTAGAGTATTTATCATTCGTCTAAATACTTCACTGTATTTAACCACTATTTATCAAGAGCGACGATTAATTAAGCCGTATTGTGGAGTGTTATTGTAAAAACTTTACTTCCTAGTAAATGCACTTTGATAGAACTTGCTGTTTCTCTGGAAATTGAATAACTTGAAGCTAGAAAAAAACAGTTGGATGAAGTGATAGAATTACAGCTGGCAGAAAAATATCGTTGTTCTTATCTAGGAAATGTGAAGCGACCGGATATGGTTTCAAAGTAAAAAAAGTTCTCAAGGGTTCATAGATAAATAATATCTCTATTATATTTAGGTTTTGGCATTATAATAGGGCCCTATGGCCCTGTCGGAGCTGCGGGTTGTTCGAAAGAGATACCGCGGCCTCGGCGCATGGGCTAAGAAGGAACGTGGGTGGTTTTTCGTCAGTAGAAGTCTGACACTCCCTTTCGCTCTGCCCAAGAGCGGGAGGGGTTATTTGATGATTTTCCCACCCGCCAAAAAAAACAAAAAATGGGCCCTTTTGTTCTTTCAATCGCACACATAACATTACATCACGCATGTAATCCCTGAAGGGTTAGGCAGAGTGTACCCATTAGTACCTACACCCACATTTCGCCAGTTATGTTTAAGCCCCATATAAAAGGAGGCAATCCTGTTGCTATTAACCGGACACAAATCCAGACTCCGTGGCAGCTACTGAGAAATTCCTGACCGAAAAACTCAATAACATTTTGCTCGACCAGGGAATCGAACCCAGGACCTAGTGCACAGCAGTGGCGCTTGCGACCACTTGACCAACGAGTCAGTCTTCTTTCAAAAGGTGTTATAAATAAATCAGCACATAAATTCTCATCCACAACGAATGAATGATGCATTCGAAGCTACACAAAATATAACAAAAGATTGATTTTCAATTGAAATGCTCGAACGTGCTGGTCATATCTATAATCATTTCAGAACTGTAAACTTTATATTTTTCCACAAGCTCCCACAAAGGCCTCATAACGAAGTGAAATAGCCAAATAAGAAGGTCTTAATGTCGCAGTTAGCCGAGAATTCTCCCTTGTGAATGCTGGGTCATTAGCGCTATGTTATTACGAATTACCCCTAAGACTCGGCGCCCGGGACTCTGGCAGTCACGTTTAATCTGAATTTTCCTTATACCATAGCTACTTTGTGCTGTACATGCGAGATTTCACGGAATGCTCTAACGCGGCTTACATATGCAGAATTAAATTACTCTAATAAATTCAAAACGTTTTGGGCAATAGTCGAATGTAGCTGCTCTGGTTGTACGGCTTACATATGTAAAAGATTTGACTATAACATTTTATATGTGTTTCTTTTGTGATACCAATTGCATCGACTGCCATATTACAATTGGAGCCAGACGGCCGAAACAGGTATGACGGTTCCAGCCTGACAACTGGCCGCTGTTCATTGTTTCACCCGTCGAACGTTGCAAACGTGAAGCGTATCTGTATTTAAATCACGTTAAAATGTTTTAAGCCCTGTGAACAATCTGAAAGCGAAAGCTGATTTTAAATTACTGAGTGGTGGCAGGCAAGTGGGACGAGGGTCTTAAAATCCATCACGCACGACGCCGATCTTATTTAGATAAGTAGCAGTCAGCTGTCGGAAGGCCGCCCTGCTTAGTTCGCTTGACTGATTGCTGCTAATGAATGTCACGCTTTAATCTTTCCGTTAAATCCTCACACCCGACACTTTTTCAATAAGACAGCCGCTTATCACTAAAAACTTTAGGTTAAACTTTAAGTTAAAGTAAAAGCCGCTTTACATACGTATTTAGAACGAAATTACTCAATATTTACTTTCGTTACAAGGCGTATCTTAATTACTTCAGATGTTAATTAAAGTCGGTGTTCCGCTTAGCTGACTATTTAAAATTAATACCTGCAAATAAATTAATCACATCCGATTTCTGTCAGCCACACAAAATTGCATTTAATTAGGTATTATTGGTCACTCAAACCGCAGCTTGTTCAACAGCCCTACATAAATAAAGAGTGGTTTACAATATGGACGATCTAACTGAGTGCGTACTGATGTCACCACACTGAATAACACGTTTCGCTGGGCGCATTTAATTTTATACCAGCCAATTTATTTGCGCTTCATTTTCATTAACGACGCATGAACTCGAACTTGTTTCTTTGATCTCGAAAATTCCAATTTTATGTCCAACATTTCTGACTGAAAGTTCACAAATAACGTTATTCTAGGAAAGTTTTATTGTTCAACTATTGTTCTTGATTGCAAAGTCTGACTATTATAGTTTGAATCGTCCTTTGGTTGTCAACATTGAGCATCTAGCATGCGGTTGACGTTTCGGTTCAGCAAATGCATATCCTAGCTTACGTTACCGCAATAATGGTATTAGCTAGCGTCTCGGCTGTCTAGAGAGAGAGGCATTGGTCTCTCTAAATCTCCCTTAATACTGTACCAGTGCAGGTTTGACTTCGTCATAAGGTATGTTAATAACGTAAGAAATAATTATGTGTTTGTATGTAAGGTCAAAACCAAGTCTTAATTCCTGTGAACCGCAGGCATTGCATTAAATCAAGACTAGTACGAGACGAAGGCTTCTCTCGAAACATCCATTTCATGAAGAAGAATAGTCTCTGAATTCCACATTACTCTTTTATATTTATTAAGGTTCTCATATATTTGAGTGTAAGTACACATGTGAGACGTAGGAACGGCATATCTTGTGCGAATGCGACCCACCGATGCATAAACTAAATGTGCATCGAGGGAAGCACTTATATGTTACCCAGATGAACTGCAACAAATCTTCGCTAAGAAATCCTAGAGCTCTTACAAGATATGGAGATTTCTAACTAGGATAGCCACCACAATAGACATTGTTACAATGATACGCGCTCTGTTTGCAGGAATAGAATTCCTATGAAAATTGTGAAACTTTGATCTGGTTTGAAATGTTTATCCGAGAGAGCGTCCAATCGGTACGGCTACGTTGCCTACAACGTTTTCATTAAATTTACGATACGTGTTTGAACAAATTTTCGTGTTTTTGATATTTTCTGATTATTTGGGTTATGTCACTACTAACCAGCAGTAATTAGTCCACAAAATAACATTACGTCACGCTTGTAATCCGTGATGGATTTCGGCAGAAATGTACTTTGATTACACCCACATTTCGCCAGTTATGTTTCAGCCACATGTAATAGGGGGCGAGACTATGGTCAATACCTTGAGAACTCTGGACCTCGTGATCAGCAGTCGCGTTTATGCTTCTTTAAATAAAAATAGAACCCAGACATAATTCAGACTGAAAAACCCAGACTATGTCATTTACTCGTCTAACTTTTCGACCAATGGATTTAAAAGTTTATCAAAAAATTATGAAAACAGCACAGAGTGTTTGAAACAAAAATGAGTAACTACACGAACCACGTTTTAGTTAACTATATAAAAAACATCAGCTGGTGCATGTGTCACAGGTATCTTCAATAAACAGTCTTTAAGCAAAATTACTTGTCATTTAAGAAAAAAAATCAATAGCACCTTAATTAAATTAATTATGAAGTACATCAAAGAAACAGGAAGAGCAATTTCTTTTTTTTTTTCTTGTCTACTTTTTACGCATTTTTGTTTTGGCTTTTGCGAGACAAAATTGTTTCTTTATTTCATAAGAAAATCAAATTTATATTAAAGTACTACTCTCTTTCTTATTCACTGCGCTACCGTAAATGTATTTTACTAAACCCAAGCATTTATTTGAGACTTAGATAATTATGCTAAACCAACGTTCAACGAAGTTTACATTTCCCTAATTACCAGTCTTTTCGCTCAAAGACTACTTATTCTAAATGCCAGTGACTTGTATCGTATAGGTCTCAGTCGAAACTCACAAAATGTGTAAATTCAACTTTAAAATAACGCAGTTCGAAAGTTGAAAATAGGCTTGCCACGAACTCTGGGGTTTTATCCCCGGTTGTGTGTATTTGCTTTGCATGAAGTGTTATTTTTCACTGTTTCAAAAATAAACAACGGAATCAAGTGCCGTCATGATACTGTGCATGGATTTATTTTATTTTGGTTTTGGACCATTGGAACCAAAGAGTCAAACGATACAAAAATATGCCCATGTATTTTTATTTATTAAATACTTTATGTAGCTCACATTATTATTTAAGTATATAACTTAAATAATAATGTGAGCCTCGATAAGCAATTTGAGCCAAAATGATACGTAATATACATAATTATATTATTTTTATAAGTAATCAGTAGCTGATGCCCGCGGCTTCGCCCGCATCAAATTATAAACTAAAACCTTTATTATTATTAAAAATTAATTCCATGTCACCCACAAACGATGACTTGAGTAACCGAGCTGCCCGCATCACTAACTATGCATAGCATAGTAGCTACCTGTTTGCCATTCAAGAGATATATCGATATGGCTTGCAGCTAGGCTTATCCTACGCTGATAAAAGCGTCACTAGTGCGAATATATCCCGGACAAACGTTGCATATAATAAATCGTGTACACCTAGAGTGTACAATCAAAGCTGAAGTGCTATTCTGTGATAATTAAAGGCACTTGTGACTTGAGACACTTGATCTTGAGCTAAAGGAGAAGAGATTAGTTCAGGCCTAGCCTGGGGTGGCAGCCTGATTTTTTTTTAGAAGCTTTCTTATTTTCCCGAGGCCCGTCGCTAAAATAAGAAAGTATCAATAACTAATTCGTCTCATGAAAAATAAAAAAATTGTGACGTGACTTACTTAGATTTATGAAAAACATTTTTTTTATTAGCCTTGGGTTATTTAAAAATAGCCACATCTGGTGCTTGTGAGTTAGTTAGTTAGTATGTATTGGGCGAGTCAAGTAACTGAATTTCAAACCAGTTACCCCCAACCGATTGAGCTGAAATTTCGTACACACCTTGGTTTCTAGGGACAGTTCTTTTTTATGGACAGTACTTCTTATGGCACACATCACTAAATCCTGCAGCCAGGATGACCTCATCACGAGAGAACTCCTCAATGGTGAATACCACGGACACAAAATGTTGTACCTATACCCGTTCAATATTGATAAATGAACCTACACAAAAAGTTTAATTAACTTATTTTTAACCCCCACGCAAAACCGACGAGATGTTATGATAAGTTTGACGTGTCTGTCTGTCTGTGTGTGTAAAACTTTAACATCAAGCAAAGCTATTAAGAAGATTATTTATCTAAAGGTTAACAAGGTACGTCTTGATTCCGTTACTGAATCCTAATAAAAATACGACGAAAAATGTTTTAAAGTCTACTTGATTGATATGAAAAGTAAAGTTGCAAAGGATCTGCCAACGTTGTAAAATACACACAGATTTAAATGTCAATATATTTTAAGAAACTTTAAAGCTGTATTTTCCGCGCATCGTGGCTTTGACACGACATGTCTTCCTTCAGACACCCACATGTCATACTAGGTAGCAGCTTTGTAAATGCGCGCAAAGAATACTGAGACATGAACCATCACTAACGATTCCAAGTAGGTACGCCTTAGCACGTGGAACATAAATGTTAGTAGCAAAATGTCAGTGCACTACAGGTGAAGTACACTTCTGCCTACCCCGCCGGAATTACAGGCGTGATGTTACATTGTGTGTGACTGCCTCAGTGGTCTACTTGTCGCAAGCATGAGGTCCAGGGTTCGATTCCCAGGTCGGGCAAAGTGTAATTGGGTTTTACCATCAGAAATTTCTCAGTAGCAGTCCCGTGACTGCTACTGAGCACAAATCCAGACTCCGTGAGTCTGGATTTGTGCTCGGTTGATGGCAATAGGCTCGCCGAAAATAAACATAACTGTTGGTGTACTATCTGGTATACCTTTGCCTAACCCTTCGGGGATTATAGGCGTTATGTTACGTTATAGTATACAAAAAAGTATAATAGGTGTTCTCAATTTCGTTTCCAGATGTAACAGAATAACACTAGTGTTGTAACCGAAAACACATCGCAACGGCACTCTGATTCCTACTAGTGTTAATTTGGGACCCAAATGAAAGGCAATGGTTTGGTTTTCGATGTAGGTACATCCGATCCCTTTGGGAGGCAGCTTTGTTAATTACTAGGCACCATACGCCCGAGCTTGGATAAAACCGACTCGGCTTCAACATTACGTACGTACGGACACGTTACTTGAAACGTCTTCAGGAGTTCTGTGTTGCTGAAAGAAGAAATGTGATTGTTTAATGTTATTAGAATATAGAATCCCACCGAGTTTTTTGGATTATTAGGTTCTTCCTGATCCATATATTTTGTGTTTTTTTCCCGGAAGATGGACAAATATTACGATGGATGGACTGTGTAAAGGATGTTATGACAAGAAAAGTAGTCACATGAGATGACAAAAACCGGCCAAGAGCGTGTCGGGCCACGCTCAGTGTAGGGTTCCGTAGATAATAAAATATTATGTAAACGAAGTTAAAAAAAAAATACGGGCAAATGAAACTTGACCTCTGGGTTGTATAGGCGCTCATACGATTCAGGGACCAAATTATATTGGTTAACTGCAGTTTCCATCTGTTGTTTCCATCCAAGTTCAAAATAATTTTCCTAGAAAGTCCTTATAAAGTTCTACTTTTCAGATTTTTTTCGTATTTTCTAAACTTATGGTTCAAAAGTTAGAGGGGGGGGGACGCTTTGTTTTTTACTTTTGGAGCGATTATTTCCGAAATTATTGACATTATCAAAAAATGATTTTAGTAAACCCCTATTCATTTTTAAATACCTTTCCAACAATATATCACACATTAGGGTTAAAATTAAAAAAAAAAAACACTTCCCACTTTACATATAGGGGGGCTACCCTAATAAAACATTTTTTTCCAATTTTTATTTTAGCACTTTGTCGGCGTGATTGATACACATATTGGTCCCAAATTTCAGCTTTCTAGTGCTAACGGTCACAGAGATTAAGCGAGGACGGACAGACAGACAGACATGGCGAAACTATAAGGGTTCCTAGTTGACTACGGAACCCTAAAAAACAGAGAAGTATGGAAGAAGATGATATGCTGTGCAGACCCCAAATGAATTGGGATAAGAGCAAGAGAATAATGATGACGGATAAATATTGATAGGACAAAAAGTAGGTTTTATTAGATAAAATCTAAGCGTCCGTCCGAATTTAAGCTGATACTAAGTAAATTATTCAATCCAGTGTCAGTAAACGTGGCTAACTCTCCAATTATACGATAAACAGCACGCAAAACTAATCAACACTCCCGCAGTAATTACGCCACTAAACTTTGCATAATAGCTAATAAATTTGGACACAACATCCGCGAACCTGCATTTCCTAGTACATAGGCCATATAAATACGCGGTTAAATATCTGCTTTGAAATAATTTACGCTCCTAATAACTTCAAGTCTTTTTAAAACTTCGCCCGGGGAAACAATGAATGCCAGGAGCCCCACTTAAAATTTTCACCAAAGAAATATGTAGAGTTCTGTCGTCTCAAAAGGCGAATTCGTCGTTGGAATCTCGACGGCTGGTTTAATTAGCCGTTTTAATGAATGTCGAGGCACGTACGCTGTAAATGCGGCCCATTACCTGCGTAATTCACGCAATGATAACAAAGACGCGGGTCTTGAGGCGCCTCAACGACGAACGTCACGACAATGAACGCTCTTCCGTATTTTTCTGAAAATAACTTCTATTCAAATTAAATGAGGCATCTGTTTAAAAGGTATCTCTATCTATCGCATTATAAAGAACAAAACCGAATACCAAAAGTTTCGTAGAAAACATTGATGGAAAGTTTTCAAGATGGCTGCGAGTAATAAAAACTAAATACCACTTTTACAAATTGGCTTTTAGCAGTCATTGAGGAAATTCTAGGGTGTTCACAGATGTGTGCTAATGGGCCGTTTTTCCTAACTTACATTTATATTACACCTTTCTTTTACGAAACATGAAGGGATCTACGATTTTTACATGAATATAAACTACAATAGTTATGAGTACTAAAACAAGGGACTGTATCAATATTTTCTATCCATTTGCCATAAAAATAAAGGTCGCAAAAACCATTTATATTTATAGCCCGACAAAGTTACCAAACAAGTAATGAATGACAATGAGCGAAACAAAAGAAGTAAATCGGCGTTAAAAGCCGATTATTTTTTCGAAAAATAAATATAAATTAAATTATATTTCCAAAAATAAAATTGCTTTACATAGACAGCAGGAAACGCGAATAGCGATTATCGCATTTACGTCTTAATGTTTCTTTAAAAGCTTTTTATATTTTCGCTTATTTATGCTAATCTGAAAGTCGGGAGCAATAATATGGAAAAAATATGGCCGACGGAGACACGGGTCTCCATAAAATGGCATAAGTGGGGCAAACTTGGAACATAATTTAGCTGTTTCAGAACTTGTCTTTGCTCTTAGTTGATATTTTTATTGTTAGTCTTCTTTATCATATGTATCATGTATGGATTTATGTAACATGCTTATTGAAATACGCATGATTAATTAAATGAGTAAGTTAATATGAGAAATACAGTGGTGTGTTTCCCAACCTCTTTTTCTTTTTCACGGAGGCGTCTGGCGAGATGACGAGTAATAGAGAAATATGGAAGAAGGAGACATGCGGTGCTAACCTCAAATGAATTGGGATAAGGGCAAGTGAATAATGATTTCCTGTTTTATCTGCGTAAATTTGAATAAGCATTTTATTATTCGTAAATACCAACCTTACTGTCTCACATTATTTTTGAGTAAATGCCGCTTAAACACTCAATCTCCAGCAGTGGAATTCATCCTGAAAAATACAACATTATCTTTATTAATTAAAAAAAGTTACCTCCATAATGAATACTAACAACATTTCTAACTTAATAAGCAGAACAAAAAGCACAAAGCCACTTCTACTTTCGTAACCGGTTTGTTTTTTCACATCTAAAGAACACATGTTCGGAGGCGTGTTTATACGTAATGCTCGTCGCAAATTACAGTACTCGTTGTAAGAATTAAGTGAGCAATAACACATTGTTACAGTATTAAGATAACCAGTAATCCAACTGGACCCTTTTGGTAAAATTAAACGCGAGTGTTAGGGTTGTCCACTTGATACCGCGGCCTCGACAGATACCGCGGCCTCGACATGAAGGGCTAAGAAGGAACATGGGTGGTTTTTAGTCAGTAGAAGTCTGACACTCCCTTTCGCTCTGCCCAAGAGCGGGAGGGGTTATTTGATGATTTCCCACCCCCCAAAAAAAAAAACTTGAGAGGTGTCAAGGAACACCCGGATGGAACGAAGTTATTGTTATTATTTTTTATTATGTAAAAAAAAAAAAAAAGAAATGTAGAAATGAAAATATCTGGCTTGCTTTCTGTAAGAGAGAGAGAGACAGACAGAGAAACATGCGACGCCGCACAGCTTACAATAGCTTACTATAGCAAAAAGTGTCGTGACAACTTTTCGTAAGAATTTTTTCCGTCTAGTCCCCTTTCACAACGCGCGATAAGGAACTTCGTTCCAAAAAAAAGGTTTGTCCACTTAACTTTTTGTATGAGGAGCTTATTGGTAATGAATAACAGCCTTTCGGGTCGATGTTTAAGTTTCACCATGCAAACCTAGGTTGGTCAGTCAATGGGTGGCCATCTCGGACATCGAAATCACATTGTGGCGACTCGGATTACATATCGGACGGCGGCGGCGAGCCACCCAACGGTCGGCGTCCGCAGGCCCGCGGCTTACGACGGCGGCCGGGAATCACCTTACGACGCCCGACGCCCAAGGCGTCTTGTTCTGTTGCGGCGGCTGGGGCGTGAGGTTTCCCTCAGTCTCACGCGTTCGGCAAACGCACCACCACCGCCACCTCCTAAAACAGTATTATTTTATTTTTACTTCGGAGAAGGTAAGAGATGAAGCTATTATCCACTGTGAAGTAAGCTGCATTAAGCGTCTTTGGTAAGCCAGTTGTTAAATCTGAAGCATGCTACGACTTAACATGACTTGATAATAATGTTCTAAAAAGTGTACGAATATCCTTAACGTAGCCGAAAGTTACTACCTAGTTCTCAGTGCGATACTTTTTATTATGTTCTGGATCTGGACCATTCCTGGAAAACTTGTAGTTACGGAGATATTTGAGGTCAACGTTTCAAATTTTTCACAATTTTTTTTAATACTAGTTTTTAAGGTTGTAACTCTAATTACCTCCATGACCCGTTTACTATTCAAAGCATCGACCAGCACAGCGTTTTGAGTGTGTTACGTTCAGCTTTTCCGTAACCCCAAAAGAAAAAATCGTTTCCCAGCAATAGTTTTATTAGCATAATGCTTTGTTGACGACTTCGTAAAAGGTCCGTTTACTCCCTGTTTGTGCGCCAATTTTAACCATTTGTTCCTAGTTGAAATACTGTATGTTAATACTAATATGGTTACTGTGACTTTGTTAACGATGCTCAGTTCTCCAAGGAGTACGGACTTAACGTGACAAAGGGCTGCGCTGCCTCTTAAACTGTGAGCGCTTATGCGCACTTGTTATTCACCGTATCACTGTTGTTTGATAAGAATTATTGTTTTAAATTATTTTATTACTGTTTAGTTTTAATGAGTAAGGGTGGATTTTACTAATGAAACTGAAGGCGATCTGCTTATGCTGTAAGTGTCAATACTTCACTGTAATGATGTAGGTATAGATACCAACACTTTTTTTGTCTTTGGAGTTTTTCAAAGTATTTTTAAAAACATATTTTTTTGGATTACAACATGACTGTATTGTATTAAAAGCCGAGAAGTGCTCCAAAAGCACTTCTCAGCTAGGTTTGCATTTGGCCTCAATTTGCCTTATGTGGAGCGATGATGTGGCCAAGAGTGGATGGGGCACGCTTGCCTAGAGGAAACCGAAAAATATAAGTTAATTTCAGCTTTAGCCAGTGTTCGCTTTTATTTCGACTATTTTGACATTTTTACGTACTTTCGTACGTAGAAATACAAGGGCAGATGTGAAATTCACCGAGTTGAAAAATATAGGTACCAACTGAGCTTGAAGACAAACACTTTAATTAGTCTCTAAGCTTTAAACTTAGTTAGCTTCGTGGTACACAGTTTTGTTTATGGATCTACGTGAGTAAGTTACCAAAATCACTGTAGACATATATGGCAATCACATACATATGGAGTTTCAAGATGTTTCTGCTTACTGATTTTCTTCATTACACGACCTACTCGTATGTGTCTTTTCCTCTTATATAACCTAGTCTAGTATGTTCCACTGCACTGCTGAGCAAAGGCCTTCCCCATAACCCTCCAGGTACTCTTCACCTGTGCCACCCCAACCAGCTATTGTGATGCATGTCTAGATCATCTCGCCACCTCTTTTTAGGCCGGCCTCGGCAGCGCCGTCCTTCTCAGGCACTTATCGTGTTGAGACCTTGGCTCAGCGGACGTTAGGCATTTATCTATTTTGTAAGAACCGACCCCAACATAGTTGGAAAATGCTAAATCGATGATGAAAAATATTGAAAATTGATGATGATGATTAAAACTATCAGTAGTAACAAATGATACACTATAGTCCTACTAAGTACCACTTCCTCCGGCGCCGGTACATGAGAAAAAGTATGTAAGGCATTATTTCTGAACTCCCTTCGGGGCTGCGGGTTGTTCGCAAGAGATACCGCGGCCTCGACATGAAGGGCTAAGAAGGTGATTGGTTTTTAGTAAGTAGAAGTATGACACTTCGCTCTGCCCAAGTGCGGGAGGGGTTATTTGATGATTTTTCCACCCGCCAAAAAAAAGAAAAAAAAAAGTATTTCTGAACTCTACAAATCGTTATACAAATAATCGTCTAAATTACCCCAAGCATTAAAATACTTATAACTTTTGCAGTACTTGCCTAATATTTATTTATAAACGCAGCTTCAGAGGGTCTTAGGACTTTCAAGTTCTTAGGCGAAGTTTGACAACCGCGCGGGGTCGAGACACAAATGAATAGTTAGTTGTTCAGTACAGTCACGACTTCACGAGCACCAATTTGTAGGTATATACAGGGTGTAAACGAACCCTTCACGAAACCAAGCATTATGTACATCGAACTAAGTACCCCTACGAAAAAGTTATTGCTGGGTAACGATTTTTTTTGGATTGAAAAATCTAAAAAAAACTACAAAGAAAAACTCAATGTAGCTTTAAAAAATTGTGCTAGTGGATGCTTAGAATAGTAAACGGGTCATGGAGGTAATTTAAGTAAAGTTATAACCTGAAAAACTAGTATTTACAAAAACATCTGTGAAAAATTTGGAACTTTGACCCCTAATATCTCCGTAACTAGCGGGTTCCCAGGTGTGGTCTAGACTCTAGAACAAAAAAATGATCGCAGTGACGGGTAGAACACGTGCCCTGCATCATAAAAATTCCGATTGTTATTAACAAAACAAGATTTAAATAAAAAGGTATTTAGTTTTGTGTTAATAATTTCTAAAATAATTATTTTTAAGGAATTTTGAGAATAGATCCTGAAAGCGGAGGAAATTTCCAATAAAAAAAATCCCGACTCGGGAGTTAGAGAGAAATAGAGTTCCCCGGAACTCTATCTCTATTATTTATTTATATTTTTTTAACACTGAAAATAGGGCTCCGCGAGGTCGTTACGGCCGGCAGGCACACAATTATTATTTATTATTATTATTTTTTTGTAATATCCTGTTATTGCTGTTTTTCATCTAATAAACATTAGAAAAATATTTTTTATGTCATTTGTTAAGAAATTGTTTATAAAGAAACAGACCATTTAGGGTTTAAAAAAAAACATCTTATTGCATAGGTGAAATAATGTTTTATTTTTAATTTTCCTTCAATAATATTTTTTATTGTTTATACTCGTTTTTTTATATTTCAATTGTTTAAATAATTAATTGAGATTTTTTTTGATTTTTAAAAATCATCATTGACCCTTTTCAATGGATTAATAGCGAAATAAACTTTCTTCTTACCAGACTGCGGCGAAGCCCAAAAGGAGGGTTATGTGTTTGTTTAAAAGTTATTTTAAAAGAACGTTTCTTGAATGAAACTTACATTTTAGCTTCAAATCCTTCAGAAACTGTTTCCTGCTCATCAAGTAAGTTTCAATACCCTTTTACCCGACTGCAAGGGAAGGGTAATGTTTTTTTCTCTTACTTTTTCAATATCAATTTAGTATGTAACCTAAAAGGCTGTGTAGGTATTTAGAAATGAACGTGGTGTTCGACAATATTAAAACGTGACAGAACGTTATTTTCCCTCCGAAACCCAAACACAATATTACCTACCTAATCAAAAATTAATACATAATCTACTATCCAGTTGTGGGCGGATTGTTTACTTGTAATTATAATTTACGAATCCAAACTTTAGGATAAAATGAATACTGGATATGAAATTTATATGTATTATAGAACAATTTTCCAGGCACAGCTGTGTTTTAAAAATACTTTCGGTAAGTAGAACATTGCTAGTTAGTAAAAGTTTATTGAAATAATCTTTTATTTGGTTCAGCTTGGGTTTTTTTTTTTTTTAAGAAATCTTTTATTTTTGTGTAGATTAGAGCATACTCCCGTAGGATTCCTATGTAGGTTAGGGAACTATGAACATTTTCAACCCTTTCATTATTATTTTTCCTTTCTATTTCATTTCGTATTTTCGTGAATTTCACAAAGCCTCTGTGGTTATCTTACTGCGGCTGATTTTATCTGGCGCGTTAATGAAAGATCTTTGCATAATGCAAATCCATGGTTACCTGGGAGAAAGAAAATTTTAAATAGATGTAATTGTATTACAAAGTTTACGATGGGATTCCAATTCTTCCTGATTATACTACTTAATTTTTTTCTATCTTTGTTTCTTTGGCGTGCAAGGAAAACCAAAGAAACGAAGAATTGACTGTTTAAAAAATGATATGGCGAGAAAGCACCTCCAATCTTCTTCTTCTGACGAAGTATGGAAAAAGAACACATGATGCGCCGACCCCAAATGAATTAGGTTAAGTGCAAGAGAACGTATCATGATGTTTTTTGGCGTGGATATATTCCAACTGAATAAAGCTTGTGGACGTATATAAGCTTTGGCCAACATATGCGAATCCCGTGCAGAATGCTGGACTTTTATAAAACATCGCTTATCCAGACGTAAATCATTCGTTCACTACTTTGGAGACCTACCATTTCGGCAAAATTAATCATACCTGCTAACAAAGGCGTTAACGCAATGTAGGTATTTAAAATGATATGTTATTTCTGTAAGTATAGGTCGAAAATGGAAACTGTCAAATAGTGGGTAATTAAATACGTCGTAGAAATGAAGGCTTCGATATTACCTACCTATAAATAAATCAGTACTAAGCGGGCCAGAGAATTCTCCCAGGAACTGTGGTGAATGGTGAACGTGCTCTCAATATCTTTTTCCACTTAATTATAAAAAATGGCAGACAATTTGTCGTATCTGGGCGTAACACCTCATCTAAAGAGTTTACGTTTCTGCGGCTTCTATCAATTAGATTCTAGTTCGACGAAGATGAGAGGAATTTTACACACAGCTTACATGCGGTTGATAATGTCTTTTCTTTATCTGTATACAGTCCAACAAATTATGAAAGTTTACCAAGTAAGTACCGACATATTATACATATATTTCAGGTTGTAGCTCCTACGAAAAGTTTGGATCTGGTAGTAAAATTTTGAATTGTCGTTTATAGGTTTATGTAGTTCACGTACGAAAAAGCTATCAGTTTTGGGCAACATAATCAACACACTCTTTTTTATTAACCTACATAACGTATTGACCCACTGCTGGGCAAAAGCGTCCCTTCAGGACTTCAATATACTTACCTACTTAGATAATATTGTGTATTATTTACATACCTACGTAGTCTCATCATCTTCCTAAACTGGTAGCCATCCTTAACTATGTTAAGGATGGCTACCAGTTTAACCATATAAATATGATTTAAATCATAATTATCATGATTCAAAGCAAAAAATCGATGAATAATTATGACGCATCAACGACTCTTCCCTACTTTAGTTCCCGGCAATTGAAAAGCAGATGCTAATAACATTATCCCGACTGTTTACCGATGTTTTTCTTTCAAATCTTCTTTTCAAGTCTTACAGTCTTGAGCCGAACTTCTGGAGAAAGTTTTTAAAGCTGAGATAATACTTTTTCAGGATCGAGATGATCTAAATAAAGTAATGGATACGATGTTTTTGTTGCTCACTAATTCTGATTCAATTTATAAACAAATTGTCCTTTGGAAGAAGGCTAATCGTATTGAAGTGCTTCTAAATATAATGAGAGGTAAGAGGTAACCTCTTCATATTAAATTAAATCTTTAATCTAAAATTGTATCATATTTTGGTTGTTGAGACAGCTTTACTCTAATAGCCAAACCTACAGGAAAATATCTAATCAAACGTTTGATAAAATGATTTTACGTATATAGGCTGTGTCCTTACCGGTTTATTTTTATACAGGGTCGACTTAAATTATCTTGTGATACTCGGTTGACGTGATGGGTACCCATACCTAACTTAAATGATAAAACGAAACAGATTTTTAACTAATAATCTCACAGCGGAAAAAGCGAAACAAAAAAAAACAAGGAAGCGGAAATGTGGGGGGTGTACTAATGGGAGCACCTCTGCCTAGCTTGAGTTTCACTAGGTAACTTAAATTAACCTTGTAGAAGTATCAGTGTCTCAATGATCAAAACGAAGGCTAATCTAGCTCAAGTACCAAAATGTTGTACCTACTCCTAATTGATTGAAAAGTTTAATACCAGTGCTTATTCTACTTACAAAATAACATCAATAATCCATCAATATTTTCCTTCAGGTCCACTATTTGATCAGAAAAAGCCAGAGCATAAAGAATTTCTGCTAGCAGCCGGCCGACAAGCAAGATTACTGCTACGTGCATTCAATATCGCAGCACTAGCCACCTGCTTGCTGTGGGTTCTATACCCCGTCATCCTATACGTGCAGAGAAAACCCGTTGAATTTGCAATATGGCTACCCTTTGACGCCAACCTTAGTCCGCAGTGAGTTCGAATTTGCACGTAAAACGTACATTTTATGCCTATACTCATTACGTAATACGGACCGAAACTACTTGGCATAGCAGATTATGATTATCATAATTTGGTCTACTGGTAAGATGGACTTGTGTTTAACATACATAATTTGAAACTAGTAGGTACAAAAGGTTGCTATTTCAGGGAAGGTTTGTACCTAATATTTATATGTACAGACGGTTGCGCGCCGGTTGTATCTACACTTTGACCTTTAACCCAAGTATGGGGTTTTGATACACTAAGAGGTCTGCATAAGAGTAAAGCAGAGACAGAAAAGGTTACCTTATAATATATATATACCTAAAGGGTTTTAATCGTGTTACTTTTAAGCGTTAGGTGAAAAACCATAATGTAAAATGTAACCCTTACATAGGTTTAATCAGCTAATAATAACCGGTTCTCGCAAAAGTTCTTTTTTTGGACATAAACAATTTATGTAAAAAAGTGAAGGTACCCATTTCCATATAGGGCATATTATTAATTAATTTCATGGTTAATCAAACTTGAGTCATAGGTTGTGTTACCCCTGCATATAAAGTTCTACCTAACTACGAATATATTGTTCTGCAGACACATTACGTACCAACCAAACCATTTTGTTTACTAAGTACCTACTACACCCGAGTAGGCACAAGAACCAATAATGATTTTAGGAAGGTGCAGTATTCATCCTTATCGTTGTAATGCGATCCACATACAGTGCTCTTCAGTGGAGGTTTCCACAGTGTTATGTCCGTTCATTGATGCGGTATACATGGTCTAATGTCCTGTTTGAAACATACGACGGCTAATAAGGCTATAGTCACAGTATAAATATATATACTGAATATTATACATATTTATACTGTGCTATAGTGGAAAGTCCACTCAAATTACAGCCTTCGTACCTACTACTAACCACTATCGATCGTAAATAACAACAAAGGAAAAATTTGTTAGAGATTAAACCTAATTAAATATTGTTATTATGTACGTTTTTCCACAGATTTTACATCGCAGCACTTTACGTGTGGGTACAAACTTCGTGGCTTGCCTTCAGTAACACTTCAATGGACGTTTTTATAACATTTTTTCTCGTACAATGCAAGACACAGCTCTCAATCCTCAGGTGAACGATTTTCCAAGACATGTTTTATAGGCAAGAGGTGGAAATAAATGTTAAGAACGACTAAGAACGACTGTTTACACTTTACAGGCTGGATTTAGAACAGATTGTGGAAAAGAGCAAGGAGGAAGCCGTAAAGACCTCAGGGGATTTTACCAATATTTTGGACCGACGATTAAAAACCGTTTTATTGCATTATGATGAGATTATCAAGTAAGAGTCCTTCTAATGCGCTGAATTGTGAATATTTAAGTGATTATGAGAGCTTTCAAAAAACATTCGTGTCAGATTTTCAGGTATAATTCAGGAAATATTTGGCGGTGCTGTTTTATATCTGTTGATGGTGAGCGGTTGGATTATATGCACCACAGCTTACAGAACGGTTAACGTAAGTTTTTTTAACTTTCACATCAAAAAGTTATCGTTATATCCACTCACCGTTAATGCATAAAGTATAAGAAGTCCATAACTTTAGTCCAAGTTCACATTGTCAACGACAGAAAGAAACAAGTAGTGCTATGAAATGTGAAATGTAACAAATTATTTACGTCTCTTTACCTATGTTTTTAAAAACTTATAAGTCTCGGCCCATAGCGATAACAACGAAAAATGAACCGGAAGAGTGGAAAGTACATACCTAATACAAGCAATTTCTAGCTTAAAAGATAATTCCAATATATTTATTACATAAGTCGCAGATACTTATAATAGCACATTTTGATACAAGTGTGGGAAGTTTGTTATTGAATTCGAGGCGAATTGAACACCCGAGCCGTACGGCGAGGGTGTTCATGGGGTTGAGAAATGGTCTACGGCTACCGGAAGCCATCACGTGGCCCCGACGCCCGGAGCGCCTCCCGCGGCGTGTGGGACGAGAGGTTCTCTCCCTCTCACGTTCCGCCACCTCCTTCGCTAGCATCACTGCTTCGCAGAAGGAGGCGACGGCGTCCCATTCCTCCTCGCCCCGGACCATGGCTTGCACTAGGGCCGGACGCGAGAGGTCGCTGCCGCCGATGGCCGCTACGAGAACACGGCGGGGCTCCGCCCAAACGGGACACACTTCCACGGTGTGCTCCACCGTGTCCTCCGGCCGAACCTCACAATGGTGGCATTCGGGCGTTTCCTCTCGCCTGATTCGGTGCAGTTACCTCCCAAAACAACCGTGTCCGGTGAGTACCTGCGTCAGACGGAAGGTGAGGCCGTCGTGGCGCCTCTCCAGTCACTCCTCAAAGACAAGACTTACCGCCACTATCGTGGCGTGCTATGTACGGGGTTGCGACAGTCGCTCTCTCCATGCCGCCATGAGATCGCACCGGAGGTCTGTCCGCTGCGCAGCAATTTGCCGCAGCAACGGAGTGACCCCCCGCCCGGTGCAGCGCTTCCGCGCGGCTTTCATGCAGACGCGAGGCACGGAGGACACTCGGTATGTAATGGGTAGTCACGGAGGTATGGGTGGTCGTTAACGGACCAATCTGTGGGTTATCCTGAAGATTAACCTGGGTGGCTTTTATTACTTAGGCTCAACGTTCTAACGATCCATTCTCCAAATAAAATGCACTTGTTATCTGTTTCAGATTGATCCAATGTCAGTGGAATTCGTGTCAATGGTTATGTACATGTGCTGCATTCTCACTGAGCTGTTCATGTTTTGTTATTACGGCAACGAGGTCACTCATGAGGTAACCGTACCTACAATAAACGTTTTCTTCTGATAAAGTAGTAGGACTTAGTAGTCTTTGAGCAACTGGACCCACTCGACCATCAACCAATGTAATTGGGAGCAAGCCTGTTGCCGCCCACCTATGTAATTTTTACTTTCCTTGTATTCGTAATGAGAAGCACAGTATTTACCTCGGGTTATAGACTTATTTAATCCCTCGGACAATTAGCGCACTCACTTTCCTCAGGCGCCTAACCCAAACAAAAAAACTAAATAAGTTACTTTCACCAGTACTATTCCCTTTTCACCTTAGCTCTAGCTAGATGGAAGGGGGTTCCTCTATCTAGATTCCACAGGGTCCAACATCAGGATTAACTAGAATTGATTAAGTTTCAAGAATCTATATTTATTTGCAGAGTATAAAACTCATAGAATCCGCATACGCATTGGACTGGGTGGAAATACCCATAAAATATAAACGTGCTCTTATAATTTTCATGGAAAGAATCAAACGCACCGTAAACATTGTGGCAGGAAATCTGATACCGCTTTCTAACAGTACTTTTGTGTCGGTAAGTTTTACTCCTTTTGGTTCCAACTTTAGCAGGAACGTAGCGTTGGTACACATTGCGCAGAATGTGTTGTATGGTACACTACCTAGTTAGTGTATAGTTCCAAGTGGCGCTGCTTGTCAAGAAAAAATGCATCAATAGGTCAAACTTGGTACATTTATTTTAGTTCTATGTTTTACCGCCTGCACAGATAAGTTGGTTGAAGAGAACGTTACCCACATGAATGAAATTCAAACTCCAAAAAATAAAGCATAATATTTTTTAGATACTATAAATAGGAGTAATACACATCGAGTTTTTACATTGATACCTACTGATACCTTTTTTTTTTGGGGGTGGGAAATCATCAAATTTTAATGACTCGTCTCGCTCTGGGCAGAGCGGTATGGAGTGTCAGACTTCTACTGACTAAAAACCACCCATGTTCCTTCTTAGCCTTTGTGCCGAGGCTGCGGTATCTCTTTCGAACAACCCGCAGCCCCGACGGGACTGATACCTACCTTATTTTCATTTCAGGTTGTACGGAGTTCCTATACATTTTATGCATTTTTGAAGAACACAAATTAAAATTCCTTTTGGGATTTGCCGCAGTCGGGTAAAAAGCGGCTCTAAGTGCACATTTTAGTACATAGATAGATCTATATTTTTTTCTTTTCTCATTTCATCTGCGATTAGCTGCTATAATCAGATAGTGTCTTGTTTGAGATGAAATGTATCTATTCATTTAAACTAAACTAAACTTTTAACAAGCTATTACTAAACTTGCAATGTAGTATGTTTGTAATATGTATGTAACGAAGGTAGTTCAACCGTTTCGGGTATTTCGTTGTCAGAGTCCAAGTTCGACATGGTGGAGGTACGAAATAATAGTCTCAACACTGATTACAACTGCCTATTTATTCACTTCCGATAACAAATTAACAAAATCTTAAACAATCAAGCCGATGGAAATGGATTTAGTAAAGAAACGCGGTAAGTTCGATACAGGCGGGCAGAACGACCGTTCGCGCTCGTGTCTCACCAAAAAGTAACGTCCCTCAAGTCAAATGCGTCTAATGTCAACGACAACCGACCACTGACAACTGACAACTGACATCTGACAGCCGTCAAACCAGACCTGCCACCCTCTGTATCGACCTCACCCAAGCACACTGCTTGACGTTTCTGACAAACGATGATAGATGGCGTTATTCTAAATTAACAATAATCAATAACAACTCTATTAATTGTGCCTCTGTGTTGATTCTGCGACACGGCCATCTTGACATTTCACACGCCCGCGTGTGAGGCATCTGCAACAAGAATTTAGGGAAAGTATATCGTCCCTTGCTCGGCCTCCCTGACCAAGACGTCGGGGAATAAACACACACGCACGCACACAATTCAGAATTAAATTTCACATTCGCATCAAATCTTTTAACGAAAATCGAACATCGAAATCAACACTCTTCAAGAATCATCAATTTTAAACCAATTCAACTTTCCGATCAAATCTAGTATGCAATGCTCTACTCGGTACCCAACTTCGCCACATACAACACACAAAGCCTCCATCAGGCAACCATGGGACCTCCCTCCGGTACCCAACCTCAACACATCTCATTGCCTCCATCAGGCAACCATGGGACCTCCCTCCGGTACCCAACCTCAACACATCTCATTGCCTCCATCCGGCAACCATGGGACCTCCCTCCGGTACCCAACCTCAACACATCTCATTGCCTCCATCCGGCAACCATGGGACCTCCATCCGGTACCCAAACTCAACTCAACACATCGCATTGCCTCCATCCGGCAATTATGGGACCTCGATCCGGTACCCAAACTCAACTCAATACAATGCCTTTATTAAGCTTCTTGAGCTATTACCTACATTGCCATGCTGGACGTTGGTCACCGCCCTTAAGTAAACACTTACACGCGTGCAGCAACGGACAGCATTGCAATGCATGCAATCCGAGTCACTTGCATACTACATTTGCATCTTTCACCTCTCACTTAAGGTCTAACACCTTCATCATCAGCCGGTCTCATTTCGTCAGTCTTGCTAGTGTTAGGGTCAGAGTCGGAGTCAGAGTCAGAGTCCTTGTCGTCAAAATTGTCGCTGTCAGGCATTTTTCGAAGACGGTCGTGCGCATATTTGTAGGTTCGATTTGAATTAAGAGCCTTGAGTACGTACCGGTCACCTTCCAGTACCTCTATAACTTTGAAAGGCCCTTTGTATTTAGGATCGAGCTTTGTTTGATTTCGTTCTTCGTTCTGCAGCAATACAAACTCTCCAACAGAAAATGGTTTTAGTTTAGCTTTGGTAGAATCAAAACGTACCTTATCATAAGCTGAGCCTTTCTCCATATTCTCCACTGCCTGCAACCTGACTTCCTCAATGTCAATTTCGGGGTCGTCATCAACCACTGATAAAACATCTAAAGGCCTCGCAACCTTTCCAATGAGAAGTTCCAATGGGCTAGCTTGCGTGACTCGATTCATCGTACAGTTAAGAGCGAGCTGCACGTCGGGCAGAGCATCCTGCCACGAACGACTACTCGTTTCTATGGCAGTAAGCATGTTCTTTAATGTGCTCATGACGCGTTCTACCTGGCCGTTAGCCCTTGAACTACCTGTCGCTATTAGATGGAGCTTAATGTTAACGGACTCACAATAGTCCTTAAAGTTTGTACTGGCGAAGCACCTACCTTGGTCAGCGATAACGCGGTTGGGCGCACCAAATAGTGAAACACTAGATTTTAAAGCCTTGATACTACTAGCTGTATCGATGTTAAGCGTATGGTGAAGTAATACGTACTTAGTGAAGGCATCTATGAGTACGAACACATATTCCTTCCGGTCATTCTTGCCACTTAATTTTCCCGTAGCGTCAATATGTATAGTGTGCCAGGGTATAGCTACCTTAGGGATGGGATGCATTTCTGCCTGTACTTTACCGGAGTGTGACTTAGAAATTTTGCACGTAGCACAGCTGTCTACGAACTTTCGCACAAACCTCGTCATTTTGTCGAACCAATAAAGTTCGTAAACCTTTTCTAAGGTTTTTTCCCATCCCAAATGCAGCAATCCTTCGTGTACATTATTAACAACAGACCACCGGAACGTTCTAGGAATTATGGGCAAGCACAGAGTCTTACCACGTCGCTGAATTTTCCGATGTAAAACATTTGACCGAAGCTCGTACGTCTTAGCCACATCAAGAGGAAGCTTTCCATCCTTCAAACCACACACGAGTTTTGAAAGGTCTCCATCCTTCTGCTGTTCCGCAATTAGCCAGTTGTCATTAAGTTCAGCTAGATTAATTTGTTTGAAGTTTACCTTCTCAAAAGAAGCGCTCTCTCCATCGTCTGGTAATGGATTTCTTGAAAAGAAATCTGCATGAGACATTCGCTTACCGCTACGATGAACAATGTCAAAATCAAAGGCTTGCAAGAATGCCCACCATCTGTGAACACGTGGCATTAAGTCTTTTTTCTTACGGGTAGACTGCAATGAACTGCAGTCAGTCACCACGTCAAATTTGCGACCATGCAAGTAATGTCGGAAATGTTTTACCGCGTTTACAACAGCCAGAGTTTCTAACTCGTACGAGTGATACTTGGACTCTGCAGCAGTTGTGCGCTTGCTGAAATAAGCAATAGCGTGTGACTTACCTTCTTTTAGCTGAATAAGAACTGCTCCATATCCAACCGCGCTCGCATCCGTATGCAGCTCCGTCCTTAGAGCTGGATCATAAATCGACAATACTGGCTCACTAGTTAGAATAGAGATTACCTGCTGTCTTATCATCTCATACTCGGATTTCCATTCAATTCGGCCATTACCGGAGGTTAAGGCATATAGCGGGGCCATAATCTGCGAAAATTTTGCTACGAACTGACGAAAATATGACGCTAAACCAATAAATTGGCGCAATTGTGTCACCGTCTGGGGTGGTGGTAACAAAGTCAAACAACTAACCTTACGAGGATTAGGCCGTATCTGCCCTTGACTGATTTCGAACCCAAGGTACTCCACTTTCTGTTTGAGGAAGGCACACTTTTTATGATTGAGAGTAAACCCTTTCTCAGAAAGGACCCTAAGTACTACCTGAAGTCGCTCAAGTGCCTCGTCGACGTCTTCTGCAACGATGAGCACGTCATCCATATAGACTACAACGTAAGTATTTACCAAATCCCCAAGTGCGTGAATGAGAGCTCGCTGAAACACCGAAGGGGCGTTTCGTAGTCCAAATGGCATGGTCAAATACTCGAATTGCCCGTCAGGCGTCACAAAAGCTGTTCGCTCTATCGATTCAAATGAAATGCGAATTTGGTGAAATCCCGACGCCAAATCTAAAATTGTAAAGAAATGACCTCCATGCAACCTAGCTATTTGGTCAGAGATAAGCGGTAGTGGAAAACGATCAGGTACTGTATTATCATTTAGCTCGCGGTAATCCACACACATCCTATCTGTACCATCCTTCTTTTTAACGAGAAGGACAGGACTCGCAAACGGCGATGAACTACAGCGAACTATATTGGCCTTAAGCAATTCATCAATTTTACCTCGCACAACCTGTCGCTCCTCTGGGCTCAACCTATAAGGGCGTCGATTCACAGTCTTATGAGGGTCTATAAGGCGAATTTGCATGGGTTCAGTATCTGCAGGGGATGTAGGTACACCAGTAATAAAACTATGTTCGAAAGATAACAAAATATCAAGCAGTTCAGTTTTTCTTTCAGGGGGGATGTCAGTGTCTATCGTGTCAAAGTCAAATTTACAGTCAACAATTGCGTCACATGTCTGAACCAACCGTATTTTCTCAAATCGTATCTTATTTGACGACATATGAACTGCTAAGCCAATTGATAAAACTTCGCGTCCAATCATGATTTCATGTCGCAAATAATTGTCGGGTAAAACGTGAAATAGAATTTCAAAAACAATTCCATCGATCTCAACAGTAGTCAAAATTTGTACAATTGACCTTACAGAAGTCTGTCCAATACCAGTCAATGTTACATTTTCAAAAAGTCGTTTACCACTAAATTTACAGGATAAAGTTTCTTTAACAAGTGAACATTCAGCACCAGAGTCATAATAAAAATCAAATCGCTCACCAGAATGTCGTAGGGATCCAGCAGGTGCGTCCACAAGGCACATATCAACTCGCTTTTCCCTGACGGGATCAATCGCCGTGCTGCTGCTGGCCTCCTTGGCATTCCTCTTGGGGCAGTTGGATGCGTAGTGTCCTTGCTCACGACAGTTGAAGCAAGTGATCCAGTCTGTTTTTCCTGTTGCCTGGTTACTCTTGCCACTGCTAGACGCCGTCGATCTCGATTGCTCTTCGTGTGCCCTCGAGTTTCTTTTCAGGCGACATTGCATCGCTCTGTGGCCTGTTTTGCCGCAGTTGAAACATTTAGGTCCAACGTAGGGCTCATTGGGGCGGTTCCTCTTCGCGTCAGGACCTTCACGTTCGTCACCAGCCGACGGGGTGCTCCTCTTCAGAAATGAAACAGCCTTCAGTTCACGTTGTAGGTCACTGCGGGTTTTGATGTCCGTAGTGAAGGATAGACGCTGGACACGTGTATCGTTCTTCGCGATATGAGCTAACACGGTCGCGATGGCAATCTGCTCTGTTGTGAGGCCGTTCCATTTCGACATAATGGATGTCATGAGGGTGGCTGCATATGCGGCCAAACACTCATTTTCCTTGGGTTTACTTCCATGCAAATTGATTAAAAAAGAAGCACTAGTCTCTGGACAATCATACCTGGCTATAAACAGCTCCTTAAAATCGCTCCATTTCATCCCAGGATAAGATATGGACGACAGCCATGATGAAGCTTCTCCCTTGAGTGCGCGGCTCAAGGCAATCATCAACGATGCACCTTGACTATTCGGATCGATAACACACATGTCTGCTGTTGCCAGCCAAGCACGCGGGTCGATATTCCGTTTTTCAGGGTCGTAATCCGGTAGGCGAACATCCATACTAGCAAAAGGTGATTTCATTGCTTGCACAATAGTCATAAAGTTTTTGTTTTGCTGCTCTAACAGAAAACGCCATTTTTCCGTTTCTGTGTCACTTTCAAACGCACGCGCATTGTCTTTACACTTTTCCTGGCTAGCACTGTCACTTACACCATGTAGGGCGTTTGAGTTACATCCCACTTCTGATAACGAAGGTAGTTCAACCGTTTCGGGTATTTCGTTGTCAGAGTCCAAGTTCGACATGGTGGAGGTACGAAATAATAGTCTCAACACTGATTACAACTGCCTATTTATTCACTTCCGATAACAAATTAACAAAATCTTAAACAATCAAGCCGATGGAAATGGATTTAGTAAAGAAACGCGGTAAGTTCGATACAGGCGGGCAGAACGACCGTTCGCGCTCGTGTCTCACCAAAAAGTAACGTCCCTCAAGTCAAATGCGTCTAATGTCAACGACAACCGACCACTGACAACTGACAACTGACATCTGACAGCCGTCAAACCAGACCTGCCACCCTCTGTATCGACCTCACCCAAGCACACTGCTTGACGTTTCTGACAAACGATGATAGATGGCGTTATTCTAAATTAACAATAATCAATAACAACTCTATTAATTGTGCCTCTGTGTTGATTCTGCGACATATGTATGTTCGGGCGGATCCTTTTTTTTTTTTTTTGGGGGGTGGGAAATCATCAAATAACCCCTCCCGCTCTTGGGCAGAGCGAAAGGGAGTGTCAGACTTCTACTGACTAAAAACCACCCATGTTCCTTCTTCGCCCTTCATGTCGAGGCCGCGGTATTTTAGACCCAAAAAAAAAAGTCGTTTCCCAGCAAAAATTCTGCGTAGGGGTAGGTACTTAGTTTGATGTACAGAATGCTTGGTTGACGGCTGTGTGATGGGTTGATTTAGTGTAAATCAACCCATCACACACACATTTACGGTAAAACTCAATGTAGCACTATGAAAACATTGTGCTAGTGGATGCTTGGAATAGTAAACGGATTATGGAGGTAATTTAAGTAAAGATAAAACCTGAAAAACTAGTATTTACAAAAACAGCTGTGAAAAATTTGGAACTTTGATCCCCAATATCTCCGTAACTAGGAGGTTCCCAGGTATGGTCTAGAATAAAAAATGATCGCAGTGGTGGGAAAATAAGTGCCCTTCGTTTGCGTAGGTCCTTTATACCCTATATATATCGTTAAAACCAATTTCGGTTGAAAGTTTCTAATACAATCTACAGCATATTTTTTTATACCACCTGCCTACCACCAGCCTACCACCTGCCTACCACCTGCCTACCACCTTCCTACCACCTGCCTCTTATCAAAATCTCACCATTATAGTTTGTTACCGACAAACACTCCAAAAACCAAACCAGTTTCACATTATGTAAAAATAAAGCAATAATTGTAGGTAGTAAAAAAATTTTTTTGCATTAATTTCATATTCCCTAAAAAACGAAACCCCTGAAAATTAACATGAACTCCTTAGAACAAAGTTGAAAAAAACCAACTGCTACAATTTTATATTATACTGTGGCTCAAAGCGGGGTCACCGAGTTCATTTGAAATGTGTGTTTGGGAAACTTGCAAAAGCCTGCCTACTGCGCTCGAACTAAAGTCCATTTCACGAAAGAAGTCCCGCGGACAATTGTGGAACTAAATTTAACAGATCGGCCATGTTGTCGTTTGTCGATGTTATCAAGGTGCGTTTGTTGTGGTAGATATTTTGTGAGTTTATTATTGGATTATTGCGATAAAAGGTTTATTTACGATGCCAAAAGTTGTGAAACAACATTATGTCGCGAAACATACAGCGCTGCGTCTGCGGGACTTCTTTCGTGAAATGGACTTTTTCTGCCCATAACATACAAGTTAGTAGGTAGTTTTTAGTTTATAATTAGTATGATTTACTAACAATGTATGGAATATTTTTTGATTCTAAAAATAAATGAATGATAATAATATAAGCTTCTGACGTTTGCATGTTTTTATGCATTTGTTAAACTGTTAAATGAAATGTATGTAAAAATTATTATTATTTATGAACCATACTTGTTATTGTTTAGTGTCACCAGTTTAATAAAATCATTTTTTTATTTTTTTTATTCACAAACAATCGAATCGAAACCGAACCAAATTGAATATGGCGTATTGTCTCACGCACTTTCTTAATGCCAAAAAAGATAGACAAATAAAACGACATATTATTCGATTCGGTTCTCTTTCGATTCGATTGTTTGTCAGGTCAAAAAAAATCACATCAGGCATATCGATAACTTTACCAACAGTTTAGTTGGCACTTGGCCGTTTGACATTAACTCTTGACATGACATGACATCATGAATTCATGACGTTGACGTTGACATTGTTGATTGTTCCATCTATTCTGTTCTGTCGATAGCGTGTTGTGTGATATTTCATAGTTTAAATTGTGGAAGTTGTAGAGTATTCACCATTCACAATGTTTCGCTATTTCCTTGCCTTTCTATTGCTAAATACGTGTTACCAGAGTTTGGGGAATCCTATCCAACCAAGTGCTCCAAATTTATCGAAATCACTAGCGACACTTGCAACCCAATGCAAAAATTGGGTTTTGTCTAAGTATCTTGATGACCGAGTAAAAGATTGCGATGTATCAGTTATACCGCCATATAGTAAAAAGCAAATCCAGTGTTTGATATTCTATGACATAAGTACGCAGTTGTGCTCAGCTGTGAATACATCCAAGTTAATTGTGGGCAATGATACTTTCTCAAAACTTAAAGAGAAACAGGATGTCAACGCTGTTTGCACTCTGGCTAAAGAGTGGGAGTTCACCAATCTTTCCGATTTCGAAACATACCAAGATTCTGCGGAAAAGTTCTTCAAAGGGCTAGCCACTTGTGGCGAAGTATGTGGCGACGAGGCAGTTGTGACTGAGGCTAATTTCTATTGCAAATACTATAATACGGGCTTAGGTATACTGAAGACCCAACTTGCATCTACAATGGTAAACAATTCAGCAGAAGCACCTATCACATCGCAGCAAGATATTACTGCTATACCGGCCAACAGTGACCTGGCCAAACCTCAGGACCCCAACACAAAAACAGTTACTGGTCAAAAGCAAACAGAGCCTGTGGTAACTAAAACAATAGCACAGAAGGATGAAGACGCTAATGATGATACTGTGGTGAAACCTGATACAGTGGCGCAAGCTACCTCTAAACAAACACCGAGTACTGATGCAGACAATGCTGATAATGCTGAAGATTCAGATGTCAATGTGAGACAGGAGAACACTGCGGTAGCTGCACCTGAAACTGTCATGCCTCAGGACAACAAGACAGTGGTTGTCCAGGCTGAAAAACCTGAAATTGGAAATGAGGTGGTAATTCCAAACCTGCCAGTGGAACCTATTGGTGAGCAGAAACCAGTGGCTGTCAAAGAAAACCCGAAGCAACAAAAAGCAATGGTTGATGGAGAGGATTATGGAGGTAATTGTTCCTTGCTACCTTATAACTGTAGGTTTTCAAATTTTACAACCCACCCCTATCAACTTAATAACTTCAGAAATGTGGGTTGTACTATGACTTCCACCCAAGATTTCTGCCCAAAGCTAAGAGCATTATAAGTATGGTGTTGTGTTGAGTAGTAATAATTTAATAAATGTTCAAATTGAGGGAAAATATGCTGTATCGGGGCAAAACCATCAGACTTTCCTTATCATTTATCAATATTCCAGGATGTTACTGCTGATAATGTGTTATCAGCAGTAACATCCTGATATATTGATACTCTTGTGATTAACTTGTTCCTTATTTATAAGTAAAGTAAAGTAAATTTTGACATTCGAAAAGTGCTGATTATCAGCCTAGTTTGAATAAATGAGTTTTGATTTTGATTTAATAATCCACTTACAATTTAACTGTTAGTTATAGATTATCTCACTCGGTTAAATTAACGTTTTTTATTTATTAAATATATCTTCTTAATTACGTATTATTACCCAGTCTTGGCAAACATGGCAGCTTTCCTTTAAAAGTTTTTCAATTTTAAACTTCCTAATCTTATTGGCTTGAAATATTAAAACAGCACTTCGAAATTGTGATGATATGAATTCTAAAATCCAAGCTGTGAATTGAAGTTAAGCAATGATTTGATTTCCATACTACTTGTATATTATACAATTTACAAGAAAAAGTTTAGATATGGATACTTGTCAACAATTCTTCTCTCCTCTAGATTTGTTTTTGGTCTACTATTTTGCTGCAACACCCTTGCCTAAAAAAGCTATGGTCATTATGAAAGCAATTAATTTATGTTAATAATAAATATGTATTATGACATGACACACTTTTACAACACAAAGAAAGGGGATAGAACCAATGTGGCATATCAACATTGCCCAACATTTTGATTTGATGAGTAAAAGGTATTATATTTTTTATGTGGTCATTGTACTCTTATGTCGATCTTTATCTTCAAATATCTTGATAACGTGACACTTTGGAGTACCATGTTACATGACATACATACCAATTTCATCGTGGGCCGTGATTTAAAAAAAAAATCAAAATGGCAATGGGTCAATATGCCAGCTTACATACAAAAAAGTTTAAACCCCTTAACATATTCTACACTACGTGGTCCATTGACATACAAACTGGCAGCTCTCCTATGATCTGACTGGCCCCATGATGCTTCTTGATTTACAGAATGACTAGAAAGTTATTCTAGATCCTGGATACAATATTACACACTCAATTTATCTGGAAAGTTTTTTCTAGAAAAATTGTACAATACTTATAACAGAAAAATCCAAGCTTATGTACAGACAAAACACAGATCAAAAGAAACATATAATATATTTACAATAAGAAAAGATAACAATATTAAACAAAATATTTAAAAGTAAAAAAAAACTATTTATCCTCTCACAGAAGCTTACAACATCCACGACAATGTTTTTGTACAGGATTTCATTCCTGTACAAAAACATTGTCTACAAATATTGAAAAACCCACACTGGTTTTCAAATATTTGTAGTTAATTTTGTAAGTTGGTTTGTTAAAGTTCTAAGGTTCTAGAACTAATGTTCTAAGGTATTATGATCAACACAATGCTATTGTTTAAATACTACCAATGTAATGTAACATTATTTTTATCTCCAATTAGTCATCATATGCTTAATTAACTAGGTACATCATTTGATAAGATAATAATAAAATAGATTTCCCTGATCCTAGTTATTCATTTATCATTAAACTTGAAAGTATTTTATCAATACAATCTGTATAATAATACTACATTTACATAATTTGTGTAGTCTCTGATATTTATCTAAATATTTTGGTTCACGATGTAATGGTTTTTCCAAGTTATGATTCGACATTGTTCACTTATATTTGTTGTACGTCTATTTCTGCTACAATCTGTTCATAATATAAAACAAATTCTATTTATATTTCAGAGTCAGAGGATGGCGATGATGACACAAATGATGACACTGGACTGGAGGTCAAACCGGACCAACAGCCTGGAAACCAGCAGAATATAGTTCCAAACAACATGGTTGTGTCAGCTGCTCACGAAGCTGAGGTTTCACAAAAAGGTAACGTAAAACACAAAAAAAAACTATTGTCTATACAAAACAAAAGGTAGTGTGAATTTCAGAATGTAGTTAATTTCCATTCATTTTAGTATCTTATGTCTTTACTTGTGGAGTGCAAAATGAAATAACGTCAACACATTCTACTTATATGGCCTCAAGTCAAGAGCAAGGCCTCGAAATTCAACCAATGGCTTAGAAGTATTCATAACTTAGATGTGGCAAAGGTGAAGGTAAAAATCAACTTGTAGGTACTTGCTAATTAAAACTAAATATTTTATCTATAAATCCAAGAAGAAGCAACCTTGTGAATCTTGAGTTACTTATTTATAGAACCTTGTTTAACTTCAATGAGTTACTAAATGTGGAGGTTTGAATAGGCACTTTAGAACACAGATTTATTATTAAAAAAAACTCATCCTGACTACCTCATTGATCTAGTATTCTAGTGGTTGCAAGCACTAGTGCTAAGAATGAGTTCCTGGGTACGATTCCCAAGTCGGGTAAAGTTTTATTGAGTTTTAAAATCAGGAATTTCTCAGTAACAGCCGTAGTCTGGGTTAGTGCCCGGTTGAATGCAATAGGCTTGCCCCCTATTTTTCTTTCTTTTCTTTTCTTTTTAAAAAAACGTTGCCCCACACTAGGAATTTCTCCTGTATCGTGGGTGCGTTCACAAACATATAAAGTCACATACACAAATACCCAGACCCGAAACAACTATCTGCAGGTCATACAAATATTTATATTATTACATGAGACTTAAACATAACTGGCGAAGTGTGGAACTATTAGGAGCACCTCTGCCTAACCCTTTGGGAATGGAACCCTTTCTGATAAATTTTGAAATCAAAGTGTATGACTGTTGAAAGGCAGATAGCTCTCCCTCCCTGAACGAGAGAATAGTGACAGAGCTATCTTTATTGAAGCAGTTTCGTTGATTTAATTCATGTCGAGAAAGTACCAGTTGTTCACGTTGTTTTGTTCTCTATGTTTCGCCGTGAGAGATAAGAGATACTTAAATGATTATTAGACATTTAAAACTAGTTTATTACTTTTCAACTCATTAATTTGTTTTGTGCAATAGAATGGACTAACCTTGTTGATGAGTAGTAATGATAACTTGAGTTGAAATACATTTTAAATTAAAATATTCATAAAATGGTGAAATATTTACTAACATAAAAATAGTTTTTTTTTGAAGATTATATTAGTCCTGACTGTCTTCTACAGTTCATGGCAACTTTATTGGCATAATATAGTCTTATGCTCGTCTTATGTATGTAATCTAACACTATTTTAGTACTGTGCATTTAAAAATAAATTTTAATAACAATATTTTAATAACGTGTTGCGCCGACCCCAAATAGAATGGGATAAGGGCAGGAAGATGATGATTATGCAACTCTTATATTTACCTGTTTAGTTACTATATTAGTACAGGATAAAATATTTATTTATTTGTTCACTTCTTTGGCAGTCGCTCCATGTAAAATACTGGTATTCAGCTGCATCCGGTTAGATAGGAAGCCGATCCCAATATAATCCGGAAAAGACTAGACAGATGATAGTTTTGTTTACTTCTTGGAGGCTTCAAATATTTTATTTTATAGCCTAAGTACTAAACAAACAGCAATAACAAATATACATAAACTCACGCCTTTAACCCATGGGGGTAGGCAGTTAACTACAGAACGCCACATGCTACGTTTTCACATATACCTACCTGTCATATTGTATCTACACACCGCGTCGGTTGCGAGTTATTCGCACCTGACCTTTCTGAAGTATAAATGAATGTCACTAATTAAATATAATTAGTGACATTCATTTGCCTATCATGCTTTTAGACATATGCCATAGAATTGTCTGTTTTTTGTCAGGAAAAACCAGTTTGTGTAAGCAAAAAACATGCTTGATAAGCAAACCATTAGGTTGATTCGATTCGTCTTACTCGTACTTTGCGATAGGTACCTTACCTTGCAAGCGACAAATTATGCAAGGTATTTTTTTATCGAATCAATTACGTACTGAACACACTGACAAAAGAAGAACTCGCGTGTTATAGAGGGAAATGAAGTCGAAAAATAATATTCTTGCCTAATTTTCGTACGCAGTTACGTTTCTCTAGACTGGGAGACCTACATATAACGCGACGCCTTTAGTGCCCGAAATGTAAGGCAGTGGTGTACCCAATAGCCACCCACATTTGCCAGTTATGTTTATGTTCTTTGTACTAGATGACAAGCCTATTGCAACTATCGGGCACAAATACAAACGCCGTGGGTCTCTCCTAACTCTCTTCAATCTTTGCCCACCCAATGCTGAGTCTTCAAAATCTCTCATTTCTTGGCGGTTTTGTCCCGTTCTTCTTCCGTAGTTACTAGTGAGAAATTCTTGAGAGAAAATCCCATTAACGCTTCGGCCAACCTGGGTATCGAACCCAGGACGTCATGGTCAGCAGTAGCACTCGCGACGAGCCACTATGTACCTACTAGACGAAGAAAGCTATCTCAAAATCTCAATTTTTGTTCGATTTTATTTGTAGTGAATTTTTCTTCAGTACCTATTCTGTTGAACTTATTATCTTGTGTACCTAACGTTTATTTTAGTTTAGTTCACTTGCGCATGTTAACTAAAACGCTCGTGTATGTTTATTCAGGTGTGAATATCTTACTCAAATAGATTTCTTTGCGTCTGCATAACCCAGTCGAACTGAGTTATCGTGCTCTATTTCGTATATTTTTAAAAACGTAGTAGTTCATGTTGTTTCACACTAACGATTAAGTACAATTATTTCTTTTGCTATTCTTATCTATCAATTTTCCTTTGATTTTAAAATATTATTATTATTTATTTCATGAACTTTTAGAAAAAAAAAATCATGTAGGTATTAGTTTTATGTGAAAATCTTTTCTATATTTCCGCCCGATCCTTGCTCGAGCCAGTAGTTTTATAAACCAGATACTATATAGGGTGTAAAAGTACCCTTAACGCAAACGAAGGGCATTTGTTCTCCCCACCACTGCGATCATTTTTTTGTTCTAGACCATACCTGGGAACCTCCTAGTTACGGAGATATTGGGGGTCAAAGTTCCAAATTTTTCACAGCTGTTTTTGTAAATATACTAGTATTTCAGGTTTTAACTTTACTTAAATTACCTCCATGACCCGTTTACTATTCAAAGCATCCACTAGCACAATGTTTTAAGAGTGCTACTTTGAGTTTTACCGTAAAATGTGATTTTTGACCCAAAAAAAAAAAGTCATTTCCCAGCAAAAATTTTTGCGTAGGGGTACTTAGTTTGATGTTCCGAAAGCTCGGTTGACGGATGCGTGAAGGGTTCGTTTACACCCTGTATATTATACTAGCGGACGTCACGCGGTTTCACCCGCGTAATTCCCGTTCCCGTGGGAATACAGGGATAAAAACTAACCTATGTCACCCGCGGATAGTGTAGCTTCCCAACGGTGAAAGAATTTTTGAAATTGGTCCAGTAGTTTCGGAGCCTATTCGTTACAAACAAACAACTAAATCTTTCCTCTTTATAATATTAGTGTAGATAATGATTTCACTCAGATCCAGCCTGTCCCTTTGCTGGGCTCGCCAAGGGCCATACCCCTCGCGGGGTACCCTTAGCGCGCTTTCACTTAGTCAAGTTTTGACGCCCTGCCTGGCCTTCCACTCAAGGCACAGCATAGTCCGGTTAAACCGGAGCCAGCTCAGTTCATGCCGCCTATATTAAAGGAGGCATGAACTGCGAGATGTCATGCCGAATAAAAATCTGTATAATCTGTTGTGCGAGTAACATAATTTCTTGATAATAATGTTCATTTACGAACCAGCCATATAAAGGCAATTTCATCTTGATTACCTACTACATAATAGTAATTTTATCGCCTAGAATAATGTGCACTTTCTCTGATATAAAATCTTTTTATAATTTCCAGAATCCTTCCCCAACCCGATGTCCGACGGTTTCTCTGACGAGGATGATGACCACTTCTTCCCGTTCTTCATGACGTCTGTGATACTTATGGTGTTGCTGTACGTCCTCTATCATAACAAGAGCAAAGTCAGCAAAGTGGTGAGTACCAGTTATTTACATGTAAACCGCGTTTACAGACGGTCACCCTCTTTTGAACCTTATAACTCAGGGCTTATGGGTGAAAATGGGTCGACCGTGAGCGCAGTAATACTAAATCTTCGGGTATAAAAACATAGCTGATGAAGTCAGCAAGATGGTCAGACGATACTGTTGTTATCAGAAACAGAATAATTTATTCGTTAACATGATAATACAAGATCTTAAAAAAATGAAAGTACGCTATGTTTTGCGAACTGACATAAGTATCAATTTCAAATTATGATTTTTGTGGATAACTACTAACAAAAAAAAATACGAATTTGGGTTGGTACCATAATTATTATTGTGATTGTATTAACATATGCATGCCAGCTAAAATTGATTATTCATATTTCATTTCGTGTCAAAATTTAAAGTTATTTCAATTCATATCGTGTATAATATTGGCACAGAAATGTGGAGATTGGCAAAAACGAATAAAGACCCATATCCAGCCGTCGGTGTTTTGCTTCTTATTAATTACTACATAGTGACAAAACAAAGTCGCTTTCTCTGTCCCTATATCCCTATGTATGCTTCAATCTTTAAAACTACGCAACGGATTTTGATGCGGTTTTTTTTAATAGATAGAGGGATTCAAGAGGATGGTTTTAGTATATAATTTAACCGACATACACGCGGGTGAAGCCGCGGGCATCAGCTAGTTTAAAATATAAAATTAAAATCTAACTGACACTATCTTACTAAAACCAGACTTTGATTTTCCAACGTCTGTACATACCTATATTGTGCATATTTTTTTCAAATAATTCCTAAAGTCAGGCTGTGGATAATGCCCTGCGGACTCGCCGTCCGTATACCGGCCCATTGTGCTGCTCGACGAGGTGGGCAAGCTCTTTGAAAGAGTAATTGCAAACCGCCTCGCCGAGCACCTTGAGGGGATGGGTCCGGATCTTGCGGAACACCAGTTTGGTTTCCGCAAGAGGCGCTCGACGGTGGACGCCATCGTGCGCGTGAGAGCCCTCACGACGGGGGTTGCGGTCTCTCGGGGCGGTGTGGTCTTGGCGGTGTCTCTCGACATCGCCAACGCCTTCAACACTATGCCCTGGAGCTGCATTAGGGAGGCACTCCGGTATCACCGGGTGCCGGCCTACCTTCGTCGTGTAGTCGGGGACTACTTGACAGACAGGGCTGTCATCTACCCCGGTCAAGACGGAGAATGGAACCGGCGAGAGATGTCGTGCGGTGTTCCACAGGGATCGGTTCTGGGCCCGCCCCTGTGGAACATCGGTTACGACTGGGTGCTGCGTGCCGACCTCCCTAGCGGTGTCAGCGTAGTGTGCTACGCTGATGACACGCTTGTGCTGGCACAGGGGGGTTCGCACGAGGCGGCGGCCGACAACATGACACGCGGGGTTGCGGTAGTCGTAGAGAGGATCCGGCAGCTGGGTCTCAAGGTGGCACTTCACAAGTCGGAGGCCATGGGCTTCCATGGACGTGGGAATGTGCTACCGTCGGGATCCCAGCTAACGGTGGGAGGGGTTCCCATCGGCGTCGAGTGTACTTTGAAGTACCTCGGACTAGTCCTCGACAGCCGGTGGAACTTCGTGGAGCACTTCCGACGTTTGGCTCCCAGACTGGAGCGGGCGGCGGCTGCCTTCAGGTGGCTCCTGCCCAATCTGGGGGGGCCAAACGACTCCTGCCGGAGGCTCTATGCGGGGATCGTGCGGTCCATGGCCCTTTACGGGGCCCCGGTGTGGGCGAGTGCTTTGAGGAAGCGGGCCGCCCACTACCTGAACGCGCCCCAAAAGGTAATGGCCGTAAGGCTAGTCCGTGGGTACCGCACGATCTCCCGCGAGGCGGCGAACCTCCTTGCCGGATTGCCGCCGTGGGATCTAGAGGCGATAGTCCTCGCGCGCCTGCATGAATGGCGCGCGGAGGCGCTGCACCGGGGGTCACTCCGTTGCTGCGGCTAATTGCTGCGCAGCGGACAGGCCTCCGGTGCGATCTCATGGCGGCATGGAGAGAGCGACTGTCGCAACCCCGTGCAGAGCACGCCACGATAGTGGCGGTAAGGGTCTTTGAGGAGTGGCTGGAGAGGCGCCACGGCGCCCTCACCTTCCGTCTGACGCAGGTACTCACCGGACACGGTTGTTTCGGGAGGTACCTGCACCGAATCAGGCGGGAGGAAACGCCCGGATGCCACCATTGCGAGGATCGGCCGGAGGACACGGTGGAGCACACTGTGGAGGTGTGCCCCGCTTGGGCGGAGCCCCGCCGTGTTCTCGTAGCGGCGATCGGCGGCGGCGACCTCTCGCGTCTGGCCCTGATGCAAGCCATGATCCGGGGCGAGGAGGAATGGGACGCCGTCGCCTCCTTCTGCGAAGCAGTGATGCTAGCGAAGGAGGTGGCGGAACGTGAGAGGGAGAGAACCTCTCGTCCCAGCCGCCGCGGGAGGCGCTCCGGGCGTCGGGGGCCACGTGATGGCTTCCGGCCACCGTAGACGCGGGCCTGTGGACGGTGAGTGATGGGTAAGCTCGCCGTCCGTCCGTCTTATGACGACGACAGGCCGTGTCGACGGCGCGTTCGTGTTCCACGCGCGCCTCAAAGAGATGTCAGCAACATGGAAGGGGCCCGCAAGGGCCGACGCTTGTCGAGGCTGCGGGTTGTCCGCAAGGGATACCGCGGCCTCGACATGAAGGGCGAAGAAGGAACATGGGTGGTTTTTAGTCAGTAGAAGTCTGACACTCCCTTTCGCTCTGCCCAAAAGCGGGAGGGGTTATTTGATGATTTCCCACCCCAAAAAAAAAAAAAAAAAGCTGTGGATAATGATTGTGAAGAAAATGTAACAATGGACTCCGATAGTAATGGGTCTATTGTTCAACTGATTAACTATGTAAACCTCACAAAAGTCACATCGTCATTCAGTAGTAAAAAATACACTGGATTTCCCATAGTCTTGCCAGCTGCCATAGTTACAGCTCTAAATAAAATACAAGACTTGATGTAATCTACAAACGAGGATTTAACATAATTTGCTGCAGTACTGTTCGAAATACTGTGATCCCGGAACACAAAGGGCTTAGAAGGAACATCGGTGGTTTTTAGTCAGAAGAAGTCTGACACTCACTTCCGCTCCGCCCAGAGCGGAAGGGTTCATTTGATGATTTACCATCCACCAAAAAAATAAAAAAAAGAATTTAACATAATCACTGCTACTGTATTGGTGGCTAAAATACTTACTGGAAACTTCAATAATAACGCATTTGATAAACAAATTATAAGTTTTTGTCTGAGAATGAATCCCTAAATAATATGTTTTTGGGAACTCAAAACAAATAGTAAAGATGGTTAATATTTAGTTTTCAGTATTAATTATAATGTTAGTAACCATTTCAATTTGTTTTAAGACATAGGTAATTATATTGTTTTTTTTTAAAGTACCTATAAACCAATTAGTGCATAATTCAGCTTATCTGATTAAGGAGCGGCGCCCATACAATACAAAGAGGTCCCATTCTGCGAACATAATCCATAATCTTTTACCTTTTCCAGTTCTTCGGCTTAATACTAGAAGGTCGTCAGAACGGTCGTCGTCGCAACAGCCGGGGTCACGCCTACCGTCGTCTGGACACGCTAGAGCAAGCCATGAGCGCCAACACAGCCGCGCCACCAAGCAAGATTATATACTAAAACACCGCTTATCACTTAGGTACAATAATATCATTCAGTACATCCGCTTTGGAAGAAGTCTGACTGCGGTCGAGGGAACTGCGAACTGTGTTCAACGTTGTAGAAAGCTATCATGCTTATTGAGGCGGAATTGGCTTGGGCCGGTTAGTGAGAAAGATGTCATTCGATTTGCCACCGCATCGGATTATTCGATTTTAGCCGACATGAAGTCCTTTCTGACTCGCTCAAGCCGATTCCACGTTAGTGTGATCACTTATTACCTCCTGACGATGGTTCTAAATGCATTGATAAACACAAAAATAAGTTAACTTAGGCCGCTACAATATAATACTTATGGTCATTGCTGGTGGTGTCATTTTATGATTAGCACTTTGTTATCCTGACATACATATCCTGTGTATTGGTACAATTGTTCTTGTTTTTTCGCTAATACAAAACGTACTGTATATCAGTAGCTGTACGGTTTATTTTAATTACCTAAATACTTCTAATAATTGGACAAATACGTCAAATGAAATGCCACCTTAAAACGTTGAACGCAGAGTGCAGTTCGCTTGAACGCAGCTTGTTCTCGGGAGAGAGATTGTGATAGGCACTGAACTTTCCTTTTAAGTTTTTCAAAGCAAGGTTGTTTCGCTTTTCAGACATTATAGCATCATTTACTTTCTATATATAAAAAGCAAATTAGACGTGTGTTTAGAGGCAACTACATAATTTTCACTTAAAGTGGTGTAGTTCCCCATTTTCATGCACCATTTTTCTTAGTCTTCTATTGATGTATCTAGTCTTTGCATTGCCTTTGGAAGGAGAAACGGGTGCTTTTATATATATTTTTTAAACTTTTCATACCTTCTTTGCGATAAAGAAATGGCCAGTACTATTATACTATTCATCTCCAAAAGTAAAGGAGTAGAAAGAAAGTGCAATGTTTGGTCCTATAGTGGCGCCAGTGTCAAAAAACTCTTAACAATAATTAAAAAGACTTGGACTTAATTGACATTGCAATTTGACGTATAGATTTTTGTTAATATTTGACAGATGACAGATAATAAATAAGCTTCAGGGACTTCATTTCGTTCATAATATTTAACCAGTGAATTATTTTACAATAGTCAATTAGGAAGTGAGACACGGGTAGTAAAAAAGCCTTTTTTAAAAGTTCCAAAAACAATATCGCCTTTTTTATTTATGTTTCCATAAATCAAATAAGGCCGTATTATTTCCTCGGCTTTTTTTTATTTTCCTACAACTTAATAAATATCTCTTTTAGACATTTATCTAATAACTACACCACTTAAGTAACCCATTTTAACATCATCGTATGTTGATATAATAAGCTCTCAAAAGTTAATTCATTTTGGTACCGTTTTTCCAAATTAAATATGTATGCGTTGTCACGACCCAGGAATTTTGAGATGAAGAAGCAGACGGTTAAATAAAAATGGCGGCAGTTGACTAGTGCCATAGAGTAACAAAAATCTATAAAAGAAGTAACACAAATCTATAATAATAATTCTCTTCAAAATACGTGGTCGTGATAACGTCGCCAAATTGATCCTTTTACCACAAATACGCTAACAAAATGTGCACCAAGTGCCTGTCTTATATAAAGGCATTATTATATCTTCTAAGCAGCTTTCAGTAAAAGTGACAAGTACAACACTAGGTTAATAAAAATAAGAAAAAACTATATAACATACAAAATCTCGTAAACATTATTATGATTTTATGTAAACTGTGATTAAGAATTGTTTAATACTTTTACTATGAGGGTTTCTATTCCGAAAATAATTATGAACGTTAAAATTGAAATTATTTTCCTTTATTTTACTTAATTTTTAGTTAGTTCCTAATATTTAGATGATGTAAAATGAACATTAATTCAAAGGTTGCTTGGCATAAAATAAATATTAAATGGTTTGTATTAGATCTCAATATATTTAAATATCTCATTAATATTGAGGCTCTTTAGTTTTGTGTTTTTTTTTCTGGGAAGTTTTATACATTAGCAAACATGTATTTACATTTTTTCATTTATGACATTTGAATCCTTATTAGCAGGCATAGTTTGTAGTTTAATTATTCAAACAAATTAACATTATTATGAACATGATCCTTATATTTTGGATTACACTCCGGGAAAATAGATGTAATGCTACTTCAATATGCTCTCAATATTCGAATTTGATTTAAATTGATCGATAAATTTGTATAAATTGTGTAAATAAATGTGCTTTGCCTCATAAGTGTTTAAGGTAATAAAAATATGCAAAATTGTTTTGTATTTCTGGAAACGTCAACACTGCATTCAGTATGCGTATGCAACATGTTACCAACAACGCAAAACCACGTACACCTTTCGTTTACATTCATATACAAGTTGTGAAACATATTTTCAAAATATATAAAAACATGTTCTGTCGTTGAGACATAATGTTTACAACTTGTATAAAGGAACAACGAAACTAGACACAACATTTAGAAAACATGTTTTGTAACATTGTGCAGAACATTTGCAACTTTTGTTTACTGTAAAAATACGGACAGGGGCTTTGTAATCACTACATTAATATATTCGTGATAGCGTTGTAGAATTCTCAAATACATTTCGATTTCCGTTTTAGTTCCGGTTGTGAATAGTAGCAATATAGGATTTAAGTATTATCTATTAATATAATGAGTATTACAGTTTGAACTTTCATTTGTAGCTACATATTTTGAAGCAACGCGATTTATTTTTGTTTTATGATGTACCTAACTAATGTTCTTATAAATCGTGTCCTCTAAGGACTAGTTTAAGATTAGACTTAATTTATTTCACTTTGTATTTATAATAAAGTTCGAAAAACACAGTTTAGATTTTTTATTCAACTTTGTACAGACGACAGCATACCACCCGAAACTCGAATTTTCCCAATCCTATGCGAAATTGTTTTCGTCGGGAAAATGGACTGCTGGTATGTACAGACACTTGCACATCAAGCTGCCCGAAACTGTTAAATTTTCCCAATCAACCTTGAACTTAATGCTTTAGCGACAAAGTTGAAAATCTATTAAATAAATTTGTCAGATTGTTGTACATAGTTTGAGTACTTTGGTCACATTGCCAGAAAGAGAGGCGAGAACTTAGAAAAGCTGCTGATAATGGGCAAGGTGGGCGGGAGAAGACCCAGAAGCAGAAGCCCAATGCGCTGGTCAGACCAGTTCCGCTCTGCCCTAAACACTTCTGTCTGCGATGCCTTACACGCTGTCGAAGACAGAGTGAGCTAGCGTAAGACCGTCCGGGAGAAAGTGATCCACAACGACGCATGGAGGGGAGGTAGTAGTGTAAAGAGTGACAAGGATACATCCCCCAGTTTGCCAAATTGATTTTAGGAATAAGTCAACTTGGCTCTTTAGAAAAACTTAAAAATATTTTTTGCAATAGGTATACTGTATACATATACGTAGGTGAAGTAAGATTTTTTTGTAATATTACAAAACCATAAAAAAAATCTCGGAAATTTCACTTTTAGATACATACACACAGATGAACTATGGTTCCACGCCATCTATCTTACGAGTTTTATAGAGTTTAGATTTTGGTGGTGTATGGCAATGGTCCTCTTTCCATACCTAGACGTGAGCGTGTTTAAAGTCCAACTTGACTAAGTTGTAAAATCTAGCTGACTTAGGTGGCGTTAGTGGTAAGTACAAAATGTTCTGTTGCTTCCTTTTCCATGAAAATTGTGTTAGAGCAGACTTGTTGAGCTACGTGTGTGGTAAATAAATGATGTAAAAATACCCGTAGCAAAACCGACACGTCTTGTTCTCCCCGTCATTGCGTTATTTTTTTTTGTTCTGCACCATACTTGGGAACCTAGTCACGGTGATATTGGAGGTCAAGTCCCAAAATTTTCAGAAGTTTTTTTTTTAAATTCTAGTTTTTACGGTAGGTAATAACTTAAATTACCTCCATGATCCGTTTACTATTCAAAACATCTATCAGTACAATGTTTTGAGTTGCTACAGACTGTCAGTCAGTCTGTCTGTCAGTCTGTCATTCTGTCTGTCAGTCTGTCTGTCAGTCTGTCTGTCATTCTGTCTGTCAGTCTGTCTGTCAGTCTGTCTGTCAGTCTGTCTGTCAGTCTGTCTGTCAGTCTGTCTGTCAGTCCGTCTGTCAGTCAGTCTGTCCGTCTGTCTGTCAGTCAGTCTGTCAGTCAGTCTGTCAGTCTGTCAGTCTGTCTGTCAGTCTGTCTGTCTGTCAGTCAGTCTGTCAGTCAGTCTGTCAGTCTGTCAGTCTGTCTGTCAGTCTGTCTGTCTGTCAGTCTGTCTGTCTGTCAGTCTGTCAGTCTGTCTGTCAGTCTGTCTGTCAGTCTGTCTGTCAGTCTGTCTGTCGGTCTGTCTGTCAGTCTGTCTGTCAGTCTGTCTGTCAGTCTGTCTGTCAGTCTGTCTGTCAGTCTGTCTGTCAGTCTGTCAGTCTGTCTGTCAGTCTGTCTGTCAGTCTGTCTGTCAGTCTGTCTGTCAGTCTGTCTGTCAGTCTGTCTGTCAGTCTGTCTGTCAGTCTGTCTGTCTGTCAGTCTGTCAGTCTGTCTGTCAGTCTGTCTGTCAGTCTGTCTGTCAGTCTGTCTGTCAGTCTGTCTGTCAGTCTGTCTGTCAGTCTGTCTGTCAGTCTGTCTGTCAGTCTGTCTGTCAGTCTGTCTGTCAGTCTGTCAGTCTGTCTGTCAGTCTGTCTGTCAGTCTGTCTGTCAGTCTGTCTGTCAGTCTGTCTGTCAGCCTGTCTGTCAGTCTGTCTGTCAGTCTGTCTGTCAGTCTGTCTGTCAGTCTGTCTGTCAGTCTGTCTGTCAGTCTGTCTGTCAGTCTGTCTGTCAGTCTGTCTGTCAGTCTGTCTGTCAGTCTGTCTGTCAGTCTGTCTGTCAGTCTGTCTGTCAGTCTGTCTGTCAGTCTGTCTGTCAGTCTGTCTGTCAGTCTGTCTGTCTGTCTGTCAGTCTGTCTGTCAGTCTGTCTGTCAGTCTGTCTGTCAGTCTGTCTGTCAGTCTGTCTGTCAGTCTGTCTGTCAGTCTGTCTGTCAGTCTGTCTGTCAGTCTGTCTGTCAGTCTGTCTGTCAGTCTGTCTGTCAGTCTGTCTGTCAGTCTGTCTGTCAGTCTGTCTGTCAGTCTGTCTGTCAGCCTGTCTGTCAGTCTGTCTGTCAGTCTGTCTGTCAGTCTGTCTGTCAGTCTGTCTGTCAGTCTGTCTGTCAGTCCGTCTGTCAGTCAGTCTGTCCGTCTGTCTGTCAGTCAGTCTGTCAGTCAGTCTGTCAGTCAGTCTGTCAGTCAGTCTGTCAGTCTGTCTGTCAGTCTGTCTGTCAGTCTGTCTGTCAGTCTGTCTGTCAGTCTGTCTGTCAGTCTGTCTGTCAGTCTGTCTGTCAGTCCGTCTGTCAGTCAGTCTGTCCGTCTGTCTGTCAGTCAGTCTGTCAGTCAGTCTGTCAGTCAGTCTGTCAGTCAGTCTGTCAGTCAGTCTGTCAGTCTGTCTGTCTGTCAGTCTGTCTGTCAGTCTGTCTGTCAGTCTGTCTGTCAGTCTGTCTGTCAGTCTGTCTGTCAGTCTGTCTGTCAGTCTGTCTGTCAGTCTGTCTGTCAGTCTGTCTGTCAGTCTGTCTGTCAGTCTGTCTGTCAGTCTGTCTGTCAGTCTGTCTGTCAGTCTGTCTGTCAGTCTGTCTGTCAGTCTGTCTGTCAGTCTGTCTGTCAGTCTGTCTGTCAGTCTGTCTGTCAGTCTGTCTGTCAGTCTGTCTGTCAGTCTGTCTGTCAGTCTGTCAGTCTGTCTGTCAGTCTGTCTGTCAGCCTGTCTGTCAGTCTGTCTGTCAGTCTGTCTGTCAGTCTGTCTGTCAGTCTGTCTGTCAGTCTGTCTGTCAGTCTGTCTGTCAGTCTGTCTGTCAGTCCGTCTGTCAGTCTGTCTGTCAGTCTGTCTGTCAGTCAGTCTGTCAGTCAGTCTGTCAGTCAGTCTGTCAGTCAGTCTGTCAGTCTGTCTGTCAGTCTGTCTGTCAGTCTGTCTGTCAGTCTGTCTGTCAGTCTGTCTGTCAGTCTGTCTGTCAGTCTGTCTGTCAGTCTGTCTGTCAGTCTGTCTGTCAGTCCGTCTGTCAGTCAGTCTGTCCGTCTGTCTGTCAGTCTGTCTGTCAGTCAGTCTGTCAGTCAGTCTGTCAGTCAGTCTGTCAGTCAGTCTGTCAGTCAGTCTGTCAGTCTGTCTGTCTGTCAGTCTGTCTGTCAGTCTGTCTGTCAGTCTGTCTGTCAGTCTGTCTGTCAGTCTGTCTGTCAGTCTGTCTGTCAGTCTGTCTGTCAGTCTGTCTGTCAGTCTGTCTGTCAGTCTGTCTGTCAGTCTGTCTGTCAGTCTGTCTGTCAGTCTGTCTGTCAGTCTGTCTGTCAGTCTGTCTGTCAGTCTGTCTGTCAGACTGTCTGTCAGTCTGTCTGTCAGTCTGTCTGTCAGTCTGTCTGTCAGTCTGTCTGTCAGTCTGTCTGTCAGTCTGTCTGTCAGTCTGTCTGTCAGTCTGTCTGTCAGTCTGTCTGTCAGTCTGTCAGTCTGTCAGTCTGTCTGTCTGTCAGTCTGTCTGTCAGTCTGTCTGTCAGTCTGTCTATCAGTCTGTCTGTCAGTCTGTCTGTCAGTCTGTCTGTCAGTCTGTCTGTCAGTCTGTCTGTCAGTCTGTCTGTCAGTCTGTCTGTCTGTCAGTCTGTCTGTCAGTCTGTCTGTCAGTCTGTCTGTCAGTCTGTCTGTCAGTCTGTCTGTCAGTCTGTCTGTCTGTCAGTCTGTCTGTCAGTCTGTCTGTCTGTCTGTCAGTCTGTCTGTCAGTCAGTCTGTCAGTCTGTCTGTCAGTCAGTCTGTCAGTCTGTCTGTCAGTCTGCCTGTCAGTCTGTCCGTCAGTCTGTCCGTCAGTCTGTCTGTCAGTCTGTCTGTCAGTCTGTCTGTCTGACAGTTAGTCAGGATATTCACGTGAAGGTCGGTACCCCCGATTTCGGTAGCTCAAGCTGCGCAAACGAGCGTCCCAATCTGCTGCGGCCCTGTGATCGTTAGGTACTACGAAATTACAGAAAATAGCATGAAACAGACTGTACAAAAAAATGCTTTGTTTTGATGTATAATGGCTACCATAGGATCTACCGTTGCTGAGATATAAGCAGTCAACATTTTTCTTATTATTCCAATTCCTAATAGATGAGCAATCCCAACTAAAAACATCAAGAAAGTTATGAAAGAGGTACCCAAAAATAAACAGTCCTTTGACGAACATTGTTTCACGGAATTCTTACGCCTCAGTATCTTTTAGTATTCTTTGAATAAACTTAGTTTTGATATTTGATTATATACGATATTTATTTTATTACGAAGGCAAAATTCCAGACAGTTCGAGGAAGCAAATAAACTTACTGAAAGTAAAATACAAAAGTCGAGAGGTGTATTATGTTCATTTGAAATGATTCAATTCTGATTTGTCAAAGGAAAGTAAAGAAAAAGGTTATGGAACCCGAATAATTTCCGAGGTCTCAAACACTATACAAACGGTTACGAAGTCATAAGTCGAAAGAAATACAGAACTTAATAGATCCCATTTAAGCTGACTGCGTGTTATAAGAGGGATTCTAACAAAATCAATTTTGTGTCCCCTTGAAAGGTCTTGGATGGGTATTTTCATATCCGGTTAAAATTGGGTCATCGAATCCATTTATCACTATGATTGTTATGAAGTGTTGGGCTATTATAAGTATTTATGTTATTAATGTTGATGAGCCACCAAAGTTTATTAACAAAGTTTTCGCTTGTATAGCAGAATTATTGTTAATGTCGGTAGGTCTTACTTCCTAGGAATATTTTTCGTCTAAGAGGTACGTATTGTCAATGACACGACTGGCTAAGTGGATTGCCTTTTAGCTCTGGTAGCACGGATTATGGGACATGCCTACAACTATAACTGAGGTCGGTTTCCCACCGAGAGACTTGTGAATGTTTATTTGTCGTTACCTAATTATGGAGGAGCTCGTGGCTTAATAAGAACTGCCACTCGGGTCGATCTTTAGGTAAAGCTGTGCTTGCCTAGGTCGGTCTGTGGATGGGTGACCGCCCGAAATACCGAGTTTCCTCCGTGCCTCGGAAAGCACGTTAAGCTGTTGGTCCCGGCTGCCATATATAGATCTTTGGCAGTTGTTACAGGTAGTCAGTAAACCTGAAAGTCTGACAACCAGTCTTACCAAAGGGTATCGTATTACCCAGTATTAACTGGGTTGTGGAGGTCAGATAGGCAGTCGCTCCATGTAAAATACTGGTATTCAGCTGCATCCGGTAAGACTGGAAGCCGACCCGAACATAGTTGGGAAAAGGCTAGGCAGATGATGACCTAATTACTACAGACATCAAACTTTTTATCTCTGGTTGTTTCAATCGATTAGATTAGTGTTAGTTATACCTCTCTACTATACAGGGTGTAAACGAACCCTTCACGCATCCGTCAACCAAGCATCCTGTACATCAAACTAAGTACCCCTACGCAAAAATTTTTGCTAGGAAATTACTTTTTTTTTTGGGGTCAAAAATCACATTTTCGGTAAAACTCAAAGTAGCACTCTTAAAACATTGTGCTAGTGGATGCTTTGAATAGTAAACGGGTCACGGAGATAATTTAAGTAAAGTTAAAACCTGAAATACTAGTATTTACAAAAACAGCTGTGAAAAATTTGGAACTTTGACCCCCAATATCTCCGTAACTAGGAGGTTCCCTGGTATGGTCTAGAACAAAAAAATGGTCGCAATGGTGGGGAGAACAAATGCCCTTCGTTTGCGTTAAGGGTACTTTTACACCTTATATACAGTGTGTTAGGTTAAACGAGGGACATATCGAAGGGTTTAATACTTATTCGATTCTCGTCCCAAAAATGTAAAAATCCATTAACTTAATTTTTGACGTAGGTAATCGTGCCATGGTTCCGCACACTCTCCAGATCTCACTATTCTACGTTTCTTTTTATGAAGGGAAAATGGATTATACTTATAAGTCATTATAGTGTGATAAGCGCAAGGGTTGCGAGACTTTTCCGAAATGTTTGGTATGGTTCTGTCTGTCTGTTTTTTATCAGTGTTTTTTTATGTTTACATTTTATTAGTATCATGTTAGCATTCCCTATTGCGGGTTTCAATATGCCCCACGATTACACTTACGTACCTACTATACTTATAGGCGTTGCTAATGACCAAAAATGAAGGTAAGCATTGAATACTTCAACCTCGTTACAAAGGTTTAAGAAAAGTGCCACAAGGATTGGGGTAATTCCAAATCAAATTTCTCGAAAACGTGAACAGATTAACACACAACAATACCATTTTCCAAAAGTTGCTGCTCAGATCCGCTTAATATTTGTGGCTATCGGAACTCAGTTAAATAAAGTTCTGTCTGGCCAGAATGTCAATTAAAATCGGATAACGTTACAGTTGATCGCTGAAACGTTTTGCTTTACACCACAAAAGTTGGTCTTTGTATTACGGTAGTACCTACAAAATTGTTAAACCGTATCATTTTATCGGGATTTATTCCAACTGAATGATTATTATGCTTGCTCTTTGCTTACGCAAAGAGTTTTTTCAGAGGGCAGAAATTACTTTGTCGGCCAGCTTTCTTTGACACAAATGTGGAGGAACTTTTGAAGTTCAGTTCTCTGCCGAGTGTGTTAAGGGCAGACATATCAGTCGTCTGCCTACTTGCGCCTTCCTACCTTACGGCACTTGAGATATTCTGTAGCCTATAAATAGCAGCCATTTGCAAATTAATAGCATTTAGTTTCCGTAATTTGGTTGGTGTAATAGATAAATGAGGCTTTTGTAGGTGATTGGCTGGAGAAAACCGCCTGGGGAGAATAGTGGAAAGCTATGATTGAGATCTTTGCCCAGCTGTGGGATAATATAGGATAATTAAATTAAAAATCAATATTGCTAAATTGTAGTTAGTACCAGCTGTTGCCAGCGGCTTGGCCCGCTACAACTCGAAAATGATCCCACGGGAAGATAAAATCGAGATAAAAACTATCCTATGTGTTAATCCAGGTTATAAACTATCTGTGTACCAAATTTCATCCAAATCCGTTCAGTAGTTTTTGCGTGAAAGAGTAACAAACATACACACTCACAAACTTTCGCCTTTATAATATGAGTTTGAAGTGATTATGATACAGAGGGCATTACACACAGCCGCACACGACGGGAAACATTCACAGCAGTGAATCTGGGGGATCGTATTACGTGGGTGTGTACAGGCGGAATTCCTGTTCAGTGACTGGTTCAACAAAGCGTTTTACGACTTTATTTGATGACAACCACTAATAAAACTAGATATTTGCTCTTAAATTTATTCACAGCTGTAGTAAAAAAACAACTTGTTGAACGTCCCAAATGTATTGGGCTGATGTTTTTTTTCACGATAATGATGTTGGTCCCATGGAAAAAGTTGTTCAGTTTGGTTATTTGTAACTGTATCACACCCTTTTTTTTGGCGGGTGGAAAATCATCGAATAACCCCTCCCGCTCTTGGGCAGAGCGAAAGGGAGTGTCAGACTTCTACTGACTAAAAACCACCCATGTTCCTTCTTAGCTCTTTATTGTCGAGGCCGCGGTATCTCTTGCGAACAACCCGCAGCCCCGACGGGACTGTATCACACCCTTGATTAAGGCTAGACGTTTCTGACATACATACGTTGTACCCATATAACATAACATCGCGATCGCACCTGTTATCCCCGAAGGGTTAGGCAGAGGTGTACCTTATAGTACATTCATATTTTTCAACTGTCTTGTATAGATCAGAATGTTTTGCCACAAAAGAAATGAATGAAAGGCACTACCATGTGGCTGAGATGAGAATGCTTAGGGATAAAAAAAGGAATGAGTAGGAACATAATAGGAAGTCTGACAGTGGCACCGGTGACTGAAAAGTTGTGTGGAAATCGGTTTTCGTGGTACGGGATGGGCATGTGATGCGGAGGAATGAGGAAAATGTCGTGAGGAAAGTTTTGACTATGAATGTGTATATAAGTATCGGTATAAGAGTAGAGGAAGACCAAAGAAACGATGAATTTTATTGACTGTGTTAAGAATGATATGGCAAGAAAGGAGAGACATGCCGCGCCGACTCTAAATGAATTGGGATAAGGGCAAGAAGATGATTTCGCCAGTTAAGTTTAAATCCCATACTAGGTGCGAGCCTATTGCCATCAACCTGACACAAATCGTGACTACTACTGAAAAATTCCTGATAGAAAACCCCAATAACAATTTTGCCCGGGAATCGAACTCAGCACCTCATGCTCAGCAGCAGCGATTTCGACCGCTAGACCAACGAGGTAGTGATGGTGCATTAACGTAAAAAATTGTGTAGACTATGGGATTGTATTACAAAATCATTAGTCTTCCTTTTGGCTTTGCCGTAGTCGGGTAAAAGTATTAGAATGTTTACGTTCCATTGTGCTAGTATACCACTGTAGGTACTTATTCTAAAAGTGTAGTCGGCACAAGACAGCGTTTATAAATTCCTGGAAAGTTATAAATATCCTTTGTAATAAGATCATAAGATCCTTAATAATTATAGGTTTAACAAATAAATAAATGATTATGATTAATATCAAAGCTAAAGGTGAGTATATCTTTAGCTTTAGTAGCCTATTTTAGCCCATTTTAGTAGCCTATTTTGATACTTACGTTTCATTTCGCACTTTTTTTTCATTTTAATTAAATTAAATCCCATTGGGTCGATTTACCTACGATACTTTTTTCCCATGGTATTCTGGCCCACGCATTCGGCCGACTTTTCCACTACTGTTCCTATTCCGTGTAATCAGGGCCGCGGACCAGAGGCCAGTTGCCCCCTACCCGTCCTTACGAACCTACTAACACACAATCAACAATGTAAAAAAAGGATTGTGTGGTTTTATGAAACCACGGTAAAAGTGAAACTTTTTTTCACATTATAGACATTTAACTAAAAATTTTTGGAATAATATTCCATTAAGGGTATAAAAATCGCTATATCAATCTTAATTTTATACTTGGAAAATTGGAATGATAATGGGAAATAATAAAAGTAGACTAAGTCTCCAACTAATATTTTTATTGAACTGTGTGTCTTATAGAGTACGACTTACATAATACTTAACAATTATTTAGATTATATACACAAATAAAAAAACTGAAAACAATATTTTTTATCGTTGAGTCATTTTGATCCGTTTTTCAATTATTTTCAATCATTCTAATATCAATTCCATCTTCATTATGAGCTTCACAGTTTAAGTAATAGTCTATACACTACACGGTCAGCTGCTGCGAACTATAGGCGCCGCTATATTGGCCCTGGCTGCTCTGACGAGCGCCTTTCACTTTATCCCTACTCCGCGGCCGACCATCATGCGACATGCAACACACAGACGAAAAAGTTTGAGACGATGTAATAAAAGTTTCACTTTAATAATAATCTATACTAATATTATAAAGCTGAAGAGTTTGTTTGTTTGTTTGTTTGTTTGTTTGTTTGTTTGTTTGAACAGGGTAAACTCTGGAACTACTGGTTGGAATTGAAAAATTCTTTTAGTGTTGGATAGTCCATTTATCGAGGAAGGCTTTAGGCTATATAACATCACGCTACGATCAATAGGAGCGGAGCATAAATGAAAAATGTTGCAAAAACGGGAAAAGATATTCCTTTTTGAGAGCTTCCGTTGCGTGCGCTGCGAAAACAGTTTAAGTTACGTAAATATCATGTATGAAGGAATTGTTTCCCTTTAAAAGTTCTAAAAAAAAGTCCGCGATAGCATATGTTTATCTTTTAAGATTGACTCACTGTAACCATTTTTTAATAATTAAATGTTAGGTTAAAAATAATGGTATTTTGCGAAGCTTATTTAACCCATATGGTATTAATCTATATCTATATAAATGTGTTTGTAAGCACGGAAATTTAATATAGATTATTTGTGCCTTTTACTCTATACAGTTTAAAAAAATATCTTAGAAGATATCGCAATGTAAAAATATACGGGCGACAAAATAATTAGCGAATGGCAGTCATTCGGTCCGGTGCGGTAGGTGCGTGGGGATTCTGGCCTCTGGGGGCTCCGGAGAAATACAAAATATTTACTGCACCATAATGTTTACAAGTACAAGGTGTTACTGTATATTAAACAGTAAGAGATATCTATAGTAAATGTCACTTTAATAATATAATCGAAGCCAATCTAAACTGGGTATTATAAAGAGGAAAGGTAAGATTTTTTGTTTATTACGAGTACGATTTAACTCAATTTAATATGTTGGATAGTTGAATTATCGAGAAAGGTTATAAGCAATATTATGTGACGCAGACGAAGTGGTGTGGGTCAGCTAGTATTCTAAATAAAACGATTTAATAACCTAAAATGGCCCCTTGCATAAAGAAGAATACCTAAATATCATTGGTGTCTTTCCATAAATTCAGAGATATCTCAAAGTAGAAACCGTTGGTTCCCATGAAAATAGTTTTCGAATTTACATTTTATTTATTGTTAATATTTCGGCTCCTAACTGTACCTACTTCCAAACGACAATTGAAAAGGAAGTACACATATAAGTAGGGGAGATACAGTAGGTACTGACGTAGGTAGAGATCAACTCAACCACAATAACAAACTGTTGTAAATAAAGGAATACGTTTGGGAATGTTCCGAACAAAATAACGTTGTTTACACTACAGCTAATTTTGATACATCGTTGTTAACTCTAAGTAGGTACCACCAACCTACCTATTTACATACTTTTGGAACCTACTGATGACAATGAATGTTTACAAAACAATTATTTCCTGATAATAATTTCAACTGAAAGACTTCGATTGCTGCTTGAAGGAGACCTACGTCCAGCAGTGTCGGATATAGGCCTCCGTCAACCACTGCCACATCGACCTGTCTTGTGGTTCTCACATCCAGCGGATCTCGTGATTTTCACAAAGTTGTCGATCCACTTTTTGAACTTGGTACTATCAAACTTATACTGAATTACCGCAAATGTCGTGGATCTATAATTTTGTTCAGAAAACTATCAACTACCTACTTCTAAACGAAATTAGAGGAGGCACGGTATTTTTGTTTACTGCACACCGGATATTCAACTCTCTGTAACAAGGCCAGCATATAGAATCTAACTATGCCCAAGACAGCGCGTCAGAAAAGTGCGCTATTACTAACTACAGTAGGAACAGCATACTTTTCTGACGCGCCTAGAAGTACGCCATAAAAAATCGCATGAGTGGACGAGGGTTTAGTGGCAGAATGGTGATTGATTGAATCTCGACCTTCATGGATTTCTTCACAACCACGATTTTTATGATCAATGTAATTTTAACCTTAATTAAAAAGACAAACAATTTAATTACAACAAGTCCCTTCTGCCTCAAGCGAAATTGTTTAATGAATTTCCTGAAACGAATATTAATATTGTGCTAATCTCAAGTAGATTATACTATTATAAGAAAGATATCAATATAAATCTTAAACAGGATATATTTAACTACAGCTTTAGCTAATGAATTCCTGATCGCAATTTGCGATTTTCCCAATTTTATCCTGTTTATCCTTTGTATACCTACATATAAAGTGTATCCTACTTATTTTCTATACAAATACATAACATTGAAGTATCGTTTTGCAATTGCAATATAACAACTTTTTACTGTAGATGTTCTTCAGTCTGAGAATTGGCTAATAACACTTGACCACTCCACTTGGCTCCAAAACTAAAAAAAAAAAAAGAAAAAAAAAAATCTAGGCACAAACGTTTTGATTCTGTTCATAAAAGTACCTACATAAGTGCTTGGGTATATTTCTCATACAAACTCATTGATTTTTCTAATTATTTGATCAAAGAAGCTGAGAGGCTCCGTGTTAGTTATGAAATGCTCATTGCCTCCTAGCGAACGAATTCACGGTTCTGCTACTGCTATAGGTATCTATCCATAGACACAAACTGACGCACTAGGTACATGACTAATTAAGTGCACTACGTGAGCTCGACAAATAGATGTGCGAATAACGCTTGTGTCACAAAACTACTGCGACTTGTGCGACAAACTGAAGCTCGACATCACGCTAGTGCGACTAATACGTCAGCAATTCGACAATACCCAAGTGCGACTAACGCATAAGAGATACTGCCATACACAAAATGTTAAAGGACCCTTCACAATCCGTTAACGAAGCACTCTGTACATCAAAACTAAGTAACATTGTACAAAGATTTTTGCTGGGAAACGTCTTTTTTAAACTATGTTATCTACTTACCAAGCGAAACTCTTAACGGAGAACACAGCGGTGTTCTGCAAACTCGTAGGAGAGGAGTGTTTGCAACGTGCAGCGGGGCATTAAATGCAAATACCCAAGTAACGCCCCGATACACAGTACAAAATAGCTCCTCCGAATTTGCGGCCTTAGTGATTTTCACATTCAAATGCCGTCTTTCGCTTCCGGCAAATAAATTCGCTCTTTTCACTGTAACATCATGTGTCCCTTCTTTTAACCTTATAATGTTTTTGCGTAACAAATCGAATACGTGGGCGTCTGGTATTCTAGAAAGGTATGTTGTGTAAAGATGTCCTTTCTAAATTCCTATTAGCGTGGGTTGGACAAACATAATTTAATACCAGACTAATGTGGCTTTTGTTTGGGACTTCGGTTGGGTTTGTGTGTACAGACACCACAAGTTACTACAATGTGTCAAATGTCTTTAATAGATTTTCAACTTTATCGCTAAACTAAATCATTAGGTTCAAGGTTGATTGAGACGGGCAGCTTAATGTCCTGGCGTCTGTACAGTCGAAGAAGTTAATAAGTATACAGCCAGCTACCTCTTTTTTTTATTTTCGGGTGGAAAATCATCAAATAACCCCTCCCGCTCTTGGGCAGAGCGAAAGGGAGTTGCAGACTTCTACTGACTAAAAACCACCCATATTCCTTCTTAACCCGCAGCCCCGACGGGACAACCCGCAGCCCCGACGGGACAGCCAGCTACCTTGCTTTTACTTTTAAGATTATACTGATCCATTTAGAGACTGATGTCAAACGATACAGCGTTTGACATCAGTCGCTTAATGCGAAATGCTTTATAAAACAAAATTGCAATCAATATTTTCAATGTAGGTACTAGAATTATAAAAAACTCTACCTGTATACTTATTAGCTTGTTCGACTGTACATAAGTACCAATTATTTCCGTAGGTAGGTACCTGCTCTTAACTATAAGTTCTTTTCTTCTTGACTTCGCATTATTGGAAATGGGTTTCGAGGTCTTTAGTGCTTGTCAAGAGCTTTGTTTAGACCACAGGTTTAGATTGAAGTTTATGGTTAAAGAAATTTATTTCTCAATAAGACATTACAATGATATCACTTGCGAATAGTTAAGCTACCACAAATTCGTGTAGCTATTACTTATAATCTACTTAATAAGGTCTTATTTGTTTTTATCACTGCATGAGTCTAAATTAGCCCATGTTTCGTACCTAGTTGTTTTCCTAAAAAGTATCCGGGCCAACAATTGACCCCGAAAACGAACCATTCCAGCAGACATCTTAAATCTTTATTAAGTTACGTTTAGCGGTAGGCAGCTAATTAGGTATACTTGGCTCAACAAGATTACTCTACATCAAAGCTTACCCACGCACATTAATGAAACAAAAATGTGTATGAATTGCTGGCTTTTTAAGCGGGTACTTAGCTCCAGAGCAGAGCATTTCTCTTGCTACCCTATTGTCTTAAAAGAAAAGGTTTTATGTCATGATTTCATTTTTGCGGACATTTTTGTTTGTTTCCCTTCTTTTAGAGTGTTTGATGTTTCGAGTAGGAAGGCTTCTTCTTCCACGTGACTCAAATGACAATAAACCCGTAAGAGTGCTTTGGGGGTTATTGCCATTTGGGTCACGATTTCAAGTACTTACCTAACGACTCTTTTGATGTCATGTGTACTGTTGTGTTTGTGGATTGCCACATATTACATAGGTATTGACCTAACTGTCCTTGAACTATTAAGGTTTGTGTACAGTGTACACCCTGAAATAAGGTGTTTTAATTTCACTGAAGCAGGTAGCTAGAGGTACCTCCCTACCTACATAGCTTCTATCTAGAAGTACGTAAGTAAGATAATTTATTTTCCTGTGAGGCCTTCATTAATCAACCCCCTTAATAATAAACTCGGATTTAAGTAAAGTTAAACTGACGTTAATCATGGCGTAATTGAGTTTCATGTTTTAATAAAAGGAGTTTTGGAGAAAAAAAAACTTCGTAAAAATTCTGACTGGCTCAACAACAAAAGTCGATAAACAAACACTTCACTTTTCTGAATCGTAATGATTGGACGAAGTCGTTTTTCTTGTTCATCTCTTCGTCTCGGAGGAACTTACAGAATATAGGGGAACTGTATATAAGATACGCGACGCGGGACGCGGGGTATAACGGGGACACGCACTTTTATGACAAACTAGACACCACACTAAAGTAGCGGAAACACCGTCAGGACGCCATTTGCAGGTGCCCATTAGTGCTTTAACGAAAGAAAGTAAGAGTTCACGCGTATGGGAGCTGCAGCTTGAAACGTGTTTTCGGGTAGTCGCAATATAATATTTCAAAGCTGGAGATCTGACATAAAATTGTAAGTAACAGTTTGTGTTTATTGGTATTTTGTATACACATTTAAGATTTTATTGAGCATCGTGTGATATATGGCTTGGTACTTGGAGGAAGTTTTAGGAGGACTAAACAGGAAAAGCAAATTAAAACTTCTGGAGTCCACTAGACGCATGTAATGGCAACCGGAGTTTAACCTTGAACGCTGACCCGTGTTGCTATCTAACTGTGCCTACTTCGTATCTAACCGATTACCTAAGCGATCTTTCACTTAGCGTGCCGATGACAACTTAAATTAATTTGATGACGATTATTAGTAGACAATTGAGTTAAGTAATAGGTTACCTTACTATACCTTATAGTATCAAGTAAGTACTAACTAAGATTCAGATACACGTAGCTGTTTCTAGGTACTTTCACTAGTTACACAAGAAACATTGTGGATGCATGACGAGACTGTTTTAGTTAATTGATAGTAAACAAAGACGAGGAGGCGACACATACATCCCTCTAAGTGACGCAGAAGCGTGAGTTGGCTGAAATTTATATCTGTTCATATAGCGGCTAAAAGGCGGTTATCGTCGCTCGTAACAGTCGCACATAAACTGGGATAATCCCACAATTATTACTGTTTTTTATTTGGAATAGGAGTGGCGTAAAAATGTGAAAGGATTTTAGGTTTATAGTTCTGAGAACGAAATAAAAAGTACAAAATTTCTGGCATACCACAATGATAACCAACAAATAAATGAAGAGTAAAGTTGAACTGCTGAAAGTGTCACTGTTTCTGTTTTTTTCTTCAAGATAAATAAGAAAAGAATAGAAATTAGTTTCAATGAAACGAATGTAAATTGTTTTCTTTTTATCTATTAATTACTAACTCAAAAATTTACAAGTACATTTCATTACCTACTAATGGATTATTCAGGAACTTGTCTACCACGCTTTTGTAGATCTTCCGGAATTTTCACCGAGGTTAGGGTTGATGTTTTCATGATATTAAGTACTCGGAAACGGTGCGCTTCTGTGCTCGTAGGTGTCAGTGTTTTCAAAGCCGTCAACCAAGCATTCTGTACATCAATTACGCAAAAAAAAATTGCTGGGAAACGACTTATTTTTTGGTTCAAAAACTACATTTTACGGTAAAACTCAATGTAGCACTGTTAAAACATTGTGCTAGTGGATGCTTTGGAGTAGGTAATTTAAGTAAAGTTATAACCTGAAAAACTAGTATTTACAAAAACAGCTGTGAAAAATTTGGAACTTTGACCCCCAATATCTCCATAACTAGGGGGTTCCCAGGTATGGTCTAGAACAAAAAAATGATCGCAGTGGTGGGGACAACAAGTGTCCTTCGTTTGCGTTAAGGGTACTTTTACACCTTGGGGTACCTATTTACTAACATTAGGTTAAGTCTTTTACTAACAACATATATGAATTTAATGTGTACTGAAATAAATCTTTGTAGTATAATAAAACAGGTAAACATTCGGACACGAATGCACAAAAAATAATCAATTAATAACAAGTCTAATAAAGATCTAGAATACTATTCTGCATATTATGTTTCTATTTCAATAAGAATAACCTACCTATAGTTTTTTTTTTAAATAAGTCCAATCAAGTTTGCACAAAAGTTAATCGAGCAGTACGAAAACTGTATCACACGAAGAAAAACTTTAGCTGCCCTTGACCCGACAGTGACCTCTTATACCTTAGGGACGTCGACATTGGACACACTTGCCTACTAATAACATGACCAATGATGACCAAACTTTGGAGTAGGGTCACCTTCATTACATGCTGTCCTCCCATGGCACAGTGACTTTGGTTTATAAATGATGGATTGGGCTTCCTCGTACCTTTTCGAGGGATGAGTGTGTTACGTAATTCACACCGATATATACCCAAGGGGCAAATAGGGAAATTGGTAATGGAAATGCTTGGAACAGTGTTCAAACACTTGACATTACTGAGAGTAAGTAGAATAGAATATTCTTTGTTATGTACACCATAATAGGTAAGTAACACTCATAAATTAATGTGTCATTGTCAATGTCTTCGCATAAGCAATATTTTCAAGATGACTTTTGGATGGAAGAGACAAGAGACTGCAGGTACCTTATACATAGAAATATACATCGAAAGAGCATATCTTCTTTATAATTCTGCTGTACGTGTATTTGTCACTGTACTCCTCCTAAACGGCTGGACCGATTTTGATGATTTTTTTTATGTGTGCTCAAGTAGATTCGAGGATGGTTTAGATTTACAATTGGACCCAGTAGGTGGCGCTGCTGTCCGAGCAAGACGACGTCTGCCAGGTCCGCTAGTAGAAATACACTCGGTTCCAAAAATAACGGGTCAGTCACATAAACCCGAATATCTCCCGAACTACGTATGCCACCCTAATGAAACGAAGACTGTTCAATTGAGAATTTAATTATACAGATAAAAAATAAAATAAAACTTAGTTGCACCCACAATATTAATCTCTAAATTAAAAAAAAAACTAAAGTAGTCATATTTTTCTTAAGATTAAATTTTTTTTATGATTGTTTTTTTGCTGTTTTTCATCACTTTCTTCATTTAATACTTTGTATTGCCTCCACGAGCTCTTCTGACAGCTTCCAGGCGATTAGGCATGCTGTACACCAAATTTCGGAGCCGGTGCTGAGGAATACCTTCTCATTCCTCCACCAGTGCTTGTTTGAGCTCGGGAAGCGTGATTGGTGGGGGGTTTCGACCTTTCACGCATCTCTGAAGCTCGTCCCAGGCGTGCTCGATGGGGAAGTCCGGGCTTCGCGCTGGCCACTGCATGAGTTCGATACCGACCTCTTCAAGGTAGTCATGTACAATTCTGGCGGTATGGGGACGCGCATTATCATGCATTAATATGCCATGCCGGTCCATCCTGGCCATGAAAGGACCTACATGTTTATTGAGGATCTCTTCCACGTACCTATCTGCATTTAGAGTTCCATTTTGAATGAGTACCAGCTCGGTGCGGGCCTCAGCAGAAATCCCAGCCCAAACTTGTACGGAGCCTCCACCGTACGCCACTCTTTCCTCCACACACGCTTGATGGAAGCGCTCCCCTGGTCTTCTGTATACCAACTGCCTACCATCATGCTTATAAAGCATGAATTTAGACTCGTCCGTGAACATTACCCTAGACCAATCGTCTAGTGTCCAGTTTAGGTGCTCGCGCACGTATCTCTGTCTTGCAATTCGATGTCCCCGTTCCAGTTTGGGGCCATTTGCGGGCCTCAATGGTTTCAAATTTGCTTCAGCAAAACGTCTTCTTACTGTTTGAGCGCTTAAATTGCCACCTCCAAAGCGAATAAAGTGAGTTTTTAGACCAACAGTAGTTTGAAAACGATTTCGGAGCATTGTAGCCACCAGTTGTCTGTCTTCCCTGGCCGTTGTGCATCTTGGTCTGCCATTTCCTGGTCTTCTAAGGTGTGATCCGGTCTCTTGGTACCGCTGGACTACCCGCTGAACAGTCAACAAAGATACACCAATGTTTCTGGCTGTTTCACGCTGGCTCCGCCCAAGTTCCAAAAAAGTTAGGATTCTGGTACATCCCTCTAGCGTGACTGCCATGCTTCACCTCACAGAATAATAATTATCGAGCTCGTGGAGGCAATACAAAGTATTAAATGAAGAAAGTGATGAAAAACAGCAAAAAATCATAAAAAAATGTAATCTTAAGAAAAATATGACTACTTTAGTTTTTTTTTAATTTAGAGATTAATATTGTGGGTGCAACTAAGTTTTATTTTATTTTTTATCTGTATAATTAAATTCTCAATTGAACAGTCTTCGTTTCATTAGGATGGCATACGTAGTTCGGGAGATATTCGGGTTTATGTGACTGACCCATTATTTTTGGAACCGAGTGTATATAACAAGAGCAGATAATCACGTACTTATAGTGATATAAAATGGGGAGATAGCTGTAGTGGTTTTTAAACATATTTTTGGCAAAGGCAAAAAGCCAAACATAGCCGTACTGCTTCAACTATAAAAGATCTACTGACCTTACTTTTATCAGTATTTCTATGAAAATGGTGAAACCATAATGTTTCTTAGCCTTGTCAGAACTTAGACTTGTCATGTTGTGAACCTAGATTTGTAAACAATATCATAAGAAAGTTTATACGATAAATTTTCACTGCCGGCAGGCAAGTCTTAGGACAACTTGGAAAACATGCAAAATAATTCGTTTTCTATTTTATAGTCCGGTTTTTATTACAGAGGAGTTTGTTGCTAAATAATAACAGTCGCATGGCTCGATCAAAGGTAATACTCCGCTTGTCTAGGTTGATAAGTTGATGGGTGACCTCCATTACCCATATCGAGATTCCACCGCGCTTCGGAAATCACGTTAGTCCGGGCTCCAACTTCCATTTGAAGATCTCCGGAAGTTGTTACGTGAAATCGGGACTCCAAAGTTAGACAGTTAGTTTAACCAAGGGCTGCCAAGGGGTATCGTTTTACCCGTAACTGGGTTATGAAAATCAGATAGGCAGACGCTCCGTGTAAAATACGGGTATCTAGCTGCATCCGGTTAGACTGGAAGCCAATATAAACATAGTTCGGAAAAGTTAGATGGTCATAGTTGAACGTAAAGGTAGGTAATGCTTTGATATGTAATCTTTATGTCCGGTAATAGTAGAGCACCACAAAAAGCTGCTATTACGGGAGTCTTATCAACCACAATCAGGACATTATTTGTTTTATTTTTTGATTTTTTTTTCATCATATCTTTTATGTAGGTTCTGATTTTCATACAATGAAATATAAATATATAGGAACCTAATCATTTACATTGAATTCCATGGCGATTATCACGGTGCTTCTGATAAAAAACATTGTGTTTTATACTGTGTTATCGTTAGACCATTAAACCATTTATTTCAATTAGACCATTAAAAGGTACTTCTGAACAGCGTCCTTGGTCTGGTGGTCGCAATCGCGCATTTTTATTCAGGCGAAGGTACTCAGTAAGAATTTAACTGAAAATAGGTTGGAAATTCTTCGTAAATGTGACGGTCACAATAATAATATATTTTGGGATAGACTTATAGAAATCTTAGGATCTAAACGTAAACAAGATTCGGCAGTATGCATGACTCATGAGTATAATACTGTTCGTAATGTAAAAGTTCAAACCTCAGTAGATATATTTAGATTAATAACAACATAAAAAATATACTACAGGTCGGTAAAACCCAGTAAAAAATTTATAGGAAATCCATCGATAGGTACTGACTCGGTACGGTACGGGATATCTTCATAAATAAAAGAATAAAAGATATGTGTTTTTGGATGTTTGGAACGAATGAACTCAAAAACTAGGAAGCCGAATTAAAAAGATTTTTCACCATTTTATAATGCTACATTATCCCTGAGTACCATGAACAATATTATTTAAAACCAGTTTAAAAAATTAATTTCCATCCGTACGCAGCTGGGACGGGCCGCTAGTACTTAATAAATGTTATGGTATTTCAAAAATAGATCCCTAGAAGCTAAGCCCACTCTGCTGCCACGACTTTTCGAAGCGTTGTTTAACAGAATTCCGTGCAGCTCGCCTGTGCGATGGTTCAAATAGAATGCAACAGTGTCCCAGATCTATACCGGCCTGAAAGGCTGTTGCAGCTTCGGGACACTGCCAGGGGTTTGGGCCTCCTGTCGTCGGGGCTGCGGGTTGTTCGATAGAGATAACGCGGCCTCGGCACAAAGGGCTAAGAAGGAACAGGTTTTTAGTCAGTAGAAGTCTGACACTCCCTCCCTACCGCTCTGCCCAGAGCGGGAGGAGTTATTTGATGACTTCCCAACCTCCAAAAAAAAGGGTTTTGGGCCTTATAAAATTCCTCCTTGACCTCCTTCATGTCTCGTAATCCTCATTTGAGTCAATAAATGCGATACGCTGCGTGCCGATGCAACTGTCTGCAAACTGTGTGAAAATTTGACATTTTCGGGTAGCTGGCGTCTGTACGAGTGGCTTAAGAAAACACTATGTGGAACAAGTGCCAAATATTCATAGATCATGATGACGTCATGATCCCATTATGTTGTACAAATACTGTTGAGTCGAGTAAAGGGGATAAATATATATTACAATTCTCAACTTACGAAAACTTGTGCAAAGAACCCTAATCCTAATCCATTTGTTGGAGAAAATTGTATTTATTTAAGTGTATCCGCGTAATCTTTATTCGGGTGAAGGGTACATTATCCCGTCGGGGCTGCGGGTTGTTCGAAAGAGATACCGCGGACTCGGCGCAAGGGCTAAGAAGGAACATGGGTGGTTTTTAGTCAGTAGAAGTCTGACACTCCCTTTCGCTCTGCCCAAGAGCGGGAGGGTTATTTGATGATTTTCCACCCGCCAAAAAAAAAAAACATAAAGTGTACATTATACCATAACATAACATCATGACTATAATCCCCGAAGGGTTAGGCAGAGGTGTATCCATTAGTACACCCATATTTCGCCTCTTATTATTAAATCTTAGGTTTATTGAAAAACCGATGCGATTTTGCTGCTCAATTGTAATCTGTACTTATGTTAATAACAAAGAGTGTAAAGAAAAGTTTTGTGAGTTTTCTGGAAACTGTAGGTTTATGGAAATTGGTTTCAGCATCAAAGTTACATTATTACGGATGGACATATTAAGATGTTTTTTTATCCGGGTACCACGCCGATGAAGTCCTATATACAGCTAGCATTGTAGTTAGAAGGTTTAAGCGACACAAACATGTAACATGATCCTAGCAACAGTCACATAACATAATTATGTGTGCTTACTTGATTTTAAACACCATACACAAGACGGTAAGTTAGGTTGTGCAAGAACGTGTGGCTGCTAACGTCTAGTCCGGCTGTTATAACAATTTACTGGGCAGGTAAGTCTAGGTACCAGAGTTTAATATGCAAGGATAAGGTACCAGCTAAGTCATTATGTTCCGGGTACCAAGACATAAATCTAAATGAAATATTTTGTTCTCCAAATCCACTTTCAGCAAATTGCTATCAATTTCTATCATGAAACCTTCCCGGGTCGGTGATTGTGGCTAGAGGCGGAAGGCCATTACCATTGCCCGGGATTATAACTAGATTTATAAACTTTAATGACTCCCATATGATATGTAGGGGTTACCTATGTCATTTTGAAACTTGGTACTACAACTATTTTAGATAGCGGTTAGCATTTGTGGGTTACAACTTTTGGGAGATACAATAAAGTATATTTAGGATAGATTTCGGAAGTACTTTAGTATCCTTTGCGTACCAAAGAATTAGTAAAGTGTTTATTGGTGACTAATAGCTTTCCCCGGGACTGCAGAAGCATGTATACCTATTAGATTGTACGACTGTACGATTCCATGGGATAATTTCTGAACTCTAGGCGGTCAAAGACCCCGTCGGGGCTGCGGGTTGTTCGCAAGAGATACCGCGGCTTCGACATGAAGGGCTAAGAAGGAACATGGGTGGTTTTTAGTCAGTAGAAGTCTGATTCTGAGTCTTATTTGATGATTTTCCACCCACCATAAAAAAAGACAGTCAAAGACCCGGGGAAAGCTATTAGTCACCAATAAGCACTGTATTATTCTAGAACACAGAAAATATTGATTGCAATTTTGTTTTATAAAGTATTTCACATTAAGCGACTGATGTCAAACGCTGTATCGTTTGTCGTCAGTCCCTAAATGTATCTGTATGATCCTAAAAGTAAATACAAGTTAGCCTATCTGGCTTATTAGCTTGTTCGACTGTACTATCGAATTACAAAATATACTAAGTGAAATGAAAAGGCAACAACATATTATAGTGTTCCTCGCGCATTTATAATATTAGTGTTGTAACCCTTTTTTTTGGGGGGTGGAAAATCAACAAATAATCCCTCCCGCTCTTGGGCAGACCGAAAAGGAGTGTCAGACTTCTACTGACTAAAAACCACCCATGTTCCTTCTTAGCCTTTCATGTAGAGGCCGCGGTATCTCTTGCGAACAACCCGCAGCCCCGACGGGCGAACAACCCGCAGCCCCGATGGGAGTGTTGTAACCCTCGGGTTGAGTGTTGTATATTACTAAAATTATAAAGCATACCCACGAGGCCAGATTCGCCAGTCTCTCCATGTAAATTGGCGACCCCAGCATAGTTGCAAAAAGACTAGGCAGATGATGATGACAAGCGAGGCAGGAGAACTGACAATGAGATGGCATATTGGAATCCATTGTTCTTGTTTTGGCTCATCTCCAAAAAAAAGTCGATCATTTTCTTTTCCATTAATGAAGACAGCAAACTAGTTTTTCTGGGAACACTTAGTCCTATTGTCTACATGACTTACTACCTCAATTCCTTGGGACATAGCTTATGTAATTCCTAAGGTATATTCTAGCAACATTTCACCCAAATCCTTTAAGCCATTTCTTCGTGATTGAGTAACGCACATTCATCCAGATTTCTCTATTCATTATATATTATTGGGATAGTTCTACTAGCATTGTTTTCTGTTAGGAATATTATGATGGATTGATAAAGGTGTGACACACCTAAGGGATATATTAACAATAAAATGAAACGAAAGGAAATATAATAAGAAAATTAAAAAATAACAGAAACAGCATAGTGCTGTAACATTAAAAAAAAAAAACGATAAAGCAATTTTAGAAACACGGATTGTAACAAAAACGTAATGTTGAAATTTTCAATTTGGCCCGTTTGAACTTGTAGTAGTAGGCAGGTACCTACTTGTGTTATGAGTGTGCATAATCGAGGTTTAAAATAATTTCATAATTCAAATGACTAAGTTAAAAAAAAATTAGTGACAGACAGACACACAAATAATCTTAAACTATCTATTTATGGTCCTGTCACAGTTTATTAACCACAGTTGACTAAACAACATTTACACAATTAAGCCAAAACTACTAGCCGTAAATAATCAGCGAAAGTAGTTCGTATTCCTTTTGAGGTCGGAACCAAAGTCGTTGCCCGGTTTAAGTAAATATTGACGAAAAGGTGGTTAACCTTTTCACCCCTACACTTCGATTCCAATTTCTCTCCATTCCCCTTTGTCGTACTTTCATATCTCATGTACCAACGTCTCCAAAGAATGTCTACTTTAATGGATCACTTACCTACTCAATAATGAGGCTTGAAATTGAGTGAAGTAATCGTTCAGGAATATGAATATTGACTGGTGTTTAGTGACGTATGACATTACCTTTAGAAAAACACAACGAGTTTTAAAAAACGAACGGCATTTCGCACGCTTTTTTTTCAATTACAGTTTCTTGTAGGTCGTTGAACAGCCAGGAATAATTTTACGACAAAATAGGGCTTTGCAGCCTTAGCATGTCTTAATCAATTTCTGCGCCTATTTTATTATGCAATTATTTAGTATTCCCAAGTACACAACGTAGAATTTATGACTTATAAACGTCTGAGGCGCTGGCTTTCTCCGGAATTCTTATTTCTCACTCCAAAACGTTGTAGGATATAAAGTAAGTATTTTATCAACGCAGTCATAAGATGTATGAGCCTATAATAAAATTGACTACGCGCTTTCTTTCCAATCTCCGGATAGGTTCAAGCGTTCGTGTAAAATGAAGCTAAAAACCATGAGATAAATTGACACGATTTCCTTTTTATGTGTTCCGCAATCTTTTAGATTTTCACTTCTGGATCATCATTATCATCATCAGCCGTAAGACGTCCACTGCTGGACAAAGGCCTCCCCCATAGAACGCCATAACGAACGGTAACCTGCCGTTTACAACCACCGGTTGCCCGCGACTCTCACGATGTCGTCGGCCCGCCTGGATATTTTACCATAATTAAAATGATTTTGGTTGTCTCATGTCAATACCTAACGATTTTCTAGGCAGCTATTCAATAGGTACGAAGTTATCAATTACCTATGTACGCAAATAATAGTATATTTTGATACAAGTGCGGAAAGTATTGCATTCGAGGCAGATTGAACACCCGAGCCGTATGGCGAGGATGCCCACGGGGTCGGAAATGCAATAACAAATTCCTAATACACTTTCGAAGAAATTAATTAATAACGATACTTAAGTATTTTATGTCATCAATTTTTAGGAGACTATGATTTCATTTGCTTTTTTTCCGCGGTTTTATTTCGCCAGATTGAAGAAGACGCAAAGGTATGAAGCCGCTACATTTAGTTTCATAGGAAAAATATAAAATTCAAATATAAAAAAAAAATTACGAACACAAATAAATGTTTACGTATTCCTAAAAGTAAATAATATTGTTGAAAACAATCATGTTTATTTATAGTATTATTTTTACAAACACAATTTAATATTCTAAAAATATTTAATGCTGTAAGGACGCAAATCAAAATGACGAAATTAAAAAAAAAAACAATGCCGACTCTATAGTCGGTGGTGATTTTTTTTTAAATTTCCTATGTTTTAATCGATTTGGACATAATCTATGGTATAGTTATCTGTGGTAATTTTCTTTTTTACCGCTCTTGGTTGCAGAAAAATAAGATTACCGCACGCGTCCGAAATATATTGCATTTCGAACCTAATCGTAGTGCAATAAGAGCGAGTTTTCGAGGAAGTGTATTGAAAATAAATTATCTTATCTTGCGACTCCTAGTAAGTAATAAAGCCATTGATATAAAAACTAAAGATACGGTCGTCCGAACATTTGCTCGACGCGTTCGCCATACAGAGAATCGGCGTAGTCTGCTCGTTAATGTAACCTTGTATAAGCGGCGTGGTATTTTCGAGGTATAAAGAACATAAATAAAGCTTTTAATAAAATTTACGACCCCACCCGAAGAGAACCGATCGTGGACTAGTTCACTTCGGCTTAGGAAAGACCTTATTGGGACCACGTTTGTGGCGTCATTTTAACATGCCGTCCGCCCAGTCCTTACGCAGTAATATATAAGTCAATGAATAAAGCAGACAGTAACATACCTATACACACGTATCTACTAACATCCATATAAGTAGTTAGTATGGATAATAACCCAACACGTAGAAAATAATCCTCTTATATAGTAAATTATGACAACTTCCTTACTTAGGTGCCTTGAGATGTTAACATAGATAGCTGTGAATTATTCCGTTTCATGTTATTAAGCACTCCGTGCGAGGATAGGCTTTCTAAATTACGGTTGTCTTTTACTAGATACACACAAACAACATTAGGCGTAGTAGCTCATTAGAAACGTTGCTGCTACCAGTCTAATAATAACGACGTTTGTAAATATATTCAGATTACTATGTAAGCATGATAATGTTACTTGATAACAAGGTTACATGAGAAAACAAATGATTAAATCAAAACATCATATTGTCTGTGTCTATGTTCTATGTTACAACGTTAAAGGGATGAGTTTCCACTCTAATTGAACCATAAATCTTATAATAATTATAGGGCCATTGTAGATATTTTGAAAACATAACAACAGCACGTCTGTAATCCCCGAAGGGTTAGGCAGAGGTGTGACACACACGCACATTTTGCCAGTTATGATCAAGTCCCATGTAATAGAGAACGAGCACACTGTCATCAACCGGACACAAGTCTAGACTCCGTGACTGAAATCCCAATAACACTTTGCTCGACCCGTTAACCGAACCCAGCACCTCATGCTAAACAGTCGCGCTTGCGATCACTAGCCCAACGAGGCAGTAAAAAAATTGGTTGTCAATAAAGTCGATTTACGGGCGATAGTTTAACGTGACAACGTCATAACAAAACATTGATGAAATGATTGCATAGACATAGATAGATTTGATAGATGCGGCGCGGCGGCGGAAGCGTACAATGAGCGTAACGGGACAATGAGCGTAACGGGACAATGAGCGTAACGGGACAATGAGCGTAACGAGACAATGAGCGTAACGGGACATTTTCGTGCATGCTACCGGCGTTCATCGATTTATTAGACGTCACGTCACGTCAACATTTATATGCTCTAAACACAAATGACGAGGATTTTTCTTACTTTCCAAAAGAGCTTGAAAAGAAACTCGAATATATATGGAATATTGAACACGCTTTACCTCACAGTAGGACACAATAACCTGTTGAAAAAAGTCATAAGTAATCCGGAAATAAATCATTATGACTTCCTCCAACCATTTGTAAAGTGAATAAGGTCGGAGGTTACGAATATTGATTGTGAGTGACGAAGTGGCGGACACATTAAAGAGGGTTGAAGGAGTGATATAAGGAAGAAATTAAGGAGGCAATGTATACAAGTGTTTAAAGGGGAAAAACTGGCGAATTGAAATTGTGCGTGTAAATGTCTCAGGAGCTCATGGCTTATTAAGAACTGCCACTCGGGTCGATCTTTAGGTAACGCTGTGCTTGCCTAGGTCGGTCTGTGGATGGGTGACCGCCCGACATACCGAGTTTCCTCCGTGCCTCGGAAAGCTCGTTAAGCTGGTGGTCCAGGCTGCCATTTATAGATCTTTGGCAGTCGTTACAGGTAGTCATCAGTGACCTGAAATTCTGACATCCAGTCTTACCAAAGAGTATCGTAATACCTAGTATTAACTGGGTTGTGGAGGTCAGATAGGCAGTCGCTCCATGTAAAATACTGGTATTCAGCTGCATCCGATTAAACTGGAAGCCGACTGACTATTTGACTGCTTCGTTGGTCTAGTGGTCGCAAGGGAGCGACTGCTGTGCATGAAGTCCTTGGTTCGATTCCCAGGTCGGGAAAGTGTTATCGGGTTTTTTTATCAGAATTTTTTCAATAGCAAGCCACTGAGTCTGAATTTGTGCCAATTTGTGCCTGGTATATATCACAACAGGTTTGCCCTCTATAATATGGGAGTTAAACATAACTGGCAAAATTAATGTGAGTGTACTAATTAATGGGTACACCGTGTGCCTAACTCTTCGAGGATTGCAGGCGTGATGTTATGTTATGTAGTAGATATGTAGCTACCTATAAAGTTACTTGCAACAGCAGAATAGGGTAGTTAACAAAAAAATCTAATTAATCCGTTAGATAGATTTCCAAAAAATATTGGACACGTATTTTTTCTTTTTTCACGTAAACAAAGAATAAAGACGATACAGTGCTTTGAAAACTCGTGTGACGTCATTTTCTAAGACATTAGTATGACATTTTTTACCGGTGAGTGACGCCACAACCCCCCACTCAAATCTTTGACGCGTTTTATCTTCGTCAATTTTTATTGATTTCATAAAATAAAAAATACGTATCCCATATTTTTCGATAATCTAACAGACGGACTAATTAGAATATTTTTTTTTAGTCAGTAAACATCCCTATTGGACAAGTGATTACTGCTTTCAATTCATTTTAAAACATCCAAACCCCAGTTAGTTCGTTATTGTTGTTGTTACTCCACTAGTCCACAAACATTCTAGTCAGGTTTTCCAATATATTTTATGATACTACATTTTATAAAACTTACTGTATTTTTTGGCTTAACAGACGAGATTTTCCAGTTTATTGAGTAAACAAGTTGAGCTCATGAAAAGGCACTTTAGCAGTTAGCTTGGCGGCCTCCAAAAAGAAGACGAGCGGAAATGTGTGAAGCGAAGAGGAGATGTGTAGAAGCTAGGGTTCATCCATTGGAACTGTGCGGAAATATGCAAAATAGATAGGGAGGTGTATAGTGCCGCTTTGCACAACAGAACTCAATGTAGCACTCTTAAAACATTGTGCTAGTTAGCTTTTGTTTTCAATAGTAAACGGGTCATGGTAAGTAAAGTTATAACCTGAAAAACTAGTATTTTCAAAAACAGCTGTGAAAAACTTGGAACTTTGACCCCCCCTTAACTACGTAACTAGAGAGTTCCGAGGTATGGCTAGAACAAAAATAAAACCGGCCAAGTGCATGTCGGACTACCAACAATGTCCATCAAAATATATGTGAACTTTACGTTTTAAAGTAAGTACCTACTTTTCATCGCAAACAGCTTCATTATGCCCTTAAGTTCCTAACTAACACAATTCGTCCAAAAAAAATAATTGAATGAACTTAAATGACACTTTGTTTATATTTAATTCCCGGAAGCTCTAATTCTATAAACTTATAGAATTTGATTTTCCTCGAACAACAAGATGAAGGTCGAACTGTCTCAATATTTGACACAACGATGGCGCCGCGATTTATTTTCTTGGGAATATCTACATTAATAATTCACATTCAACCAATAATGGACGTTTATCGAGTCACACATTTCAAAGAAGTTGCCACACGTTACGAAGATTGACTTGACGGCTTAAATAAGTAATAATAACCTTCACTGACATTTTCGTGGTATTTTCTGACGTGTATTTTAGAAAGAAAGTACATTTATTTGCCACATATGCACACAATATGAGACAAACAAGTGTAAGAAAAAAAACTTTTAATCAAAAAATGTAACACAGTGTGACCGCCATTTTTTTACTTATCCTGCTATGTATTGTCAAGTTAATGTAACAACTTGAGTTAAATAAAATACCAATAATATTATGAATTTGAACGAAGTAAGAACCATCAAAGAAAACAAACCTTAGAATTCATACTTTTTACAGTAATTCTTCTCTTGAAGTTAGATTATAAATCGAATAAAAAATTTAAAAATTTCTGATGAAAACACCCAACAAGGAATGAGTTATCTTATTCCTTGTTGGGTGTTTTCATCAGAAATTTCTCAGTAGCAGCTACGGAGACTTTATTTGTGCCCGGTATATGGCAATAGGCTCACCCCCTATTACATGGGGCTTAAACATACCGGTAAAATGTAGTTGTACTAATGGATACACCTGCCTAACCCTACAGGAATTACAGGCGTGATATTATGTAAGTTGTTAGGTATTACTTTTACTCTAGGTGGTAATCACTTGGACTTGTTTATATGTATGAGTGTTAGACTTCTCGGAAGGCTCTTTTCGAATTGACACACATGACTGTATTCGTAATCGTTTCAATTCAAAGAATTGTAATCGATTCGCTTTGTAATTGAATGTCTAATTAATGTTAGAACTGTTTGTCAACCCCTCTCGATGGCCCTAATGAAAATGCGTATTAATGAATAAGAAAAAAAAAAACACATCGATAGAATTGAGAACCTCCTCCTTTTTGGGAAGTCGGTTAAAAAGCAATCAATTTATGTTTTAGTTTCAAAGACCCAATAGATATATATTTTTTTCTTTTTGGCGGGTGGAAAATCATCGAAAAACCTCTCCCGCTCTTGGGCAGAGCGAAAGGTGTCAGACTTCTAATGACTAAAAACCACCCATGTTCCTTCTTAACCCTTGCGCCGAGGCCGCGGTATCTCTTTCGAACAACCCGGAGCCCCGACGGGAAATTGTAATACCTTAACCTAAATATACATACTGACATCTTCTTCACTTTTTCCCAACATGTTGGAGTCGTCTTCCAGTCTAACCAGATGGTTAAGTCAACTGAATACCAGTATTTTATGTAGAGCGACTGCCTATCTGACCTCCACAACCCAGTTAGTTCTTGTAACACTGGTTGTGAGATTTTCGGGTCACTGACTACGTGTTACGACTGTCAAAAAAGACTGTCTGCAAATGATAGCATTCCGAGGCACGAAGAAAACTCGGTATGTTATGGGTGATCAGATCACCCATTCACAGACCAACCTAGGGCTGTTAATGTATGATCAAACTCTTAATTATTAGTTATTATCTTATATTGAATACAATATCAGATTTCCCAGTGTAATAACACTGGGAAATCTTTTATTATTAATTAATTAATTATTACTAACACTAGTTTGTAAGCTTGCAATTCTACTAACAAATATGGATGTAATCTTAGGATGAATCTGAAATAAATGATTTATTATTATTGTCTAACCACGAGCTCCTATATCCTATAAATATACAAACTGAAAACATTGAGTAGATATTTATAGGTATTAGGTAGGTACTGGATGCATCATGTTCTGAGTTTGAGATAGCCTTTAGATTTATGGCCGAGTCTAAAATTTCGCTGGTCATCTTACCAATTACACATGCTGATTGGGCTTATGTTACGATGTATGTGACGTAAACGCTGCTCTTAATGCTCCATGTTTTCAGATTCAAGTGATGTATTTTCATTAAATCAACCCACTCACTTTTAGGGTTATGTAGTGAATTAAGGGGTTTTCCGGAAAAATAAGTCGAAGCTTTTGACCCTATAATAAAATCGAATGATTTTATTTTTTATTAATTAACGTGTGATATTGAGTTAAAATTCTTTTCTTGGAAGAAGTTGGATGGTATGTCAAAGATGACTTGTCTTATGGGTTCCTAAAAAATAACACATACTGACACTGCATGATGATTCTTATCAGAAACAAATCGAAAGTAATATTTTGCATTTATTTGCTACAAAATCTCTCTCCGTTGCACACTTGCATCAAAATGTAGGTCTTATTAATTCAGATACTGTATGTTGTAATTTACCTATTAAGTACCTACTACATGTAGGCATCACAACTTACAATAATATACCTAAGCTATTCGTCATAATTGTGTTTCCCGGGTAACAATAGCGCCAGCCGTAAAACTGTCGTATAAATCTTTCTGAAGAGTCAGAATGGACATCTCTGCCAATATCACGTGATTGAGAGCAGCTTTATAATAATTGCCGTCAACTTTCATGTTTAAGAAAATCTGAGATTTTGTTTGACCAATTCTGAAAAAAAAAATCATAGAAAACACAGCTTACAGATATATTACGTGAGTCTATATCAAACGTTAAAGCCAAACTTTCATTATTAATTTTACCACGGAATCTGGTTTTTTTGTTTTTATTTTTGGAGGTTAGGAAATCATCAAATGACTTCTCCCGCTCTGGGCGGAGCGGTAGGGAGTGTCAGACTTCTACTGACTAAAAACCAACTTTGTTCCTTCTTAGACACTTTTCTTTTTAAAAGAACGTTGCCCCACACTAGGAACGTCTCGTGTATCGTGGGTGCGTTCACAAACATATAAAGTCACATACACAAATACCCAGACCCGAAACAAATATCTGCAGGTCATACAAATATTTGTTCCGTTCGGGGATCGAGGACGCGGTATCTCTTTCGAACAACCCGCAGCCCCGACAGGCGTCGGTCCTTGCGGGTCGCTGCAATGTTGCTGACATCTCTTTGAGGCGCGCGTGGAACACGAACGCGCCGTCGACACGGCCTGTCATCGTCATAGGACGGACGGACGGACGGTGACTTTACCCATTATTCACCGTCCACAGGCCCGATAGGCTTGTCTCCTCTTACATGTAATTTAAACATAACTGTCGAAATGTGTTTGATGAGGTTTATTTGGAATTTCGGGCTTGGTATTATGTTTTTGTATGTGATATTTATTAAGTTGGCACCTTCCACAAACAGTGAATTTGCTTGCTGCTTGGTTACGGAAATATTGAGGGTCAAAATTCCAAATTTTTCACAGCTGTTTTTTTAAATACTAGTTTTTCAGGTTATTTTACTTGAATTACCACCATGACCCGTTTACTATTAAAAGCATCCCTCTAGCACAATGAGTGTTTTACCGCAAAATGTGATTTCTCACCCCCAGAAAAAAGTAATTTCCCTGCAATTTTTGCGTAGGAGTACTTAAGTTTCTTTGCGTAGGGGGTAGTCAGTTCGTGAAGGGTTAGTTTACACCCTGTATTATTATGATGAAACAATATTTTCGCATTTAGCAAGACCTGCAGGGCTATTGCGTATCTTTTTAAATGTCAGTGACTATCATAGTGTCCATCGATTAACTGTCAAATGGTTCCATTTTGTACCAAACTGACAGTTAATCGTTGGACACTATGATAGCCACTGACTTTTAAAAAGATACGCAATAGCCCTGCTGCTTGGAGAAACACATAGAATCTGCCAGGCATGGCTCCATAATGCCCGTCAGGGCTGCGGGTTGTTCGAAAGAGATACCGCTGCCCCGGCGCAAGGGCTTAGAAGGAACATGAGTGGTCTTTAGTTAGTAGAAGTCTGACACTCCCTTCCGCTCTGCCCAAGAGCGGGAGGGGTTATTTGATGACTTCCCACCCCCCCAAAAAAAAAAAAGGGACTGCAGTAATGATGTAATTATGATCTCCACAGCTCAACTACTAGATTAAACGACGCCTATTACAACTTTTAAACATCTACAAATGACAGCTTAAAGAGTATACAAAAATTTGTGCAATACAATTTGGTGTTAAAGGGGTGATTATTTGTATACACTCTCGCCTGTGGAGACCGCCCCTAAGCAAAGCTCCCCCAAGAACACCGCGGTATAGGTTCCAAACTGCGTTACTAGATGGCGGTGTACCGATGACACGCATTCCTACATCGCGGTGTTAAGATTCTCCGCGATAACGACCCTCCTCGGTTCACCTAGGTGCTTTTGTGTCTCTCAGATGTGTTTTCATCACTGTCACAATGATGAGTTGTGGTGCGGTACCCTGAGCGTGAGGCGGGCGTTGGAAGACCTTCCATCAGCCCTCGATGATCGTTCACTTCCCGGTACTTGAACTGGGGAGCATAGGGTACTGTCGCTCTCTGAGCGGCACTCTTTTTAAAACCCCTTTTATTCCACATCCATCTATGTTATGTAATAATATATTTCCGATATCTGACTCCGAATATGGTACATTACCATGGTCTTAATTAAATTAATATGACTGGCCAAGTGCAAGTCGGACTTGCACATGAAGGGTTCCGTACCATCGTAGTAGGGAAGCCCCCTTTAATTTGTACATCGGATAAGTTGGGAAACAAGTCTGAATTGAGAATTCAGTTTAACAAATAAGGCAGTTTCATAAACTTAGACGGTAGTGTTCAAAGGATATTGCTCTGCTCCCATACATTGTACGCCCTTCGCCATAATTATGTATTGTGTTGTATTTACGATCATTAGAAAACTTCTTTTAGATCTTGTTTTATAGCGGACTCAAGTCATGAATTCAATCAATCGACTATTACAATCGATTGGGCATCTCTAATATTTTTAACACGACATGACGTTTTACGAAGATTGCGGCGATTATTAATCGCGTGAAATACTTTTAAATGTTTGTTTTGACATGAAAATAGTCCGTGTTACAAAAATATTTGCAACTAATAAAATAAAACAGATAAAAAAATATATTAAAATAGTGTATGTATAAATGATGTTTATTTTGCAAATAGGTTTTAACAAACACTTTTACAAGTCACTTTTTATAAACTAGATGGGGCCGGTGTTTCGTACCTGACTACTCCGAGAAGAAACATCCGAAACAAACTCAGAGGTCATAGTCTCTTTTAAGGTCCAGACATAAACTTGTTATACAGACATGAAGACAATGCAGATTGGTGTCTGAGATGGTCTTTTGATGAAAGCACCACACAGATTTGAGTGGACCCGTCCAGTCAGTGCAAGCATTTGTCATTTATCGTGGAGCTCGACTTGTAACTTAAGGAGCTCAACGTCACGACGAACAATACCAAAGAAAGAACATTTGGGTGGGTCGCTTATAGTACTCAAACTGCCAGACAAACGTTGAAACTACAGAAAGACCCACATGGTCCTCACATTTACAATATAAAAGTAATAAAATATTTATCATATTAAATATTCATGTCAAGTTATTAAATGTCAAAATACACAAAACTAAATGAAAAACAAAAAATAAAATATTTAACAAGGTAAATATTCATGAAAACAAATAAAAATAATATCATACTTGAAAAAGTAAATAATGTCATTGTGTTTAAAGAAAATTCATAAAATGTCAAATTGTAAAAGGAAAAGGAAAATAAAATAGGTATAAAGTCAATTCAATTTCGAATTGGAGCAGTTCAATCCCAAGCATTTTTGTCCTCTATATAATCTTTAACAGTATAAAATCCTTTCTGGCAAAGTTTACGTTTTATAAAAGACTTGAATTTATTAAGATTTTGAATGTGGCTTGGTAGTTTATTATAAAAGCGAATACATTGGCATCTAAATGATCCACCTATCTTCTTGAGCCTTGTTGTGGGTACAATGTAAAAAAAAAAAAATGTATTTATGTCTATTTCTTGTATTTATATTATGAATATCACTATATTTCTTAAACAGCTTTATATTTTTGTGAGCATACAAAAGATTTTCATAAATATACTGAGAAGGAACAGTCATTACATTAATTTCCTTAAATTTTTCTCTGAGAGAGTGTCTCGGACTCAATTTATAAATTGATCTAACCGCCCGTTTTTGCAAAACAAAGATGGTCTGAATATCAGCGGCATTCCCCCACAATAGAATGCCGTACGACATTACGCTATGAAAATAACTGAAGTACACTAATCGGGCTGTCTCTATATCGGTTAAATTACGAATTTTTCTAACTGTGTATGCTGCAGCGCTTAGCTTTTTCGACAATTTATCTATATGAGGCCCCCACTGAAGCTTAGCGTCTAGAGTTAAGCCCAAGAACACCGTGCTATCTTCAGGATTCAACTCTTCGCCCTTTACTAACACACAAGTTTTCACCTGCCTAACGTGGGGTAGTGTAAACTTAATACCTACATTTGGTTTTTTTTTTTCATTAAGTATGCTTATAAGTTTGCTTTTTTATTTTTTTACTTAGTTGCACAGGGCGATTCTGGACAATGTCCTTTGCGGGAAACAGACGGGCCGCGTTTTAATACGGGTGGTTTACACTAAACTTACCGATATTTTTTTTCGTATATACTATAACAAAAATAACACATTATGAGAAGAATATGCTCTACTTCAAATCATAGTTTCCCCATACACCACAGACTGTTGAAGTGAATCGTCAATCAGTCTCAGGGTAATAGAGATTCGTCGCAACAAAGGGGCTCGAACAAAATTGAAACCAACGGAGAAATCAAGTTCAATATTGTTCCCTCGAGTGCCTTTATAAACTGCGTAATACCCCTTCTGCCCTTGTGCTAAGTTGACAAAGGATGTTTGTTCCAATTCGATTTATGTATGGTTTCTTTTCCCGTAGGTAATGTCAGTCCTGGAAGTAAACATGTTCATGAGTTTTCTAATTTTTCTGCACGAAACACTAATCGTTTTTCCAAAATAAAAGTCCCGTCAAAATTGATTAAACCCTTTCGGAGATAAACCGGAACAAATATACAGACAGATATTTTAAAATATTGTTGTCAGTAGGGTTCAAATCCAGGTTTCGAAATACCTAAACTCTACGAAAATCCGTTTCGTATACCTACCAAATTGAAAAGCGAACCCAGAACCTTAAGCTCAACAAAAGTACCTGAGACCATATTATGTACTTATTGGATTTTTTTCTAGCTTGACCAAACCTCTAGGGGCAATCTCTTTAAACGATTTATTTGAATACCTTTTCGTAACAAACCATGTCATGCTCCAATCGCGGGCGAGGTCAAGAATATTAACTTCCCTTCCTCGGAAAACAGATTCAATAATTCTTTGAGACAAAGTAATTTTTTTCTAGTATGGGCTTTCAATTTTTCTTTAAGACTCCATCAGAAGCATAGATGTAGGTTTTTTTGTTGAGAGGCGACGAAGAAGCCTTAGTGATGCGCTTTCATCTTGGTTAGATTTAAAAGCGGCTTTATGCTGTCTACTACCGATAGTTTGATCTACTTACTTCTCTCCTAAGATGGCTCGCAAAGATCAGACCGTGACATGGCGTTACTATACAGGGTGTTAAGGACAGTACTTCGAAGAGTGACAGCATTCAGCTCTTTATTCTGAATAATATTCCACCGGAATTTTACTCCGGAAAATTTAAATTTTTCAATCGTTTTTTCAGTTATTATTCCTTGTATGTAAATAATACGGCTAAAATAATAAAAACTTTTTAGCATTTTTTTTTTGTTCACATTTGTGTTCACCCCTTCACAGCGTACCGGCGTGACGTTATGTTATGAACTGGTAAACAATAGACAGACATGAGATTTCAGCAATCCCAGTTCATTTGCTATCATTTATTGAGGAGTTCTGTTGCCTATCTCCAAAGTTCTTCACCAGATCTTCACCAAATTGAAATTGGTCCCATTTCAATTTGGTGAGAGAAAGAACTCTTTCAAACTACCCAAATCGCTTCAAGTGAGCCTATAAAATTTGAAGAGTTCTCTCTATTTCTTCAGGATCCCATCATCAGATCCTGACTTGATGATCATGGGATCACTTGGGAAGTATACCCTTTCAAACATAAAACAGCCATCTTCGAATAATCGGGGAACATACATAAAAAAAATATAGAAAAAGATTCGACGAATTGATAACCTCCTCCTATTTAAGTCGGTTAAAAATAGACCCAACAATTAATGTTGAAATGGAAAAAGGAACGATTCCTGAAATCAGCTGTTCCATTCCTGACTAATATTTTTTCTTTTTTGACAGGTGGAAAATCATCAAATAACGGGCTCCCGCTGTTGGGCAGAGCGAAAGGGAGTGTCAGACTTCTACGGACTAAAAACCACCAATGTTCCTTCTTAGCCCTTTATGTCGAGGCCGCGGTATCTCTTGCGAACAACCCCCAGCCATTCCTGCCTAACTACAAAGTTGATCGAACTCGTTGCTCTCGCGCTTGCCGTTCGCTACAGGTGTTTTGCCACGGTAACAATACATTGCTTTGAGAACTTTTGTTACTGAAATAATTTCTTGTACCGGTCATCTTAGTATGATTTACTGAATGATTCCATCAGTCTCCGGAGGGGTGTTCCTTACACCATGTATCACTCTCGCCCTCGCCCTGCCTCGGAGGGTCTCGTTATAAGTCAACTATCCACTGCTACGTAGGATGTGCACAGAGAGGTTAGGGTGCGGTTAATTTGTTTGCCATCCTGTTGTTTGTTTGTCATCTATGATGCGTGACCGAGGTTTACAGTGTCCGATCTCACCTCCATTTTCTACAAAGAGAAGCAAGTAAGTTAAGTAACAGTAGCACAAAGTGAGTGTTACTAATATAGTTTTAAGGTTCTATTTACTAGCACATATTATATTATATCATAATGTATGTTGTAAAGTATATATAGGTCAAAGTTGCCTGAAAATAAATAATTGTTATTCAATGTTAAAGAATACGAGTCTAGCTAAGCTATGGAGTTGTAGCTTTAGCATTTTTTTGTAGCAGAAAGGAGGTCGTAGAAAATACTGTCATCAGTGCCAGACGGCGGCTAAATAAATACAGTTGATTATCCCCATTGTTTATTGTTACTGAATAATGTGGAGCCATTAGTATTACAAAGATGATGGGTGACGTCTGTTATCACTACATTTACCAACCTGATTATGTTTGGGATTCGGTCGAGGGATATTTCCAGAATGTTTTGGAACAATAATAGCGTAAGGTGCTGGTTCTTTTTATAGGTCTCTTCTTCTTTTTTTTTGGTATTTTTCATGTGTTTGTTTATATTTTCGTGCGTATGACACTCGTGAGAAGCAACTGAGAATCAGCATCAGGTGATCACAGTGTTGTCTAGTATTATACTGAGCTGAGCCCTTTTGGCCCCCGTCGGGGCTGCGGGTTGTTCGCAAGAGATACCGCGACCTCGACATGAAGGGCTAAGAAGGAACATGGGTGGTTTTTAGTCAGTAGAAGTCTGACACTCCCTTTTGCTCTGCCCAAGAGCGGGAGGGGTTATTTGATGATTTTCCACCCGCCAAAAAAAAAAGTCCCTTTTGGCATTATTATTAGTTTTGTTTATGTGTTTTGTATCATATTCAAGGTATTTCTTGTTATTATTTCTTACATAAATGTTATAAAAACATCTTCTTTCTACACTTCTTCTAGCTTCTCTTTCAGCAATTTTATTCCTAAATTGATCGGGAAAATTCGAAACATGACATTCTAGGAATAAATATTTCGGCTTCCCCAATTCCAACAGAATTAGTTCGGTTTAATATTGATATTGGACAAATTACAGTCGTCAGATTTGCGTAGCTTCCTCGTATTTCCGGTGAAGCATCCATCTGTCAAATATTTATTAACGAAATCATTCGGTGTAAGCAATTTTCACGCATTTGAAATTCTAATTAGAGTTACTACTGTACTGTGGCTATTAATAACATAGTTTTACTTACACAAATATACTTTCAGTACTAAGCTTATCGCGAAATTCAAAGTCTTTTCATAGAACCTTAATTAGGGATGTGTCAGATAAAGATAAGAGCACGTCAACACTGTCAAAACAAGATGAAGAAAGAGTTTTGAGAACATTTACAAGATTAAATTAAAATGTTTGTAACACTTTATTTCTTGTTAATTTTGAAGGTGAATGAGAAGGGTTTTTTAAAAATATCACTGAAGTATTCTTATTAACTAAGCCTAAACAAATGCACAACAAAACAAAACTCATTCAAACTTATTAGGGCCCTTTGTTGGAACTCGGAACTTGAAAACAAATGACGGCACAGTGATATTAATCCCAGCCAGCTGAAGTAAACAGATTGCAAGACAAGCGCCCCGTCTGATATGATATAACGTAATTAGTCCGAAGCCCACCATTTTGAAAAACATCACAGGCTAAGCTTCTCCTTGTTTCGAGTTGAGGAAGGCATTGAATTAAAGCCTCCATTGTAGGGCTTCGAAGCGGGAAGCGAAACGTAGGGATAACAGTAATTTGTAGCTCTAAGGCGTGCCAAGATATTTTCCATTTGCAAACTCGAGCGTCTTGCTGAACATAAAACATTACCACAAGACCAAAGAGCAAGTGCTGTTAATTCTAAACTTTCCAAATAACTTGCTTCTCGACGCCTGAATAGTCCCCTAATTTAGATTTTATACTCACACTCGGAGTTCGCGACCCTTCCACAGAAAATTTCAAACTTCTATACAAATAAATACAAGCGTCTGTTTGTTATATCTAAATAACAGCTTTCAACTAAATGCATATATTATGAAAGTATACACTGTACTTATAATATTATATAACATAAACACGTTTTTTTATGGTCTGTCATTCGGTTTGTTTGTTCCACCTAATCTCCGAAACGGCTAGATCGATTTTCACGAGACTTGTACTAGCAGCTAGTAACTAAGTTAGGAGTAACTTAGGCTTATTTTAGAAAAAAATATTGGGGTTCTGTACAAAAAAAACCCTTTAATGGAATAAGGAAGTACCAAATATTTAAAAAATAATAATTTCACGCGAAGGTCGCGGGCTACAGCTAGTTCTGAATAAACATTTGTCTTTTTATACAAAGCCGGGTGAGGCGTGCCCACACATACGCGGTGAATATTGGGCAGAGTTTGTTACACTGTATGTAAATAATGTGTAATGCAGGGTTCACATAAATCTTATATCTAATCAAACAATCAAACCTTTGACCATTTCGTCAGTTAGGCTAAAAGGTCTATTGAATAATGTCCCTATTTTCTGGCCATTATAAGCTTGAATAAAAAAGAGGAACCCGGCCGAGGCTGATTGCAAATTGGGAGTTCCATCTGTCGAATAGAAACAAATAAAACGTAGGAATGTAACGGAGGGAAATTGGATAATTCACAAAGCATTGCTGAACTCATTTCGTGGTTTCTCATTTCAAATTAACGATGTACTTATGTTACAGAGGAGCTCGTAGCTACATATCTACAGCCACTCGGATCAATCCTCGGGTTAATCCGAGCTTCCCTAGTTTGGTCTGTGGATGGGTGACCACCCATTACATACCGAATTTATGGCAAGCCGATGGTCCCGGCTGCCATTTGTAGATATTTGACAGTCGTTACAGGTAGTCATTGGCCCGAAATTCTGACAACCACTCTCTCTTTACCAAGGGATATCGTATTACCCAGTGCTAACTGGGTTGTGGAGGGCATAATAATTATGCCATAGACAATCGCTCCATGAAAAACACGGCCATTCAGCTGCATCCAGCTATACTGGAAGTCGACCCCAACATAGTTAGGAAAAGGTAGGCATGTGATGATGATGTACTAAAGTTACAGAGTTCGATTTCTAAGCGATTTCTGTAGGTTTAGTAAATTGAATGTGGGATGAAGTTTGATGTGGCTTTCAATGAAAACAATTCATCTGTATAATTGCTCAAATCGTAGCGAACTGAGTACTTAGTTAATCTCGATGTATATGGCTCCATTATTTCATCGGATTAACGATGAGATTATGTTTCAATTCTCTGTTTTGGGATGGCGATAATTTATAGCTCTCCTAATGCTGCAGATGGGCTATTTAGTTGTTGTAATGTTACGATTTAATGCTAGACATTAGACAAAACAGGATGACTGGATAATATTTGTGAACGGCTATTATTTGGCGTACCGATTGTGCGAGGGCTAGAGATAAAAATAGGTGTATAAATACCTTAAACGAAGTCAAAAGGCTCTAGTTCTCTCCGCCATTGCGATCATTTTTTATTGGTGTGGACCATACCTGGGAACCTTCTGGTTACGGAGATATTGGTCAAAGTCATCATCATCTGTCTAGCCTTTTCCCAACTATGTTGGGGTCGGCTTCCAGTCTAACCGAATGCAGCTGAATACCAGTATTTTACATGGAGCAACTGCCTATCTGACCTCCACAACCCAGTTAATACTAGGTGATACGATACTCTTTGGTAAGACTAGATGTCAGAATTTCAGGTCACTGACTACCTATAACGACTACCAAAGATCTATAAATGGCAGCCGGGACCAATAGCTTAACGTGCTCTCCGAGGCACGGAGGGTCTCGGTATGTCGGGCGGTCACCCATCCACAGACCGACCTAGGCAAGCACATCTTTACCTAAAGATCGGCCCGAGTAGCAGTTCTTATTAAACCACGAGCTCCTCCAAATATTGGTTGACGGCTTCGTGGGTCCGTTAAAACCCTGCCTACCAATAAAACATGCACTGAATTGAACTCAATTCCATTTTCAACCAATGACAATAAATGGTTGAACGATAGTCAAAATTGAACAAAGAAAATATTGGTTAGTGCATGTCCATTCATATAAATTATGAAAACAACCAACGCGCAACGGTCAAAAATACTCGCTACCTCTGGAAAATCCCGCAGCCCCGACGGGCTGAGAAATAAACCTCCATTAGCATATGCGACAATATTCTTTGTTCATGAAGAAATTCGGAAAGCTTTAACGGATCAAAACTTTGGCAATAACCAGCCGAAAGTATAAGTAGATATAAGATAATTATTATGAGAATGTACGGGTGTACAAGTAGTACCTACCTACTTACTAAATCACTTGGGTTGTTCGAAATGCATTTGAGCGTTATAAAGTTCTAATAGGAGCTAACCTAACCCAGGTTAAATTTGATAGCAAAACTTCGTTGAGCTGATGGACCAAACGGCTTAACGTTTTTCTGAGGCACGCACGCAACCAATTCGGTATGTAATGGGTCATCCACGGACCAACCCAGGCAAGCGCGGCTTCACTTGTACATTGGGATCTTTCCCAATAGTTCTACTGCACAGTTCTACGATAGAATTATTTTTCCCACTAGTCTTACGGAACAAAAAGTCCCACTAGTTCTACCGGTCTCATTACAAAATTCTACTTTAAAACGAATGGAGTTTTTGTTCTCATTTTACCTTACGTCTTGGCGTAGATCGTACTTTTACACTATGCTAACTAAACTCCCATGATGCGATTTTTTCCCAATTTTTTGTGACCCGAGAGATTAATAATATTGAGCCAGTAGCTCCCGGATACCAATATCTAACTGTAATTGTATTATTAATTGGACGAATTAGTTCTGATTATTTGCTTTTATATTTACTTTAACAAAAAAACAATATAATACCTAAACTTTCTTCATTTTACAGATTTTAATTTACAAATTAAAAAGATGTTACTTAAAATAATGTAATAAATAATATTTCGTTGCGGTGAATTAAGTAAAGAAAAACAACGTTTGTTACAAAATAATGGTAAAATCACGAATGTCAATCATAATAAGAGAAGATATCAAGAATATTCGAGGACCCTTATTAAGTTCAATTAGGGAACTATTCTTATATTAGATACGTCCGCTGTTTGGACACTTGGCATTGATACAAACTACGTTGTACAAATCTTCGATACCAAACATCGTAAGTACATGCTACATAATGTTACCAACATTATGGAGTACCTAAGAACTATGTATTATGTGTAGGTACTGAATACGTGGTTACCGCTTTTGCGTCGATGTCGATGTATTCCTTCATAACATAGGAGCAAAACGAAGCCGAAGGACACTTGTTCTCTCCGTCATTGCGATCAATTATTTATTCTAGAACATAATATCTGGGAACGGTTAGTTACGGAGATATCGGGGGTCAAGGTTCGAACTTATTCACATGCTTTTCCAATACAAGTTTTTAACGTTACAATTTTACCACGACTTCCGTAATATGCAATGCATCAATTAGCTCATTGTTTCGAATGAATAAAGAATGTTCATTTCCCAGCAATAATGAAGAAGCAATAATTATTGCGTAGAGTCACTTAGTTTGATGTAGGTACTGTACAGAATATACAAGGTATAAATAGGTCCTCTTATACCTTGCGTAGTTGTACTCAATTATTTATTATTTTTTAAGTACCTATCTTAGTTCTCATAGCTTCATTTACTTTACGTTATCAACCGCATAAAGTTATAATTGGATCTTAAAAGTTTTATGGTATTTCACTCAACAAAATAGCGGAAAGCAAAACCTTGCGTGATGAAACTGTATACTGAAAAGGCTAGTTATTAATTAGGGTAGTAGGTAGAGAAAATACAACTCTAACGAACTGAGGAAATGTACCATGCATAAGTGATATTTTGACCTACCCCCGATAAAACCAACACACGAAAATTATTCACAGGTAAATATTTTCAACGGTACGGCAACCAACAGATTTATGGCCTTACAGATAGATTTTTTTCTTTGCGAAAAAAAATAGTATCGTACTTCTCAGCTTTGAAAAAAAAGATTGCGCCTTACCGTAAATTAAAAACGGGATCGCCCGAAAGATTTCCTTCGGTCGTTAGTACGTGACCTCCGCAGCAATGTATAATCAACTGATCTCAACACCTGTCTGATGCAGTGTACTAGATTTTGTTTAGTAGAAAACAAGCTTTACTTTTAAGGGTGGTCGAGTTCAGTCGAGTCCCGACCGCGGATCTGTTTGCACGCGCCCTGGCTGCGACGCGAGTGATAATGCGACTAAACTAACCATACCTTCCTATCATTGTGAAAAACCAATCAAATAAATAATTTAATTTTAGGACATAAGTCCTAATCCTCTTATATTTTAATTTAATCATATTTTTGATTTTTAGTGTCGTCAAAAAGTTGTTTTAGAAAAGTTTAAGAAAAGTTTTGCGATATATAATTATTTGTATTTTTAGCGTTTATTGTGAGTACCTTCTTACAAATCCAATCACGTATGTTCAATGAGGATGAGTACAGTCCAATCTTTTATTTTCTATTGTGCTAATTTGTAACCAACAACGGTAAGGCAATATCAATATAAGGAAAAGGCGGAAAAAGAAAGGGATTTTATTCGGTGGCTTTGAAAGGGATGCAAGGGATGGTACATAATAGGCTTTTGGCAAGTAATCAACGTTTTGCAAGTTGTGTTTCCTTTTAGTTGATTAAAAGTCATTTATTTTAGGTGTATTTCAGGCTTCAGACATTTAGAAATTAATTAAATCTGTGTTTGACGTGTATATTCCTTTATATTATCTAAAAAACTAATTGTAAGTATAACACACAATGCCAAAAAGATATTTTGATAACCTTGAAATATTTGCTTCAGAAAATTTGGAGAGGCGAAGGTGCTAGAAATTCTTTAGAAGTTTATCCAAGGAGTATATATTTCTCGAGCCTAAACAAATACAAACATATTTATTTACACTGGCAAATCTTGCGGGCAACTAATTTTTCAATCTCTTTTATCCAATCTTATCGAATATTCCTACTTAATACAAACTCTGCACTTATTTTAGGCACTCCTCTTACTACACTGCTGCCTGTAATATTTTTTGTTCATTTAAATTATTTTAGTATTGATAAATGTTCAAAACTATAAAGTCTTAACTGAAGCTTAGCTAATTTCTATGAATATATATCGAAGGTGGTATGACGATCTGATATTGTTTTTTGTTTCTTTCTTGACTAAAAGAAAAAATGCTGACAAGAAAGTTATTTTTCAAACCCGTACTTTCTAAATGGAAAGAATAGATTTTAATGCCATGAACATATTCTTTTTAAGTCCTTTTTGTACTTAACATTATTATAGTACCAAATAAAACCCTGCAATGTTCCCTTCTTAAGTGTCAAGTGTTCCCGTGGAATGAAATCCCTTCCCAAACGATATTCCTATTATCGAATACGTTTTACGGGGATTAAATTTGAATTAGGAAATCCTATTCGCGCCCCGGATGTTCCCCCCGTACGCATTTCTTAGTACCTATGAACATATACATTATACCTTGTATGTTAGATGCTATACAATTCCGTCCCTGGAAATCCATTTGCTTCCTTTTCACGCCCCTGCGGTATCTAATTTGATAGCACTTGGCGGCGTGATTGCATTTGATTTGCTTTTGTTTTCGGCTAGTCAATTGAATGGATTGAGAAAGCAATTGGTAATTTTATGAGCATGTGATGCGGAGAATTGATTGAGATGTCGTGTGGTGTTTTGAGAATATGGATGTAAGATTAGAGAAAGGTCAAATAAACAGTGAATGGATTGGGTGAAAGATAAAATACTTAGAAAGGAAAAAGTACTGACATGATGATATATGAATGTTTAAATTTATGAAAAGAAAGGAAAAATTACATGTTACGTCATCCTCAAATAAATTAGGAAATGAACTGATGACCTATACATATAAATCAAATTGAAGTGTCCATTTGTAATTCAAATAAGAGTTTTTACTGAATGCATGTAGGTATAGGGATATGTAACAAAAGCAGTTTCTTTTTAATTTTTGTCTGGTACTTGTCTGTTTGTTGTTGTTGTTGTAACGGCTGGCAGACTCTAAGGTTAAATTTTCATTATTAAAAAAAAAAAGAAAAATAAAACCTCATTGAAATTGGGAAATAATATTTTATAAACATTTCACGCGGGCAAAGGTTGAAGTATTTGTAATAAATTAAGCGGATTAACAAAAGAGTTTGCCCAATTTATCAAGTTAAAATTACGTTAATCAATTTCATTTAATCGGAATCCGTGTTGAGTTTAATTTGAGAAAATTAATTTGTGTCATTAGGGTTTCCAATTTCATGTAAGGCTTATTAATCATCACGCCCCTTGCTGTCCAATTTGGGCTTCGCGTTCCTAATAACTGTAATTCTTCCTTTCTCGGTTCCACCCTTATTTCCGTATCGTTTGGTAGTACTAGCAAAATCTCTTTGTTCTTTTCTGCCTTCTCAAAAAGACATACAGGTTTATTAGTACCGTTGTAAAGCTGTTTGTCCGAACCTATCTAAGGTTCGGGCAATCCGCTTTGGACAAATTGCGGACACCGGACTTTGCAGATAATACACAGAAGTGTCTTTCGTGTCCGGTATTCACAGTCTTCATTCATTCAGAATATTTAAACAAATTAGATGAAATATACGACAAACATTGTTCATGTCGTTAACTTTCAAAGCAATTTCAGTAATTGAATATAATTCATGCAAAAGTCAAATAATTCTTTTATGGATGATCTTTTTAACCACTTCAATGTCAGTTACGTGTATCATTAGGATCATTTTGAATTCAGAAGATGTCTCCTCTTTAATAATTCCGACTTTCCTTTGACCCTGTGTCACTTGTGTTGGAGTTTATTTATAGCAGTCTTTTCACTTCAATAACGTGTCATTTATGACATGGCGGTCAGTTGAAGTGGTCAAATGAGGCTGTAATATATAGTTTTACTACGTAGGGACTTAGTAATAGAGCTCTTTGTTAAAAGCTTGTCTTGGGAAGTAAAGTACGTCAGGCTACGAACGCACAGACAGGTAGTTTGCTTAGCGCCTAGAGGCTAGCCAGTACTAAACTAGCGAAGCGCCAAATGCGCAGTACGTACGGTTGTGAACATTTTAGAACGATGGCCTTAAGCTCTAGGCACAAAGCAAGCATTCGTAACCTATCTGTTTCTGCCACAAAACGTTTACTGCTTAAATCCAGTTTGAACGGAATGCCTGCTGGCGTAATTCCAGGGACTTGACATATCCTAACCGTGACCGTGAACCTAGTGTGGAAATTATGCACCAATGAAAATAGAATCATCGTCATACCTATAGCGATGGTTATATGGTTAATGGTCTATTGCAGATAAATGCCTTTAAGTAACAACATGTACTATCAGAGTGATGCCCATTTGTTTGCCTGAGTAAAATCAAAATCAATAATGGTATTTTGATTCTTGCAGAATGTTCACTCTTACAGATATAACTAAAGGTTAATGGATAGTCTAGGTATTTGCAGACGATAGGTCTGTTTAAAATTAACCTAGTTAAAATGCCAGGGTCACTCGGTCGACTATTTGCAGAAAAATCAACATAATAATATTGTCAAACTGAAAGCATTGCTACGTTATTTTATCCAATATTAAATTCATGTAACATGATTGTTTTGACTGTCTGGCTGCGTTTTATTTTATCTTCAATGCAATAAAACTGTCTGTGAAACCATGTTTGCATAAGAATTTAATATTGTTAAAGTCGATGTTTTACGATATACGCTGGTTTATATTAGGTAAATAAAATATTGGAAAGTGGTAAAAGCTTTAGTGTTTTTGGGGCTGTGTTGGTACTTTCTTATTTAATTTGATCTTGTCTTTATCAACGTAAAAAATGATATTGTAATACGATTCAGTCAGTAAAGAATACCAGCAAACAAAACTGCTGGGTTATATTACATTTTTTCTCAGACGACTCTGACACTTGAACCGAAACTTACCGGATATTCGGCAATAATACCTTTCTTTATCGTAATTTGAATGGCGCCTTTGTGATAAAGGACGATCTCTGAAATACGGTTTTTCTTTTCTTTTCCACCCTTAATTTTGGAAAGTTTTCCGGAACATTAAAGATAGGAGAGCATTTATAAGAAAATTCATTGCGTATTCAAAAAGAAGTGGTCAATCAAGGCCCTCTATTATAATGGCTTTCTAAATTACTGCTTTCATTGTTGACCGTGCCATAAAATGGGAAATAACAAAGAGATCTTAATTAAGCATTACTCTATGAAGTGTCGGAAAGTTCTGAAGGATAATTGATATTAATATCTGGTGTCGAGTAATAAAGACATTGAACATACGTAATTTAACGTAATTTATTTTCAGGGCAAGGTTTTTTTTTGACCCAATTAAATCGATGTCCCTAAAACGTGTTGTGATATAACATTGATGTGATGTAGGATATAATTGGACCTCCAGAAGGGGAAACCCCCTGCAAAGACAAGGACAATCAAATGGAGTATTTATGTGACATTCAATTTAAACTGATTGACGGTCTTGTTTATTGCTCAGTTCACAAATAATTCTTAGTGAAGTGTAAGTAAAATATGTTGCCATGGACTCTGAAATAGATATCCTGTTGTTCATAAACTGCACCCAGCAGATACTGGGTAGGCAGCAGTCCTGGGATCATCTCAATGTGACCCAGATCCTGGACTTGCTCCCGACGAGGATCCTTGAAGACATCAATCTTAAGTGAGTATAAGCAGAGCTGTTGCATATCCTGATACCTATTTGAATGAGAAGCGTCTCATTTCACATGCATGGAAATTGGTTGGTTCCGATGGAAAGTAAACTTCTGCTTCCAGCTTGAATAGGTAACATATATTCAAATTAAGTTTTCTGTTTTTCCTTTCGCTTGCAGCTGTCGCAATAGCAAAATGGTCGCCTGTTTTGCAAATGTGCGTGAGGTCTTTGATTTAATTCCATGGTCAAGCTCCACAACTGTTGCATGTTGTAGCCAATCAAAAGAAGTGATAAGCTCTTATTTTTAGTTTGTTCTGGACAACAAAGGAATGAAAAATGCGGTTCTTAACAAACCTCCCTGGACTTTGAGTTTGTCTTTAATAATTCCAAAAGAGTACTTGAAAAAATGTACGAACAAATCCTCAACAAATCGTTGGTCCCCAAGGGAGGCAAACACTTAAACGACCACCCTCTTGTTTTGAATAAAACTTGCCGTTTCAGTTATATTTAAACAGGGCAACCCGGATCCGGAAATCCTCGAAAATATCTTCAACTCAACCCTTTATGTCTCTTGTAAAATAAAACAATGTGAATTATATAAATTGTTTGCAATGCGGTATGGAATTAGGAGTTTGTTCAACAAGTTTTATGCCCTTTTACACTAATTGAAGGCGACATCTAAATGAATCCCTAAATAAAACAGTCTGTTGGAATTTCAACTCCTAATCTTTCAACAAGTTTTAAATCAACTAACAAATAATATATTTTTAGAATGAAAAGCTCATAAAGCTTTATAGTAATGTGCTAGCAATGTGAACTGCGCTGAGTAACGCATGCATTGATTGAAGCGATTCATGAACTCCATTGAATTGAACAAAGTTTCATGTCCAACTTTCTATTTGTGGTATTGTACTAGTTTGGTAATAGAAAGTCCGTCGGAAAAGCTTGTTGAAATTCAATAAATTTTACATTTATTCAATATTGGTTATTTGTCTTGATATTCATATTACGCCGTTTGTCTTGGCTGTCATTTGCATATCTTTGATAGTCGTTTCGAGTTGTCAGATGACTGGAAGTATGATAACTAGTAATGGGTAAGGGATTTTCCTTGGTGAGACTATTATTACCCATTGCTGTGTTGTGCGTTTTATGTAAAATACTGGTATTTAGCAGCATCCTGATGGTCTGGTATGGAATAGTTGAGAGAAAAGGCTAGGCAGATGATGTTTTTTCTTGAAATTATTATAAAATATACGAGACTAGCTGATGCCCGCGGCTTCACTCGCGTGGATGTCGGTCAAATTATACACTAAAACCTTCCTCTTGAATCACTCTATTTATTTAAAAAAACCACTTCAACTTCCGATGCGTAGTTTTAAAATTTTAAGCATACATAGGGACGGACAGGCAGCGACAGTGGCTTTGTTTTATACTATGTCGTGATAGTGATAGTGATGATGATACTGGTCAGTAATACTTAACCATATTATATTTTCGATATAACTATAACAATAATCTTAATTCGTATATATACGGTCAGCAACATAAGTAGCTTCACATATCGGAATTTTAATATTTTGTTTTACAGTATTCCAGTTATTATTTTTATTGTTTCATTAGATTGTTCTTTAAGATATTCCTTTCTCTTCAATAAATTGTTAGTAACGAGTAAAATCTAACAAGTTTTTATTAAAGAACCTGCTTTGAAAGTTTGAAAAGTGTTAATCTACTTCTGATGCTGACTGTATATCTCTCATGTCATTTATTTACATATCCCTCTTGGAGAGAGCGTCATTCCAGTATTTTACTTGGAGCTAAGCCAAACCTCTGTAGTATTTCATAGTGCATAAATAATGCCGAGAGGCAACTTGCAACTAATTTATAAAGATTTTTTTAAGCCTCTAAATGCTGTCCGAGTTTGTTTGAATTGACGCAGTAAGTTTTGTATGACTTTTTCTCTCAAGATTTTCATGACTTCAAGTGTTAAAAAAAAGTCCACGTTCTTTGTTTGGCAAAGAATCAAATAAAAAATGGCTGGTTTGAGGTGGCTCAGAAAAATCACTTGGAAGGAATTGGTGGGAAGCCTTTGCCCAGCAGTGGAACAGAACTGGCTAAAAAAAAAAACTCCATATTACAAAAAAAAACCCACAAACAAGCCTTTCCCCCTTCCCTCCTTTCTTTTTTTTTACTGTTTTTTTCTTCATTAACAAAAAAATATACCTGTTAAAATAATACCAAAGAAAAACAAAACGCAGGAATGAGAATGTAAGTTGACTATGCCCTCAGGACAACAGGCGGACTGAGCAATTCTGTCACCAGTCTTAATTTTAAAGGAAAATATTATACGCGTAAAATATTATAAGCGTATAATATTTTGCAGTCGCGGTATACCCGTAACCATAGATATCCGCATGACAACTGGCCCCTTATGTTAACGTGCTCGACAACTCACAAGAGGGTCTCGATATGTGATAGATGGACCTGTCTACATACCAACCTATTATTGTCCCCTATTTTTAACTCTGTAATTTTGTTGTGAACACTTTCAGGTTTATTACAAACATGACTCTAAAATAACATAATATTTACTTATTTATTTATTAAAACTTTATGCACAAAAATCGTACAGAGGCGGACGTATTACGGCTGTAATCATCATTAGGGTCAGGCAGAGGTGTGGAAGTCCGACTGGTCACGGACGGTGGATACCAAAAAGTTCACCTAAAATGTGGGTATCAATTGGGTTGGGTTGGGGTTGTTGGGTTGGGCATACATCTGGGATATGAGAATTCTTGATAGAAAAATCACAATGACACTTTTTCTGACCTTTGAATATTGTTAAGGATCTCATACTCAGCAGACCAACGAGGCACCCTTTTTTATGCATAACAACCTATGAGGCTGGCTTCTGTTTAACTGGACTATCCTGTGGATGCCTTGAGTGTAAGGCCTTCAAACTAAAAACACACGAGTCACGACTTAGGTCGTCACTGTAGAGTGACGGAGGCACTCTATATTTGTGTTCAGTTAATAATAATATGTTATGAGCAGCCGTCTAGATGTGGTACCGTCTATACCTACTCATTACAGGTAAACATAGACAACACAATGTTACGTCGTATTCCTACTTAATTAGGTACTTAATATGCGTATATTATGTCTCATATCGTCGAAAGTCGCACACAATATAACCACAATCAGTACCTATGCCAATTAGAACTGAAAGTTATTTGTAATAAATTATTTTTAGTCCTAAAACTTGAAATCTGCGACTTTTAAATTCAATTCATCTGCATAGCTTTTTTGCAACTATGTTGGAATCCATTTTCAGTCTAACTAGAGGCAGCTGAATATCAGTAATTTCACAATCCAACTAGTAGATAATATGATACCCCTTGGTAAGACAAGGTTGTCAGACTTTCAGGTCACTGCCTACCTGTAACGACTATCAAAGATCGACATATGAAAGCCGTCCCGGCTTTCATTCAACGGCGTATAATCCGTGCTTTCCTAGGCACGGACGAAACTCGATATAAACTTGGTGGTCACCCATTCACGTACCAACCTGCAGGGCTATTTCGTATCTTTTTAAGTGTGATAGTGTCCATTGATTAACTGTCAAATGGTTCCATTTTGTACCAAACCATAAGCATTTGACAGTTAATCGATGGACGCTATGACAGCTACTGACATTTAAAAAGATAAGCAATAGCCCTGCAGAGCAAGCGAGGTTTAACATGTTAAATTATTATGTAGCAATGAGCTCAATTATTTATTCAGTTCAGTGATAACAGATAACGTGTGACGTGTTCCTACTTAAGTCTTTCCCTTTTATCTACCACTAGCTGACCCACGCAACTTCGTCCGCGTCACATAATATAGCTTATAACCTTTCTCAGTAAATCGACTATCCAACATATTAAATTGAGTTAAATTGTAACAAACAAAAAATCTTACCTTTCCTCTTTATAATACCTATTAGTTTAGATTGGCTTCGATTATATGATTAAAGTAACAATTACTATAGGTATCTCTTACTGTTTAATATACAGTAACACCTTGTACTTCTAAACATTATGGTGCAGTAAATATTTTGAATTTGAATTTCTCCAGAGCCCAGAATCCCCACGTACCTACCGCACCGGACCGAATGACTGCCACGCGCTTAATTATTTTGTCGCCCGTATATTTTTACATTGCGATATCTTCTAAGATATTTGTTTAAACTGTATAAAGTAAAAGGCACAAATATTCTATATTAAATTTCCGTGCTAACAAACATATTTATTAATATATAGATTAATACCATATGGGTTAAATAAGCTTTGCAAAATATCATTATTTTTAACCTAACATTTAATTATTAAAAAATGGTTACAGTGAGTCAATCTTAAAAGATAAACATATGCTGTCGCGGACTTTTTTTTAGAACTTTTAAAGAGGAACAATCCCTTCATACATGGTATTTACGTAACTTAAACTGTTTTCGCAGCGCACGCAACGGAATCTCTCAAAAAGGAATATCTTTTCCCGTTTTTGCAACATTTTATTTTTTTATTGATTGTAGCGTGATGTTATATAGCCTAAAGCCTTCCTCGATAAATGGACTATCCAAAATTAAAAGAATTTTTCAATTCCAACCAGTAATTCCAGAGTTTACCCCGTTCAAACAAACAAACAATCAAACAAACAAACTCTTCAGCTTTATAATATTAGTATAGATAAGCAACTTTACTTTGCTTGCTATATTGCAGGACTTATTGTTCTCACGTTTATTGAAAGCTTGCTTGTTGAGCTTCTATTCTTGTGTAGCACAAGGCTTTAACAGGATACTTTGTCGTGTACTATAAAAGACTTGACCTTTAATGAAAAACAATTACGTGCTGCAAAAGATTTTTCAAACCACACAATCATCATTTCTGACTTCCTGAAAAAAATAAATACTAAAGATACCTACGTAAAGATTCGGCCAAACTGGTGCAAACGAATTGCGGTCAGTTGCGGACACGCGCACACCGGACACCCACAGATACTTGAGTACAGTATCAATCTGACCGCATCGGTTTGGCAAATCCTTTGTACGTTACTAAGACCGACTATATAGTCTGTACTATGATCTAAAGCGCAAGCAAGTCACGGTACAGAAAGGCATTGTTTCAGAGGTTACCACTTCTGACTGTGTCTAAAGTTTAGCTCGTTCACGTGTTATCGTTCTATCGTTAACACTAACAACTGGATATTTACCATGCCTATTATTTCATAATAATATGAATTCCTGACATTTCTAGTTTCTGGTTAAAGACCATGTCAGTTTAAAAAAAATATTTGCGTTAATTTTTCCACCATAATGAGAAGTAAACCATAGCCAGCTTCGGTGCGGAAGTAGGTAACACGTTCCAAGATTATTAAGTAAAGGAACTGTTAAAAGTTTGTTTGAGATAATAATATTTATTGGCTTTCCCTTTGCACGTTGTTTTAAAAGTTCAACGGCAAACTCCAGAACTATTTCGAGGAAATAGAATCCGTTCCGCGCTTTCCGCGGTGAAGCTCCTGGTACTTATATAATTTCCGAGACTACGACCTAAGTTGCGTGTGAGATGACAATATTATTAACAAGAGTTAAAATTAAGTAATTCATTTACTTTTAAAGTTAAATGTATTTTCTGAAGAAAGCTTAATGTGCACCTAAATATTAAAAGTACTAAAGTACTTTAGTGTTTATGAAAACATGCAGTGTCAAACATGTCAATAAAAGGGTGTCTCAGCTATCTCAACACCTTCCTTTGGACAAGTAGCTGTCACTTTTAAAGCAGATTTTTAACATTCTTTCGTTTCGAAGGAAATATTTTAAAAGCTCTTCCATACTTACTTTGCTGTCGCCTTCTTAGAATGTTGGCGGCCAATTTGGAAACATTTTTCTCACCTAAATAATATAGGTAATCTTTCTTTTTATTGTTTACTAAGAAATAAGTTCAAGTTCTTCTTGCTCGTGTAAATTTTCTTAGAAAGCTACATGAGAATAAAGATGTATGTTAATTTAAAACTACCGCCATTACCGCCATTTAAAATCTTGCTCTTTCGTATGGATAACCATACGAAAGGGCAAAGTTTTAAATGGCGGCCCCGACTTACGAACAGTACGTCGTGAGTTCGAACCCAAACAAGCACATAACTTTGCGTGATTTATTGCACACCGCTGCTCTTAAAAACGGTGAAGGAAAAACATCGTGAGGAAACCGGCATGTCCTAGAACCAAATATTCGAAGACTTGTGATATCTGATCTACCAAACCGCACTGGGCCCGCGTGGTAGATTATGGCCCATTTCCTCTCAAAGAGAGGAGGCCTGTGTTCCAGCAGTGAGAACATTAATAGGCTGATGATATCTAATAATAATAATAATATAATAATACCGGTACAGTCTACACAGTAGGTACACAGTGTAGTTTCAGTAGCAGTACTTTAAAGTATGACATTTAAAATATTCCGACCACTGAAAGTTAAGAAAGGTTTCTTTCATACACGAAGTTACAGAAGAACACTGCCTCCTAAGTCACAAGGACTACTCAACCATGGTTAAGGAGACCGAGTTTTTCACTAGGTACCTATAAATATGTGCAGCTACGTGCAGCTTTTTTTTCCAGAATGCTATATTATGTGTGTATTGTATATATTGGTATTTTGTTCCAATATACTTATTCATATATTTTTTTTACTGAATGAGTTTTTACTAATTCAAATTTATTTCACAAACATTTATCTGCTGAATAATATCGTCGGAATTCGTATCTCTAAAAACGCCATATTTCTGCGCCACCTGTTTTAACGCCGTTTTTTTATTCTTTAACCAAAAACTAAAAAAAAAATTGTAAAATATCAAACTACATCGATTCTAAACTTAAATAATATAGAACGCTATTTTAAAAATCTCTCGAAGCTAGTTAGAAAATCAGTTTTTTGTTGTTCCATAAAATTTTCTCAAATGTACTTACGAATTTTGGTAATTACACCGACGATATTGCTTTTAAATAATCTTCAGTCAGTATGGTTTCATAGGGTCTATTTATTACATGTTCAAAGATAACATAGCTTTTAATATAATTCGATAATATGTTTACAATTTGACAAACAAGATCATCGCCAGACCGCTGCCTAACCATTTGGAGACAACAGACGTGACGTTATGAAGTAATAATATGATTTCACAAACAAAACACGTAAACGATAACAACCATAAATCAGTGCACGTAATAACGTGATAGGAGACAACACAACTCACAAACAATTGCTATAATTTTCTTCATGAAAATCAATATTCACCAGTTTCAGAACTTGTTTACGAACTCTTGTAACTGAAACGTCTATCTTTCAGCCACACGTACCGGGTGTGTCGTACCCCAAAAACAAAGAGATAAATAAACGTCAACATTAATAAATGGACTTAATTAAAAAGGGTCCTTATTTATTTGGATTCAAAGATACAATCAGCTCGAACAGGCTTGCTTTGTTCTTGAAAATGTACACACTAGTTGATATGGCGTATATTACAAAGCGAACACACTGGCTGGTTGATCTATAAATTGAACCCAATCTGTTTTAAAAATAACCTTTGGGTATAATTGGATTAAGTGATGTTTTTGCTTGGAAACACAAAATCATGCTAAGAAATATCATCCTCCATAATAGTCTACAGCTTTCTTAAGTAGGCCACGTAGACTCCTTTGAGTTTGTTATATCCATGGTGGCAGTTCTAGCCATATTATGTGCATGTCTTCATGTTAAGTTCTTAGGTTTAATTGTTTTACAACTTAACGAGGCTTGGCGGTGCTTCTAGGTCCTGGTAACAGATTACTTAAGAGACTTGTACGCATCTTGTAAGCACTATAAACAGGGTTCAATTAGATAAACCGGTGGAACTTGGCATGCGTCATGCGTAGAATTAAGTGGCTGTGACATATGGACGGACAGACAGACTTGACGAATCTATAAGGGTTCCGTTTTTTGCCATTTGGCTACGGAACCCTAAAAACTGATGGTGTTAATATACCTACTGGGTGGAAAAGACATCGACACACAAACGATTACCACGAGTTCAGTACGTCATTTCGAACAGATTTTTTTGTCGGTAGTAAAAAAAACAGCTACTCATATTTACTATGAAATTGTAACATCTACACGGTCAAAATGTTTTTATCACATTACCGACGATGATTTCCTATATGGGCTACTGATTACTTTCTACTGAATATTTCGTCCTGAAAAAGAGTTACACTTACCCCGACCCGGCAATCGTACTCGAAACCTCATGCTCAGCAGAAGCGCATTACGAATACAAGAACAATGAGGCAGTCCACTATTAGATACTAAGGACTAAGAAATTTCCGTCGGGGCTGCGGGTTGTTCGAAAGAGATACCGCGGCCTCGACACAAGGGGTTAAGAAGGAACATGGGTGGTTTTTAGTCAGTAGAAGTCTGACACTCCCTTCCGCTCTGCCCAAGAGCGGGAGGGGTTATTTGATGATTTCCCAGCCTCCGAAAAAAAAAAGTGCTAAGAAATTCTTTCTAGCAGCTTTTTGCCATCATCTCCCTGCTCTAGTCCCGTGTTATTTAGCAGCTTTTTTTATAATGAAGATCCTTTTTATTTGACTTAAACCACGTCTGTCTTTGAAAAGGAATAGGACAGAGGTCAACGTAGGTCAAAGTCTTCTTTCCTAACGCTAGCGGATGTAACAATAAACTACAAATGAATGGCGAGCTATCTCCGAATAGTTCGATAAATTGGAGGATAGCTCTTTGTTGGTTTCTTTTGGGATGTCATTATTTATGTTTCAACTATTTTGTTAGTTCTGATTCTATGGTTATTTACGCGTAGTAGATGTGACTGGATATTGGAAAAATCTCTACGAATTTAATATTTTATAATTCATGACAAGAATACTTTTCGTTCTATTATTTAATTTCTTCAAAAGTGTATTACAAAACGTCGGCGTCGCTTGAAACACGTGGGCACGTGTTACTGCAGTTTTCAGCTCCATAACACCCACACTTGTAGCTCGGGTGTGAATTGCGCCTAAACTGCAATAACTAAGTTTCTCTGTTGTATCAAAATGTACTGGTTTCGAATATCACTATCATCAGTCACGAGAATCAAATACAAATTAATTGCCATCGAAGGCCAACCCTAGGTTGAGATTCCCTTTTAACAGCCTTTAAGAATCATTATTAACTCGTTAGGGCACCCCAACAGTTTACACTAACAATTAATAGATAGTTGTAAACAAGGGTTCAAACACAATTTACTAGTAGAGTTTCCATTTGATTAACTTGCGAAAACAATCATGGAACAGGATAATATATGAGTCCCAATTTCATGGTAACGGGCGATCGAGTTCATCTGTTCAGCCGATATTGTACGGATGGTTTCTAAGTAACCAATATTGATGTTATTAAACGATAAAGGTTCTACTAACATTGGTGAACGGTTTAGTAGTTTAATTAATGTTATTATTAAATTAGAAAGTGGTTCGTTTGGATAGGTAGGGCAACATCGTCACAGGATTGTGAAAATAATGGAGTTCATCGACGGTTTTTCTCCATAGGAAACGCTGTCTGTGCATAATTTTTTATTTTCCCGCTGTTTTTAAATGCCCATGTAGAAATATCTGAAATAAAAATTGTTTGATTGGAATTTAATTTTATGTTGCTTTTGAATATTTAAAATTGGGATATTTTTAAACGTAGGATAATTTTTCAGCACACTCGGTAATTAACTGAATGAATACCAGAAAAATGAATGTTGTGCAAAAAAACCAATTGATTAACTGAACATGTCGTACAAAAATTAACTCGATTTAAACTTACTGTCTATGTACATTAATTAAAAACTATTAAATAAACTAACAAGAAACTATAAGAAGGCATCAAAAAACTGCTCCTCAACGCTGTCAGCCGGTAATGTACCCAAAAGACTGGCGGCATTGCCACGTTGAATAGCAACACTAAGTCTCTGGCCACGACAAAAGCCAGCTCTTAGGTCACGAGAAGCGTCAACTAACAAACAATAACCAAAAAAGCACACAAAACGAGATGACCTTTTTTATCGAATTCACACCAAAAATGTGGTTCGTACATCGGAAAAATACGAAAAACACTAACTTGCACTCTAAATCGTTCAGGTTAGGTTAGGTAAAGTTAGGTTTTGTTAGGTTTTTTTTTTATTGCTTTCCGCAGACATGATGTGAGTCCATAATTATTATTTTTTGGTCAGGTTAGGTTGTTAAAATCAGTTCAGTAAAACAGTTATGAAAATACCATTAAACAGTATATTGAATTTGATTTATTTACTGTGCATAGTTTGTGTGCAAGTCAGTATTTATTATTATGTTCGAAAAAAGGGACGTTTCAGATATCGATTTAATTACATGCCTTTAAAATTAATTTAATTAGTCTTTCTGAATTCTATAACATCTTTGCATCCTGAGTATTAAATAAAAATAGTAACAAACAACGCCTTACAAAAAAAAAAGAAAACCCTAACAACACAAAAATAAATAAGCCTGAGAGCACCACTACAACACAAAATAAAATAGTGGGGCTAAAAGGCTAGGTTTCAAACAAGTACTGTTTAAACAATGAACAAGACGAGAACCTTTCTCAATCTCAATGGAACATTCAACAATGTCCGACATTTATTGCACTTCCCGCGGGATTGTCACGTTTCTTCGGCAAATACGGAATAAAATATATCACCCGAAAACATCTGGAATACCATCCCAGTCGGTGTTTTAGCAGTCCCATTGCGTATTGGCGATATATTTTCTATGGAAAACCTTCTTAAGGTTTTATCCAATTTTATGAGGAGGAGTGAAGGATGTGACAAGGGAGTAAAGATGTCATTTTTCACAGAAGACCCAGGTGGTTCATTAATATTAGTGACTAGCTGTTCCCGGCATGCGTTGCAATGCCCTTTTTCCTACCTACTGCCTGCCTCTGTACCAACTACCTACCTACCTACTACCTCCTACCCTACCTACCTACTACCCTACCTACCTACTACCCTACCTACCTACTACCCTACCTACCTACTACCCTACCTACCTACTACCCTACCTACCTACTACCCTACCTACCTACTACCCTACCTACCTACCTACTACCCTACATACCTACCTACTACCCGACCTACCTACTACCTTACCTACTTACTACCCTACCTACTACTCTACCGACTACCCTACCTACTCTACTATCCTACTTACTACCCTACCTACTACTCTACCTACTACTCTACCTACTACCCTGCTTATCTACCTAAAACTTTCTCACCTTTTAAACCTTCCCTGGACTTCCACGAATAATTCAACACTATAATTAGCCAAATCGGTCCAGCCGTTCTCGAGTTTTAGCGAGACTAACGAACAGCTATTCATTTTTATATAATATAGCTGTTCCCCGCGTGCGTTGCAATGCCCTTTTACCTGGCTACGTACCAACTACCTACCACCTACCTATTACCTACCTACCTACATACTACTAATTTCTCACCTTCTCTGGACTGCCACAAATGTTTCAAAACCAAAATTAGACAAATCGGTCTAGCCGTTCTCTAGTTTTAGCGCGACTAACTAACAGCAATTAATTTTTATTATACGCAAACACCATTTGAAAAATCGTTTTTCTATTGGGAAAGAAACAGTAATTATTTGTGATTATTGTGATAATGTCGTATGGTCTGTTTGAAGTTGTCATTCGTTGACTGAACAACTGAACGTCACTCAATTGTTTTGCCTTCCCGGAACCTCTCCACTAACACTTGAACTTTATGGGTACGGTATTAAAGCTCAAATTGATTTTACGTTTTAGTTAGAAAACGTTTGTATGGGAAAAAGAAAAGGGCTGTTTTTAGGGCTTTTCCGGTCATTATTCGAATTTTTCTCGCCGTAAGAACCATCCTTGAACTTCAACGAACATTTAAAAAAAAAATCAGCCAAATCGGTCAAGCCGTTTTCATGCCAAGTCGTGACAACGGAAAACGGGTTTCATTTTTATATATATAGATAATCCGAAAATAGCATTACGCGTCAAGAGTTTTATCCCCGACGGGTTAGGCAGAGGTGTACCAAATAGTACACCCACATTTCACCAGTTATACTTCTGTGAGCCTATAAATGCTCTCAACCACAGGCACAAATCCAGACTCCGTGGCTACTAATGAGATTTTCCTGATTGAAAAATCCAATAATACATTTCTCGACCCGGAAAGCGAGAATGTAATCCTGAAACGTTTGAGTCGGGCAACTTAATTAGGAACATCATCCTCTATAGAGAATTCAAACTGTTGTCTAATGAAGGTTAGAAAGCACACCCATAACCCCTTGGACACGACCTATACGATTAAACGACGCGCGTCGTACAACAGCGAGCGCAGAAAAAACAAATGAAGAGTTGGTTTGCGTCACAATTTACGTAGCGATGGTTTGACGCGTATTTTATGCGACGACGAACACAGATTACATGCAGAGCTGACAGCATTGCTCACGCGCGCGGTTTGTTTTACGTAAACAGCGTCGCAAGTTGTAGCGCCCGAGGTAAAGGGCGTATAATGATGTTGCTGTGGGTAGTATTTCGGGTTAGTTTACACGACCTTTTAAATACAAAATAATGTTCTCTCCAGCAACGTTAATGAAGCACGAACATCGAAGTTAACTTGTATCAAACGAATCGACCTCTAATAGGCTTTTAACTTGATCAAACATGTGTCCGGGAGCAGATGCCTGATTATGTTAAAAGCCTCCTTTTTATGTACTTTGTACTGTATTTCCACGAAGTAAAGCTGCTATTTCTTCTGCGTATAAAGTAGGAGGGCGGAATGATATGTAGTAAATAAGAAAAGGAAAATTTGCATGATATTAGAACAAATGTTACTTTTATACAAGCAAATTATATGATAATGTATTTCGGGTACACTACCTATAAACCTACGCAATAAAAGGAATTTCCTTCTTTAACCAACTATTAAAGAAACATTAGGAGAGGGAAGTTCGTTTTTTTGCCGAAAGGACATGGAATGTTTAATACCTACAAACAGCTCCTATTAATTATACAACATTGCTTTAATTATACAGAGAGCTAAAATCTTGTTATTGTTGTACCAAAATGTGCCGTACGTGCATGAAAATACAGCAAAGCTTGGCTTGCAATGTGAGTGGTTAAATTAAATTGTAAAACGAGCATAAATAAGTGTTACGACCCTCCAGGAAAACAATGTCAAAGGTTAACTAAAATATGACGCACTGCTTCTAAAATAAGGTTGTTCTAACAAGAATAGAATAGGTCTGGGGTGGAAACCTACTTTAACTTTTAAACGTATTTTAAATTGGTCTCAAACAGTTCTGAGCTCCTGTTTGCCGTATATTGACACTTGAAAGGCCAGTCTATTCGGATTCAATATGGTAAATGAACGTCTGAAAACGTATTTGCGTCATTTTCTGTGTCAACTTTCCTCATTGCCAAATTTGATAGAACAAGTTTTACATAAAGAGCAGTTTCCATCTCTGACTTAGAAATTAAACTTGGATAAATGGTTATGATTTGTCATAACCAGAATGATATTTTCCATCTTTTTGGCCTTCACCCCATATCAAAATGACAATCATGGCTTCCGTTAAAATCTGAAGTGACATTTTCCGCGTGTCGATTAGTTAAGGGTCGTATTCGAAAACGTTGCTCAAGCATGAATCTCGATATCCTAAATTTAATCCCGATAGTCACGGTATCTCTTTTTTGAGTATCTATACATTTGTGGGTATAATATCTGGATTAAAATCGAGGTCTATTGTTTGAGAATCATTCTAGTATTCTATCTTTCATTTTCTCTTTAATTTGGATCACTGAACATTCTATTGTGATCCTAACTGTTCAACAACGTAGAAAACTTTATCTACCTAGAGTTCGTAGCCACTAAACTAATAATGTAATAAATAAACATCATGAAAGAAAGTTACCTTTAAAAGCTCCGATCTATTCAGCCTAAGTAATGAAAGCTGACCTATTCCTTTCCCTTTTGAAGGAAAGCCTACTGACGGGAATTTAGGGTAGTCAATTTACTATAATCCTTTTTGCAACAGAAGTACTTCTGTTGTAAAAGTCAGGAACACTGATGAAATCTGTCGCTAACCCTGCACGTCTGCAGAGAAAATGAAGGATTTATAGCACAGTAAAGCAAGATTAGTTCGTTTAGTTATAAAGTACGTGTGTGTTCCGTTGTGTACTAATACTACTCTTTCACTTTTTCCTAACATGCACTTGAATTGCAGTTAATAGTTTTAAGAGGCGGAGATCTTTGAATTGAATTATAAAACAGCCGAACACCGCATCATTCACATCTCCAAAATCATGTAAAATTTAAATGGCATACATTGATATAAAAACTAAAGATACGGTCGTCCGAACATTTGCTCGACGCGTTTGCCATACAGAGAATTTGTGTAGTCTGCTCGTTAACGTAACCTTGTATAAGCGGCGTGGCATTTTCGAGGTATAAAGAACATAAATAAAGCTTTTAATAAAATTTACGACCGCACCCGAAGAGAGCCGATCGTGGACTAGTTCACTTCGGCTTAGGAAAGACCTTATTGGGACCACGTTTGTTACGTCATTTTAACATGCCGTCCGCCCAGTCCTTACGCAGTAATATATAAGTCAATGATGGCATACAATTTTTTTCATTTCAATTTAAATTTCGCCGCCCCTAAAAAAACATACTTTAGTAACAGGCACCTAAATTGGGTAACACACCTTTATTCATAAAAAGAAGAATTTTGAAAATTCTTAATCCATCTATTGCTTCACAAAAAATAGGTTTGCAAAAATGTTTGAAAAATTCGTTTGCACGACAAGGTCAATAATATTATTATAATGAATGCTATTGAACTATGATGTCAAATGAATGACATTGAAATCGTAAGTGTTTCACAATTATCCCGCTCGCTGGTTTGTGGTCTCAAACAATTTTCAGAATCGTTAGTCTACCTACATACATACATAGCATCACACCTGTAATCCCCGTAGAGGTAGGCAGAGGAGTATTATCAATTAGTCCACTTACATTTCGCTAGTTATTTGATAAGTCCCATGTAATAGGGGACGGGTCTATTGCTATCAACCCGGCACAAATCAAAACTCTGTGGCTGCCACTGAGAGATTCTTGGTGGAAAATCCCAATTACACTTTTGCCGACCCTGGAATCGATCTTTAAATGCTCAGTAGTCGGGCTAGCGCGACCAGCAAGGCAGTCATCGTAAGCCTCTTCTCTTGACGACAACATAAAATCAAACCTTCTGTTTATTAGGGCTCTTGAGTAATTTACTTTCACTGTGATTCGACGTAATCTCAAGAGGATCATTAGCTTAACGTTTAAGTAGATTGTTATCCAGTATAATCTGTTTATTTCAATTTGAATGATTCTGAACTTGGTTCACTCCACCTGTAAAATTGTTCAGAATATAATTATAAATTGTCAACGTATTTTTGTATAACTTTGGTATAATTAATCCCAACGCAATCTCGAAACTTTATGATTGTTTATGATGGTGTTTTGAACTCCAAGACTGTCTTTATTAAGAGAGTATTTTTTTTGAAGTTTAATTTGTTTTGTTTGTGACGCGATTTTCTTGCTACTTTTACGTTTTGATTTTGATGAATCAACGATAAGGAGTTTTGACCTAAGTATACGAAAATGAATAAGCTGTGGCAGAGGATAAGCAATCAAATATCGTACTTTGGTCGATCGTCGATAAGAGGCGGACATTACTCTTTGCCATTCGACAAGTAGAGGTTTCCAGTCGTCTAAAACTCAAGAGTTTCCCATTCTTGAAAATAAACTGTTTTTATTGTTTAAAAAAGATGAATCTGGTGTTATTCTTAACGATACGCAAAATATAGGCTGCCAGAAGTTTTTGCCTATCAGTTTATTTACAGAAATAATTAAGAATTATTAACTACATTTTTAAACAAACATCATCTGATGTTTGTTTATAAACACAAACCCCTGGTAGGTAGATACCTACCAGGTATTATCACATCACACTTCACACTAATATTATAAAGGCGAAAGATTGTGTGTGAGTGTGTATGTTTGTTACTTTTCACGCAAAAATTACTGAATCCACGGATTTGGATAAAATTTGGTACACAGATAGTTTATAACTTGGTTAAACACATAGGATAGTTTTTATCCCGATTTTATCTTCCCGTGGGATAATTTTCGAGTTGTAGCGGGCGAAGCCGCTGGCAACACCTATAGTTCTTCATATTATGTTGCATCCCAAACCGATCGTTTTAAAAAATGAGCTAGTGCAGTGGTCCAAATCCTCACAGTTATTGTTAAATGCCACTTTTGTACAACACAGTTATTCTTATTTGTATCAAATAGTAAACTGGCAGTTTGAGTACTATAAGCGACCCACCCAAATGTCCTTTCTTTGGTATTGTTCGTCGTGACGTTGAGCTCCTTAAGTTACAAGTCGAGCTCCACGATAAATGACAAATGCTTGCACTGACTGGACGGGTCCACTCAAATCTGTGTGGTGCTTTCATCAAAAGACCATCTCGGACACCAATCTGCATAGTCTTCATGTCTGTATAACAAGTTTATGTCTGGACCTTAAAAGAGACTATGACCTCTGAGTTTGTTTCGGATGTTTCTTCTCGGAGTAGTCAGGTACGAAACACCGGCCCCATCTAGTTTATAAAAAGTGACTTGTAAAAGTGTTTGTTAAAACCTATTTGCAAAATAAACATCATTTATCATTTAAACGAATACGAAATGCTTGCCGAACGACTGTGGACTGTACGGTAATATTAAACTTATTACAAATTCCGCTACAACAATATCTCTCACAAAAACCACACGCAATAAATTCTTCAAGGGGTATCGTGAACAACGTATAGTAGAGGTACCAAAGTTATCTTGCGTTTACGTGGCCTCAACCACCGAATGGGATACTGGGCCCTCCATAGATTATGACGAATATATAAAAACCTAGTTTATATTTCCTACAAAAGATTTATTTTTATGGTTCGACCAACACATTATACCTTCCTGCAAAACAAACCCTCTTATAAAGTAATGACCATAATAATATACAGACCATGGGACTTCGCGAGAAATTAGTCATTACTTATTTATATCTTTTTGGGTTTAGTATTTCCACTGTCTAATTTATTATTTTGATGAATACTTGTAAATCATAATAACACACAGGAAATGACGTGTATGGTATAGTTTGATGGCTTTTTAACTGCTTTCGATTAATGTTACGAGCAAAAATAAATAATAAACTGAATATTTGTATAGGGTTGTGGTAGGAAAATCGTAACCTTGAGCGCCGATCAATGGATGCTGGAATACCAAGAAGTTCCAGATGGTGATTCAATAATATGTATTTACCGATAAATTGAACTGTGCTGATTGTGTTTGTGGTCAGATGGTATTTATAGATATTGTTCAGAATTCATTTCAAGAATCACAAATGAACAGCGCATTTTTCAGTTAAAGTTACATGTGAATAAATTTAAATAATTCTAGGTAAATATTAGACTGATTGAAGTAAATCGTTGAAGCTCAAACGAATGAATGAGTGGTAATTCACATACACACTACACATTTTCACATGAAACTCAATTGATTTAATTGCAAATGTTCATACCGTTTTTTTTGGTAAAGGATTATCGATATTTAAAGGCCAGATTATATTCAAATTTTAATCGACAAATATTAATTTAAATATTGATAAACATGAATAAATATTATATTCGCCAATAATACATTATTAACTAACCTGTACTTTCCCACGACACAGGGAAGGGAGGTTTATCTTTCCCTTATCCACACAATTGTAGCTTTTACTAAATGGCCAATCATTACGATGCGACGATCGACTTGCCGTCTTACCTTACTGCCGCACTCAGAGACGTTAAAGATATTTAATGATTACTTAAGCCTTAAGTCACTTACTGCGGTTCTCAGAGATATTTAATGATTACTTAAGCCGTTACTTAGTAAAGATTTGACATACTTTTGTATGACAAAACTGTCAAAACTTTTACTAAGTGATGGCCTAAGTAATCATTACAGCTCTCTGAGTGCGGCAGTAAGTAAAGATTTGACATAGTCTTCACTAAAGTGTCAAAATCATTAAAAAGCTCTGAGTACGGCAGTTAGTCTGGTTGTTTTAATATTTACCTTTATATTGTGTACTACAGCATGTCTTTTTTTCCAGGATCACTCTTGGGAACTGCATGGGACTTGGCGAGAGGCCATTCAGCCCACCATGGTGGGGTCAGCTTGCTTGGTTCATGGTGTTCGCTATCATGTTGCTGCTAGCTGTATTGGGCAACACCCTGGTTATATGGATCGTTCTGGGTGAGTATCTAATAGTATAATGAACACAAGTTTAGTATAATCTACCAATGTTGGTCCCATTGCTAGGACACAGGCCTCCGTGATATTGAGGTTTACCGTCAGTAATTTATCAGTAGCAGCCACGGTGTGTGGATTCGTTCCCTATTAAATTACGTAGGACTTTACGTGACTGGTGTACTGTTGTGTACAACTCTATCTAATCCTTCGGGAATTACAGGCGTGATCTTATATGTTATGTCTTAATCGAAGTTAAGAGAATATTTATTATTCAATCAAGTACCTAACTAGCTTTTAACTTTCAACTACTCCGTTAAATTCATCCCATTTCAGTTGCTAAGCAGCTGCAGCTGTCAATACGCTACCGTTCAGCAGAAATACAGTAACATGGCACGTGGAACGGAACCGCGGGGTATAAATTATATTAACCGATGAAATTAATGACACACGAGATACCTTAATTGCGTTTGGCAAAATTGAATTGTGGGGCATGTACCGGTTAAATAAATTCTGTTAGATGGGTGATTACCACTTTTAATGATGGTCACACTAAGTTGACATCGTATAAACTGGAGTTATAGAAAGGATTTTTTCAAAGTATTTTTTAAGAAGTTATGATTGTTCAATCTGCTCACACTTTGAATAAATTTTTCGTTAGTATAGGTTATTCCCCGACTAAAAATTCAACTTTTTTCATTTTCCTTGTCACTATCTCCATAAAATTCTGGAAAGCAAAAAGCTTCGGCGAAAAATTGATATGAAGGACATGTAGCGTATGGACTGTCATCGGAGCGATTTCATTACGTTTTTCACCATTACGGCAGAGAGCAAAAATTTCACGAATTTTATTTCTGCCCAATAATGTTTTTTTTTAATTGAATGTTTCCTTTTTTTTTGGGAGGGTGGGAAATCATCAAATAACCCCTCCCACTCTTGGGCAGAGCGGAAGAGAGCGTCAGACTTCTACTGACTAAAAACCACCCATGTTTCTTCTTAGCCCTTGTGCCGAGGTCGCGGTATGTCTTTCGAACAACCCGCAGCCCCGACGAGAATGAATGTACCCTTACTTAAAAAAAAAATGGCGTTAGTATCTAACTATTGTTTTCAACTTATGATTTTTAAAAAAGAAAATAAAACTTCAGGACTGCGTAAGTAGTGCACAACATTTTGTCTTTACAATATGTTAATAGAATTTATACCTAAAGAGAAATTAACTCTTTAATATGTTTGGTAAATGACAAGATTCCCTAATGAGTATGTGACATACTTTTCAACGTTGAGCTTCATAGCGAAAAGCGCTTCAGGTATTGCTGGAGCGCTTTGATATAAGAGATAAACTTCAGTCAATATTATTCAAATCTTCATAGTTTTAAACTGGAAAAATGCTACGTGAGTTAAATAGTTCTTATTTACGTGTGAATGAAACTCATGTGCCTAAAAAAGTGATGCAGTGGATGAATGGGGAGGTATAGGAAGACTAAAGAAAAGATGGATAGATTGTGTGAGGAATAATAAGAAAGAGAAAGGAACCGACCATCCCGGAATGATGCCGTGACATCTGACTAAAATAATGGATCTGGATAATGGAAAAAGAAAACGTGTTGTGCTTCTTCTTCTTAGCGTATCTATGACAATTTAAATTGAGTCTGCCCAAAATTTGACGACGAGTTTGGCACTTTCAGTAGCCTCCATCAGCTCCTGTGATGTGCAAGTAACGGGACAGGCTGGACACGATATCAGGCCCCTCAAACTATGGGGTAGTTTGAGGGGCAAGACCACATTTACACTCCAGGGCTGAGTCATCTATGAATCTCCACCTGAACTGGTTTTCCTGGCTTCGGCCTACCTGTGTCCGGAGTTTATTAAGAGACTTGGAGGTCAGCCACGGAGATGATGATTAGGTACATGTAGTAAATCCACACGTCCGTGGTAACAATTTGAGTAGCCTATAGTAGTACGTGATTTTAATACAATAAAAAGCCAGCCTAAACTGGTTTTGCTACCACTAGTCCTAGCTGTGACCAGTGAAAGTGTAACTTTAATTACTTGAGTACACGAAGCTGAAGTGACTGCGAAACGTCAAAAGATTTCAACGTTACTTTGCGGTAATTAATTATCCTGACGACGCGACGCTCTGAGATACAAAGGGGTATTAAATCTGCTTTTGCATAAATATCAGGACAAAAAGTTGCTCAGAATAGCAAAGGATTTTCTTTGTAGGTGTTTTAATAAAGTTCACCTTAAATGTAAAGAACACTGTTAAGGTAGTGCTGGTTAAAGAATGTCGAGAATATTATGAAGGTAGCCTTGGCATTGGCTTTATTAATATTACTATCGCTATTCACAATTACTTTAGCGGAAGAACGGAACATCAAAGGACTTATTAGCGTTGATTAAATAAAATGTTTACTTGACAATGTCGCAGGATATAGAAAGGTATTGGTTCCTGGAAACCTCATTAAAGCAACCCTTTTATTACTATCTAAGTATATAAATCTTTTCAACCGACTTCCGAAAAGGAGGAGGTTATCAATTCGTCTGTATGTATTTTTTTCATTGTCACCAAATCAGGATCTGATGATGGGATCCTAGGGAAATCGAGGGCAACCCTCAAATTTTATAGGCACGTATGATGTTTTTCATATATTTTTTAAAGCTGTTTAAGTATTTGCGTCTGACCATCATAATATCATGTGAATTCGCTGATGATGATGGAAGGTACAACTCCTCAACGGTTAGGAGTTGAAAGAAAATTCTTTCTTATTTAGGTATACTCACTTATGGAGCAAAAATTGTATTCTTTCAGGGTATTAGGTTGACCCGAGGTGGTCCCATTGTCACCAAGTCAGGATCTGATGATGGGATCCCAGGGAAATCGAGGGCATCCCTCAAACATTATAGGCACTTATGACGTTTTCCATATATTTTCTAAACCTGTTCAAGTATTTGCGGGTGGTCATCACAATATCATGTGGATTCAGTGATGATGATAGAAGGTACCACTCCTAAACGGTTAGGAGTTGAAGATTAAGGGTTAAGGTTCTTTGTTTGTTTGTTTGTAAATGTATAGAAAATATTTGTATAGGATATGACAACAAAAAATTGTAAAATAAAAAAACTTTTTTGGAAAAAAAAACCGACTTCAAAAACACAAACAGACAAAATGTCACCGACTTCAGAAGCTGCTTTTTCTTGTATAGTTTATTTTTCACTATTTTGTGTTTTTCGTTTTTGTGTTTTTAAAGTCGGTTTTTATTTTGCAAAAAAGTTTTTTTTTGCAAAACAAATAACATCCAAAAATACCACAAAATAAATTAACTTCCTGAAGTCGGTCGACTTTTGTATGTTGCATTGCCTTCTTTGCCACCGAACGTGCATCCAACCATTGGGGAGCTATTCAACAAAAACTGTATCGGCTGGAACTTCGTCATTCCAGCAGAATTTTAATTTCCATGGACGTACAAGCACAAAAATACATTCAATAATTAGTATAGAGCTTAACTTATAACGGTTGTCTTATTTTGATTTGCCATTAAAAAGTCCTGCAATACGATGTCATACAATATAGTGGTCCAATCGTTGTAATGTAGGCCATTGCTCATTAATTACTAAGCGCACATAAATGAAACTTGACAAAACATTGTAGACCCTTAAAAGATACAAATAATCGGTATAAGTTAGCCTTTAGAGTTCCTATTTTGAGTACATGAACTTAATAACCTTATTTTGATTCTGAAACTTAACTGCGACAAACGTTTCTCTGCCGGATGAGCCGCCGACAGAATGTTTCCGTTTTTAAGTTTTTCAACGACAGAAGCTTTCCACTACGAACGTTTCGCCGACAGAACGAATAATTCATGCGTAAATCGACGACAGAATCTTTAATTAAATAATTAAGGATTTGCAGACAAAACTGATTTAAGCATGGTTTAACATCACCTACCCTCTATAAACTGAAATTCGTCATTTTTATCTGCGACTCTGCACACTGTTTTGCCGCAGAGTCAAGCTGCAACAACGTTTTACTTACACTTATTTTTATTCTCGACATAATGCATATTATCGTTAAAAATACATTAAGGATCCTACTCCTACGCTACTTTAATTCGCATTCGTCAAAATGAAAATCGAATTTGCGAACGAGAAACGGTTTTTAAATAAAATTCCTATTTTGAATAAAATTGTCGATTCTAAACGGCTTTGATTGTAAACAGACGTGTCAAATCAATCTGTAGCCGTTGGAAATATAACGTTGTTTATTTGAAATGTGAATTCCACGAACGTTTCATCTTAGTGTGAATAACAGTTATTTTTTTCAAAGGGAAGTCGATTTATTTTTTATTTTATCACGTACTAGTGTTAATTTCATTGTCCTTATTCCAATTTATTTGTGGTCAGAAAAGTTAAAATGTCATTCTGCTGTCGTTTTTATGTGAACTGACTAGACTTATCATCTTCCTGGTCTTCTCCCATATTACTTGGGGTCGGCGCAAATTGTTTTTTCTTCCATTCTCCTATGTCACGATATCATTTGCTAATTTCTCTTTCATATCATCCCTCAAACAATCCATCCATTCTATCCCAGCAGACCTAGGCTTAGGGATAGGTCTCTGCCTATCTTTCCATCAACATTAATATTCTGAGATTTTGAGATTTCGTTGACGCCTGTGACTTATAGACACAATTATGGATTGGTTGGACTACCACGGAGGTGACACATAATTTTTATCTTCCGCGATACCCACCAGTATAAAAATGTATTACGTATTTCCAAAAATTATTCCAGGTAACTTTGTTCCTTTCTTTGCTTTTAAATTACGAATTATTCTCGGACCATAGATCAGGATATAAAAATTAAACTTTCAACGGTCACTATTATAACAAACTGCAATAGTTTTATTTTTATTCCCGTAAATTCGCATTTCGGGACAGTGTGCTCGACTGTTGACAACATAAAATGCAGGAAAAGCTCGTTTGAGTACGTGACTTCCTTAGCTATGTGAGGTTTGTTTTACCCTGGACATCATAAAGCTATCAGCGTGACCCTCGGGCCTTTTTGTGGCTGAACGTGTTTCACATGTGGTCCCCATAAGATAACCATGAACGAAGACTGAATTTATGAATAAATAATAAAATTGAACTAAACGGTTTAATGTAGTACCTACCTACCAAGATTATTCTACCACAAATGTTTCAGGATAATAGTTTTTAAGCTATTGCATAGCTTCTATCGCGGGCCTTGAGCGTGGGGACCGAATCCAGAAATTCCGTAACGAAAATAAAAACCTAACGAACTGACACTTGGCAAATTGACACTTGACAATTTCTTGAAATCAAAAATTGTGAGTTGCCTGTATTTAAAACGGCCTGTATTATTCAGTCAAAAACTTCCTCAAAGAATTTCTGTGAGCGTGTTAATTAATTTTATAAGCGTAAGATAAGATACTATTAATAGAAATTATCAATAAATTACATTATTTGAGCTAACATATTAATAAAAATAAATTAGATTATATAAATCAAATGTAACCTTCATAGCTCTAACCACTAAGAAAAACTATGACACAAAATAAAAGAAAAAGTAAATGACATCTTGACAACTGACGTAATGTCAGATGAAAAGTAAACATTGAAAAATTATTAGATTTAATATTTTAAAACAGCAAAATCAAAGTTAATAAATCGAATAAGATCGATTATAAGGCTGCCAACAAAAATAGTTGTCGCCAAGGCGCGACATGAGACGTAAAAGGACATTTTATAAAAGATGAGGATGATTAGTAAAAGTGTAAGTATAAATACTATATTTAAATACTGCATTAATAAAATAAATAAATAATTATAATTGCATAAGTTGTTAAAAAATGCTATGCAATAGCTTTACCGCGGTAGTCTCCGAGTGCCACACGTCTTTTTTTTAATGTTTTTTTGCCAACGTCCTGTAAAATATTGGGGAATAAGACAAAACTTCAGAGTAATTATAAGAGCTAATAAAAGGGTGTTTGCAGCATCATCATTCTCCCCGCCCTTATGCCAATTCATTTAAAATCGGCGCAGCATGTCTTCTTGAAAGAAAGAAAAATCATTTATTGGTTTCACACAGGACAAAACAAATTGACAAAAAAATAAAAATGAAAAAAGTAAACATAAGAGAAACACTTCTTCTTCCATACTTCTCTAATACTCGTCATCTCGTCAGGGTGATGTTTGCAATATTTTATGTTACAACTCTCACATAAACTAAGGTAGTTTAGTCAAGCTAACAACTAGTTATACGATACTGCATGCGAGGAGTTTTGGTTAGCCGTAAATATTGTATTTCATAGAACAACACTCAATAGCTTTACCGTACCCGTCTAAACATTCCACGACGTATTGCTATTTGTGCGATGTGTGCAGTCATGCATGAATCGCATGGTCCTCCTCGTAGAGAGCGCGTGTGATCCACCTCAGTCACCAGCCGTCACACTCGTCACCCGCGGGGCCTCCTCCGGGGAAACAGAGGTCTGGCCAACAGGCAGCCCTATGACATAGTGCCGTGGCGGTCCTAGCGAACGCCATGCTTGTATGGCTACATTGGCCACCCAATGAGGGGCCCGTTGTTAGGGAAACTAATATGAAACCGCAGGTTTAGAAACAAAGTCCCAAACGGCATCTGAGCGCCAGCAACATCTAGGATCGAACTGCATGGTTCTCAAGAGTCTGTCACACTCCATAAAATTATCTCAGAATTCTGATTTAGTGTTGGTATCAGGGATACCAATCAAGCGTGACAAAATGTTCACCACATGTTAACAAAATCATTTTATTTCATTTTGTTGTGAATGTTAGCTCGCACTTTTTACCCTTAGGACTTACGTAGTCGATACCCAAGGAAATCACAATACTCGACCTGATTACAATTACCTTCACATACAACTAGGCCTTGTATTATCATCCTACCCTCTTATTGACACATTCACATTCAGTTCACATCTATAACCACAGTTTTGGTGAGCTTATCTTCGCTTAGAGAGACAACAAGGGAAATTCGGAGAGGAAAATTCGCTATTCTATGTCTATGTTTGACTACAGCGAATATAACCGAGCATGGAATATCAGTACCAACATTTCCATGCAGATTTACTTATTAAAGGTATATATTTGGATACTCGCACCCGCAATGGGGCCGCGTGGTGGATTACAACAGCCTGCTCCTTCTAATAGAATAGAGAGTAGGCCTTTGTCCAGGTAATAGGAACATTATATTTAGTATCAAAACATCACGACTGTAATTTCCGACGGGTTTCAGTTTGAAGGGTTTAACATGAAATATTTTAACTTAGCCATAGATCGGAACAAACTGAAAGTCATTAGTTAGTCATGGTCATACCTTTGCCCATCAATGGTATGACACAAGCCTGCTAATAGTATTAGTATAATTGGAACGGTAAGGTATCTGCTATGCCTAGGTGAGTGATGGTAAGTGATAGATATCTAGTAGTCTAGATATCCATCACTTACCATCAAGGGGCCTGTCTGCCATTTGCCTCACTTATGAAAAAACTATTTGCAAATTGAAAGAGGTATGAGAATTAGGTCACATTATATTTAACGGACGAAGGTTCTCATTACTTTAATTTATATTAAGTATTGATCCAATGTTTGCGTACAGTCGAACAAGCGAATAAGTATACAGGTAGAGTTTTTTATGATTTTAGTACACTGAAAATAATAATAATAATTCTTTATTTTCGATACAGTGACAATTTTTACAGCTTTCCTAGAATACAACATACAGTAACATGTTACAGAGTTAGGTCCCCTGGCTTCCAAACTAGGTTTCCACCTGTGACTTGGAGACAGAATATTGTAATTTGTAATATTACAAAATATTGATTGCAATTTTGTTTTATAAAGCGTTTCGCATTAAGCGGCTGATGTCGCATCTGCATCAGTCTATAAATGTATCTGTATAATCATAAATATGATGTAAATGTATCTGTGCATCATGAATGCATGCTATCATGAATGCAAGTTAGCTGGCTGTATACTTATTAGCTTGTTCGACTGTACATCGACTGACATTTAACTTGATGCGTACTTTATGTTAAGTGGTTGTGGGAATATTTGATTCCGGATCGAATGTCATTTTAATTTGAATGTAGTGAGTGGGTGGTTGGGTTTCAAATGATCTGGCTTTGGTCAATCAGAAACCAATTATTATTTTGTGTATCAAATCAGAATCTGTACTAGTTAGATAGTTTTGATCTTTGGTGTTGATATGTTCATCACTCGTCCGCATCATGTTTTGTTCCACAGCTTTTGCATGGAATTCTATTGAAATATGATTAATCGGTTGTGTTATGATTAGGTTCACGATAGTTAATTTTCTTGCCTGGTTATATCCAAAAGTCAACCATAATAGCAAATATGTTGACTTACTCTTCAGATTTAAATATACTTTGAGAAGCTGACCATGAAACTTTGGCCAGCGACGAACATAAGGCCGAACGAAAGGCAAAGTTTCAGGCTTGTTCGGTAAAAATAACAATGTATTGAAAGTATATAGAAATAGGTTATATTAGGTTTCAAAATATTAAAATGCAACGTTTTTTTTATATCATATATTTCTAGGGTATTATATATCTCTATGAGTAAAAATAATCCAAAAAGTCCTGAAATATGTAGTCCAAAATGCATAGTTTCGAAGATTAGACACTAAACTCTATGAGTGTAGAAGTTTCATTGATAAATAGGAGTAATTCATGCATATTACACGTACGGCTGTTTTACTGTAATAACCATGACTTTGTAGAATTATTTCGCATAAAATAAGAAAACAAAAAAAAGTTTTAAAAATATTTCAAAAATATTTTGATTCTTTAATTTTGGTCTCGTTCATACCCTAGAGTTATGGGATATAAAAAAACGTCTCGTACACAAAAGATTACGAAATAAACTCCACGAGTTTTTTTCTTTTATTTATATTTAGACAACTTGTATTTTTTTTGTAGCCTGTACTATTCCTACTGCTGAGCAAAGACCTCACCCAATAGAGTAGTTGACAAAAATAGTACATTATGATATAAGTGTGTAATGTTGGTGATTACCGCTGAGGCGCCATTGAGTCCCGAGCCGTTAGGTGAGGGTCTTAAGAGAGCCGAGGACGGTAATCATCAATACACACGTGTATCATACGACGTTTTTCAACACACTTGTGAAGAAAATAACACAAAAAAGTCATTTTTAGCAGTTAAAATGAGTTGTGAAAAAAATTTCCCCATGGCGGGAAAACGTAATCAGTTTTATGGCAATCGGCCATAGACTAAAAGATTAAGTTTTTTTTTGGCTTTTCGCGGATAGCGTTGCAGCCACGTACAAGATGGGGAATTCAAAGTTTTTTTTTTACAGAGAAAACAAAAGTTTTATTTATTAAAAACGTATATACAAGTTGAAATTATCTATTTAAATTCGAAGTTGCATGAAATGAGCAAGGAACACAATCTTTTTAGTATCGAAACTTTTTTAAGAACAAAGCAACTCAACCAAAAAAATTAAAAAAAAACCTATAACTCACTTGTGAATTATGGTAATGAAAAATTCACAGTTTTATAAAAGGGGTGATTATATGCCTAATTGCGGTGAAATTAGAGCCACTTTATGAGCAAGTGTGTTGAAATAGTACATTATGGTATAAGTGTGTAACGTTGGTGATTACCGCTGAGGCGCCATTGAGACCCGAACCGCTAGGTGAGGGTCTTAAGAGAGCCGAGGACGGTAATCATCAATACACACGTGTATCATACGACGTTTTTCAACACATTTGTGAAGAACATAACACAAAAAACTCATTTTCAACTGTTAAAATGAGTTGTGAAAAAAATTTCGCCATGGCGGGAAAAATTAATCAGTTTGTAACGTTCTTTAAAAACGGTTCGTTGTCGCAACGCCCACCGTTGCGACAACGATCCGTTTTTAAAGAACGTTTTGTGTTCTGCGACGATGGAACCGTTTTACGTTCTGGGTTCAAACCAATGATATTATAAGTAAAAAGGTGTTATAATATCATTGGTTCAAACAGTCTTCGTTGCACAAACTAGTCTTTCAATTACTTGGTGCAAATTTTTATTTTACACCTATGAAAATAAAGTCGAGAACGCAATGTTGCAACTGTATTTTTTAATAAAGTCACTCGTCGTCGTCGCGTCGTCGACTCGTTGTACGTTCCGCGTTCTTCAAAACGAAAACGCAATTCTATTCCATGAAATGCGGTTGCAGAAAACGAATCACGTTTTCTGCAACCGTTTTCGTCGTAGCGAAAACGGTTGCGTTTCGTCCGTCTAAAATTCGACAACGACCCACTACACTTTTCCTGCACGCGACGTTAACAATGGCGATCAGCCATAGACTAAAATAATGAGGTTTCTTTTTTTTTGCTTTTTGCGGATAGCGTTTTAGCCATGTACAAAATGAGGAATTCAAAGTTTTTTTTATTAAAGAGAAAACGAAAGTTTTATTTATTGAAAACGTATATACAAGTTGAAATTATCTATTTAAATTAATAAGTTTTCCTCCGCGCGCATCTAACAATGGCGATCGGCTATAGACTAAAAGATTAAGTTTTTTTTTCGCTTTTCGTGGATAGCGTTACAGCCACGTAAGTACAAAATAGGGAATTCAAAGTTTTTTTTATTACAGAGAAAACAAAAGTTTTATTCAATAAAAACGTTTAAACAAGTTGAAATTATCTATTTAAATTCGAAGTTGCATGAAATGAGCAAGGAACACAATCTTTTTAGTATCGAAGCTTTTTAAGAACAAAGCATCCCAACCAAAAAAATTTAAAAAAAACCTATAACTCACTTGTGAATAATGGTAATGAAAAATTCACAGTTTGATTACAGGTGTCATTATATGCCTAATTGCGGTGAAATTAGAGCCACTTTATGAGCAAGTGTGTTGAAAAAGATCTAATTAGTCCGTCAGATAGATTGCCAAAATATTACACATATTTTTTCTTTTTTCACGTAAACAAAATATTAAGACGACAGTTTGGTACGTTTTTTACCACGGAGTGACGTCACAAGCCCCACTCATGATCTTTGACACGCTTAATTTTCGTAATTTTTTATTAATTTGATAAAACAAAAACACGTGTCCGATATTTTTCGATAATCTAACAGACGGACTAAACAGAATCATATTTTTTTAGTCACGAAACATCCCTTTCCATGTGCTCTTTTCTCATGCCTCATAAACAACTTGCTAATATTTGTTTTATTGTCAACAGCGCACCGTCGGATGAGGACAGTGACCAACTGTTTCCTTGTGAACCTTGCCGTCGCAGACTTGCTGATGGCGACTTTGAACGGGGCTCCAAACTTCATATTCCTGGTGACTGCTGACTGGCCGTTTGGGGCAGTGACCTGTACTGCCAGCAACTTTACCGCCAACCTTACTGTTTCTGCTGGAGTGTTCACTTTAGTGGCTATCACTGTTGATAGGTAAGTAATCCTGCTATTCGTACTTTTTTTTCTCTTTATTTATTTTAAGGGACTTCTATACAGGTGTACATGTCAGTCTTATGGGACCTTATTGTCAGTGTAAATCGTAACTACAGAAACTTGTTAATAAGTACTTATCCAAGCAGTAACTATGGATTATTTATGGTCCATAAAAAGATCTGACATGGCTCTCACGTTCGGTAAATCCTGGCGAATCTTTCTTCCACGACTCGAGCGAGATTGCCAACACAAAACTGTAGGTTACCAATACTTGTGACTTGTGTTTTTATTATTATTTTATAATGTTCTTGTAAGCCTCAAAACTATGATCGTGTTTAATATTCCGTTCAACGGTAGAACGAATAACACAGAAAAGTTTCCACTACAAAAAACTGTCTAGTTTGTTTTGCAATGTAATTGGTTGTCAACGTCACGTATTCGAGCGAGACATATTAGGTATAACCAATAGCGCTCGAGTAATAACTACACTTTCAAACAATATTTCCGAGAACGGATTAATGATATAAATGGAACTCGGTTCGATAGTTTGCTACCTACCAAAGTATCGAACTACCGCTACTATTTATTCATCCCTTTAAGTCGTTAATTTTCAGTATTTGGCGATCGAATAAGCTGGCTAAGGTATTTTTTTTTAAATCCAATGCCGTATTAGTTTACCTACATGAAAATGGGGGGTCCTTTGAGCTTTTTTCGGGATTCCTCAATTTCCTCATGGCTTCGTATTTTAATTCCGTAGATGTGTTTTGTTTGATAATAAACCGAATTACAATATTCAGTTTAGCCGTACCTATTTCGATTAAGCGTGTTACATTGTTTTCACTGAAACTTTAATCGATTAACTTTTGTGGCCCGAACAAAAAAGAACAGGTTTTTTTCCGTTTCGGAATATAATATTTCTACATACGCGACGGAATTAAGGTTTGGACATGATCAACATCACTTCAATTTGAACTGCATAACATATTTCCTATGAATCTTAATTTTAAAGTCAATTTTTATAGGCATCATAACGACATCGCTTACACTAAGTGAATGATGAAGACTTACCGAAGTGATGCGGTGTTACCAATCCAGTTCTTTACTTATTTATTTATTTATTTTACTATTTATGTACACACAGTAGACAGCACAGGAAAAATATCATCAAATAACATATGAGTACAAAGGTACTGCTTACTTATGTGTGTGTGATGTCTTTAGTTGCACCTTCGCAGTCTTGACCAACGAAACCCAATTAACTGTCTATTGTTGCAAGGCCTCCGGATATACGAATACGAGTATCAGATCCCCGGGGGTTAACGCGCATCAATAAGTCAACCCTTAGTATGAACAATAGAACAGAGGCGTACCGAGCTTAGTTACCTTCATAACAAACACACTACAAAGGTACCTTTAAAGTACAATTCGAAAGATCACAACTGCAAGCCGAAAGCACGACCATAATGCGGCAATGCATTCACAAAAATATTCTGGATTAGTTAGTTTGTATGGGTCATTCTTGGAACTGTATTTGCAATTGGCAGACCACCTGTATTTTTTTTTCGGCGGGTGGAAAATCATCAAATAACCCCTCCCGCTCTTGGGCAAAGCGAAAGGGAGTATCAGACTTCTACTGACTAAAAACCACCCATGTTCCTTCTTAGCCTTTCATGTCGAGGCCGCGGTATCTCTTGCGAACAACCCGCAGCCCCGACGGGCGTCGGCCCTTCCATGCTGCTGACATCTCTTTGAGGCTTGGCAGACCACCTACGCCATTAATGCTAAATAAAAGTTATTCTTTTACTCGGTCTTCTCACAGAACCACAAACATTCCAACATTATCCATTCATTAGCTATAAAGTCCAATATAGGGTCGATTAGGTGATCCCAAGAGAACTCCTCAACCGTTAAAAGCCAAAAAACAGACACAAAACTTTGTGTACGCGACTACGCGTTCAATGTTGATAAATAAATATGTTTAGTAAATTTTAATTAAAAGTCGTGGGTCCGAAACCAGACAGGTGCATTACTTTGTGTAATTTATTTCATCACCACTGCTCTCGAAACGGTGAAGGAAAACATTGTGAGGAAACCGGCATGTCTTAGAACAAAAAAAATCGAAGACATGTGACATCTACCAAACCGCACTTGCCATGCGTGGTGGATTATAGCCCGAGGGATGGGCTATAATCTACCACGCGTGGCAAGTGCGGTTGGAGGTTGGGAAATCATTAAATGACTTCTCCCGCTCTCACGGGACGGGACGGGAGTGTCAGACTTCTACTGACTAAAAACCACCCATGTTCCTTCTTAGCCCTTTGTGTCCGGGCACTCTGGCACTTAAGGCAGCGTGCCTTAAGTGCCATAATAACAAAAGAGAACTTTGCATTGTTCTGCTTTTGACCGTCACAATGAATGAAAGAGAACTGTTGATAAGCACTAAACAATATGGACCATTATGATCTCAGACTAGACAAACTTAGTCTGGTTAAAGTTTTGTTCTGACCATAAGTTTACTTTTAGGAAAGTCGAGCTGCAGATAATTATGAGCCTTTTACCAACTACATTAGGGTCGGCTTCCAGTCTAACTGGAGATACCAGTTTCTTAGGATATCGTGGATAATATAACATAATATATATATAACTATGGTAACGAGTACCTATACCTAATCAAAAGCCCGATTGTTGATAAGCCATAATCTACTTCAGCCGGGACCAACAGCTTAACATTTTTGCGTAGAGTTACCTACTTAGTTCATTATACAAAATGCATGATTGACGGCTTGCTGACCCTAGAAAGCGCACCTTGATAGACTGAAATGGCTGTCATTACTGAGCCACGAACCTTACCCTCCCGTCATAAGAGATTGTAATTATGACACAATAAATCAATTTTCCTTCATGATAACACGATACCTTGAATGATATCATTTATTATGAATTAGGTTAAAGCTTCTTCGATTTTCCATATTTTTTCCAAAAGAACGATTTCAAAGATCATCCCTCGGATATGAACTTCGACATTTCCTAAATTTTGTTTTTATCTTCACGCGATTTACATTTTTAGCCGCAAAATTAAAATGAAATGTATGTGAAAATGTTTTGTTCTGACGTGCCTTTAAATAATAAAAAAAGCTTCAGTCGCTTTTGTTAAGTTTTTGTTTGTTTGAAATACCTACGCCCTGTTAAAAGCTTGTTGAACAGTTGTTTAGGTAAAATACAGCCCAAACAGTTTTTTTTGTGAATGGAAAATTTCTCTAGGCCCAATTTAACAGTGTCTAAATTTTTGTTGAAAGAGCCGTATTGTTTTATTACGGACAGACGCCTAATTTCGGTGATGTCTACTTCAAAGGCGGCACCTTCAGCATCGTAAATTCGGGCCCACTATCCCGTCTAAAACACCCGGCGACAAATTCCGCCAACAACTTACTTTCTTCACGTTTTACGTTCTAATAACTTCCTTATTTGCCCTAACTTTGGTTACGACAATTTACTCAAAGAGAAAAGTTCAGTTCAACTAACAGTTTGGAAGTTCTTTTGGGTGCGACTTTTTTCATCGATCAAGTCATCACGTCGTGTCTTTTGCAAGATAAATAATAAATGGAATACCATTCGCCTTGCATACTAAGAAAGGAATAATGGGAGAGATTTTCTTGTTGTCTGAACTGAATAAATATTTTGGAGCTTACCCTATGTCAATCGTGATTTTATTGGTTTAAACTTTCATCTCGTTCTTTCATTACAAAAGGCAATTCAGCGTGAGGATCGGTGTTCATAGTTGGCCATATTCACTTACCTATTTCGGTAGGCGTGTTGACCAAAGTTCTGTTTACCGACCTATCACATAAAAGCTAACTATGTTTGTTCTTTGATGTCATATTACGACCACTAATGTGTCTTCCAAACGTAATAATTCGACAGGAATCAGAATTAACCGATGTGGTATAATGTGAGGTAATGTCTATGTCTCGTGGTTATGGCGTAGAGAGAGAAAGAATTTTTATTCTACAAAAGAAATGTTTGCGAATTCTTGCCAATATAGATAGCACAGAAAGCTGTAAGCCTTTCTTTGTAGAATACAAAGTCCTTACACTAACTGGTATCTACATTTTGGAAGTTAGCAAATTTGTAAGAAAACACCAGGCACTGTTTCCACTCACTAAGGACCTTCGCTCACAGCAACGCAGTGTTAGACGTCAAAACAAAAATGAATTAGCCTTACCGAGCTCAAAAATGACTATGTTTCATTCAGGACCTTTAGCCATGTACGTGAAAATATATAATAAGCTTCCAAATTCAATTAAGGACATAGAGTACGAAAACAAATTTAAAAACAGTCTCCGAAAATTCGTTTTGTTAAAATTTAATTAATATACTTTATAGGAATTCTTTGACGATAAGTAATTTTTTGACATTGATTTGACATTCATACCTATAGGCTGTACACAATACACACAACAACTACAATTTTTGACTATTCCATTTTGATTTACCACCTACCTATGTTATGTTATTCTACGATTATGTCCTTTACTCATTTTTCAACATTTATGATTATTGTTATTTTCGCTATTTGTTTTAATTATATTAATAATATCTTATTCTAATTTATAAAAGGAAATGATGAAAAATTATTTGTATCCTAATTATTTCATCACAGTCATCTATTTAAAAAGCAAATTATGGACATATAGGGTGTAAAAGTACCCTTAACGCAAACGAAAGGCACTTGTTCTCCCCACCACTGCGATCATTTTTTTGTTCTAGACCATACCTGGGAACCTCCTAGTTACGGAGATATTGGGGGTCAAAGTTCCAAATATTTCACAGCTGTTTTTGTAAATACTAGTTTTTCATATTTTAACTTTACTTAAATTACCTCCATGACCCGTTTATTATTCAAAGCATCCACTAGCACAATGGTTTAAGAGTGCTACTTTGAGTTTTACCGTAAAATGTGATTTTTGACCTCCAAAAAAAAAGGCATTTCCCAGCAAAAAAAATTGCGTAGGAGTACTTAGTTTGATGTACAGAATGCTTGGTTGACGGGTGTGTGATGGGTTGATTTACACCCTGTATATTATGATCAAGATGTTTAAATTTATATTTTAGTTTAAGTTTGTTTATTATGTGGCACTTTAAACTACATGAGTGCAATAAATGATGATTATGATTATGGTTACGTACATTCATCATCTGCCTAACCTTTTCCCAACTATTTTGGGGTCGGCTTCCAGTTCAACCGGATGCAGCTGATCGCCAGTATTTAACACGAAGCGAATAGATAGCTGTCTGACCTCAATAACTCAGTACTGGGTAATACGATACTTTTTGGTAAGCCTGTATACCTTAGGTAAGCCTTAGTACATTTAAAGTTATCTAAAGGTGAAATAGTAGGTGTCAGATAGTACAGTTCTTGTTTTCAATATCACATTGTATAAAATAGTTTCGTATTTCACAAAGCTATTGCACGATGTCTGTTTCTTAACTATTTAGAACTTACTCATGTGTGGGTCGATCAGATACCAATATAGGAATACCGGTAACAATTCTAGACTATCTCTAAATAGAAATAGGATTTTTACTTTTATTTGCAAACTTAAAATAAACGAAAAATATATACATATATATAAATCAATCACGTATGGATGTGCATCACGTTTTTCTGTTGTTTCAACTCAAATTTCTCTGCCTCTAAAAAACACCCTTCAGGTGAAGGGTGTTTTTTACAGGTGTAAAATAGAACAAAAGTATTTATGAGGCAAGAATTCATCCGCCTCTCCTGGGCACAATTCCAGTGGCGCTGTCCACTGGAATTGCGCCCAGGAGGCTGGCAGCATTGCTACGTTGGACGACAATGATAGTTTTTTAGGCAAAAAATAAGCCGTCGCAATAAAAAAATAGCTTGTGGGTTAATACTAAGGCATTTGAACCTTCACAATTTAGTGTTTCAACCTCAACCGGCTCAAACACATAACTATCAATGAGGTTATTGCTTTTGCACCATTTAAGCTTTTCACTATCTGTAGTAGTCACCACAGTACAGCTCGTCGTGCTAAGAAGAAGGACTTACCAAAGTTCTACCCGACTTCTAAGGCATTATAGTCATGCCGTCTGGTCTCTTATCATCGTCGCTTGCCAAGCCATTGGTCTAAAACAGCTGACACTGATGATGTCATTGATGCTAGCGTACGGACTATTCGACCTACACTCTTTCTGCAGGAAAAGCCATAATTTCCGAGGCTGTCAACTGCTTCACCACAATGATAGCGATTGGCTTTAATATTTTATTGTTACCGTAATATCTGCGATTCAATAAAAGTAGAAGAACATCAAAGAAACTATGGATGTACTGTGTGGTAGGTGAACATTATGGCTGTAAAGACCAAGACTACTGACATGACGAGTAATAATATGAAAAAATCTGCGAAGATCCCAAATAAATTGCGTTGGAAGCAAAAAAAATGTGTGAGTTACGATTTCGTTTCTTTATGTCTGCGTAAGACGAAGTGTTCGCCTTGTTGCCACAGTTCTATTATAAGAATCCCTATAAATACCAGGAATTTGGATTAAAACAATTTGTTTTTCTTACCTTGTGGCAAGCTAGACTAGACGCTTATTTACAGAATCAAATTACGTTATATTTGAAACACTAACTGCCGCACTCAGAGAGTTTTAATGATTACTTAGGCCATCGCTTAGTAAATAAAGGTTTAGACAGTTTTGTCATACAAAAGTATGTCAAATCTTTACTAAGTGACGGCTTAAGTAGTCATTATATATCTCTGAGTACCGCAGTTACTCAGGTAACCACAAACTTTGTTCAATTGTAATCAAACTAGGTAATACAAATCTAGCACGTGTAAGCTGTCATCGACAGACCTACTCACAACCGGGTCATTAATTTAGGCTTTTTTGTTTTAAACAGACAATTTTGTTGTATTTGATATGAAGATATATATATATATATACTTAGTTGCTTAGTTTGAATGAAAAGTTTGAATTCGTACCGAAAAATATCGGTTGGTGCGCCAAAAAATGGAATTTTAAAACTACAGAACGAGTTGATCAATTTCAAAACTTTTTGACTGACTTTTATTCAGGAAATTTTAATCATCAACCTAGCCTTTTCTAAGTGATTAGTGTAGGTAAATTATTATTTAAGTATACAGAGTGGACTCGTCGACATTATTAGTAGGTACACCATTTCGAAATTCAGCTACAGCAAATTAGCAGACCGGGTATTGAACTTTCGTACTTAGAAAACAACAGTTTTTTTTTATTGATTATGTTTTTTTATATGTGGTGTTCTCTGTTTTTTAGAAAAAACCTTTTTGAATAAACACAAACATATTTGTCTGTATCAATTAGTGTCATCCAAAAGGTATACCTAAACGATTTTGATACGATAATATTAGAATCTTTATCATTCGGCTCCTTTAAATACAAAGTGAGTATGGAAAGATCTAGTCACTTGCGGGCAAATCATCATTCTCTTGGCCTTATCCCAATTCATTTGGAGTCGGCGCAGCATGTCTTGAATTGTATAATAGATTAAATAAAAAGATAAATATACACTCGAAAAAACAATATGATTGTAAAGAAATACTAGTTAAGTGGTGCACACACACCCACTTATACTGACAGACACGCTCATTCACACACACACACACACCCACACATACACACACACACAATCTTTAAGTACACTCTCTTTGTAATTTCTTATTTTTGTTAAACTAGACTTAGTATTCTAACCTAAACTTTAATATTTAAAAAATATTGTGTTAATTATCACGCTTTACAAAATAGGGAGGGGCGGAGTCTTCTACTACAGGCATTATTTATCTAAAAGAAGATTCCGAACACAACAATATTGTAAAACAATTACTTGACACAATAAAATTAATTTTTATTTATTTTATGTCTTCGTCTTCCATACTTGAACACTCACTCACTTATGTACACTTACACTTGCGGGCAAATAACATTGTGAAACAACATAACTTCCAGACGATTAATAATATATTGTCTGTGCTAACATCGAGCGCGAAAACTTATAAATAGAAGTTACGTTTAAGATGGTTCATGAAATCATTTGATTTCAGTATTTTCAGGAGTGTTGAAAGTCGTAACGTGGGTTGAAAATTGTTTAACACACTCACCTCAGTAAACGAGATGTCATTATTTTAATTATCTGTCAACACCAAAGGACTTATTGTACGGATAATAAACTTAGTTTGTACGGGTGCGTAGGTAGCTTTTTGTGATAATACAGTCACTACTAATATGCATACACTTGACAAAGTTCATCCGCGAATTTCTCGTGAAAAAACGATTGCAACTATTAGATGTCATCATCATCATCTGCCTAGCCTTTTCCCAACTATGTTGGGGTCGGCTTCCAGTCTAACCGGATGCAGCTGAATACCAGTATTTTACATAGAGCGACTGCCTATCTGACCTCCACAACCCAGTTAATACTAGGTAATACGATACTCTTTGGTAAGACTGGATGTCAGAATTTCAGGGACCAACAGCTTAACGTGCTTTCCGAGGCACGGAGGAAACTCGGTATGTCGGGCGGTCACCCATCCACAGACTGACCTAGGCAAGCACAGCTTTACCTAAAGATCGACCCGAGTGGCAGTTCTTATTAAGCCACGAGATGTCATCATTAGATGTCATCACTAACATAATTATTATAAAACTAAGTCCTCCGCCACGTCTGTCTGTCTGTTCGCGATAAACTCAAAAACTACTGCACCGATTTTCATGTTGTTTTCACCAATGGATAGAGTGGTTCGCGAGAAAGGTTTTAGTGTATAATTAACCGACATCTACGAAGGGAAGCCGTGGGCATCAGCTATAGTTTATGATAATATATGGGTTTCAAATTACTATTATAGTTCAATAGGCAAAATTGCTTCTAAAAGTTTCTAAGTGTATACATATTGCTGCTGTGAGATGGGTAAAATATGTAATTAGTCTACTTTGACCTATGTACGAGGTGACTTTGCCAAGTTTTCCATAAAGACTTGTTTGGAAGTCTCGTTCTTCTTTTAATACCTATTTTATTAGACAAGTTGGTACTCTATTCTACAAGATTTATCGTTATAATAATATCTCCTCCTTTTTAATATCATCATTCTCCTTATCTCAATTTACTTGAGGTCGGCGTTATCGTTCTATCTACTTATATATTTTAATCTTCCTGTTCTGTGAATTGTTAATCATGGTTTCTAATTAAGTTCTTTTATTAAATTAACAGATGGAGGAAACTCCAAATTTAGGCGAGTTACACAGCTCTTGCTCTTTCCTTACGGACGGCACAACATTACTTAATATTATATTTTTAGGGCCCAAACTGTTCTCCTGGGGCTGCGGGTTAAGGAAAGATAAACCCCGGAACGCAAAGGGATATGAAGGGACATGGGTGGGTTTTAGTAAGTAGAAGTCCGACATTATCTTCTGCACCACCCAGAACGGGAGGAGTTATTTAATATTGTCGATTTTCCGTCCTTATAAAGGCCCCTGTTGGAAGCCATGTTAATTGCGGCGACAGAGGTGTTCAAATTATTTCGTCGTCAACGGTGTAACTTCTAAATATCTAACAAAATGGGGACTACTTATAATAGCATAATTGAAAAAGGAAACTTGTTGTTTGTTGGCAATTGTGATCCCATTCTTAGTCCCTATTTCACTGTGAGGCCTAAACAAGCCTCTTATATATACCATATTGACGTATCCCAAGTTCGATGATAGGTTTTACCCGTTTTACCGAAAGTTTGAGCAATAAGGCCAGAGTAGGGAGGTATTTACTCAAAAATCCTATCTACGAGAATGGTACACATGACTGGCAGCCTGTGAAATACTTATTTGATTGAGGACTTTCCTTTTTCCAAGTGGGTAAGTATCGTAATTGTAATTATGAAGTTAGAATGTTTGTTTAATATTATTATGCAAAGAAGTATGATCTCAACATGAATGATTTTGTTACAATATTTGTGCCCTAGTTTCATGCTCATGCTTCTTCATAGAGATCTACGCTTTGGAATCAAATGGGTAAAAACAGCACTTTTCCAAGTTATTATGCTTTGTGACACTTTCTTGGATTTTTGACTTTCAAAAGTATGTACCTGTAATGATTTAATTGAAATAAATGCTTATAGTTTGAGTTATAAAACTGAAAAACGATCTAGTTTTACTACATCAAAGCTTGAGTTTTGTGGAAAATAAAATTGTCTTGAAAAGTGCAGACATTAACCTCTTGAACGTCCGCTAACATTGCTTGAATGTCTTATGATCCACCGGGTGATCATAAGGACGCTCGAAGACTTAATTGTCCACCACAGTTACTAATTCCCTACATTTTTGTTAATATGATAATTAAATAAGTAGTTCCTTATCCTTTTATGCTAGTATGTGTTTATTCACGTTGTATAAACACACCAAAGAAGTTATAAGCAGACACGTATCTATTCATTGTCTGGTATTTACTGTCCAAGAGCCCATTGAGACAGATTTATGAAGTAAGAAGTCTGGAAATGAAATATAAACATAGGAAATTGAGTCATCTTTTCCGGATCGAAAGGAAATGAATTTACGATAGCAAAATTAATACTTAAACTTAGTGACTCTATAATACAGTATGCTATTTGGAACGAGGGACATGAAACCCGCAATAACGCATGCTTACATGATACTAATAAAAATATTAATAAAAAAACATTGATAAATAATAGACAGAACCATAATAAACATTTTGCAATAGTCTTGCAACCCTTTCGCTTATCACAGAAAATGTGCGCGAGTCAACGTTTTTTTAGGTATTCATTTTTCCTTCATATTTTAAAACTGGCGTGGACAATGGCTAAAAATAAACGTCTAATGAAGTGAGATCTGGAGAGCGTACGGGCCATGGCCACAATTACGTTACAAATTAAGGTTATAGTTTTTTATATATTACATTTGGGGCGAGAATTGAATACCTTGTTAATTTTATTTTTTTATTCTTTTTGAATTTAAATTTAAGTTATTGATTTTAATTATAGTAATTAAGTTTTAGCATAATAATTATAATATGTTTTTGCTATTTGTAAATCACGTCTTGATATGGAAGAGCGGACTCTCCTAACACAGGCACTATCTGCCTAAAAGGAGGATCCAATCACGAAATTTTGTTTACACCTAAACTTGTTTCTACCAATAAACTATTTTATTATTATTATTATGTACCTTCCCTCATTCCCTGAATATGTCGTTTAACATAACATACTGTATACTTACCTAAGTAAGTGGACTGCTTAGAAGTTCAGTTGCAAGATTTGACCTAAGCAAACATGACTGGCCTTTGAGTTAGTTGTTTGTTTGAGTTGTGCTAACGAGGTCTGATATGAAACTTTGATCTCATCTAAATAGTCGTAGTAGTTCGTAGATTCAAAAAACACCAATGAGTCACTCTTGTAACTCATTGTGTTTTTTATGTGAGTTTTGTGATTCGAGTTTGTAAGTGTTAATTTCAAGCAACATCGCGACGCCCCCGGAGAATAAAATGATAACTGCCATTACCATAGTTTTATTATTATGCCATATTTGAAACCTACGGAGCGGATCTTTCTCCTCTAATCCACAAAGTTATAAGATAATACAATAATATTCACTACTTTTTCCCAGAACAGATGCGTACTAGAAAAAAAAGATAGTATAATGATAGTGAAACAGTTTCTTTACAAATATGTGACAATAACTTTTGCAATAATATTGTCGGAAAAACTAATTGGCGAAATATTGATGAACGCCATTATCATTTTATAAATACCCCAGAATAAAAGTTCATGGTTGTATTACCGAATAATGCATGTCCAATATTAACGACAATAAAATTGTAATGGATTATGTTTTCCGTATATTTGGCCTACATTATTCGTTGAATATTATTGTAATGGACTATAGCAATACTTACAGTCTTTTAAAAGTAACGAGAATAAAATGATAAGTGTATAATTTAGTCAATAGGGTAGTTAACAAGAAAAAATCTAATTAGTCCGTCAGATAGATTTCCAAAAAAATATTAAAAAAATAAAAAAATAAAATGTGTTTATTACGTATCATTTTAGCTCAAATTGCTTATCGAGAAGCTTTCATTTAGGCATAAAAAATGCCTGTAGTTGAAAGCTCCGCTATTCCCTTACATAATATTGATACAAATAAGCAAATAACAAAAAGAGAAAAATTAAAAATAAGCTTAATGTAACAAAATACAATCAGTTGTGTGTGTGTTTATGTACGTAAGTATGTGTTTATGTGAGTGGATGTGAGTGTGCATGTGTGTGGGTGTGTGCATGTGTGTGTGTGTATGTGTGTCAAAGGCAGATTTTGAGTGTTCATGAATACATGTGTGTCTAAATAAACGAATAACATTGCTTTAATTACTTTATTATTAGGTCACACGTTGCAGAAGTAACTCTGTGTCGTCATAGTTTAAATTCTGTAGCCATGTCTTCTTTTCACATTCAAATTTTGTTTTATCATAAATATATATTAGTTTATTAATTTTATTATATAAATAGGCTGAGCGTTTTTTATATTGTCTACTGGCAAATTCAGTTTTAGTTGCGGGAACGTTAACTATACAGTATTTCTTTCGCTTATTCAGTATTTTAGGATCATAGACTAACTCTTTGTGCGTTTTGATGATGATAAGAAGGATGTACAATTTTCTTACTGACAACAGATTACATAATTTGTAAAGCTTATCAGTGGAGAATATTCATTTTTTTAAAGTACATCACCTTAAGTATCGCTCTTTGAGCGCGTTCTAACTCCAGAAAACTAGATTTCGTTGCTCCACCCCATGCAGTTATGCAATATACTAAAACTGACTGGACCAACGACACATAAATTTCATTCAAAAGATTTCTTTGCTTATCCTTATTTTTATTTAAGTTTATACTCCTTGGTACAACATATCTCAGCTCTTTGAAAATCCAAATAAGTTTTCGTACTCTACCCATGACTAGTTCCAGTTGAGGATACCAAGAAAGACGCTGGTCAATTATCACTCCCAGATACTTAGTTTGTGTAACTTGTTGGATAATAGGACAATTGCAGTGAGCTCCAACTGTGGTGATGTCGCACGAGTGAATTTTCAAATTAAATTCCTTATCTAGTCGAACCTGATTATAAATATTAAAACAAATGTAGTTGGTTTTATTGGTGTTCAGGGTGAGCAGATTCGGGAGCTACCTGCACCGAATCAGGCGGGAGGAAACGCCCGGATGCCACCATTGCGAGGATCGGCCGGAGGACACGGTGGAGCACACTGTGGAGGTGTCCCGCTTGGGCGCTTGGGCGGAGCCCCGCCGTGTTCTCGTAGCGGCGATCGGCGGCGGCGACCTTTCGCGTCCGGCCTTGTGCAAGCCATGGTCCGGGGCGAGGAGGATTGGGACGCCGTCGCCTCCTTCTGCGAAGCAGTGATGCTAGCGAAGGAGGTGGCAGAACGTGAGAGGGAGAGAACCTCTCGTCCCAGCCGCCGCGGGAGGCGCTCCGGGCGTCGGGGGCCACGTGATGGCTTCCGGCCACCGTAGACGCGGGCCTGTGGACGGTGAGTGATGGGTAAGCTCGCCGTCCGTCCGTCTTATGACGACGACAGGCCGTGTCGACGGCGCGTTTGTTATTAAAAGGTTGTAGATATATATGTGTATGTATTAATATCCACCAATTAATTAACTTTAAGTGTCAAGATGATTGCTCGTTATTTGTTGTGTTTGAAAGTATCTATAGGCAGTTGTGTAGGGAACAGGGTTTTTATAAAGTAAAAGCACAAAAGACAAGACTATTCATTTTATTTCTTTTGGTCTTGTCAACAAATCAACTCGATTCCATTCACTAGGTCCCTAGGTCTTCGTGGAGAAGAATGGACAAGAAACTCCACGGGAACATCTTTTAAAGTATTATGCAAGGACAACCTGACATTGTCCTGGACTGTCTCTCAAGTTATAGCAATTTATCAGTGTACATAAACAACAAGCAATATAAACCATATCATAGTACATATTTCTAACACATAGTAATCAGTAATAATCGTAGCATAATATCAAATAACTTACAACAACATTGTGGATCCTTAGAGTAACACAAATAGGTTTCAGCTTTTAAACATTTGATAAATATCTTCACAACTAGGTTACATGTAAACTTAATTCTTTCTATCTTTCTATACACAATAATACACAAATAGAATACACAATATACTACTCTGGGTCTGTCCTAATCCTTTAACAGTTGCAGCGTAACTGACTCTGAATTGGCGGTACTTCTACTTTTATAACCGTCAAATCTTATGAAGTAAATCAACGATTGCCGCCATAATAAACCAATGGCAAATGGACATACATTATTGCTAAATAACTAATAACACAACCATTTTAAAACTTCATTAGATAATTTAGCAATCCAGTATGTATTTATTTGTAATCTTTACGTTTAATCGGATAAAATATGAACATCAATAGATAGTTTCAGTATTGATAGAAACAACTTAATACATTGAAATTGCAAGATAAAATCTAGGAAACATTATAAGTATCATTTAATAATTACTAATTAATTTACTGGCAATTTATATTAAACAAACATTTAACTTGACTTAACTATTTAAATAGCACAATTATCATCTTTGGTTCGGAAACCAAGTCTTTTAAGCCACAATAAAAGCTACTTCTATAAAATACGATAAGCTATAACATATCATTAGAATAATGTAAATTAGGTTTATTCGAATTATGAACCTTTGTTTCCAAGATATTTACAATGATTATTTAATCAACAATATACTTGACGCAACATCGCCATACGTCAATGTTATTTGACATCTGGCAGCTGACGTTGCTACGTCAGTTAAAACTTATGTTACAAAAGTATTTTGTAATAGTATCTAAAAGAGGTTTTCTTTGTGCCTAATTAACTGGAATAATCTATCACGTTCGTGTTCCACACGCGCCTCAAAGAGATGTCAGCAACATGGAAGGGGCCCGCAAGGGCCGACGCCTGTCGAGGCTGCGGGTTGTTCGCAAGGGATACCGCGGCTTCGACATGAAGGGCGAAGAAGGAACATGGGTGGTTTTTAGTCAGTAAAAGTCTGACACTCCCTTTCGCTCTGCCCAAGAGCGGGAGGGGTTATTTGATGATTTCCCACCCCCCAAAAAAAAAAAAAAGGGTGAGCAGATTATTTTTTAGCCAACTTGCCACAAGAGCCAACCCTTCTTCAGCACTACTTTTGACTTCATCCCATGATTTTCCTGAGAAGACGACAGCTGTATCATCGGCGTACGAGAATACTTTCGCATTATTAATCCTCATATTGCAGAGGTCATTTATATAAACTAAAAATAGCGTAGGTTCTAGTACACTTCCTTGTGGTACGCCGTACTTCCATCTGCGTCCTCACCAACAATTTGTTCAAGTTTCACTTTTTGGGTTCTACCAGAAAGATAATCCTTAAAAAGTTCCAGTGGTGTTCCACGAACTCCAATAGCTTCAAGTTTGTGTAAAAGAATGGGAGCAGAGACGGTGTCAAACGCTTTTCTTAGATCCAGAAATGCTGCCATACATTTGTTTCCTTTGTCGAGCTGTTCGGTTACTAAATAACTAAGTGCTAAAACAGCATCTTCAGTTGACTTGTTTTGCCTAAATCCAAATTGAGAAGGTGACAGAATATCAAATCTATTTAAATACTGCAAGAGGCGAGTATTTATAATTTTTTCCATTATTTTTGAAATTGCGGTTAAAACGGAAATTGGTCGATAATTGTTGACATCGTCTCTACTACCACCCTTATACACAGGTGTAATAATGGATTTTTTTAAAGGAGCTGGAAAGGCACCTTTTTGAAAACATAGATTGGCAAGGTGCGTGATAACTGGTACAACTTCGTTTTTGGCCAGTTTCAAGAAGCTCGTAGGAATATTGTCCCATCCGGGGGCACTGTCAGATCTTAGATTCATAAGCGTAGTACAAACTTCGAGCAGATCAGTGTCCAGAAGTACCATTGAGCTTATGTGCGATGGCCTTTTATTTAGGAGTTTGCTATGTAAGTTAGTACCAGGTGCTATGTTTTGGGCCAGATCTCTGCCTATACTCGCAAAATATTTATTTACAAATTTGACGGATTCTACGGGAGATGATTTAACCTGTAGCAATTCTAAGTTCCCTGTTCGTGATTTATTAGTATAAGTTATGTTTTTTATATTTTTCCAAAGAAGTCTATTGTTTTTGATGGCGTTAGTAATTTGTTCCCTATTATATTTTCTTTTAACCTTTTTTATGAGATTATTGCAGTTATTTCTATATCGCGTATAAGTAATTTTAGCAACTTCATTATGAGGATCATTTCGTGCCTTTTTCTGTAACGCATTACGATTCCGAATACATCTCAGAATACCCTGAGTAATCCAGGGTTTTATTAAGCGTGTACTGCTTGGTATGGTAATAGTGCGTGTACTAGCCGTCAACGATTCAGTTATTTTTTCTATTAAAGAGATGGCCACATACTTTTTCTTTTTTCACGTAAACAAACAATAAAGACGATACAGTGCTTTGAAAACTCGTGTGACGTCATATTCTAAGACATAAGTATGACATTTTTTACCGGTGAGTGACGTCATAACCCCCCACTCAAATCTTTGATGCGTTTTATCTACGTCAATTTTTATTGATTTGATAAAACAAAAAATACGTACCTATCCAATATTTTTTGATAAATTAACAGACAGACTAATTAGAATCATATTTTTGTTTAGTCAGGAAACATCCCTATTAAGACAGCAGTCAAATGCTACTAACTTTTTAAAATTTAAATATCTTCAGTTTGTATACTTAACCTAATTAAAACTATTTTAAACATTTTATAAGGTTAAAAAAATTTGCTACCACTGCACCTTTATTTGATCTCTCTACGTCTATTGCTTGGCAAGTTATAGTCAATAATCAGTTTTTTATTTTTCCTGAAAAGTTGTGTTTTTGCCGTTATCATTTTATTCTCCGGGGATGGCGATCGTAGAACGAACCTCTCCAACTGATCAAAACTGAAATTGCACTTGCATAAAAAAATCATGGCCGTTTCCGTCCGTAGCCTTCACTGCGAAGCTTATAGGTAGGGCAGTGTGTTTGTCGCGGACACGTGTAGACTAACGACATGCATGTACCGACAATAAGGGCTCCTCCCTATGTTTATACAAACGTTAGTATGAAGTATTGACAGTCCGACGGGTGTGTACGACAGGCAGCTCCGTCTTTTTTCTTTTTCCTTGCTTTTTTCCCGTTTGTTGGTGTTATTATAGGTACTTAGATTTGTAGATAGGTGTTATTTTAACGTATTTGTAGTACCTACAATTGCAAATGCGGTTTCTTTTTTCACTCTTTTCGACCTTTTCAATACCAACCACACTACGCAAATAAAATAATCATTTGCAAGAGCCAACTAGGTGCTGGCAACAGAGACAATTATGTAATTTTAAATAACGTTTCTTAGACGAGTTTGTTTTTTTTCCATTTGCTCGAGTATTTATTTACTTTGCGTACTAAAAAAGGCGTCAATTACTCCTCCTCAACGCTGTCAACTGGTAATGTCCCCAAAAGACTGGTGGGGTTGCCACGTTGTATGGGAACGCTTGGAGAGTCTGGCCAAGGTAAGAGCCAGCCTTTGTGTCACGGGAAATGGCAACTACGTGCTTTGTAGTTTCCTTGAAAAAGCTGCACTCGGCCCGTCGCCCTAGAGTTTCAATATACCTAATTATTTTGGTCTATGTCCACCTAAGGTCAAATCCTTAATTTTCCTCCATTTTCGCCTATGTCTGGTGCGGTGCCGTTAGACGTTTTCGGTTGTCTTAGAGTCTTTATGGTTGTAACTGCGACAGACAATCGGCAAACATGTCCTTGTCAGGGCCAGTCCCAGTTAAGCCCGGCTACTTTGCGTTTGTGTTTATGACAACCGGCACTTAGTCTTGACCAAATTATTATTTCAGAACAATAAATCGGTCAAGATTATTTGAATATTTATGCAATTTGAATTTTCATATGCCATAACGTCTGTAATTTGCGAAATTCCAATCAGGTGTATGGTGTACAGTACACATCTGATTACAATTTCGTGAGTTATGTTGAATTGTTCATGTATCAGGGAGCGACTCTATTGCCATCAACCGGTTCTCGACTCCGTGGCTGCTACTGAGAAATTCCAATGGTGATTACCATAACCAACAACAACAACAAAGGAAAACTCAATAATAATTTGTTCAAAATCAAAAGTCATTTATTCAAACTAGGCTGATAATCAGCATTTTTCTAACGTCAAAATTTATTTTACTTATTTCCAAGAGACAGTCCCCCAAAATGCCCACTTCCTAGTGTTTTAGCTGGAAAGAAGTGGCGGAACAAACTCCCCAGCACCCGACTCGCGAAGCACCATACAGGAACTAGACCAAAGAGGCAGTTTTAGTTTTATTTCAGACAAAATTCAAAAGGCTTTTAGTTTGGTACTGACTAGGATATAAGCCACCGTTATCACGTACCAGTATCGTTAGGTCGTGTCCATGTCCTTTTAATTGGACTAGAGAATAACGGTTAATTGGTTCATAATTAACTAATTTATTCGTTGATAGGCAATAAACATTGAAGTGCAATGAGTCCATGTGAATAGGATTGCTATTATCTAATTGGTATTTTAATTGAAGTTCATTAGGTAATCATATTTATTAAACGTGACGAACATTAAACTCATTTCCGAAATAGGTTTTTAGTAAAACTATACTGAAATAGGTGCATGTGTACACGCCTATTACGAAATTCGAATCATAAATCAATGTAGTCCAAAAACTGGGATCCAATGAAAATAAATGATCAATAATGTTTTTAAACAGACATGGTTACTCTCATTATCATTAACACTGAAAATACCTGAAGTTATTGCGAGTAGGTAATCTGCCCGCTATAACGTCACTTTAACCGTGCTCATGGCGCTTGCAACGGTGCCAAAATATCTACTCGTATCGGGAACAACAAACAAATAGTGAACTTGGTAAACCGTTTAATAAATGTTCGGGTTTGTTTGACGAATCTAAATGTTAATTCCTTGTGGACGACTTAGATAAACAAAATGTATATTTGTAGATGTATATCGATGACTTAGTCAATATTGTAATGAGTATAGGTATCCATATTTTATACGATAAGTAAGATGAAAGCGAAGATTTAAACCGGAGAAGTTAACCGGTTCAATAAATGTTCATGTGAAGTTCTATGCGGGAGTTGCTCTCTTGGGTAATTTTCCTTTCGTCTCGATGAATGGTATGAATAACTATACACAACTAAACTATCCAAGAAAATTTATATAATATGTATACGATGACGGAAATATCAATGAACGTATAGCCGAATATATAATATAAACTTCTTTTTTTTAAAGTTGGTTGAAGATAACTCAAAACTATCTACATAAGTATTGTAAATACGTGAAAAATAATACAACTGAATTGAGCACCTGCTCCCTTTTAGAAGTTGAGTTGGTCAAAAATAAGCTCTGAAATCAGTTATATTTCCTTTCCCAACTTTGTTGGGGTCGGCTTACCGGATGAAACTGAATAGTATTTTGCATGGAGCGACTGTCTATTTGACTTCTACAACCTAGAAAACAATACCTATACCTACATTCAATTCATAGTTGCCTACATGTAATCATTAGACAGATTGCTATCAGGATTCTAAACATATTTGTATTTGCCCAGTCAAATCTCTTGTTAGTTGTTGCGATTAATTAGTCTCAGATCATGTTTGAATAGGCTTTCAGAAATCTGGCTGATTATGTCTTATACTCAAGATATTGTGTATGTTATGTGTTTATCTTAATGTGCAGATGGATATATACGTAAACCTCAAAGTTAATGGTCATGTTAAATACTGGTATTCATCAGCTAGTTGGTAAATGGCTAGGCAGATGATGATACTTCAGGTTCAATGCTTTGCCCGTCGGGGCTTCGGGTTCGCAAGAGATACCGCGGACACGACATGAAGGGCTAAGAAGGAACATGGGTGGTTTTTAGTCAGTAGAAGTCTGACACTCCCTTTCGCTCTGCCCAAGAGCGGGAGGGGTCATTTGATGATTTTCCACCCACCATAAAAAAAAAGGTTCAATACTTTCGTGTCTTTTTGCCCTAGCTTCTACCCATGTCTGTGCATAGCTATCTATCAGTGAAAGAATTTTTGAAATCGGCTTCAGAAATTACCACAATGTGGGTGGTAACCTCTGAAATCAATTTAACTTTATAATTGTATCTTATCATATTTATGTTAGTCTAAAATAAAATGATTATTATTATTATTTATAATATAAGTATGCGTGTACCAAAACGGCGTGATCCCAAGGAGAGAGTTGTTCAGTTTGTTGCTTTAAATCATACTCTTATATACTATTATACTTTTCCGGTACGCGCTGCATATTTATACATATATTATCTTCTCTTTAAATAAAATTCTCGTGTCAGTGTTAGTTGCCATACTCCACGGAAATGGCTTAACCGATTCTTTTGAAATATTTTGTAAATTCAATACGCCTTATTACAAAGGTAATTGGTACCTGGTTTAACTTAGACTTGGTTTATCTCGCATGACGTCTCACTTCAATAGTATTCAAAAGAAAGTGATAGCATGCAAGATAAACCAAGTCTAAGTTAAACCAGGTACCAATTACCTTTTGTAAGGCGGAGTAGGTCTGAGAATAGGTCGTAAAGTATTTTTAGGATAGTTAGAAAAAGGTGCAATGCAACGCATACTGGGCACATCTAGTTTTATATCACATATTTTTTAAATTTTTGTCAGTCGGTTTGTTTCGGATAATCTCCAAAAAGCCTTACTAGCAGATAGCTGATGCTATAAGGTGCAAATAAATCCGATTCAAACAGCTAATCTCCGAAACGGCTGAACCATTTTTAACTGGTAGATTGGCGGTATTATAAGCTAATGGTAATTTAGTCTAGAAAAGGAAATAGGGTTTAAATCCTTCAAAGTTGTAATAAAATTCGATTATTAAAGGAAAGTAAATGTTTTTTTATAATTATTTCACACAGGCGAAGGTCGCGGTCAACCGGTAGTTAACACATAATATTTTCGCATACGAGTACATCATCAAGTCTTATATAGCTACACTTTTACACGGATATTTTGTGTCACAGCCAAGATGAGAGAAGCTCACGCAAGTGTGTCTGAAGCATATGAAACTCCTGAGATTGCTACACTTTAATCTCACCTTTATTACCTAGTACCTTTGTAGTAGACAACAAAGTAGTTCATATAAATACACGTGCTGAAAACTAAATTGTTTCGCGTTGTCGTCACAGGTAATCAGTGAGACGTGTTTTAAGTACTAATATTATAACTTAATATTAATCGAGCAGCGAGTTTAGAATTAATTTTTAGTAGTTTTCGGAATAATAACGTTTCAGGAGTAAGTAGTTCTTTGAAGGCTGATTTTGAAATTTATTTAATTTACGTCAGTTTTAAACAATGCCTTTTCTTGACTACCTCTCGGCTTACAGAAATACAACTCCTGCATTCAATTCAACTTTTTCTCAATTTAACTCTAGTTTCACAGCTGGAAGGAGACTATTTACGAAACTATTACTTTTCCATTATTGATAATGGTAGTGGTTTTTACATAAGTACTGCTTGTGAAATAAAGATACCATGTTATGTGCATAGCAAAACTAATGAAGTACTTTGTAAAACAAGAACAAATAAAACCCATATTGCCTTTTATATGCAGCTCATAAAAATGAAGTGTACATTATGAGACTGCAGGTAAACAGGTTATTTGCTTGAAATAATATAAGTATTTAATGGAACATGTGTGAAACAAATACTTTTAATGGGTCATAATAACTGTTTGGTTATGTTCATGAAGGTGGAGTGATCATTCGGACTGGAGTAAAATCAGGTTTTGTTTCAAACAAGCTATATGTTTTTAGAATCGAAATTGACTGAAAACATACACAGTGAACTCTCGACTGTTATAAGTTCCATGTAAATGTGGGCGATCTACCAATATTCAGGTTTTTTCCGTATATAAGCCAATGTTTTTTGATAAACCAATAAATGCAGTTTTAGAATTGTTTAAAATAGAATTCAACCCGTTTTCAGTATCGTTTCATTTAATTATATGTGTGTATTGCATTCAACGATACGCCTAGGGCTTATTTAATAAATCGAGCCGACAAACCGATCCATAGAGAATTTTCTCTCATACAAGTTTTTTTTTATTATAAACAGTACATGACCTAAAAGGTGTCACATTTGTCATTTTTTAACACAGATGCATTGTCAGTTTATATTAATTACAGTCCTTTCACATCTGACAACTGTAGTCTAATTTCAACCGTATTGAAATCCGTATTCAATGGTTATCACTAGGTATAATTTTGTCATAATTGTCAGTTATGGCAACCTAACCATATTGCTTGATATATTAAATTATCGCAAGGGCGAATATAGATAATATTCGTATAATAATATACATAACAACCAACTTATCTGTGCAGCTGGGAAAACACAGATCTAAAATAAATGTACGATTCTTTTTTTCTTGACAAGCAATGCCACCTTGAACATCAAACTTTAATTGTTCATACAGTAACTGCAAAAGAACTTGGCCCAAATGGCCAACAATACGGCAAGCCCATAACGCTAGCAGACTGCTGTTCAGTAACCCTAACATCATGAATACTAGGCTTATAAGGTCAACTCAAGCTTTAAGGCTCGTATGAAGTACTCCTACTAGACTTAAGCTACACAGATCAGCAAAACGAGTATACTACAGATGCCAATAAGAATAAATTGTATACGTAAATCGAGAGGTATTAGAATTGAATCGCCTATTCTAAAGATTTGTGCCTCAAAAGCAATGTGAAGTTAAATTCAACTTACAGAAACGTCCATCGGCAATCCGATTGACTTGTAAATTCAAGTAACATAAAGATCGTGTAAAAGAGAGATTCGGAAAGCTATTTAAATTTTTATCTCTCGTCTTTTCTAAGTCCATATGTTGGTATGTAACTTTACAAAGCGATTTATTATTGAGCAGTTCGTGGTTGGCGTAATCTCATAAATGTCTAATGGAATGATTGATATCATTGTAAATGTGAAGTATGTAAATATTAAACTTGATAAGATGATCAATCATTGTAACCACAGAAGTGATTGAAAGGTGTATAGCAACATGACAAATGCCTTGTTGATTATTCTGAACTGTGATTCAAAACAAATTAATAATATCCCAGAGCTCGTAGAAGATGGTGGGACGAGCTGGACAAAGCCAACGATCAGTGGTCCACATTAGCCCTGGATCGAAGCAACTAGAAGTCATGGGGAGAGGCATTTGCCAAGCAGTAGGATGACGCAGGCTATCAGTATCCCTTTTTATTTTCGTTCCTGTCATGGTATGACTGGATTAAATATTTTGTGCCCAGTTGAGTATGTGGCTACGTAAATCGCGGCGTATGTGACGTCTTTTAGGTCTTCTAAAGTACAAGTGGCACTTCGGACACTATGTACAGCAATTGAGACATCGTCTGGTCGTGAGCACCGCATTCACACTGTGTGTCGGAAGGATCTTTAAGTTTCGATTTCGCCGAATTATGTTTACAGTGGCCTACTTGAGGAAAATCCTAATATTCGTCAACAAAGGTACTTTAACCACTGTTAGGTTAGGACACATATTCTGTGAGAGGGAGGGACCTTAAATCCGTAATCCACTACGCGGGCTTAGTGCTGTATGATGGTTGGTGCATATCATAATAATCCATGTCTTCGAATTTGTGGATCTAGAACAACAATGTCGTTTTCTCGAATTTGTGGATCTAGAACCACAATATCATTTTCTTCTGGATTATGGGTCCGTACTGAAGCCGTCACTGCCTATATAAGCTACCACTGGAAAAATCTAGACTTGATACAGTACCAATTTAAACACTAAAGTCAAAGTCATAAAGCGTCAATTTTATTGCTCTTTTATTATTCAATTTAAGACATTCCATTAGTCGATTATTTGAGGTCGATGATCTGCCAGCGCTCCCTTAACTAAAAATGTTTTATGTTCCACTAAGGTATGTCGAAAATGATTGATTTAAAACATTTTTCTCTGAACTTTATCTTGTTGCAGATAAATCGTTTTGTGGAATAGAAGTCATGCAATTTGAATAAAACATTTTAAACTCTCAAGAGAACTCTCAAGAGAGGTACTTACCCTTTAGTTTGCAGCGTAGTTTATTGTATATTATATTTCATTGCCTTCTTTGTAGGAATGATATTTCAGTTATAGTTTCTATGAGTTGTTAGATTTTAGTTTGGAAATGAGCTACGTTAAAATGTTGGACAACTGTTACACGTTAAATGAGCGAATAAATGCTCATGTATGTGAATAAAAAATGCATTGTTTTCATGATATTTTTTGATACTTTAGATTAGTTTATTATTGGTTCTGATTACCTAATGTAGGTATGTATTTGGGCTCGTTTCCACAAAATTGTAAACCTTCACAAACCAGTCCACAATCGATTCATTTATTGTGCCTTTAGACTTGTGTATTACCTACCTTCCTGAAGTAAATAGTAACTATTCTCAACTTATTGCTGTGCCTTTTCCCAGTAAAGTAAGGATAGCTTCTCAGAAAAAACAAGGCACATAAATATTGTTGATTCCGGAGAACGTTCTGTGCAATCAAAAACTCTTTCTGACCCTGGTATCTCTGAGAAGCTATCCTTACTCTAACGAAACCCACGACAACTTTTCTCCACAAATATCTGCATTGAAGTAGAAAATAGGTATTATATTTCAAGTAGCTTACATACCGGGTGGAAGGTATGCCAACGCGAAAATAGTTATCACGTATTCAGTACATACGTACATAGTTCGTCGAAGAAATTATCGCCAGTTATTAAAAAAAAAACAAGGAACACCCGGATGGAACGAAGTTATTGTTATTATTTTTTATTATGTAAAAAAAAAAAAAATGTAGAAATGAAAATATCTGGCTTGCTTTCTATAAGAGAGAGAGACAGACAGAGAAACATGTGACGCCGCACAGCTTACAATAGCAAAAAGTGTCGTGACAACTTTTCGTAAGAATTTTTTCCGTCTAGCCTTTCACAACGCGCGATAAGGAACTTCGTTCCAAAAACTGTTTTTTACAAAAGTGCAATACCTACAGTCCTACACGGTTAAAATGCACGCAACTCATTCTTTTTTTAAATAACTGATCGACCAGATTAAGAATGAGTAGACCTACCTCTTTTCCTAAATAATCATGGGCAAATTTTCAGGGTCTGTATATTGGTCATTACATCACCGAAAAATCGAGTCGAGTCGTGAATCAGTCGCCGAACATTAAAGATTCCGAAAACTAATTATTCTTATTCTGTGATAAATTACGGAGATGGTCAGGCAATATTGGATTTCCCTTCAAACCAAAACTGTTTAAAACGAAAGAGATTAGAGACATCCAACGCGAAATGGACTACCCAATGAAATGGATATTATTGACTTTTTCTTTTTAGCTGCTTTCGTTCGAAAAGGATCCAGTTCCGGTTCCGGGTATCGGGTATCGGGGCAGTTCATTTATACGGCTTAAATGGAATGCTCTTGGTCGAACCATTTTTCATGAAAGCTAGAATTGGTGAGATTTTTAAAAGCACCAAGGTCGATTTTTCTCCAAATGAAGTGTTGGTAGTGGGGATAGCTCTTTCGGTATTGGGATTAAAAATACGTTTGCGATGTACTCTAAGTAGATTGACATGGTGATGTCATATATAAGTTGGACCTACTACTCTTTGATCTTAAATTACTTTAACTAAACCTTAAATAATAATAAAAAATTGAAGTTAGTTTGCTCAGTGAACTCTTTTTGATAGCGAAACATAACACAAACATATAACATCACGCCTGTAATCCCCGAAGGATTAGGCAGAGGTGTACCTAATAGTACACCCACATTTCGGCAGTATAGCGAAACATAATTTTTATTCTCACAATGAACACACAGCTCTAACAGCTTTTTAATAAATACATATGAAAGTATACTTACATAATACGGTAGGTACTTCTATCAAAAAGTAATTACTTTTTATTGTTCTCTGTGGATTTCATACAAAATAATTAAAAATCCAGATACTATTACAAAATCCAATTTGATAAGAGAAGTCATCATCATCTGCCTAGCCTTTTCCCAACTATGTTGGGGTCGGCTTCCAGTCTAACCGGATGCAGCTGAATACCAGTATTTTACATGGAGCGACTGCCTATCTGACCTCCACAACCCAGTTAATACTAGGTAATACGATACCCTTTGGTAAGACTGGTTGTCAGACTTTCAGTTCACTGACTTCCTGTAACAACTGCCAAAGATCTATATATGGCAGCCGGGACCAACAGCTGAACGTGCTTTCCGAGGCACGGAGGAAACTTGGTGTGTAATGGGCAGTCACCCATCCACAGACCAACCTAGGCAAGCGCGGCTTAACCTAAAGATCGACCCGAGTGGCAGTTATTATTAAACCACGAGCTCCTCTGAAAAGAGAAGTAATACTTTATAATAATTTCACACGTACGAATGTCGCGATCAACAGCTAGTATTAACATAATAACAACATCGTTAGGACGTGACTGGTCCTGACCCATTCTGTGTAATTCGCGTTACCCTAAGCAAATGTTGAACTGTATTGACCTCGCTGTTTGTTAGGCTTCATTGATCTCTTCCTGTGCGCCAGCCCTGTACAGCGACTGGAGTGACAATCAATGATAAATATGACATTGATAGCAAACTTGGATGTTCCACTAAATATATTGGGTCTTTATTAAAACTGTGGAATATCTGTGTACAGGTAAACCATAAAGGAATGCCCTTAGTTAATCTGCGTGTTTAAGAATTAACATGAACTTCTCGCTTCAGAATAACCTCTAAAGAGGCAAAGCTATTAAAATGTGTATTGCAAAAAAGAAAAATCATGCAAATTCCATAAGTTTTTCTCGATTTATAAGAAAAAAAACGCACCGAAAGTTTATTAATTGATAAGGATTATATCATTGTTATGTACAACATTGTCTTAAGCAGTCAGAGAAAACATTTGAATTTTAATTTATGAAGCATTTTAATTAAAACAGGTTTTCAAAAGAATTTCATTAGTGCCTTTACTGAAATTCTTCCTACTCGCATCACAAGCGTATGAATAAAGGAGTTTGAAGATTATTGCATGAATCCTGGCCTGCCCCACTTCCACCATTTTATTTTATTTAAAAAATGGTGGGTAAGCATAAATCTGCAGTAATCGATAGCTGAAAGTTTGTTTGTATTGATACAAACAAACTTTGCATGGGACAGAATCTTCTAATATTACGTTTTTGAATTATGTTTTACTCCTCCGCTATTCTTTTCTGATTAATTTCGTTGCGGGATCCAAGACAGTTAAATCGTTTCTCTGGGACTTCGTCGAGCTTCATTGTCTCGGTGCTTTTCTTGTGGTCGCACTGTTGATTCTGGCTAACAGGAGTTACAGTGGTTTGGGAATAGTGTGGCGGGCTTGTCCCATTTAAAAAAAAAAAAGGGTTTTGATATAGAGGTATAAGAAACTTTTATCACTTCAAAACAAAGCTAATTAGGTACAGCAAAAACGAATGAAAAAACTTTAAATTATTTAATCACTTCAAAACAATGCTAATTACAGCAAAAACTATTCACTTTAAATTACTAACAAGAAATGGAAAATATCAAATCACAATAAAAAAATGCTCAACGATCAAGACAAATTTGAACTAAATCGAAATCCCATTCAATCGCGTCGCGAGCTATCGTTTCATATACGTTGTATCAGTGGCCGATATTTTAAATCTATACTAATATTATAAAGCTGAAGAGTTTGTTTGTTTGTTTGTTTGAACGGGGTAAACTCAGGGACTACTGGTTGGAATTGAAAAATTCTTATATTGTTGGATAGTCCATTTATCGAGGAAGGCTTTAGGCTATATAACATCACGCCACAATCAATAGGAGCGGAGCATAAATGAGAAATGTTGCAAAAACGGAAAAAGATATTCCTTTTTGAGAGCTTCCGTTGCGTGCGCTGTGAAAACGGTTTAAGTTACGTAAATATCATGTATCAAGGAATTGTTCCTCTTTAAAAGTTCTAAAAAAAAGTCCGAGACAGCATAATGTTTATCTTTTACAATTGACTCACTGTAACCATTTTTTTATATTAAATTGTTAGGTTAAAAAGAATTATATTTTGCGAGGCTAATTTAACCCATATGGTATTAATCTATATCTAAATAAATGTGTTTGTTAGCTCGGAAATTTAATATAGAATATTTGTGCCCTTTACTCTATACAGTTTAAACAAATATCTTAAAAGATATCGCAATGTAAAAATATACGGGCGACAAAATAATTAGCGCGTGGCAGTCATTCGGTCCGGTGCGGTAGGTACGTGGGGATTCTGGCCTCTGGGGGCTCCGGAGAAATTCAAATTCAAAATATTTACTGCACCATACTGTTTATAAGTACAAGGTGTTACCGTATATTAAACAGTAAGAGATACCTATAGTAATTGTTACTTTAACAATATAATCGAAGTCAATCTAAACTAATAGGTATTTTATAGAGGAAAGGTAAGATTTTTTGTTTGTTACGAGTACGATATAGCTCAATTTAATAAGTTGGATAGTCGATTTATCTAGAAAGGTTATATGCTATATTATGTGTTGCAGACGAAGTTGCGTGGGTCAGCTAGTATAAAATAAAATGGCGAAAGTTAGGCCGGGCAAATAATCCGAAGCCCTTTGTGGAGCAATATAATATAACTACATACTTACTGATCCATTTTAACTTAACGCTAATGTTTCCAAAAGATTGAGCTATATGTATGGTAGAGTCAACAGTTGCATTACAAAAATCACCCTTACACCTAACCACGTAAGATCACTACCAATGTAAAATTGTCGCCACAACTGTACTTTTCTTTCACCAGTTACGTTTACCTAAGTCCAATTTAGTGTTTTTATCTAGACGGTTATTTTTAAACCCAGTTTAATGTAGTTTTATTGCCTGCCGACCTTAATTTAAATTTCCATATGCTACCTGACTAATGAAGGACTATTTTTGTTCACTAACGTTTCGGTATTAATTAAAGAATAATTGTAGGTACTTTTGGTCTGTATAATATAGACTCTAGCCTGCAATAAAACAAGCTGGCTGTATAAATTATACGTGAAACCTAACCCTTGTTATGTCATCACGATTGTTATTGTGTTTTGTACATTGGTTAATTAACATAACATGGTTAGGCAGAGGAGCAGCTATAGTTAATGCCTATTTTGCTAGAAATATATAACACGTTCAGTGCCCAGCTAAAACGCTGAACTTTATTGGTGGCGAAAAAAAAATTGGTTATGCCATTATACTAGGAAAGGCTCTAGTGGCCAAAAATAAAACCAGAACAAAATCCTCCGCCATTTTATGACTCGTATATAACTGACAGGAACCATCACGCGAGGTCGCGTGAACAGCAGCTGCATAACGGGCCTCTTTACGGGACGTCGCATGAACGGCAGCTGTATAATGGCCCATTTCACGCGACGGCGCGACGTTTCCGAGTCCAAGGAAAATAATTCTTCAGTTTCCTTTAGGCTCGAAGATCATTGTATGGGTTTTAAACTCATCTAAGCTTGGTGTATTGAAGCAGCGGGTTGTTCGAAAGAGATACCGCGACCCCGGACACAAAGGGCTAAAAATGAACGTGGGTGTTGTTTAGTCAGTAGAAGTATGACACCCAGAGCGGTAGGAGTCATTAAATTTGATGGTTTCCCACACTAAAAAAAAAAGACTTCTGCTAATTATAATAGATCATAGCGCGGCAAACGCAACGTCACGTCACGTCATAGAAAAGCTTGCGAATACGTGTGGACGCATATCCGTCCATTTTAACGCCTTACGTTGCTCTCAAATCGTGCAATGACAAACATTACCCACTTGTGTCAATCTATTACAATTCACACGTGTTCACTATGCCAGTAATAAAATTAAGTCCATTTTGGACCAAATTATAACCATTTGACAGTTAATGGATGGACACTATGATAGCACATTTAAAAAGATACGCAGTAGCCCAGCAGAAGTTACATTTAAAATATTCTTTTTTGCTTCGATCTTCAAGGAACGGTCGTGGTACCGATTAGTTTTTTGCGTCCGATTGATTTTTTGTCGTAGCGTAGCTTGATGAGTTCAGTTCAGAAAACCGTTTTATACTTAAAAAGACACCACGATTTCTACTCATGATAATCACGATTTATTGTGTTAAATAATAAAACTGTACTATTATTCATACTGAAAACGGGATATTTACCATGTTTACTGATTGTTTTGAGTTCCCGATATTTCGGCGCAACAATCAGTAAACATGGCAAATATCCCGTTTTCAGTATGAATAATAGTGCTAGTGACCATGTCAGTTTAAAATCTTATAATAAAACTGTATCTTCCGATTCAATAAATAACTAGACTTGTTATTGTTGTGTATTCAGAATTATTTTAGGGGCAGTAATTAAATACGAAGTACCTTCATTACATAGAGTAGAGGCCCAGACCTACCCAATTTTCTGATTTTATTCGGTACCAAAATTATTCACGAGCCCTTATGACGGATATTTATTAAAGTAATCATAGGTATATTAATCGTTAATTGGATTAGATATAAATATGTATCTACGATCTGATCGAATATATATAAGATCTGGCTTATTTATTCAAAAGATTTGATTTGAAGACAAAAAATGTAATCATAATATCGATAGGAACCTTATTACAATTTATTTCTGCACGCAATGATTCGACTTATTGGTAAAAGCTTCGAGGCAAATGTTAAATGTAATCTATATCACTGAAACAAATAAGTTGATACCTGTCGAAGCTTAGTTAGCATATTTCCAAATTGTGACGATAAAATAAAATATGGAGCCAACATTGCGAGCATCTTAATTTAATTTTCACATTGATTACGTGAAGTTTTAAGAGGATAACACGTAATCTGTAAGTGTACATGTTATAATACATTTAGTCAAGAAATAGCACGTTCTCTCTGATATAAGAGGTTGGTAAACAGAGCGGTAGTGAGCGGCTCATAGATTCCAAACAGTTTGACGTTGTCTTAATAGACATCTGCTAAACCGAAGGGTTTCTCCCATGCGGCTGTAATTTCACCGACACTATCCCAGCGTCTAAGATGAAATACGTGTATGGGTACTCTTGTTCTAGTATAAACTTCCATTTTCAGTAAATAGACAGCACTGTAAGTTTTTACACTGACATGATAAATAGTAAGCATCCTGTTACTAGTGTTAATAATAGACAGCACTGCTAGTACAAAAGAAATGTCTTCGAAAGTTTATTTTATTAATTGTGCAAAGTAGCATTTAGTGACATTTTCTGTTATACTCTTAATATTATATCATACTGTGTGTTTACGACTACTGTAGGTTAACCAATTGCCCGACTTTTATTATAAAAGGTAAGGCAGGTCCGCTGGAAGAAATTTCTTAAGAAATAAGCAGTACCTTTGTGCTCTTCTATTTTTATGTTTTTTTTTCCTTTTTTGTATTTTGTGTGTACATAAATAAATAAATATAATATTTTTTTAATAAAGCCCCACTCTAGGGTTTATTCCGGTGTCGTGGGCACTTAAACTTACACAAACAGCTTAAGTTTAAGTAGACAAACTTTATGTAGATTTATAGATACATGGCATTATTTCAGCATTTGTAATCAGCAGGGGCGGTAAACTTGTCGGACAGGCTGTCATTTGCAAGATGATGACGTCAAACCGTGTGACGTAATAGCTCTTATTCTTATCGTTGTTCACTTCGTCTTGCTTCCTTAAAATGGCCTTATCTGTCTCTGACACCATATCCATCTATTAGAACGTCCCGATATAATCGATTTCATCCCTCTCTTGACACACTAATCTGGTTCTTTTCCTTGTACCTATATAGGATGAAAAATTACCGTATAATAAGTTCCTCAAGTGACCATCAGTGATGAATATGAAAATAATATGTTTGATATTTCAAGCTTCGTCACTATTTTCATTTCCTCAGGATCACCATGAAACAGGTGGCCCTATAGTCTGACAACCAGTTTAACCGAGGGGTATCATTTTCACTGGATAGTGATACCACAAAGTGTTGACTAACTGGATTGTGGAGGTCAGATAGGCAGTCGCTCCATGTTAAATACTAGTATTTAGCTACATCCGGTAACACTGTAAGTCGATCACAATAAGGTTGGAAAAACGCTAGGCAGATGATGAGGATTATCATCAAACATCTCAATGGTCACTATATAATAGGGTAGTTAATTTAAAAAATCTGATTAGTCCTTTAGATAAATTTTCAAAAAATATTGGACTAGTATTTTTTCTTTGAAAAGGGATATTATAAATTGCATATCAAATAAATAATCGCCTATCAATACATACTCATCATTTATATTCTTTTTTACATCAAATAACTTACTTCACTACAAATAAACTAAATGTTTAACAAAACTCAAACTGCAGATAATTCGAAATTATACATCAATATGACATTACTATTTTCCTCATAATGCAATACAGTTAAATTTATTTTTGTACAAAAATACTACATACATAGCATAAATACTGACTGCACAGTAAATTTTCCATATTTCATAGCAAAATAACTATCCCAGTCGCATATTAACCAGTAAGTACAACAAAACCTGTTCATCATATTTGTCTTAATTTTCAAGAAGCCATGCTCGGCAAATTTAATGATTAAAAAAATCCTGTCACATTGCATTATTTCTAAAAGCAGAACAAATTAACTGAAAAAGGTTCGCGGCTTCGCGCACTTTTTCGTCACTAATGGGCGGCATGGGCACCGGGCCGTAGGCCGACGAATGAGGCCGGCGGAGGCCCGGCACTTCGGGGACAGACGATATTAGTGTTATTTAATAAGCGAGCGAAGCGAGCGCGCGTCACTTCGCCGTTGTCGGGTAAAAAATAACCACCATGCTGAGTTATATTTAGAGTGGCTCAGATAGAACTTAACAAGTCGCTAAGATAGGAATACTTAGATGCTCGTTAATTGTGGCTTACTTAGTAATTTAGAAGGCAATGTAGATTTTTAGAGGCGAAAACGGTTTAATTAGCACCCAATTTTATATTTTTTTTTGCTGATCTCATTATGTGGTAATTAATAAATAATAAGAAGACTGTGACTAATAAAATGCTGTTTTATTTAGAAAAACTGCTGTAAATAATATAAAAATAGAAGCTATATTTAAAAGAAAAAGAGTTAACATGTATAATGTGCATTAAGATTATTAGCTGTGTATTGATGAAAAAGCTTTTGCTTTAGGAAAAATCGCTGTACGCTGCGAAAATAAATTGTGGTGTATTTAGTGATATTTTGAGTTGAATATTTTGCTGTGCAATCAGTAATTTTGATGGGAATTCGGAATCTTATTGCATAGAAAAAGGATATTTTTTGATTTGCGTTTAAATACTACCCCTTTGAAAACTCGTGTGACGTCATATTCTAAGACATTAGAATAACATTTTTTACCGGTGAGTGACGTCACAACCCCCACTCAAATCTTTGACGCGTTTTATCTTCGTCAATTTTTATTGATTTGATAAAACAAAAAATACGTATCCATTATTTTTCGATAGTCTAACAGACGCACTAATTAGAATCATATTTTATTTACTGCCGGTTTCTGAATTGAGTATTTGAAGTTGAATACGTCTCAATCTATACTTAAGTACTACTTAAACATTTTTCCGTTTCTGAATTGAGTTTTTTTAAACTCTGATCAAGATTTGAGTAATCTGTCATCATTTATTCAAATTTGACAGAAAGCATGCTTAACTCATGCTTAAGACCAACACTTGCGTTTCTGAAATGAGAAAAACGTGTTTGACTATACTCAAAGCATTATCAACGTCAAGATAAGTAGTTGAACGTTGATACACCAATTTCGGCTACTCAAACTGTGCTCAGTATTATTATCTAGTGATTTTGATCGAAATGAGTTACGACGATACTTCCCTGTCATCTCTGGAGATGCCTCAACGCAGACAACCGCGCCTAAGAAGAATAGCAAGACATAGCCTTTTTTTTTTTTTTTTGGGGGTGGGAAATCATCAAATAGCCCCTCCCGCTCTTGGGCAGAGCGAAAGGGAGTGTCAGACTTCTACTGACTAAAAACCACCCATGTTCCTTCTTAGCCCTTCATGTCGAGGCCGCGGTATCCCTTGCGAACAACCCGCAGCCTCGACAGGCGTTGGCCCTTGCGGGCCCCTTCCATGTTGCTGACATCTCTTTGAGGCGCGCGTGGAACACGAACCTTTTCTTGCACGATGCTTAATCTATATATATAAAAATGAAACCCGTTTTCCGTTGTCACGACTTGGCATGAAAACGGCTTGACCGATTTGGCTGATTTTTTTTTTTAAATGTTCGTTGAAGTTCAAGGATGGTTCTTACGGCGAGAAAAAATCGAATAATGGCCGGAAAAGCCCTAAAAACAGCCCTTTTCTTTTTCCCATACAAACGTTTTCTAACTAAAACGTAAAATCAATTTGAGCTTTAATACCGTACCTATAAAGTTCAAGTGTTAGTGGAGAGGTTCCGGGAAGGCAAAACAATTGAGTGACGTTCAGTTGTTCAGTCAACGAATGACAACTTCAAACAGACCATACGACATTATCACAATAATCACAAATAATTACTGTTTCTTTCCCAATAGAAAAACGATTTTTCAAATGGTGTTTGCGTATAATATAAAAATTAATTGCTGTTAGTTAGTCGCGCTAAAACTAGAGAACGGCTAGACCGATTTGTCTAATTTTGGTTTTGAAACATTTGTGGCAGTCCAGAGAAGGTGAGAAATTAGTAGTATGTAGGTAGGTAGGTAGGTAATAGGTAGGTGGTAGGTAGTTGGTACGTAGGCAGGTAAAAGGGCATTGCAACGCACGCGGGGTACAGCTATATATTATATAAAAATGAATAGCTGTTCGTTAGTCTCGCTAAAACTCGAGAACGGCTGGACCGATTTGGCTAATTATAGTGTTGAATTATTCGTGGAAGTCCAGGGAAGGTTTAAAAGGTGAGAAAGTGGTAGGTAGGTAGGCAGGGTAGTAGGTAGAGTAGTAGGTAGGGTAGTAAGTAGGATAGTAGAGTAGGTAGGGTAGTCGGTAGAGTAGTAGGTAGGGTAGTAGGTAGGTCGGGTAGTAGGTAGGTAGGGTAGTAGGTAGGTAGGTAGGGTAGTAGGTAGGTAGGGTAGTAGGTAGGTAGGTAGGGTAGTAGGTAGGTAGGGTAGTAGGTAGGTAGGGTAGGAGGTAGTAGGTAGGTAGGTATTAGGTAGGTAGGGTAGGAGGTAGTAGGTAGGTAGTTGGTACACAGGCAGGTAGGGTAGGAAAAAGGGCATTGCAACGCATGCCGGGAACAGCTAGTATTATTATAAAAATGTTTAAGCATTGTTTCATCCCTAGGCCCAGTCATGAGCCACGAGACTATTATAATCTTTAGCAATGGACTTCCAGGCTTCCTGTTTCTTTTGAATATAGTAAGCCTCTGTCCTTTTGCACTCTATTACATTTTGGTATCTGAAGCAATAATAATCATAAAGATCTGAATACTTATATAATGTGTAACTGTATCCAATGATAAGCATAAAATTATAAAATAAGGTAGACATTATAAGCTAATAGGTACTGTTTACTTTGCTATTATTGAAAGAAGATTTTCTTTCTCCTCTAAAGTATAGTTTGGCGATCTCTTTTTCTTATCTTTATCCATTTTAATGAGTAGGTACAATGGGAAGTTTAAAGAAAAATATTATCAGAATTCCAATAAAACTTGTGTCTATTTACTCACTAGCACTCTAGCAGTTGACTTGACAAATTGACAATGACATTCACCGATTCACGATTCGGTTCATGCAAAGACGTCAAATATGAAATTGCTAAAATGTCCATAATGCAGTTTTAATAACATAAATTTGTTAATGTTAACGCTGTTATTTAAAATTAGTTTACTTTGTAAGTCTGTTTTAAATTTATAAGAATAAAATAATTTAATATTATGAGTTTTGGAAAAGCACCGGTTTTTTAATGGGAATTGGAACGTGTTAGCTTTGATCAGGAATACTTAAGTAAATGATCAGTTGATTAGGGTTTGACGACAATCGATTTTAACTTGTGAAACGTAAAAAACTTAAGCATATACTTGTCTATTTGAGAATACTCAGTTGAGATTTGCTACTTTTCTCAAATCAGAAACCGGCAGTTAGTCAGTAAACATCTCTATTGTATGTATGGTAAGTATAGTTTATTAAATTTTTGGATGTAGAGAGCATTTTGATATCTTCGAAACTACTGATACGATGGTGCCTGCCTCGTTGATTGTGGTCGCAAGTGCGACAGCTGAGCGTGAAGGCCTGGGTTCGATTCCTTGGTCCGGTTAAGTATTATTGGATTTTTCCATAAGCAATTTCTCAGTAGCAGCTATGAGTCTAGATTTTGCCCGGCAATAGATTCGCCTCCTATTACATGGGACTTTATCTTAACTGGCGAAATGTGGGTGTAGGTACTGATGCGTATACCTGTACCCAAAGACGTTATATTCTCAATGCCTGTACCTAACCCTTCTAGGATTGGAAGCGGGATGGGAGTTATCACACTTGTTATCATTATCAGCTGCCCAACCTAACTAATCCCTTAGTCGATTTACGACCTAGATGGGGTTAGTAAAGGGGTGACGCATAGCTTCAGACTTGCACGCTACACAAAACAAACATTAATCCAATAAGATATACTTACATCGTGTAGACAGATTCTAGTTTAATGGATGGATGGTGTTTTGGTTTTTACCCGACTGCGGCGAAGCCCAAAAGGAGGGTTATTTAAAGGCTAAATAATAACAGAAGCACGGGGTCGATCTTCATTCAAGGTTAAGCCACGCTCGATAAGACTCTCACTCTGTCTCTCTAGCCTAGACTGTCTCTCTGTTGTCTAGACCCTCTCTCTCTCTTGATCTGTGGATGGGTGATCAACATTACTTGCCGCGTATCCTCAATGCTGCAAAAGCACTTTAAGCGGTTGGTACCGGCTGTCATTTGTAAAACTTTGATCACTGTTACCACAGTCCTACCTACCAGTAGGCGGTCCAAAGTCAGACAACCAGTCTTACTAAAAGCTACCGTATTTCCCAGTACCAACTGGGTTGTGGAGGTCCCATAGGCAGTCGCTCCATATAAAATACTGGTATTCAGCTGCATCCAGTAATCCTGGAAGCTGACCCCAATACATTTGGGAAAAAGGCTAGGCAGATGATGATGTGCAGACAGTTGCTAGTTTCAACGCTATATTAAACTGTCCAAACTCTTGTGGTCATTAATTACAAGTTAAAGATAAAACTCCATTAAACCCCAATACTGCTGAGAGCGGGTCAAATTGACCTCCAACTTTATTTGGTGCTCAGCCAATTTCATCGACCTAGAAAACTTTTTTGTCCTTTTGGAATAGACGATCAAAAACAAGAAAACAGTTCAAAAATATTAGCCATTCGTCTCTATCTAGTCTGTAGAGTAGAAAACAAGTGGATTATTAAACCCGGTCGGAGTACCACGTGATGTTTGGTCTCTCTAAAGGCTTATCTACTTTTGAAATAAATAATGTCACTATTTATTCAGGTTTTATCTGTACTCAACTGGACACCGACTCCAAACTTAGTTTCTTATTTTACCCGTGTATTTCGTATCAATGTATTTAAGTGTACATACACTGACCAGAATTTCAAACGGTATCGTATTGACCAAAGCTTACTGGGTTGTGGAGGTCAGATAGGCAGAACTAATACTAGTATTCAGCTGCTTCCGGTTAGACTGTGAATAATCTTTAAGTGTACGTTGCAATATGGAGTTGCATTAAAAATAAATAACAACTTGGGTCTAGTTACGTAGACGTACGAATAAATTAGCTTATCTTTACTTTTTATGCCATTTTAACCAACTCCGGAAAAATAGATTTACGTGATTCTTGTTTATTTGGCAGAGGAAGCTCGCGTGGTGGTCCCATAAAACATTTATTGACTTTGTTTGAACAGTTTACGAGTTAGTTCCTATAAATACGAATGGATTTGTTCTATGTTAATGCCATGATGATAATATTATAATAGCTTCTAGCGTTACAATGTAAGTGTTGTCACTTACATTGTAACGCTAGAAATGATACGTATATCTCCCAAAAAATATTGTTATTTTTTGGAAGATATACGTATCACAACTAAAAAAGGCTCAATTAATAAACTATGCAAATAAAACCGACTATAAACAATATATGTAAAGAAGATTTAACAATTTTTTAAATTCGTCATTATTGTCTATACAGGTACGTGGCGATAGTGAAGCCTCTACAGCATAGACTGAGTCGCCGAGTTGCGCGTGCGGCGCTCTTCACCGTGTGGTGCGCAAGCGCATTGCTTGCGCTTCCCAGTCTCCTCTACTCTGACACTTATAAGAAACAGTAAGTAAATTCTGTAACACATAATGTAACATCACACCTGTAATCCTTTATTGGTTAGGCAGAGGTGTACCCATTATAACACCCACATTTCACCAGATATCAACCGGGCACAAATCCAGACTTCGTGGATGCTACTAGGGAATTCCTGATGGAAAAAATCCAATATCAGTTTGCCTGGCCTCGGAATCGACACCACACTCTGTATGTTTCTGTTAAAATGAAATAAGGCCTACTAAGTAGCCATAGCGTTTGAAGTGTTTAGGGTTCGGACAAAAAAATACTAATTAGTCCGTCAGATAGATTTCGAAAAAATATTGAACACATATTTTTTATTTTTTCACGTAAGCAAATCATGAATACGATATTACAGCGCTTCGAGAACTCGTGTGACGTCACATGTTAGTACATTTTTTACCTACAAGTGACGTTTCAAGCCCCCACTCACGATCTTTGACGAGTTTTATCTTCGTCAATTTTTATTATTAAATAAAACAAAAAACACGTATCCAATATTTTTCGATAATCTAACTGACAGACTAAACAGAATCGTATTTTTTGAGTCAGTCCGATCCCCTATTACATGACTGCCCAAAAAAAAGAGTGTTATATTTTTAGCGTTCATGTATGAAAGTTTGTGTGTGAGTGTCTTTATTTCACCATAACTTGTAAATGCCTGAACCGTTGTTGATGTATGTGGTTTTAGAACTATATAGGTACGCACGAAGATCAATCAATCCATGCTTAACCGTATCGTACAATGGTACGCTAAGCTCATACAAATCGAGGTCAGGGTATAGGCAGAAGTATCAGCGTGTATACTCCATGATTGGCATAGGTACAAGATGGGATGAATCCCATGTTAAAGTAAAATCAATAACTTCAACTAAATCTAAGTTTTTGGTAGCATATAATACCAATCTAATTCGTTTTCACAAAGTAGGTTTCTATCAAACTAGAGGACCTAGACGGTCAAGTTTTCTCCCGAAGTTTCGCAATCGAGTTGTCTAAGATTAACTTACTTAGAAAGTAAAGTAGTAAAATCTTTAAGTTAGATTTTGGAGCGTAGTCTTAATTCCCATGCTCTTGAATATTTATTTATTTCAATACTCAATACTTTATTGTATTCCACATGTAAACTTAGGTGGTAAACTTATAATTAGATCACATGGACCCTGTCGGGCACAACACAATAATTATAACATAGTAGGTAGGTACTTTCTAAGATAAATTAAAGGTATAAAATAGTTAATAAATTAAACACTAAACACTATTTAAACTTCATGTACAATAATGGTACATATTATGCGGACTTAACGCCACAAGGCATTTCCACAAATCAACCTTTGGGTTAAATAGGACAACATTGTGATAGGGTACAAAATTATATCTAAAAATTATATCGAAAACGTATATTCTACGGAAATATTGCACAGGTGTGAAACTTACGTAGGGTAGGTAATAAACGTTATTCGATGATTATAGATGACTCATCGATATGGCTATACCCAAAGCGCCTGGCTAAATTCTGGATTCTACACACCTGCTCTAACTATAAATAAAGGTATTAAGACATAACAAAGACCGCTACTCAGCCAAACATAGACTTTATTAACAAACGACCTTTCCAGAATATATAAATAATCGAGTGATTCGACCGATCTCTATTTACCAAAGAGAGTTTCATATGATAATACATTTTGTTTTATTTCTCTTCTACAAATAAAATAAAGACAATCAGTACTTAAAATCTAACATATTTATACAGGAAAAAAGTATTTTATTTGTGGGAGACTGGCGCCTAAATTAAGCCGTTGCCCTTTATTTCAGGACACCAGGTTCCCCCCACCAAGATATTTATTTGAATGTACAACAGAAGTGGTGCCAAAGATTGCAATATATTGGAACGAAGTTCCTTATCGCGCGTTGTGAAAGGGGGCTAGACGGAAAAAATTCTTACGAAAAGTTGTCACGACACTTTTTTGGTATAGTAAGCTATTGTAAGCTGTGCGGCGTCGCATGTTTCTCTGTCTGTCTCTCTCTCTCTTATAGAAAGCAAGCCAGATATTTTCATTTCTACATTTCTTTTTTTTTTTTTTTACATAATAAAAAATAATAACAATAACTTCGTTCCATCCGGGTGTTCCTTGACACCTCTCAAGTTTTTTTATAATATGGATTAGAATTTTTGAACTACATAGACGGGCAAATGTAATTAAGGTATAGTATAAGAGTAAACCATAGAAATATAATCTATACATATAATAAATCTGTAGAGAAATCGTTTTTGTACATCGAAAATATTAAAAAAAAAAATTGTCAGGGTATTAAAGTATAACCAACAGAACACATTTCCATCATTTTTGGAATTTTTGTCTGTTTGTCTGTTTCGATGACTAAGCATCACGTCAAATTTACGAAACGAATGTAGGTAACTTTTATACATAAATATTGTGCGTAACTTGGGCTATTACTTAGTCTTTGTTTCATCGTAATCGATGCTCTCTATCAAAAGATATATGAATTTATAGTTTTCAAGAAGAACTTATCGTTATGGTCAAGAATGAGACAAGCAACGACATCTATTGAACGAATATGGTACTTATTACTAAATGCCTTCACAAGATAACTTTAAAAAAGTTATGATAGCAAAAGGTACGTAGATATAAGTCTAAATGACGCTGCTTTCAAAATCTACATAGCCTAAACCTTATAGTGTTTGATCGCTCTTTTTTAGCAGTTTATCTTCGTCTTCGACAGATGGCGTTATTCATTTGATGTCATTTTCTGAACCGCGGTGATAATAAACATACACACATTATGTTTCGTGAATAGTCAACAAATAAAGATTTACCAATTACACAGTATTAAAATACTATTTTTAGAAACTAAATTAAAATTAGATAAAACCCAAGACATATTTTTTTTTGTACCGTGTGGGAATCGAACCTGCGACACGCAGTGCTACTGTTAATCGTCCAGCCATTGCGCCAACCATGTCGTCATACAGATGTGGTGTGTTGTTAGCCCTATGTGTCGAGGCCGCGGTATCTCTTTCGAACAACCCGCAGCCCCAACGGGCGTCGGTCCTTGGGGGCCCCTTCAATGTTGCTGACATCTCTTTGAGACGCGCGTGGAACACGAACACGCCTCCATCGTCATAGGACGGACGAACGATTAACTAGCCCGTTACTCACCGTTCACAGGCCCGCGCCTACGGTGGCCGGAAGCCATCACGTGGCCCCCGATGCCCGGAGCGTCTCCCGCGGCGGCTGGGACGAGAGGTTGTCTCCCTCTCACGTTCCGCCACCTCTTTCGCTAGCATTACTGCTTCGCAGAAGGAGGTGGCGGCCATTTCAGATTCGATGTCCCAGATTCGGTACAGGTACCCTCTCGAAACACCCTCTAATCCCCCCTTTTTTTTGTGGTTCGTAAGCTATCAAATGACTCATCCCGCTCTGGGCGGAGCGGAAGAAAGTGTCAGACTTCTACTGACTAAAAACCACCCACGTTCCTTCTTAGCCCTTTGTGTTTCGGGGCCATGGTATCTCTTGCGGACAACCCTCAGCCCCGGCAGACGTCCCTTTGGGGCCCTTTAATTGTTGCTGACATATCTTTGAGGCGCGCGTGGAACACGAACGCGCCAACGACAATCTGTCTGCCTGTCGACTATAATGTACCTGTTTCAAATTTCTTCAAGATCCGTTCGGCCGTTCTGACGTGGTTGATTAACAAACACCCATCCATCTAAACTTTAGTATTAGACATAGTCAGTACTTTGCATTACTCTCTTCTTATTTTCTACAGCGTCAGTAAGTTAACGCAGGGCAATGATTAAATGTACTTTTATCTAAGTGACGCATTTTAGTTTCCGACAAGCACGCGAACGAAGTCGCGGGCACAGCTAGTTTATTATATGTATGGAGTAAACGATATTCAGAAAGTAATTTTGTGTCATGGTTTACGCCAATTTACAGAGACTGAAGATCAGCCACATCATAATTACGCCTTGTAATCTCAGAAGGGTTGGCAGAGGTTTACCTAACAAGTGCACCCACCTAAATTTCGACAGTTACTCGTATGTTTAAGCCTTCTGACAAAAAACCTAATGGAAAATAAAATAAGTGCTACTTTATTTTCCATGAAAAATTTTGCCTGAGTCGGGAATCGAACTCTCTTTACTCATTATTGAAATAATACTTAGATACTTTGACTCTAACTCTCTCTCTCTTTCTCTCTATAAATGATGAAAGAAAAAACGGTATTCTCCCATACTTTTTGAATTTTTAAGTTGTGTTTAAGGAAAGGGATTTCGATTAAATGGCCTGCCTAATTTTCATCACCTATCAATATCTGATATCAATACAAACAAGTATTTTGAGAGAAAAAATATTCTAAAGCGTCACATTTCCCAGCTTATAAGCTAGGTTTTATGCATGGCTATTATTATTATAGCTAGCTTATAATTGTCCCACTGCTGAGCAAAGGCCTCCCTCCATTCCTTCCAACGATCACGATTCTGTGCAACGTGTCTCCAATTCTCAAGGAAAACATCAGTTCGTCCCGTCATCTCCTTCATGGTCTGCCGCGACCCCGTGTCACTGTTACAGGTCACCAATCCTAAGTTTTACGGGCCCACAGCTCCTTCGGCATGGGATAAACATGATTGTCCTGCCCAGTCCCATTTAAATATGGCAGCCTTTTGAGCCACGTCAACAATTTGCGTTGTGGAGCGCAATGCAGCGTTTCAAACCCGATCGGTTAATTTTACACCTTAAGATAGCATGTTGGCAAACTTATTTTAAAAATAAAATTAAATAACGGAAGTCAAGCAAGGCAGGCTCCATACAAAAATCCTCCAACACTTTCGGGGGAGTTTTACGCTCTAAAATAATATTACACTAAGGACTAAACTTTCATAGTGTGACAAAATACGCTAACTTTACCCTACTAAATTATTTAACAACACCATTACCTGAGTTTCAGTGACCTTGGACTGGGTTTTGTCATAATCCTTTTTGTGGAATAGGTCAGTTCCACCATCGTCTGTTTGAAGATTGAGAACAGACTTGTTTTGTTGAGGCTTATGAAGAAAATATATAGCGTTATTATTCTAAGACAAATAGCTTTGTTCGCAGTATTAATCAGTAATAATAGCAGAGATCCACAACATATTAGAAACCTCAAATATCCTTTGGAGTACTTAATTATCATGACTAGAAAACTCAATCAAATCTGTCCCCTGGCTCTGGACATCTCGATGAGAACCCGAACCGAACGAAAACGTTTTTGGGAATCGAACCGCAAAATGAGTTATCGTGTAGTTCAGAATTAGGCTGGCTAGTGGCTAGATTTATAATTGCTACCAAATTAGTTTAGTAAAGCCTGAGTAATCATCAATCAAAACGTATAAAGTATTCCCAAAGGCATATAAAGAATTCCCAGGGTATTCGGCGGCAACGTTGGTGCAGTGGCTGAGCAATTGGACTGCTGCGCTGCGTGTCGCGGGTTCAATCCCCGCACGGAACAGATAGTTGTTTCGGGTCTGGGTGTCTTGTCTATGTTAGTTTATATGTTTGTAAACGCACTCACTTTACAGGAGAAATTCCTAGTGTGGGGCAACGTTTTTAGAAAAAAAAAAGATTCCAACCAATTGATACGCCCTAGTGTCATCAAATGATCACGTTTGACAATGACATTTATTTTGCTCACTCATCAGACTTATACTTGTAGGAACATTACAAAAACTAAAGTAAAGTAGTGTAATCGTTCCATAAAGGGTGTGCAAGTTCACTCTTCTCAATATAAACTCTTTTCGCGCGATCTCAGTATGGTGGCGTAACGGCACATTTAACGTTCTAAATCTTTTAGTATACCTAGCCTACTCGTAAACTTTGTGTCCTAGAAACTTAGTAGGTAACTATTCAGTTAATTTTCTAGACACCATCTTATAGTTACGTCGTGATCTTATATTATACAGAGTACACTGAATATTTTAGGAACTCCTGGCCTACAAAACCTGCGTGTAGGCTAGGAGCCTTAAATATAATTTTAGCCGTCGGTCGGTGGGAAGTCTCGGGGGCCATTTAACTGACACTGTTATACATCACGGTTAAGGTTTACTTAGTGAACGCAAAGCTTTAAAATGTGCTCCATTTAATCCTACCTCTGTAGGCAGGTGTTATCAAATTTTGTATGTTTGTAGTGTTTAAATTAAAATTTAAAACTGGAAACCTAATAGACTTTTGCTGTACTTGGAAAATATGACCGAAGGGTATAATGTCGAGGTCGAACCACAGAAAATTTAAATATTATTTTAATTATTATTACCTGTGTGTGAGTGTAATGTATCTGTGTTTGAACTTTAACAATTAACAGTTATTTTCCCGGTTAGAATGTGTTTTGTGATAAATCGGATCCTTTTCTCGACTACTCCTGAAACTGAATTTATTTTAAAAGAAAGATATTTTCAAGAAATTGCCCACTCATATTCACCGCGAATTCTCCTAAGAGCAAATAAAAGTTTGTTAATGTCAGCAATGAGGATGAGGAACAGCAGTGATAGTCTAGTAGTTTAGCCGTCATACGTCATTTTTTGGTGAAGTCGGTTTTTATATTTTGTTTAACATTTTTAATACACTTTTTTTAGTTTCAGTTCCATGTATGAGGGGATCGGTTTTAATTTATGAGCGAGAGATAAAGCAATCTTTGTATCTCGATACAAAGATTGCTAATTACACTTAGGTAGACCTATTGTTTTACAAACGTAAATGGTATAATTAAAGATAGCTTTATTCAAACACTTCATATAACCCCAATCTATTTAAGTCGCGAGTAAATAGGCTTCTTCTGGGTAAACTCGTTCCATCGTCGACCTCATCTCTGCCCTTAGGGCAAGATTGCGGTCAAGAGCAAGCCCATTCCAAATAATAAAAAAAAAACTAAACGAAGCCAATAAAAATGCTAATATTAACAATAAAACAATCATAAGAATCGAGCAGTTTTACTAAATTTTTATGTTTTTTTATTCAGCTTTAGAATTAGAATAAAACTATAAAAACACTACCGTATTGTAAAACACTACTGTTAAATATTTATATCTCTTCTCCGACTAGTCTATTATCTATTCTGTGGTTGTTCCCAAAAGCCGGTCCTAATTGCTTTGCACCACTCTAAGGCGAATTGAGCAGAAAGTGCCGATCACAACAGTACTGAAGTCGTTATAGTTTTCGATTAGTTGGCATTCTGTGACCGCAGCTTCGGGCTAATCGGATTATCACAGTTGGTTTAGTGAATTAAAGCCTAAACGGCAGTGGCAGACTGAAAAACTAGATTTCCAAGCTGGTCCAATATTTTGAAATCGGTTACGCTATCTGCGGTAAAAATATTGGACTTCGATTTCAATATAAGTTTTTATGAAATATCTTCTTTTTTTTGTGTGATCAATTTTTTTTGGCCAAGTCCACCGCACTATTCTGAAACCACTGCATCTCCTGAAAGTCAGAACCAAAAGTGGCAACAATCAAAAAAGCGCTCAAATAATGCAGCTCATCGAAGTTGCAGAGAAACAGTTTCACTGTATTAATCCCCGCAACGAAATACCTAAATAAAAAAGACGGGAGGACTACCAAAAACATAATTTCTGTTCACTCCATATCAGCAGTAGACAGAGCTCAACAAGGCCGTGCCGTTTATAACTGGGATAAGCCAGATGCACCACGGATTTCATTTGTATCATTAATATGAATAAATCCTAAAATTGTGAACTGTTAAAATGTATATTTGATTACAATAGTATTACAAAAGTCTTGATCTCTCGATAATTTGTTCTCGCTTATGCAAGGTTCGTATATTAAATAACTCCGGTTGTAACCTGTACTCTATCCGACATAATATTGCGTTAATTCTACCAAAGACTAACTTACACTACGCATAAAATATGATTATGTAGGTTGTAGCCTGAAGCGAGCCTGATCATGCTTGTACATGCACTGATCACGTGTGATCACCTTAATAGCGTGTTGATTGCAACCTCAATTGGAGTTCATGAAAGGCGTTTCGCAGCGAAATATTCATAGATCACAGTACGTGGGGAACACAATTGGCAATCAATGATTTAACCACGCTGACTGGCTCATCCTTTCCCTGCCTGCTTTTGCAGCTTTTCCTTTTCCTGGCTGCCCAGAGTACGCTAGCGTCTTCCCAGAATGAGAAGATGTTTTAATTTAGTCTTGGACAAATCAGAAACAAAATATTAATGTTGATGGATGGAGAGGGAGAGGAAGGCCAAGGAAAAGATGGATACATTGTGGGAATGATTTGAAAGAAAAGGTGACAGGGAAGAATGGAAGAAGAAAACGTGTTGCGCTAACACTAAGAAGAATGGCACAAGGGCAGGAAGATGGTGATGAATGTAATGCAGAAGCTATGATATAGCTAGAATATATATTTAAGAATGATAAAGTTTGCGAAAAAGTAAATAAAACAAAAGTTAGAAGGACAATAGATCTTGTCTTACATCGCCGATGAAGTTTAAATGTTATCAAATCAGATTCGTCTCTTTGAACATTCAATTAACAATAAAGTTGTTCTTTCACCAACTTGTATTTCACGGAAACTCTAATAGCAGGCAAACTTAAAACACGGAGAAAGTTTCAGATTTCTTATTATAATAAAATTACTTGTAAATGGAACTACTGGAATAGGAAGTTTATCCGGCCGAGTTTAAAGCAATTTAAAATGCCGCCACGCGCCGCGTCGAAATACCACCTACATACGATTTCGTATTGTATTGAAGTAGTTCAAGTAAAAAAGCTCATGAAGATCTAGAAAATATGGCTTTGAACTGTTTCACAGACTCTTATGTAATCAGAACTTCAGAGCCTGGAAACCACTTCTAATATTTTTTATTTATAAAGCCAATGCCGAATATGTTGCAGAAACTTCGATCAACAATGAGTAGAAGACCTAGGTAGGTACGAGTTTTTAAACTGACATGGTCATTAATACTGTCAGAAAAGAATAGCAGAGGAGTAGAAAGAACTTAAAAAAAAAAAAAAATACTTGCAAATTCGCATACTTGAGTAATTTAACGAATGCCCTGTAAAGAACTATATTTTAAACTTTAAACAAAAAATCAATAAAAACAACTATGTTATTAATATTTAAATGATGTAAAATATCTAGTAACAATAAAATAATTTAATATCGTCTTATAAAAGTAAACAAATTTTAAAGTTCGTCACCCTTTCCGTTGTATGAAGTTGTAAAATATTGGAGTTTACTCGTTGTTGTACGATGTCGTTTGTTAAACCTTGTTAAAAGTTTTAATTGTTATTTAAATATAACAAACATTGGTCGAATAGCTTTAGAATTTGTTTCACCTGAAGTTATTCTTACACGTTGGCAATTTAAATGTGGAATAAAAAAGATCAAATTATCGATATCTTTTTTCTGAAATCACTAGATAATTACGTAAAGTGAAATGCTGTGACAATAATTGCTTAAGGTATATTTAGAATTTAGCCTATTTCCGTTTTTATAAAAAAAAAAAGACGTGTGGCACTTGGAGACTGCCGCGGTAAAGCTATTGCATAGCATTTTTTATCAACTTATGCAATTATAATTATTTATTTATTTTATTAATGCAGTATTTAAATATAGTATTTATACTTACACTTTTACTAATCATCCTCATCTTTTATAAAATGTCCTTTTACGTCTCATGTCGCGCCTTGGCGACAACTATTTTTGTTGGCAGCCTTATAATCGATCTTATTCGATTTATTAACTTTGATTTTGCTGTTTTAAAATATTAAATCTAATAATTTTTCAATGTTTACTTTTCATCTGACATTACGTCAGTTGTCAAGATGTCATATACTTTTTCTTTTATTTTGTGTCATAGTTTTTCTTAGTGGTTAGAGCTATGAAGGTTACATTTGATTTATATAATTTAATTTATTTTTATTAATATGTTTGCTCAAATAATGTAATTTATTGATAATTTCTATTAATAGTATCTTATCTTACGCTTATAAAATTAATTAACACGCTCACAGAAATTCTTTGAGGAAGTTTTTGACTGAATAATAAAATTAAATACAGGCAACTCACAATTTTTGATTTCAAGAAATTGTCAAGTGTCAATTCGTTAGGTTTTTTTTTTTTTTTTCGTTACGGAATTTCTGGATTCGGTCCCCACGCTCAAGGCCCGCGATAGAAGCTATGCAATAGCTTAAAATAAGGATTAGATCCTTATTTTTATAGTAAAATAAACGAACTACTCGTAGCTAAATAAATAAATAACATGGCACTTAGGTGTAAGTAGTCATTCTCATCACTGTCATCCGGAAAAGTGCCCAGAAGACTGGCAGCATTTCCACTTTGAATGAGAATGCGGCCAATTTCATTTGTAGAAAACAAAAACATGCAGTTCTAAATTCAATATGAACCGAGCTTAACTCTGAGCCTGAACACTTATTTGGTTGATTTTTACATGAAAAGGTTGCACTTTTTCAAAAACTTTTTTAAAGTAAATAAATGCCGTTCCTTTGCTCCTGATGTCATCAAACTCGTTATCCGAAGCATAAAACCATTGCAACGCCCACTGTCGTGAACTTTCAATTTATTTTATGTTGGATGAAAGCCTTTTAGTTTATCGACATTTTATAGCGTGAACCATCGACACCTACATTAGTTGGCAAAAGATAATGTTATCTTTTATCATTACAAAGTAAACCGAAGTAGCATTTTCTTTTTAACAGACTTCCAACAAGGAGATTCTCAATTAGTCTGTATGTTTTTTTTTATGTTTGTTATCGGATATCTCCGTAATTAATGAACCGATTTTCAAAATTCTTTTGTATTCGAAAGAGTATACTCCCGAGATGGTGCCATTGTCACCAAGTCAGGATCTGGTGATGGGATCCCAGGAAAATCGAGGGCAACTCTCAAATTTATAGGCACTTGTTACGTTTTCCATATATTTTTCTAAAGTTATTCATGTGTTGGCGTCTAATAATCATAATCTCACGTGGATGCGCTGATGATGGAAGGTCCAACTCCACAACGGTTAGGAGAAATCAGCTTCTGAAGTCGGAAGAAAACAAACCGACTTCAGAAGCTGATTTTTCTTCAGATTTTTTTTCGTATCAGAATGAACATTATTATTATTTTAGATGAGAATAAGTTATCATAATAATATCGTATCATATTAATCAAAATTGCCCAGTCAGAGTAGTCAGAAGAGTCTAACGTCATCTTGTAACTCGAGGTTGCACTATACGTCCTACTACTGTAACTAGCCTTGTTGCTTGCTTCTTTCTATCCTTCTCTGTCGCTCTGAAACGTCATTTGCTAGAGCGAGAAACAGAGCGGGAATGCTCAATAGCACACTCAGAAGCACGTGTTTCTGAGGGATGGAAAAGGATAGGAGCATCGAAATTTGCGATTCCGTGATACAAGATGAGGTTCAACCCTAAGTCGGTAGCTGGGTTGTTGTATGTTGGTCTGTAAAGTAGTCATTGGGTCAAAATTGCCTTTTTTTGTGGGGTGGGAAATCATCAACTGACTTCTCCCGCTCGCTGGGCAGAGCGGTAGGGAGTATCAGACTTCTACTGACCAAAAACCATCCATGTTTCTTCTTAGCCCTTTGTGCCAAGGCTGTGGTATCTGTTTCAAACAACCCGCAGCCTCGACGGGATGTCACAAGGCTCTGTATCAAGTCTCTCTCTACAATCTCTCAATCAAGTTTAATCCTTAACACTTTTTAATTTCGGTTTTTCAATTTTTATTTAGGAATAACTATTACAAGTGAGTACATCATAATATTGGTGCGGAAAATCGATGATTTTGACCTACGTACTTAATAGAGTCCCGTCCCGTAATATTTAAAATGCTACGGGCAGAAGCTTGATGAAAATTAATTAAAATTGCTTGACAATATTATAAATATTATGTTATGTTAACCGGGTTTTTAACTATGGCCATGGCGTAGAAGCTAGTTAAATGCACCCATGATTTTCCCTTTCCTTGACAAACACTCACCATAACGTAAAATAATTGAAGTTTAATCGTAAAACAATGGTAAACCAGCACATTTAGAGGCACAAGGCGTAGGTACCGATGTGTTTAAAAGTTTTGATTGTAAACAAAGCTTGGCTTTAGCAAAGTTATTGCCGTTCGTGACATTTAACGTTTTATTACGTCAGAAGTTATTACGGTTTTATAGGTATTCGAAGGATGTTTGATGTGCTGTCCACGAAATTTGTGAAGTAATTTGAATTTAGTTGTTTTTTTGTCGACGTTTTTAGGTGGAAATTTTTGCTAATGTCTGGTTTTTTAGATGACTTTTATAAAGTTCAAAGCCCAGTCTTATAAGTTATTCATCAATTCTTAAAAAATACTTAATGTACCAACTTAAGAGGGTCTGGGCATACGAGGTAGGCTGCGTCAGGTCTACCTCCGTGGAGGACACAGCAAAGTGTGCCAGGTGGAATGAGCCACGCCGTGCCCTCATTGCAGAGGTAGGACGAGACCTGTCGCTGCCGACTGTGTCGTTCGCTCGATGGTCAGCAGCGCAGAGTCCTGGGATCACAGAAGGAAGCTGCGGAGAAGGAAAGGGAGATGACGCTCCCGCCCATTTCGCAAGACACAGTACATACAGTAGACCTTGATTTTATGAAAGAGAAAAAAATTGCTGTAGCATTATTAAGGAAGATAAAAGAGTGGTACATTTGTGCGGAGAATCACAGTCCCTGTGCCCTCTTAATGCTAATGTTATTTTTCGTTTGTTTCAGATATGTAAATGGAGACAGAGAAATATGTTTTATCAAATGGCCCGACGGCAGTTATCCATCATCAAGAACTGATTATGTGTGAGTATTACTCTGTTTGAATAATAAATTCATCCGTCAAAGATACCGCGGTCTCGGTGCAAGAGCTAAGAAGGAACATGAGTGGGTTTTAGTTAGTAGAAGTCTGACACTCCCTTTTTTTGATGATTTTCCACCCACCAAAATAACAAAAAAACAGGCATCCAATCAAAAAATCAAGATCAAGATCCAGAAGATAACAAAAAATCAAGATCCATCTAACTCACAAGAACATGTATCTTACTTAATACTACATTTGAATGTAATCTATTTACATGTAATATAGTCTGCAGCATATCAAGCTACCGGAAACTGTTTAATTTTTTCAATACACCTTGAACCTAATGCTTTAACGATAAAGTTGAAAATATATTAAACTTGTAGTGGCCTGATGTACTGGCTGGGATCTGTACATCGGGATTCGATTTTATACTAAAGCACGTGTAAGTCCATATCTATAGTCTATGATAAATTAGATCATTACAAATTCACCTAGGTATTGGAAATTCTCTCCAGTTAGAAACTCTCACAGACTAATTATTAGGCAGTTACCACTACTCCAAATAACGATAGTGTTAAATATTAACATTCTGCCGACCACATTTCGGCCAAGTTGGACAATCTTAACGGAAATTAGCCAGGTTCGCTGGAGATATTCTAGTGTACAACTATCACAGCACCAACTTCCAAGCTTCAGGCTCTAACTGAAAAATGTCCAACAGAAAAACCTATTCGGACTTTTTAACCGACCCGGGAATCGAACCGATCGCACGCATAGCAGTCGCGAATTCGGTCACTAGATCAACGAGGCGGTTCTTTCAAAACCAGATGTCCGTCTCTCCTTGTCTTGGATCCTACAACGAAATTAATCAGAAAAGAATAGCGGAGGGAAACACAATTTTTTCCACTTCCTGGGACCTCCTCATATTTCTATTCGTGTTTTAATTTAATGTAATGGGGTCGCGAGCGTGTTGCCACCAACTAGACACAAAACCAGTCTCCGTGCAACCTAGTTAAGTATCATCTGCCTAGCCGTTTCCCAACTATGTTGGGATCGTCTTCCAATCTAACCGGACTCAGAGGATACGAGTGTTTTACATAGAGGTTGAGCGATTGCCTATCTGACCTCCACAACCCAGTTAGTACTGGGTAATACGATATCCCTTTTTTATGGAGGGTGGGAAATCATCAATTTAATGACTCCTCCCGCTCTAGGCAGAGAGAAAGGGAGTGTCAGACTTCTACTGACTAAAAACCACCCATGTTCCTTCTTAGCCCTTCATGTCGAGGCCGCGGTATCTCTTGCGAACAACCCGCAGCCCCGACGGGAATACGATACCCCTTGGTAAGACTGCTTGTCAGACTTTCGGGCGACTGAAGATCGACCCAAGTGACTGTTACTAGTTAACTGCGAGCTCCTCCGGCAAGCCAAATTTTTTTTTTTTAAGTTTTTGCCCCACACTAGGAATTTTTCCTGTATCGTGGGTACGTTCACAAACATTAAAATTCACATACACAAATACCCAGACCCGAAACCCGTACCCGTGCTGTGATACCAGCACGTGTAGTATGGCGATTCTATCTCTATGCTACCAAGAATAGACAAAGCTTTTTCCATACAATTTGACATGAAATTTTGCTACAATCTGTCATTTTGTCGATTCTTCCGTCGATAAAACCCGTTTCTACGGTGGCATGCTAGGCGTGCAGATGTATGCTATCAAATGTGTAACTTTAACCTGGTGACCTGTATTACAGGTGTTACTACCTACCACAGGCACCAGCGATCCACAACCAAAAATCGTTGGCTACTGTTTGTGTATAAATATTGTTTGTATTTTTTGGCTTCTGGTGAGAAATAAATATATCTTATTATATTATTATTATAACTATCTGTATGCCGTACAAATATTTGTTCCGTGCGGGGATCGAACCCGCGACACGTAGTGCAGCAGTCAACTGCTTGAGCCACTGCGCCAACCATGCCGTCAAAGTCACGCAAATTTGCAAAAAAAATGGTGAAGTTTGAACTCCCCGCCCAGGGCGAAAATTTCACACACGCCAGTTGATGAACAAGCCAAATAAATATTTCGAAATAAGAAATAAACAAAACGAAAAAGCCAATTACTTTTTAAAATCGGTATTTCTTCATTATATAATGCTATCAGACATCTGAATATACTCTGAGAAATGGTATTTCTTTTTGTTTTCTCATTAAAAATTACATGTGAAAGCCTCTTTCTGTTTAGCTCGTCAAGGTCACAGGTTTGGTCAGGTTGATTGAGCTTTGACCTAACAATAAATACATCTTATTAGGGTTCTCAGGCTGTAATATCTTCTTGGAATAGAAAAGGTCTTGGACCGAGTTTATTGAATTTTTTGTCGCAAATAAATATACCTTTTTAAACCCAAGGGTGTAGAGGCACGTAGGAATAATATTCACTGAATTAAAATTGTACCTAGCAGCCTAGGCGCCAGTATATTCTAATATATTGCTGGTTTTTTTTTGCTTTACCTGAACGGTATGTTCTAGTAAAGCAAATTCCAGAAACCCACCTGTAATCGTCGACGGGTACGGCAGAGGTGTACCTAATAGAACACCCAGATTTCACCGCGATTCTTTTGCCAGCAACCGGGCACACATCCGGACTCCGTCACTAGCTGCTACTGAGAAATTCCTGATAGAAAATTCCAAAAACACTTTGCCCGACCCAGGATTCAAATCCAGCACCTCATGCGCAGCAGTCTACTTTACATGAAAACGTTCATTGAAGTTTTATTCAAATCGACTTTGGTCACCCTGTTTTGTATTTGTGAAACATCGTGTGCGTATTTTTCCTTAGAAATAGGAGATACCTATTTCGATTTCTCGTGAATTTAAATTAAATGAATTTAGATGTCTTGTAATCGAAATAGAATTCAGAGAAACAGTTCTAAAGTCTAATTTACGCGTTTCTAATCCAGACTAGAATGTTTTTTTCTTTTTGAAGAATTAAAACTAAAAAATACATCGGCTATTTTTGTATCTGGTTATGAATTGCAACAAGTTTGATCTTCATTAGCAAGTCTAATAGTTTACCTGAGCGTAATTGCAAAGTTTTGTTAATCGGTTTCGTAAAACTCTGTTTATAGCAACGGATTAAACTCGGTTTCCGCTCTTGAAGTCTGTTTTAGTTAGAGCAGCTTTAGATTATTTCTTTCCGACTTGACGATGTTTTTGCAATATAAAAGGTTAATATTTCGATTAACTGTGGTAACTAATAGCTCTCGTTGTAACGTATCAACTAAAAACCAAAGCACCTCCATCTTTTAAACTGCGTAATTCTTGTATTTAATCGCCGTCTGGATAAAAATTACAGATTGTGTTACATGTTACAACAATAAAAATTGTATCTGCTTTATTTGTGTTTAAAACATTTAAGTAGTCGAAACGGTTGGACTGACGACGCTTCGAGGAATTCACGTCCAGTGATATCAGGTAGACAATCCATGTAAAATACTGGCATCCGGTTAGACTGGAGGTCAAATCAGTATAGAGAAACGGGTCAGGTGAAAAAAATGTGAAAGTGGAGACAAAAAACTTTTCTCAGACCAGAGAAAGACCTATTAACTTGGGAGTATTCCCGTTTGAGCACCTATTTTTAGAGCACCTACACTTAGAGCACCAAAGGTTTTCCCATTAGAACACCAATCAATACTTTAACGTGGTTCTCAAATGGGAACAATAAAAAATAGTTAACTATATTCCCATTTGAGCACCTACGGTGCGGTAGCTTCCGATGATAGCTCTAATGGGAATTCCTTTGGTGCTCTAAAAATAGGTGCTTAAACGGGAATACTTTTTAACTTGCTGGCTCATGACGTAATGGCTACTTACTTGATCTTCTGCGTTTAAACTTTTTATTTTGTTCATAGCTATAACCTGGTGTTCCTGGCTGTGACTTACGTGGTGCCTATGTCGGTCATGGTGTGGGCATATGCGCGCATGAGTGCGGCCCTCAGAGGCCGAGCTATCGGCGAGTGCACACATCATCAGATGCAGGTCGTCAGGGCTAAGAGAAAGGTCAGTATGCTTTAACCAAACGTTCAATTTGAGAGAAAATATGGTATGGTATGGTAAGTACTAAGACGGGACAACGCAAACCAAATCGTAATCTACCTACTTCCAAGAGTCAACAAGGTGCTGTCATAACAAGTATTACATACCGAACTTGGGACTCACTAAGGCCTAGAATATCTTTTTTTCTATTGTATACTCTTTACTCTCATTACTCAATACTTTATTGCATTCCACATGTATAAACTTAGGTGGTAAAACTTATAATTAGATCACATGGACCGGTTGTCGGGCACAGCAAAAACAAGTGGGTTACGTGAGAGGAAGCGTTTGTTAATTATATGTATAACATACGTAGGTACTTTCTGAGATAAACTAATAGTATAAAATATGTATACATAAAACAGGTATCTATTACTCTATTTATTATCTTAAAGGACAGTGACGACAATAGGTCCAGTAGAACTGAAATATTTCAAAAGCACATACAGGTCATACAGTTTTGTATATTTACCGTTGTTTTTGTCGTCCTCATTTTATTTCATATTTAATTTAAACTTTGAAATCATTTAAAACCATCTTGCATCTTAATCTCCATTAGTACTAAGGTCGGTTTCATTACCAAGGCCTTGTGAGGTTCATCCGAGACCTTTCCACCGACTGAGCGGGCTGAATTCCTTAAATATAGGGCAGCCTCGTCCCGAGTTTGAAAGCTAGGGGACAAGGAGGGAATACAAGGTGAAGTTAATATTGGGTACGCAGGTAAGATAATAAAAGACAACAATAAAGTATCAAACTGCCGGTGTGTTGTAGTTCATATAAATATATATGAAATTATTATAAGTTAGAGAGTAAAGGGCGCCTGCTACCAAGATCTGAGTGCTTCACCGTGGAACTGGAAATTATTTTTTGCGTACAAGGAGCCACTTAGATATAAATATAATCAGCCTATAATGTCCCCACTGCTGGGACACAAGTCTCCACCCTATGAGAGGGAATGGGCCATAATCCACCACCCGGGCCCCAGTGTGTGTTGGTAGATAATCACATAATTATCTTCAAATTTGTGGTTCTAAGTCCTGCTGATTTCCTCACAATGTTTCCGAACACTACTTCACCGTTTTGAGAGCAGTGGTGATAAAATATATTACACAAAGTTAGGCGCCTGCCTGGGTTTGAATCCACGACTTACTGCTCGTAAGTCGGGGCCGACGGCTCTAGGCTACGGTCGGCTCTTAATAGTTCGGAATACCGTGTGAAAATAGGTAGGCCCAAAGTGTGAAAAGGTCAAAATGGTTGAATTGTCGACAAGACATGTCGGTCTGAAATTGTAAAATCAATTTGATTTTTATTCCTCTTTTATGGTCTCTATTCTCCTCACGCTCGCACGTGGGACGTATATTTTAAGAAAAGGTACGCCATACGTAATCGTTACCCTAAAGTCGTTAAATGTGTTCCTAGGTGGTAGCCTAAAAAATACTGCCGAGAAATGTATTTTTCGATGGGTTCTTTTCTGTATGTTTTTTAAAGTTTTAGCAGTTATTCCGCTCTCTGAAATATTCGTAGCGGTGCTCTTCTATTCAATTAAAAAATGTTTTCAAATATTCAGAGATCTAAATAACGCATTTTATGCGTTAAAAAAATTCATGACCCATATTTTGTGAATTTATTTTTGTGCTATTGGTACAACTTTGTGTTGGAACGAAAAGAGGAGAGGATAAAAAAAAATATTTTCGAATTTTTGTGAGCTGAAAAGACCACTGTTAATTAAATACAGGGTAGAATTTTTCAACCTAACCTGGAGAGAAAGTACTCTTTTTATAGAAGATAGCAAATTCTACTCAAAGGAAACATTCAAAGAAACAAAACTGAATTGCCCCCTTCCATGTTGCTGACATCTCTTTGAGGCGCGCGTGGAACACGAACGCGCCGTTGACACGGCCTGTCGTCGTCCCAAGACGGACGGACGGCGAGCTTAAATTCGATTTCCTCACTCGAGATTCGAACCGGCTAAATTCAGCAAAAATAACATTGTGTACTACACTACTACTATTACTACTACTACTATTCTGTATTGTGTATACCTCAAGAGCAAGCCTGGTTCTCGGTATAAAAAACCGGCCAAGAGCGTGTCGGGCCACGCTCAGTGTAGGGTTCCGTAGATAATAAAATATTATGTAAACGAAGTTAAAAAAAAAATACGGGCAAATGAAACTTGACCTCTGGATTGTATAGGCGCTCATACGATTCAGGGACCAAATTATATTGGTTAACTGCAGTTTCCATCTGTTGTTTCCATCCAAGTTCAAAATAATTTTCCTAGAAAGTCCTTATAAAGTTCTACTTTTCAGATTTTTTTCGTATTTTCTAAACTTATGGTTCAAAAGTTAGAGGGGGGGGGACGCTTTGTTTTTTACTTTTGGAGCGATTATTTCCGAAATTATTGACATTATCAAAAAATGATTTTAGTAAACCCCTATTCATTTTTAAATACCTTTCCAACAATATATCACACATTAGGGTTAAAATTAAAAAAAAAAACACTTCCCACTTTACATATAGGGGGGCTACCCTAATAAAACATTTTTTTCCAATTTTTATTTTAGCACTTTGTCGGCGTGATTGATACACATATTGGTCCTAAATTTCAGCTTTCTAGTGCTAACGGTCACAGAGATTAAGCGAGGACGGACAGACAGACAGACAGACAGACATGGCGAAACTATAAGGGTTCCTAGTTGACTACGGAACCCTAAAAAAGACCGTTTCCCATCAGTGGTATAGTAAAAGGCTGGTATTATAATATGTATTTTCTTTACAACTTTAATATAGTGTAGTACCACTTTTTACTTCTGAAGCAGCTGACGCGCAGATCTCTGTTGTGTTTTGGTATGAAAAGACTTTTTTTTTGTTTTTGGGTGTTGGGAAATCATCAAACAATCCCTCCCGCTCTTGGGCAGACCGAAAGGGAGTGTCAGACTTCTACTGACTGAAAACCACCCATGTTGCTTTATAGCCCTTTATGTCGAGGCCGCGGTATCTCTTGCGAATAACCCGCAGCCCCGACGGTTATGAAAAGACTTTAGTCGGATTAACGATACCTTTTTTTTTTGGATGGTACAGGAAATCATCAAATGACTCCTCCCGCTCTGGGCGGAGGGGAACGGAGTGTCAGACTTCTACAGAATAAAGACTACCCATGTTATTTCTTAGCCTTTGTGTTCGCGGCATCTCTTTCAAACAACCCGCAGCTCCGTCAAGCGTCGTCCCTTGCGGGGGGGGGGGGGCCTTGCAATTTTGCTGACATCTCTTTTAAACGCGCGTGGATCACAAACGCGCCGTCGTCGTCTTCATAAAACGGACGGACGGCGAACTAGCCCATTACTCACCGTCCACAGGCCCGCGGGTGTAACGATACCTCCCGTACTTTTATATTTTAACAGTTTGTAAAATTATTACCACCTACACACATGGTAACAGCGGAAGGCGGAAACCTGAAACCAGAGACTTTCATTAACTTTCTTAATTGGGGATTCAGCCTTTTTGAATTAAATAGTCAACCCAAAATTGAGGGAACATGTTTTATTCTTAATTTCTTATAAATATTTAGCGGGAAATTAAAGTAGGGTAGGAAGCAACCACACCCGATCCTTTAAGTTTGTGAAATGAAGGCAAAATGTTAGTTTTCCCAGTGTGCATATTATATTGTGATGTTTCCTATTGATGAAGGTAAAATTGCGAATAGGATCACTACGACTATCTATTTCAGTATTTATTACTATGACGATTACCGTAACGCACTCCAGTGTGGCAAAGAGGGAGCGAAATATGACTTCTAGCGCCATCTCTTTCCCACTCCGGAATAAGACTACAACCACACTGCTAGTAAGCTACCAGATATGACAATATGTGCAGGTGAGCGTCTGAGGGCATGGTTCTGATAAAGTGTGTAGCACCTACCCACTCGAATGCTTTTATTTTACCGAAACAGATCGACCCGAAAATAGGGAATTTACGCCTAAAATAGTATGAGAAAGGAACTTTTCTAACAATCATATGTTTAATCCTCATCATAAGCCTATAATGTTCCCACTGCAGAGACTCATGCCTCCTTTCTAAGACAGGGATGGGTTTTAACAACCACGCGGGCCCAGTGCGGGTTGGTAGATGTCACGTCTTTTTTTTTTTGAGGGTGGGAAATCATCAAATGACTGCTCCCGCTCTGAGCTGAGTGGTAGGGAGTGTCAAACTTCTATTGACTAAAAACCACCCATGTTCCTTCTTAGCCCTTTGTATCGACGCCGCGGTGTCTGTCAACAATCCGCAGCCCCGATGGAATGTCACAGGGCTCAATCTCTCAATCAAGTTTAATCCTATCTAACACTTTTTAATTTCGGTTTTTCAATTTTTTATTTTTACTACAAGTGAGTACATAATAATATTGGTGCGGAAAATGGATGATTTTGACCTACTTAATAGAGTCCTGTCAATATTTAAAATGCTACGTGCAGAAGCTTGATGAGAATTAATAACAATTAGAAACCCTCCGAGCACCAATTAATGTTGGCACCCTCTTATTTTCTTTTGTAATAGAACAAACGTAAAGTTTATCGGGGCCATTTATTGGACGCTAATAACCTTCTTTTTAGACGCCTAAATATTTTTTTGTTGTACATTTAATAATTTATAGCCGACTTTTCAGACACCAGCAGCACAATTAAAATTGTAAGGATCCCAATGAAAAGAAATAGAAGCAGAACTAATTAGTCCGGATAACAATTAAAATAAATTAGCTTCTGCGGGAAACAAGAAGTCCATTGGGACATTGCTAAACACAATCTTTGTACTGATCTGATCTCTTAGACTCTTAGAGCTTGCACACTGACTCTTTAGAATTTCAATTATCTAAGAGTGCAAGTTTTGGGACTGACGGCGATTATGACAAACATAATAAGGGAGGAATCGTAGCGAAGTTGTGGATAACTTGGGTTTTAGTTACAAGAAAACTATTAACGGTTGATATTAATGTTTGACTAATAGAATCCATAATTACACAACCAGTAACAAATTGATTGTAAAATACTTCTACATTTATTTTTTACAAAACAGGTCAATGTGTGTTGTGTATGGATGTTGTGTTTTCACTCGTGCAAAGCGATGGCGAAATAGATCGTAGTGTAAAGCATAGAATTAGCACTGGATGGATGAAATGCCGGCAGGTCACGGGAGCAATATGCGACTCCCGCATTCCCCTTTAACTCAAGGGGAAGATTTATAAAACCATGGTTAGACCTGCTGTCGTGTATGGATCAGAATGTTGGGCCACAAAAGGGATAAATGAAATGCAATTGCATGTGGCTGAGATGAGAATGCTAAGGGGGATGTGTGGTGTGACGCGAATGGATAAAATAAGGAATGAGTACAAAAGAGGAAGTCTGAAAGTGGCGCGCCGGTAAATGAAAAGTTGTGTGGTAATCGATTGTCGTGGTATGAACATGTGATGCGAAGGAATGAGGAAAACGTTGTGAGAAAAATGTTGAATATGAATGTGGATGGCTATAAGAGTAGAGGAAAACCAAAGAAACGATGGATGGACTGTGTGAAGGACGACATGGCTAGAAAGGAAGTGACTGTTAACATGACGAGAAATAGAGAAGTATGGAAGAAGAAGACATGTTGCGCTGGCCCCAAATAAATTGGGATAAGGGCAGGAGAATGATGATGATGATGAGGATGTGTGTTGTGTATGGACCCAGCATTCAATACGAACAAGCTACATACCGATTAGTTCCTAGTAATGTACGGAATAATACACATTCATAAAAAATCCTTGAACCAGATTAATAAGCAGCAATTTAGTAGATATAACTGTAAATCTGCGACATTTTGTGGAACAGATATTGTGTTGATTTGGTAGATATTAACCCAAGCTATCTCCCCCTTCACAATGTCGTACTATTTACTGGACAACCTGTAATAAAGCTTGTATAAAAATCTAAATGAAATGTGTATCAAATAATTCAGTTTTGTCGAACTTCTCTAAGTCTCGAATGCAAACAGAAAGATTACAGTGTTTTGTAATGATGTCATAACTGCTAACGAGCTACGGAAACTTTTAAAGAGCTTCTGAACAGCCTTTAAGCCTCTTTACAATTATATCAACTGTCATGCAATATCTAATTAAAAGTTGGAGTAAGTGCACGACCTCGCTCAATGAAAGTTATATCAAAATGAAATATGACAGTCCTTAATTTTTACTAGGAAGTTGTTTAAAAAATGATACAACAATGTATATTTTTATTGTATGCTGTGAATAACGCTGGCTGTTGGTTGCTTAATAGGGTACTTTGCTATGTTCAACGTATGTAAGATAGGTATACAGGGTGTACAAGATAACCTTCCGCAAAATCACAGAGTGCATTTAGCTCCTTATTTTGAATCATATTCCACTAGAATTTTGCTCCGTATTTATTTTGCTTTTTTTTTTTTTGTTAGTTTTTTTCAGTTACAATTCATTTTACAAAAATACTTCATTTCCTGCCTAGCTACAGAGATCACTTAACTCTGTGTTGCGCTTGCCGTTCGCTAAGTGCGTTTGGCCACGGTAACGATACATTGCGTATGAGGAAACTAAAACATTTTTTTTTAATTCCTGTACCGATTCTGAAATTAGATACACTGAATTCGCCCCATCAGTATGCGGAGGACTGTCTCTGTGTGAATAAGTACTTACTTTTTCATTAATTGAATATGATTGTGTATTTGTGCTTATCTTGTTCAATATCATAACAATAGGGTGTACAAGCATTGTTGATGATCGATTTATGCCCGTATGCTAGTTATAATAGGACACGTATACGTACATGTGATAATAATATATAAATCTCTGTCATGCCAATTACAGCCCGCATAAATATTGTGTGTCTCGACTAGACGAACTTTTCAAGTTGTACTTAGGTCAACATGTCGTACCTACGTGAGAATGGAAGAAAAAAACGTGTTGCGGCGACCCGACCCAATGAAGGGGAAAAAAGAAAGATGATGATGATGATGACATAGGTGAACAGGTACAGCAATTTTCATGTTGTGTAACGTAACGAAACTAATATTTTGGTACTCATATTCGTATTAACATAGAGTAGGTCATAAGCTCAAAGTTGCGGTCGTTATTTTTCAAGAAATTAGCTTTTGAATTTAGCTAAGTGGATAAATAGTTTTGCCTGTAATTGTACTACAAATTATTAAAACTCTAAACGAGTCCTTCCTTCTGTCCATCATTCAAAAATACAGAATGATGATTTTAATAATTATAAATTACATATTTAGTGATTTTTAATGCAAAGTGGGGATTTACATTTGCGTAACTTTTTCTGCCATTTTGCATTCTAAAGTACAGTTCAAGGATAACCGAAAGAAATCGGCCAAGTGCGAGTCGTAATTGCACGCGGACGGTTCTGTGTCACTACTAAAAAACGGGTTTCTTGTATGGGGCAACATTTGGCCACCAAAAAAAATGTTAGCAAATGAGAGAATTTGATAGGCTATCAAATTCTCTCATTCGTAAAGAAGAAATAAAAATAAGTTATACAGAAAAATAAAATAAAACTGCTAATAAATATAATTATATATTACACAGTGACTTAATTATTCATATCTTTATTTTCATTCATATACAAGTACAATATATCATTACAACTTGTACCTAAATTACAGACAGATAGACATACAAATGTTTTGCATGAAATACGGTACAGTGAAGCCTTAAAAATAAGATGGCTTTACATTATCACTTACTTTATCTTAATTTAAAATACCTAAAATTTACTTGCTATTTAGCTTTTTACAATTTTAAGAAAGTACTTAATGTATTGATTGTAAGGTAATCTATAATTGCATGTTTAGGCTGTTTACCCCATAAGTTAGCACTACATTGTATGCGTTTCGCAGTAAAAATATTGAACAAGGTTTTTAATAATCACTTTATTATCAGGCCCATAGATAAAATACACAAAATAATCATAACTAAAAATTTAATTATAACGTGGTCGTGTGTCGTGTTTCGCTGCGTGTTGGTATTATAGTATACGTTTTCAATATGCTGTTACCATTCATCATTGTGTCATCAATTTAGTTTGGTTTTTTTCAAAAGATTGACAGGAATGGAACTCGTGTAAGTTTGTGGTGCAAGTCTATTATCGTAACAGAATAATTAGGTAGGTGCTTGGCTTTATAAATTAATTACACAAACATGCTTTATAAATCAGATGCCGCCGGGGAAACATCACCAGGGCCACGAGTAACTTTTTGTTGTAAAGTATTCCTTGCTGCTATCGACTGACGTTTAAATTTATTTACATAAAATTCAAACCACACTTCTCGATTACTCTTCACAACAACCAAATATACGTTTAATAATAACGGATTTAAGCTATATATTAATATCTGTACACAATTTATTTTTACATTTGGTCGTATTAATCCTACAAACATAAAAATCATAGCGTTTTTGTCATTTGTTCTATTTATGTGATTAATAAATGAAGTAACATGTAAAGACAATAATAAGATGTCGCCCAATATAAATATCAAAGTGGCCATGTACAAGCGTCGCCATTTCTTCATAGCCGTGTATTCGGTACCATTTGAACGACAAAGAGAGTATAAAATTCGAAAGTAAAGCAAGCAATTTACTGCCACAGTCAAAATAAAAATAATAAATCCTACATCGTTAGAATTTACATCAGATTCAAAAAAATAACCAGAAGTAACGAAAAAATAAATAAACGTTGTTATTAAAGACAGGCCCCAACAAAACAGACCACTCTTTAAGTATTTCCATCGGATTTGCCCATTGAAAACTTTTACAATGTCCACGTAAAACATGTGGCATATAACTATCAACCAGTGGTGCTTGACTGTTGCTAAATACATTAATAGATACGTAGTGATAATGTTATACCAAAAAATTTTTCGTTTTTTGTACAGAGGATCTTCATCAATTAAATTTGTAATCTGCATCATTAAAGAGACGAGGAAATTTGCAAAAATTGCGTTGAGGCACACATAGTTCCGGTAATTTCGAAATTTTTTATAGAAACACCAAGATGTCAGTCCATATATTAACGTAGCAAAGGTCAGCACAAACATGACGTAGTGTGTCGATTTCTCGAGACTTCCGTACAATCGTCGAGAAGATGACATTTGAATGATTATCAACTCAGCAGTATCGAATGACAACATACTGTGTCCACTTGAAAAAATATTACGGTGTTTCTTAATTTTCATTATGATATAGTTTGGAACTGACGATACAACAACACTGCAAACAAAACGCTACTAAACGATTTAAAGACGGTTTATTTGTTACACTGCACTGTACTTATACTAAATTCAAAATACCGTGGAAATTTTGTTCCACGGTATTTTGAATTTAATGAATTATTAGCTTATTTTTGGCTTTCCTGTTTGTAACAATATTATCTCAGGTAGTCAACTGCATTTGAATCGTTACAATAGTGAGGATAACTAATATTAGCTTGGATTTGTAGTTAACAAATACAACAACAATAAATACTTAATAATAATAAATAATATAGCTTCCACGAAGGTATAATAAATGCGAGATTATGATGCAAGACAATCTATGGAAACATAATAAATTAATTCTTATTCATCATCGTTTGTGGCGCGTAATTATCACTAGTTTCCCATATTTTTATACTCTTGCCAAATTACAGCTTTTTCACACTAAGACTCCCTGAGCTAAGCCTTATCCCTTTTTAGGGTTCTTTGTCGACTATAGAATCCTAAAAAGGGATAACATTTAATTATTTTTTCGCCTTGTCAACCTCAACCTTTTGATGCCTTGTGTTGTAGAGTGAACAAAATTCTTGACTTCACGTTCAGCTGTGTTGTTTGAGTATCGACCATTAAACTTGTTTACTTTAACTATTGATAAAAGTTTCATATGGTAAGTAAACCAGCAATCTGGGGGCACGGCAGTGCCCCCGCCAAGTCGAGCAATAAAACGAAACAGTTCAAGGCTTTTTTGACATCCTATAACTTCGTTGTGGATAAAACTAGAATTCTGAATTTTTAGTAACCAATTAGGCGTTGTATCAACACGGTACATTTCAAATTTCATTCAATTTGAACCAGTACTTTAAGAATTATAACTAATCAAAGTTCCTTAGTTTTGTCACTCACTGACTAACTGACCGATCATCAAAAGTTTAAGGCACTTCTAGCAGACATAAAAGCTTCAAATTCAGAATACAGTTAGTGTTTAGGTTATGCTTTAGACCTTTATGCTTTAGAATATTATGCTTAATCATTATTATGGTTAGAGAAATTATGCTTAAAAACATTATGCGTAAGCTGTTATGCGTAATTATAGTATGGGAAAATATAATTATGTCAAACAAAATTATGCTAAGTTATATTAGGTCTTAAAATTTTATGCAAATGGATAGGGAACCGTTATATTTATCTGTAAAATTCAAAGTATTTACCTTGCACAGTAACGCTTTCACACACTTTAATCCATCACAAGGAACAATTGTATGCGTTTTCGAATTCATTTTAGTAGATATTAAGAAACTTTTATCACTTCAAAACAAAGCTAATTAGGTACAGCAAAAACGAATCAAAAAACTTTAAATTAATTAATCACTTCAAAACAATGCTAATTACAGCAAAAACTATTCACTTTAAATTACTAACAAGAAATGGAAAATATCAAATCACAATAAAAAAATGCTCAACGATCAAGACAAATTTGAACTAAATCGAAATCCCATTCAATCGCGTCGCAAGCCTGCATTCACCCACATATTCACATTTTCTCGCAATCTTTATTCATTCAACCAGAAGCTGTGCATAAAATCCTATACACTCTGTCGTAAAACCGGCAAAAAGTTCGAAACAAAAACACCTAGAAATGTTGGTAAAATAGAGAAGTCGGAAAAGCAGCGGCTCTACCGCTGCTAAATTGTAGTGGGTGTGACAGAGAAAGGGTTAGCCTAGCCCGACTATGCCCGATCGACCTGTTTGACCGATCGGCCGGGGGGGGGTGATGCCCCAGTGAGTCGGGGTGATGCTGCATATGCTCCAGTGAGTCGGAGTGGTGCAGTGCTGCGTAGTGGCTGGCTGCTGCGTGGACCAGGAGAGAAGTGCGTCTCTGCTTGCTAACCGGCCGAAATGCAGTGTGCTGTGCCAAGTTAGCTGATGAGGCTGAGGGTGATGACCAGGTATGCGCTTCCGCTGCATGCTGGTGGACAGGATACCCCACGAAGCCGTGGTTGTTGTCTGGCTGTATGACTCGCTGCTCGAAGACTTGAAGAAGTGATGATGACGTATGAAGTAGCTGCACGAAGCCTGCGCTGACGTTCGTGCTCGGGGTCACCTGTTTGGGGGGTATGAGGAACTGGGTGTAAAGTTATTCATCCACATAGAAAAGGGAGGATCCTCCGACCAGACGGGTGTTGGTCAGGTGGGCTAACTGCCCGACATAATATGTAAGTCAGGATTTTCTTAAGGTGCTAATGTCGCGGATAACTTTGATTGCGCGATGTAGGACATGTCATTTAGTTCACATGTGTTGCGACAGATGTCGCTGTCGCCACAAACTTATGAAACGCATTTCGGCATCTCATCCTCCAAAACCCATGAAATATGAGCACAAACCAACAATCTAATTAAACGAGCTATTAATTATTGTAAACTTCGGCATGATTGATGCTACCAAATAGTTCTTTCCGGGAGAACTGGGAATCTATTCAGCTCGGAATTAATAACTCAAACTCAAATATGCATTGTATATTTGCATCGCAAGAGCCTACTATGTTACTAATATTTTTGTATGCAAGATGTAAAAGGACCCTTCAAAGACGCCGTCAATTTGCATTCTCTGCAAAGAAATAAGCAACCCTACGCAAAAAATCTTGGAGAGAAACGACTTCTTTTTAGATGAAAATTCATGGTATTTGGTAGGACTCAAAGTAAATGACTCAAAACATTGTGCTAATGGATGCATTGAATGGTAAACGAGTAATGGAGGTATTTACAGTTATAACTGTAAAGTTGTAACTTTAACTAAGAATTAGAATTTCTGGAAGAGTCTTCCGCCACTTTTTCTTTCCAGCTAAAACACTAGGAAGTGTCGAAGGGTCGGCGTTTTGGGGGACTGTCTCTTGTAAATAAATGTTGACGTTCGAAAACTGCTGATTATCAGCCTAATTTGAATAAATGACTTTTGCTCATCATCTGCCTAGCCTTTTCCCAACTACGTTGGGGTCGGCTTCCGGTCTAACCGGATGCAGCTGAGTACCAGTATTTTACATGGAGCGACTGCCTATCTGACCTCCACAACCCAGTTAATACTAGGTAATACGACACTCTTTGGTAAGACTGGATATCAGAATTTCAGGTCACTTTCTACCTGTAACGACTGCCAAAGATCTATATATGGCAGCCGAGACCAACAGCTTAACTTGCTTTCCGAGGCACGGAGGAAACTCGGTATGTCGGGCGGTCACCCATCCACAGACTGACCTAGGCAAGCACAGCTTTACCTAAAGATCGACCCAAGTGGCAGTTCTTATTAAGCCACGAGCTCCTCGAAAAACGAATAAATGACTTTTGATATTGAATTAAAAAGTTACAATAAAACCAGATCTGTCACTGCGGACTGCGGTCACAACAATAATGCTTAAATACCATTAATAATGAATTTAGATAAAACAGCAAGCGTCAGGACCTCCGTAATATTTTTTTCCAAAATTAATAAAATCATGGACGCAATGTGAATGACATTTAAAACAAGTTGACTTTATGGATGACAGGGTAAGATCACCCTTTGTTAATTTATATGTAGGTACCTAAATAAATTCGAACACAATAATACATCCTCAATTTCACTCAACGTCCAACACAATTGTAATATCCGCCGCTAAAATCTCCAATCAACATTCATTCACAGTAACAACATTCGAAAATTCCCGAATGGAATTAAATATCGTCCATTATTGTTAACATTGTATTAATTAACTTGAAACCCGATGAGAAAACACCAAATATTTACGAGAAAAAGATTTGCCCCTATTTTTTTTTTTTTTGGGGCGTGTGAAATCATTAAATAACCCCTCCCGCTCTGGGCAGAGCGAAAGGAAGTGTCAGACTTCTACTGACTAAAAACCACCCAAGTTCCTTCTTAGCCCTTCATGTCGAGGCACGGTACATCGCGCGTGTGGTTGGTAAAACTGTATTACCATTACCAACCACACGCGCGATGTACTGTGTGCACCGTGTAATCGCATAGGCAAAAGTGTGGTGAAGCTTGAGCGTCTGGTAAACCCATTAGGAATCGAACCCAGGATCTCGTGCAGCAGTCACACTTGCGACTACTAGACCAACGAGGCATACACTCAGTGCTTTATAGAAGAAGGGGCTCAAAAATAAGAATCTGTTCTTATATAACACAATAATATCATTATATTTTGGTAATTGTCATTTTTTTGTCAAAAAGTCTATAAAAAGTCAAAGTGATTAATTACTTCAGTAAAAATATTAATTTAAGGTACGGTCTTATTCTGTAATTTAATATTTGTTTGAAGTAAGAACTGTTAAAAGTTATAATTCTTAGCTTTGCTTACTTTGACGGTTCTTACTAAATTGGTCTGTTAAAACAAATTGATTATGAGAGTAAACTAACTATGTACATTAATTTAAAACTAATAAATAAACTAACAAGAAACTATAAAAAGGCATAAAAAACTGCTCCTCAACGCTGTCAGCCCTTAATGTGCCCAATAGACTGGCGGCATTGCCACGTTGTATGGCAACACTTAGCCTCTGGCCAAGATAAAAGCCAGCCCTTGGGTCACGAGAAGCGTCAACTAAGCGTTTTGAAATTTCCTTAAACAGGCTATGAGCACTCGCGGATCCCCAAACGGTTCTCTGCAGCCGCAGCGGCACCACCTGCGCAGCACTATGAACTTGGAAGATGTGATGGCGCAAGAGTATCGACACATGTTGCGTCCCACACTAAAGGCCTACCCATCTTCCAATGAAATAAAGACATGCCGTCCGGTCTTTTGCCTTCGTCGCGTGCCAAGCCATTGGGTTCTAAAACAGCTGGTACGCCGACGGCGACAAGAGTACGTCGGATGATGTCGTTTAAGTTCGCGTGCCGCGCAAAACGACCAGCACTACGGCTGCATGACAGGCCGTGGTGACCGTGGCTGTTGACAGCTTCACCACATTGCCAGCGATGAGAAGAACAGCAGGCAGCACCAAGGCGCCAAGAAACAGCGAGGCGGAAAGTCGTGTCGTCGAACAAAGTGCTTATGCTCGACGACGGCAGTGTGTGAAGCCAAAGACCCGACTCCCATTCACCCACATCCAGCATGGCAGGCGCGCCCGCTTAGCAGTAGTAGCAGACGTGTTCACTAAATTGTTCTGAACTACTCTGCAAAGCGGCTCATCCCACCGTCTCTGGGAAAACGGATGGTCGGGTGCTTCAATGTTTTGGCAAGCGAGTTTCCAAGCCTCGATAGCCTCAGAGAAGCACGGCACATCGAAATTAATCAGTGTGGAAGCCAGGATATTCCTGATTAACTTCTCAGTGCCGTGGTCCGAGGATATGAACGCCGGTAAACTTAAACTGGAAATTTTGCGGACGCCGAGTCCTCCCATGCGTATGGGAAGAGTAACTTGTGCCCAAGCTCGGCCATCCAATGCCACATTTAAAATAGATGTTAACGTATGTCTGATAATTTGATCCATACTATCCAAAAGAAAAATTGGTCTGTTAAATAAGTAATTACTAAATCTCAAATGATGAGTTTAACTTTGTTCGTATTAGTCATGTGAATCAATTTATTTGTAGATGCTGATTCATAAAATCATAAGTCATGTTTATATTTAACTTTACCTATTTGATTGAGGATGTTTTCATAAATAATTCAGTATGCATTTAATTAACCGATGAAATAACCATATAAGGTTCGTCTGGATTTATGCGGTATTTAGGAAAACATACGATTAATATGTCTAGATTTCTGTTTAAGTACGAATATTTATGAAGCTGGTGGCTTACCATCACGTCATAAATCAGGATAGTTTTAATCTGTAAGGCACACAGCCTTCCTCTACAGACAGGGTGCATTCATCTCCATATAATCCACCGGAAATTTTGTCCGATTTATTTTTTTTATTTTATTTTTACTCATTCTTACCTTATTTCAATGTAAATTTTCTTTGTGCGCAGCACTCCATTTATGAGTACCCAATACGCTTAGAATAAAAAAAAAGACGTGTGGCACTCGGAGACTGCCGCGGTAAAAGACGTGTGGCACTCGGAGACTGCCGCGGTAAAGCTATTGCATAGCATTTTTTATCAACTTATGCAATTATAATTATTTATTTATTTTATTAATGCAGTATTTAAATATAGTATTTATACCTCAGATCAAATAACAGGCAGATAGAACATGCGCAACAAACAATGTGAAGTTACTCAATATTTATGTGTGCATGACAGCTAGGAGCGGCATTGTAGGGACATGTGCATCTGTGCGTGTGTAAAGTTGCTAGGTATTGGTAAAAACTCCCACAATTTTTTCAATTATTGTACTAATGTTTAAAATTGGAAATGCACTTTTGCTATATAGATGCTTAAGTACCTAGTATTTGAACAGAATAAAATTGGCACATCATTCATTTTTCATCATTTTCATTGAAAATTGGCACATCTAAATACTAAGCTAAATTGTTGACATCCGTGGGCAAATCTTTTAAGAAACCTAATGAAACACTTTCAGAATCGTCGGTGTCTTCTTGTCGGTACGATGAAGTAGTTAAGTTGATTATTTGTGTAGCGGAAGTACACGTTAATATTGCAATATTCTCCAGAGGAATACAGTTTCCAGTTTCTATACTTCTCATTTCTAAATGCGTTAATAATTTTCAATATTTGGGTCTTTTTTTTGGGGGGTGGGAAATCATCAAATAAACCTCCTGCTCTAGAGCAGAGCGAAAGGGAGTGTTAGACTTCTACTGACTAAAAACCACTCATGTTCCTTCTTAGCCCTTTATGTCGAGGCTGTGGTATCTCTTGCGAACAACCCGCAACCCCGACGGGTCGATATTTGGCCTTAAATTGTTTTACGTTTGGATTATCATTATGCATCTTGAGGCATCCGAAAAATATTTCAATATGATCCTGGCTAAGTTTGTAGGTGAGTAAAAAAAAAGAAATGTCTTTTTCTATTAGACGATCATAAAGTGATATTAAACTTGATATATTATTATTATTATTTACCAGTAGTTCCTGAGACTAGCACGTTCAACCAAACAAACAAACTCTTCAGCTTTATAATATTATTAGTATAGATTATACTAAATTATTTCTGCATAAACATGTATAAATTCATCTTTCTACACACCATGCAAATTCCCCCAATTCAAGGAGACCTATTTCGAAGTAAACTGGCAACACAGACCAATAACTGCCAATTTTTGAGTCGGAAAATATTTTATGGAAATTAAACAACAAAACAATAAAATAAACAATAGTTACTTGTGGAAAGATATTCACTTGTGACGTCTAAGCAGTACCACGCGTAGCTTAGTACTGACGTGAGATCATATTCGCTTTTGAATTTGTATTAGCTTTGGTGGTTTCACTCTCATGTTCTACGCGCTCTATCTGCCTATTATTTGATCTGAGATTTATACTTACACTTTTACTAATCATCCTCATCTTTTATAAAATGTCCTTTTACGTCTCATGTCGCGCCTTGGCGACAACTATTTTTGTTGGCAGCCTTATAATCGATCTTATTCGATTTATTAACTTTGATTTTGCTGTTTTAAAATATTAAATCTAATAATTTTTCAATGTTTACTTTTCATCTGACATTACGTCAGTTGTCAAGATGTCATTTACTTTTTCTTTTATTTATTTTTATTAATATGTTAGCTCAAATAATGTAATTTATTGATAATTTCTATTAATAGTATCTTATCTTACGCTTATAAAATTAATTAACACGCTCACAGAAATTCTTTGAGGAAGTTTTTGACTGAATAATACAGGCCGTTTTAAATACAGGCAACTCACAATTTTTGATTTCAAGAAATTGTCAAGTGTCAATTTGTCAAGTGTCAGTTCGTTAGGTTTTTATTTTCGTTACGGAATTTCTGGATTCGGTCCCCACGCTCAAGGCCCGCGATAGAAGCTATGCAATAGCTTAAAAAACAATCGATGTTGAAATACTCTAACGAACATCGCGTGAAATCAGCTGTTCACTTCCTGCCTAGCTACGGAATTCATCGATTTCTTCGTCTCGCTTGCCGTTCGCTAAGTGCGTTTTGCCATGGGAACGATACATTACGTATGAGGAAAATAAACAAATCTTTACTGGATTCACAGGTTCTGAAATAATTTCTTGCTTCAGTATTTTATCATACTAAGATTATACTGAATTCACTCAATCAGTCTGCCGAGGGCTGTCCCTTACATCGTGTATTAAATTATATTGTTAATTTGTAAAATATCTGCAACGAAATTCAATTGAGATTGAGCATTGTTAGCAATATGGTCCGGTATCTAGGACAATTACAGTAAAAGGTTTGCCAACTGTAATAAGAACACGCTTGAATGTCCTCAGAAAGCCACTAACAGGACAAATATTTACAGAGATTCAAGTTTCTCGATTTCTTACAAATTACATGATGTTACCGTTTCAAAAATCGCTGACTTTTTAGAAGAAAATTCATTTTTCTTGCTAGTATTTTCCAAGTACCAATTAGTTATCAGGGGAAAGACGAAGTTTTTATCCATAAATCTTCGTACCTACCACAAGCAAAACCAAGAACTTTCTGAAACTTAAAAAACTATGAAACACGAAGTTCCGTTTCTAGTGTGACTATTGTTAGCTTCTAGAGTATTCAAACCATAGAACGCTTTTCATAATATTGTGGATTCTTGAGGTTTTGGTTTGTATTTTTTAGTTTGGTATGTGCCAAATAAATAATAATATGTTTTATTTCTTCCTTTAAATTGTACCACACATTAAATAAAACGGGTTAAAATTATGATAAATTGTGTAGTCCAGTGTATCTATCCGTAAACTGGGTAAAAACGTTTAATATACTCGTTAATATGTTACTGTATATATGTACCTATCTAGGTACTATCCGTATTGAGTACGGATAGTACCTAGATAAGCAAATACATAGGGTTTCTGATAAGATAACTAAACGTCAAACATTTCCATCATAACGTATTAATTGAAAGTCATCGTCACCTTTATTAAGATCAAAATTACAGACCAAATAAAATAGGACGGGTGCATTTAGAACTGACACATACACGAAATACAACCTTATTGAATCAATTCCCTCGAGCTGTCTCCCTAGCTTCGTCGAAGTCCATTAAGTTTGTAATGAAAAAGCTGCCCAGTGCAATACGAGTATTAGGTGGATTTCAGTTCATAATATGAAATTGATTCTTATTCCATCAACGTATTCACTCAAGGGAGAAGATTAAGAAAGCAAGAATAAAAGTGAGTTTCCACGTTTCAGCCAATAAGTTACTATACTTACCTTGGCTTTTTCATATTTTTCATGTGATTTATCGTCTGTCTACCCTATACTCTGTAAGTTTTGTTGAAGTAGGCTTTTACGTCAATGATAGCTGCAGTTGAAAACCAATATTTCACATGAAGCACGAGAGCTGCCGACGATTCGTGATGGATTGTAGGCGATTGCGGGCGATTGCAGTGATTGTGAATAGGCTTTCGACCTCTCCACAACCAAACTATTATTTTATTAAACCATGATATTGTCAGGCGCACTACTAAGTACGTATGTCACGGTTTTATTCATCTGATTAAAGGTCAACGCATAATTATAAGCTCTGCACGCGCTCAAAATCACGTCAATTTGCAGCGTTTGAGATTATTTCTAGGTGATTTCACATTAACGAAAATGTAGTTTAATTAAACAAAAGACGACAAGGCTGAAAACATGTCTAATCATGAAGGAATATTCCCGCTTGAGCATCTATGCATTATGCACCAAAGGTATTCTGATATTCTCCAATGGAAATACTTTTGGTGCATAATGCATTGGTGCCCTCCGCGCAAAATTCCTGATTTTGAAATTCAGCTCTCCGCCACAACCCTAGGATACAGTTGCGATTATTAACTACTCCACGTCCTGCAGTGCTATTGCGTATCTTTTTAAATATCAGTGGATATCATAGTGTCCATCGAATAACTGTCAAAAGGTTCCATTTTGTACCAAACCATAACCATTTGACAGTTAATCGATGGACACTATGATAGCCACTGACTTTTAAAAAGATACGCATTTGCCCTGCAGGACAGCAGTGACGTAGTTTTTTTTTACATATTATGGTCTGAAAGACTGTGTAAAGGATATGGCAAGAAAGGAGGTTTCTCATGAGATGCCGAGCAATAGAGAAGTATGGAAGTATGCTGCGCCGACCACAAATTAATTGGGATACGGCCTAAGAGAATGATGAATATGTCTTGAAACTATGATAATCTCTTCATAAAATAACCAGTATGTTATCTCCACAGGTGGTGAGGATGTTCGTCCTGGTGGTGATGGTGTTTGCGCTCTGCTGGCTGCCCTACCACGCCTACTTCGTGTTGACGTACCACTACCAGTCGCTAGCGTCCGCACCGTTCGCTCAGCATATATATCTCTGCTTCTATTGGCTGGCCATGGCCAATTCCATGTTCAATCCTTTAATATATTACTGGATGAGTAATAAGTAAGTGCTTATAATTATTTTTGTTTTAGTTGCTACGATCCTTACATACTCCTTGTAGTAGGTTAACACAACCCAAAGTTTCAAAGCAGGTTTTTAAATAAAAAATTGCTCGATATTACTGTTTACTAACAAGTTATTAAAAAGTAAGGAATATTTTAAAGAATAATATTCTGAAACATTAAAAATAACAGCCGTAGTAATTAAAATTCCGAAATGTTTAGCTACTTCTGTTGCTGACTGTACATTTGGACAAACAAGCACGTCGCATTAGGGGATAATACCTGCAGCTGACCTTTTTGCAGCAGCTTTTCACCGGCACTTGCAGAGAAATTACATCTGAGATTTTTTTTTAGTAATCTACATGATATGATACGTAAATGGTTTAGCCATAATTTTTATATCGGTATCACATAATAAGAAAAAAAACCACAAAATCACCTCCAAATCGTTGGGTTGAACCATTTTACTCCTTCATTTTTATCAAAACAATATAAAAAAATATCTACTGCTTTGCTAAAGGAAAATGATTTGGTTTTGTTACTTTTTAAAAACATGTGTTATATATTTTTTTTTATAATAAATTAAAAATGCGTTCGTTTAAAGTCCGTGTATACGACCGAGAGGGGTAGTTAGCTCCGCCCAAATGCACGAGGTCATTGGCGTGAATATTACAAGCCTTAAGGCTGGGTGGACCCGAATTTAAGTTTTTTAAAACAATCTGAGACAAAAAATACAGTGTTTTAAATTTAATAAAAAATATATGTATTAGTTAAGGATCTTATCTAGTCAAAATCGCATTCAGTTGCAAGACCTGATGAACTTCACTCGATAGAAAAAAATCGCAAAGTTACCCCTTTTTAGATCGTTTTTTCAATATTATGACTATATTACTGATTTTTTACGTTTAATTTTTGTACTATAATTAAGAAACTAATTAGTTAAAGACAAATTCGCAGAGTTTGAATTGATAAAATGATTTTCTCAATTACTATGTTTAAATAAGAATTAAAAGCGATCGCGGCGGCTCGGACAGGTCAGTTCAGTCGCGTGTTGGCGCTTATGGACGACGGACCTGTGTCAGTTTGACAACTACGCGCACCATACTATCTCTTTTTGAGAATTTGTTGCTTGTTAGTTATAAATTATAATGGGCAATAAACAACGCAGGCGAAAAAAGTCGTGTAAAGCAATAAAAGACACAAATAGAAAGAATGCACTCCAAAGATATGTGAAGAAGTAAGTACCTACGTAAATGTTTTATTTGTATTGTAATGTAATTTGGTCTCAAAATTAAATTTTCAGTCTCTGATTGGTAAATGTCTAAAACTTACGATCATCGTACTATAGTTTATGAATATTAGTACCGAGGATCGCTACGATTTTTGATAATTCATATTTTGTCTTTTCGTTCGGTATCCTGCCTGGCGAGTGGCGAGCCACAATATAAAAATATCAGTACTACTAGAGAACGCTAAGATTTTTGATAAAATTAAATCATATTTTGTCTATTTCGATATCTCAACCTGGCGTTTGCTAACGAACAGTAAATTACTTTATATACCAATCAATTTCATCTGTGAAATAGGTACTCCATTTACTTTTTGTTATAGGTTAGTTGGGCAGCCTGAAGAAACTAACATGAACACTGCCGCAGCAACAAATCTGATACCTGAGGATTCAAACGAAAATAGGTATGTAATTATCTTTTTTTTTTATCGTGTGGTAAAATCATCAAATGAGTCCTGCCGCTCTGAGTGGAGCGGAAGGGAGTGTCAGACTTCTACTGACTAAAAACCACCCATGTTCCTTCTTCGCCCTTCATGTCGAGGCCTCGGTATCCCTTGCGGACAACCCGCAGCCTCGACAGGGCGGCGAGTTACCCTTACTCGCAGTCCGCTAGCCCGCGTCATGTAATTACCATAGATCAAGATTAGGGTTCCGTACCTCAAAAGGAAAAAGGAGTTGAACGACGTTCGGATAATCGATGCTCTACTGTATTAAAGTCCTGGATACTCATAATGTACATTAACTAACATAATGTGGGTGGGTTTTCAGGTACTACATGGATAATGCATCATGTAGCAACACGGCTGATGTATCCAAAACCTCTTTTATTGGATTGGATCCTGTTGATACACAAAAAACTGTAACATTAACGTAAGTACCACATTTTATGTTTTTACAGCTTTTTACATACAATGCTTTTACTCGGATGTGTAAGACAAACTTGTAAGACTTACCATATTTCTCATTTTTAGAGAAACTGAAGACACAGAAGACTCCTTCATCGTAGAAAAAGTACTCAAAGATGAATTCAGCAGAAGCGCATACCTGGTCATCACCCTCAGCCTCATCAGGGACCTTGGCACAGCACACTGCACTTCGGCCGGTCAGCAAGCAGAGACGCACTACTTTCCTGGTCGACGCAGCAGCCAGCCACTACGCAGCACAGCATCACTCCGACTCACTGGAGCATAATGCAGCATCACCCCGACTCACTGGGGCATCACCGCAGACAGTTCCGACTCACCGAGAACTACGCGGCATCCGGTTCCGACTCACTGGAACCTTCCACTGGCCTGGCAAGCATCAAGACTCAGTCTGCTATCGACCTCCGGTCTCGGAGGGGAGTGATGTGGCGACAGCGACATCTATCGCAACACATGCGAACTAAATTGGCAATTCCTACATCGCGCTATCAACATTATCCGCGACATTAGCCTATATAGAAAATCCTGACTTACATATGTCGGACACAACACCCGTCTGGTCGGAGGATCCTCCCTTTTCTATGGGGGATGAGGAACTTTACACCCTGTTCCTCATACCCCCCCGAATACATGAATAATAATTTTGACACATTTGGTGATTATCATATGCGTGAGATATAGAGTTGATAATATTATCGTTGTTGTATTAAAAAATATACGATTTTCCATTCAAATATCGAGTTCTTTTTTAATATTTTTTTTTTAATTTTTCGTATTTGTTCTTTTAGAGGCAACAGAGATACACATTCTGTGAAAAATTCAATCGTCTACTTATTATAGATCATGAGATACAGACCGCTGACAGACGGACGGACGGACGGACGGACAACGAAGGCTTATTAATAGGGTACCCCCCCGGTTCCCGTTGGTTACCCTTCGGGTACGGAACCCTAAACAAGGTCGACTAAAAAGTTACGATGATCACCCTAATCTGTTCCGTAAATGATAATAATGACGCGAAAAAACGAAAGACTTCGCTTCGATTACTACAAATTATAATAAAACGAGTTTTTAATTAATCAAATCTCTTATTTTAATTTAAAAATAAATAAATAAGACAAGTTGACCTACTGCCTGCTTATCTGTAATGTGACACAGGTGACACTCCTCGCGACGTAAGCGCACGGCTCGCTTTGCGGCAATCGCGGGCAACTCTTGGTAGCGTTAAATGCCTGTTTCGCTTGGTCTACCTGGCCTTAAGGTAGATGTCCAAGTCAATCCGCCTCGCCGCGTCTCTATTGTGGTTCACCACTGTCTCGTGCCGACCGGCGACCTAAACCCCCTCTCAAACTAAGTAGGTACTCCTTCAAACAATTTGGTTTTATTCTATCGTTTGGTCTTGGTGTCAAATGCGGCTGTCGTGCGTAAGGAAAAAGGGTTATTGGATTTTCCGGTTAGAGAATTTCCACAACGTCGTAGCCTTGGATTTGGGATTTCGCCAATAAATAACGTAGGTAAGATTCGCCTTTCCATGGAATTTGATACCGCCATCGGCGAACCACATGTAAGTACCTTTATCTGAATTCTCCTGAGAAACATTTGGCAGCGGTCCATCGGGAAATTTAGGCGTGAGGTTGAAGACATACATTATTTGGCTTTTTACGTTGTTCTCATGTCAAAATACCTACTTATTTTTTTTGTTATTTTATTACGAAGCCGTGTACACTTTTATAGTTTACAGATGACTGCGGAGATGCAATTAGCGTTCAATACTTGGAATAGTACGTTCCACGAAGTATTTGGCAAGTTCATCCACACTCCTACGTACCTACTTAAAATATGTTTAGAGGTACATACATCGTAAAAGATTTTAACGAGATAGTTGCAAAATGTTTCACTTGAGCGAAAATCCTTTAACGAGCAAGACTGTCTAGTTCCTTAAAAGCTTCACTGAACCGAAATTCTCACCCACGCTGGCAAACGCAAACAAAAACTTTCAAGTACATATATAAAGTAGTAAGCTGACAGTAACTCATTTCTGTCTCTTGAAATTAACCGTACTTATCCGTCCCTCAATGAATGACGCACTGATTACTTCCCCCAGTGCGTCATTGGTTTAAACGAATGTTAACCTAAAGAGGGACAAGTGACCCCGAAGCTAGTTCGTGTAATAAACTAAATGCGGTACTTGTAGATACAAACTTCTAAAAAAATCCGTGTAATTTTCATGGTTCTATTTGTCTGTAAATGTCAATTTCACGGCCATTAAGGACTGGGAGTGGATCGGTAAATTGAGGGCTAACTAACGTCTTATTTATTGAGGAGATTTGAAGTATTCTAAACCCTAGCTTAGCATCAGCTTAGAATCCGAGAGCAAACAATTTGTCAGTAAATACTCGAACTCGAACTCGAACATTCTGACCTACAAGCAAATTTCGATAGTTCCTATAAATACACAACATATTGTTTGCTTATTCAGCTCTCTACGTACTTAAAACCGCATCAATTTTAATCTATCTTAATGATAAAAGTCACAGGATTGTGGTATATTTTTTTGGGCTCGCGTGTGAATTTGACAAACAGTAATTCTACCAAGGGGTATGGTATTACCCAGTACTAACTAGGTTGTGGAGGTCAGATAAGGAGGCGCTTCATATAAATTACTGATATTCAGCTCAGGTTAGTCTGAACCCGAGCCTAAAATATGTAGTTGGGAAGAAGTTAAGCAGATGATGATGTTTCTTATGATTAATATTTTATTCTAACAATGTACATTTCAAGCGCCCAGCGTATTCGCTTGTGCACTAAGTATGCGGGCGTTATGTGTTTTGAAATGGTTCAGTACACAAACAAGTTCGTTTAATATGCATGAATGGCTTTATAAAGTGGCCTAAAATGGCACTTTCTAAAATTCAGCAGTCTGTGTGTAGGAATTTTATTAAGTCGGTTTTATTTCTAGTCTAAGACAACAACAGAAACTAGCATTCAAGTAGAATTTATTTGGTTTAATGAGAGAGCAGCGGTGACCCAGTGAAAGCAACGGTGGCCCGGTGGTGTCGGCCCCGACTTACAAACAGTAGGTCGTGGGTTCGAACCCAGGCAGGTGTATTACTTTGTGTTATTTCTTTCATCACCGCTGCTCTCAAAACGGTGAAGGAAAACATCGTGAGGTAACCGGCATGTCTTAGAACCAAAGAATTCGAAGACATGTGACATCTACCAACACGCACTGGGCCCGCGTGGTGGATTATAGCCCATCCCTCTCCTAGAGAGGCCTGAGTCCCTGCAGTGGGAACATTATAGGCTGATAACGAATGATGACGCCGTTTAGCTAACTAACTTTTATATTGAAACTTATGTGGGTATCGACCTAGATTATAACCTAGAACTCACCTTTTCTGGTTAACTGTTTTAACAAATGTAGTAGCAGCATCTTTGACTGAAATTGAGCGGTACGCTTGTGTTCCCTGTGTCTACTCAAAGTCGTGGACAGCAACATAATGTTTTTAACACGTTATAACCCAGCTGGAATTAAAAATAGACAAAAGTGGTGAATTCGTTACGTCGGCGTCGTTAATAAATGTTAAAAATGCATATATTAAAAAAAAGTCATGACATTGACCACCATGGCGGAAAAGTCGGTAGTGGACACCGGGAAGCATAGAAACTTTCCCAGTATTTATATTGTTTCCTAAATCTAACCATTAAATTCGTAGTTACTACCCATTTTATTGTATTACGGAAACCAAGCGTTGGCGTAGTGATAAAACCGCATTTTGACCCAACTTTTTAGGGTTTTATAGCAGTTTAATTCAGTGATAATACCTGCAAATCTCTGATACCCTGTTTTTATAATACTAACCCTGCAGTGAAGACCGCAATAACAATAAAAAAACAGGAAGGGTGAGTGTTTTTATGACGCTTAGATTAGACAGGGTTATAATATGACAAACGTTTATATTAAAGGGTGGGTGACGTCTTTGCTCATCGTAAAATATTTAGGGAGGTTTGAGGATAATAGTTTGCGTGATGTGGGCTACGGCATTACCCTGTCTTGCCCAGTGTTCCTTTGTTGTCACGTCTAGTTTTGAATTAATTGCTATTACCGGGGCCTTTAAATTATTATTTATGCTGAAACAAACTCATGAATCTACCTACTTTAGATTTTGAGCTCGTGGTAAAATAATAACAGCTACTCGAATCAATCTTCAGATTAAACCGCTCTTGAATATGTTGCTTTGTGTATGGTTGACCACCACGAGAGTTTTTTCCTTGCCTTGGAAAGCACGGTAAGCCGTTGCTCAAGGCTGCCAATTATAGATCTTTGATAACCAGTCTTACCATGGGGTATCGTATTACCCAATATTAACTAGGTTATGGAGGTCAGATAGGCAATCGCGTTATATAAAATATTGGTATTCACTATTCAGTTGTATTTGGTTCGAATGTAAGGCCTCAACATAGTTGAGAAAATTGCAAAAAACGTAAGAAAATTCTAATTTTGCGGGCTACCTTATCGCATCAACCTTAAATAAGAGACTTTTCTTTTGTTTACTTAGTTTTTTCTGTATTTTTATTTAATTGTTTCGTAATTGCTTGAAGCTAAAACTGCAAATAGATAAATAATCTTAGCTTTGATTTCTTTGGCGGTTTCATACAATTTTTTTTTTTTTGGTAGGTGTAAAATCATCAAATAACCCCTCCCACTCTTTGGGAGGGCGAAAGGGAGTGTCAGTCATCTACTGACTAAAAACCACCCATGTTCCTTCTTAGCCCTTCATGTCGAGTTACATCTCTTGCGAACAGCCCGCAGCCCTTAGTTGAATTTGTAGTCGGTTGCATAAGTAATTAAAGACAATGACCAATGATGATGTAGGTACAGTTGAATAAATAAACTTAAAATGAAATTATTTAAAGTTAAGTTATTTCTTTAACTTGACAATAGATGCCAGGGTTAAAAATAGTGGGAAATTGAGTGTTGTAATGTAAAATAAAATATAGCCTCCGTGTGAACTTTAACCGAACCGTGCAAAGGTTCTCGACGTTGATTAAGTGCCCTTTTTTATTATGTGAAATAATGTAGTAAATTTTTAACTATGTCAATCTGAAATCTGTTTCACTGTATGTTTACATATACCTACTATAAAGTATGTAAAAATACTATAGGGTTGACGACTGACTAAAAAACATGAGATTTTGTTTATTCCGTCACTTAGATTATCGAAAAATATTCGATACGTGTTTTTTGTTTTTATCAAATGAATAAAAATTGACAAAGATAAAACACGTCGCGCTTGTGATATCACTTTTAAGTGAAAAATGTACTATAATGTGACGTCACACGAGTTTTCGAAGCACCGTATCATATTCATTTTTTGTTTACTAGTGAAAAGAGAAAAATAAAAAATTTATTGTGTCCAATATTTTTGGAAATCTATCTGACGGACTAATTACATTTTTTTTTTGTTATCTACCCTATACTCACTAGATTCGTTAGTCCAAGAACTGTGCCAACATAGTATTATCTCTTTGTCGGTCTAGAATATTTGTTAGTAATAAATTTCGCTGAAACCTAAAACTTATTTGTCATAGTTCCAGACACTTAAGTTTTGGGAACCTAAGAAAGTTGGAACAGAAATTCTGCGACGTAGTTCCGAACTTGTTCCAAATGTCTACACTTTGCCTGATATTAATATTTCATATAGTTTTCCTCGTTGATTTGAACAAGCATGACCACAATTTGAAAACTATAATATTTTATTTAAAATATCTAGCTCTTTCCTAACTAGGTCTTTGTAAAGAGATAATAAATTATTTTGAATTTGATGTCGGAGGTCGGCTTCCAGCTAACTGGATGTAGCTGAATACTAGTATTTTATATAGAGCGACTACTTAAACCCAGACGGTGGGTCGGATGTTTACCCATCCACAGTACGACCTATGCAAGTTCGGCTTAACCTTAATGGTCGAACCATGCGGATGTTATTATCTAGCCACAAGCTGATTTTATTTAAACACGTGTGATATTAAAAAAAATCTTAGATGAGAAATGAATCTCAAAAAAAAACTATAAAAATCATTTCATAGTTTCTCGCATGAAACAAAGTCTGTTTTTCTCGTGTACTAGATCCTAGGCTTATTTTTTTCAACAAACGTATTGCAAACGAATAGATTGAATGCAGTTAATTGAATATACATTCAAATAACTACATTGAATCTATGAAATTGAATATTGTCAATGTTTCGCGTTGGTAACGTATACCCGTTGCCAACGCGAAACGTTGACAATATTCATTGCATACTTTTTTGAGGTTTGTTCTGTAACACGTGTTGCATACAATTTATTACGGTTCTCGTATTTTTATGGACTGAAACCAATTTTTTTTACATGACATCTAGTTTAAAAAAAAGATTATTATGATCTATTGTGTCCGGGCAATGCAGGTCAAAAGCTTCCCTTCTTATTTCCAGTCTTATACCTCTAGAGCTATTTCAGCTCAATCCTTTAAGTAACAGCCTAGCTCATCACACCGTCTCCTTTTGGGCCTGCCTACCGCATCGTTGATCCCAGTTGTTCGAAACCCAATCTATAGATATTTTCGCCCAATTTTATTACGACATGCGGCGTGTTCTATTTTAATATGGTGACTGCGTTACCTACGTCTGCAATTAGTGTTTTGTATCGATAAATATAAAAATGACAGTCCAATTTCTGATAATCTGTTGCAACTACAGACTACAGTTATATTCTTGTACAATTTTCGTGCTTCCACGATAGAAACAAAAAAGGTCAAAAGTAAGCAAACTTCAAAAGGCGAGCAAGAAGTTGCGAGCCTATCCTAAGGCGTATAGTGCACCCTTGGGTGAAGTAAAACTACACTCCAACATTCGACAGACACCATTAACCTACCTACTATACGGTCATCTTTTGCTTAACACTTCCACATGAATACAAATAGAATAAATGCAGACACATTAAATTTGTTCCCTCACAGTTTGAACAGAAAACTGTTGAAAGAGTTAAAACTTTGATAAATGTCTTGAAATGGAGCATTTGTGTAAACATTCTGTTTGGAATGTTTCCAATTGTTTTAATCTTTTAAAGTACAAAATTGTATGATTTATAACAAAGCTACCTCTTGACCTCGGTCTTATTAATGATCTATCTGTGTGCCAGAGTTTATTATTATTGTTATAAAACCTTAGCTATTAGAGAAGAAAGATAATTATAACATAAAGTACTACAGCAACATAGTATAAGAAGATAAAAAGAAGTACACCGCCATCTATGCAGCAAAGAAATAACTGGAATCAAAATTCTGGATCGCGCTGTTAAAGTCATCTTTTTTTTTTTGGCGGGTGGAAAATCATCGAATAACCCCTCCCGCTCTTGGGCAGAGCGAAAGGGAGTGTCAGACTTCTACTGACTACAAACCACCCATGTTCCTTCTTAGCCTTTTATGTCGAGGCCGCGGTATCTCTTGCGAACAACCCGTAGCCCCGACGGGTGTTAAAGTTATCTGCGCCTTAAGTTTGTATAGGAAAACCCGATATAAATTACACCCGTCTGGTCGGGGGATTCTCGTTTTTCTATGGCGTATCGAGGAGCTTCACACTCAGTTCTTCATATAAATATATAATTTAACACCGTAGTTTTGGGTTCAGACACATTGAAAAGTTGAGAAATTACCTTTTCAATTTCCACTTTTTCTTCAGAGAGTTCAATGTACTAGCCGACGCGACGTGAAAATGCTGTAGGTTTAATAAATAAGTTTTTAATCAACTATACTTTATTTAGTGAAGATGCGCTGGGTTATTAGTTTGAAAGACTTTTATTAAGGCTTTTATCTGCACTTTGATTAAGTACTAAAAGCAATAAGTAACTAATGTAAAAAGTTATTTCTAAATTAAATAATTTCTTTTCTAAATATCTAGTAATGACAAATGCATTTTATTTTAGTTTTGAGTGCTAATCACGAAATTTTTCAAGAATTACCTATTTGAGTTTTATATTTTTGTAAGGACTTATTTTTTAAGACGAATCTGCTGCACCTTGAGGATTTTTTACATCTTACATTTTGAATAGAAATGAGATATTAGAATATAACGGTCCAATATTATTATTATTTCTAGAAATGGTTTAGAAAATAATGAAGTTAGTGGAAATTTAAAAAAGTTTCTTTGTCCTTCGGACATATCATTCTCCTTCCTTTATCCATTTGGTGTTGGCGCAGCTTATCATCTTCTCTAATATTTCTCTATTACTCGACGAATCATCAGACCCCTCCTTTTTTCATATCATCCTTTACATAGTTCATTCGTCTACTTTTATAGGTACCCCTCCACATTCATACTCAAAACTTTCTTCATTCCGCCGCATCACATGCCCATACTAAAACAACCAATTACCTAACAACTTTTCAGTCACAATCAGTCACGTAGGAAACACGTCTTAATAATTATTTTCGACTTTAAAAAATCCCTGTTTGTTCACAGATTCCGGATCTACTTCCGGATGGTCTTATGTTGGTGTTGGACACCAAAAACAGCAATATCAACCGACTTGAAAAAATTAGAAATGAACAAATCGTTTTCTGGTAAGAGCCTCCTATATTTAAAGCAAATTTTCAGCCATTTCCATGATAATATCTCGTGGAAAACAATCAGAGAGTGGAATAATTAATTTTGCGTACGCTTCCTTGGCTACGTCAAGGGCACAAAACCACGGTAGACATATAATAAGTGTATAGTGATTACGGTATAATTAGTTTCGTACCATCAAGTCGAGTTACTCGCGCGAGTAGATTTCAAGCTTAGTGTTTCAAAGACAGCTTCAACTTAACATGGTATTTTGAAGACAGAAAGGAACATAATAATATACATATCTCTTTCTTTTACTTAAGTGGGTGTTCCTTTGTTTTCTTCTTTCTCTTTCTATTTTTTTTCGCACTGCAAATGACAGCGGTTGCGTTTGATAAAAGTTTTGTATTCATAAAGGACTGATTGCTTTCCTGTGAATGCGACTGAGAAGAAAATGTTGAAGAATACTTGTGTGAGTTACGTGTCTGCGAGGCCTTGAGTTTATTGGAATGTTGATTAGGTGAAACAATAAACAATATTCTGAGCCAGTGCCCAAGTGGAGATATTACAAAATCTTACGCAGCAATTAATCTAAGCAGATTAAAATAAAAAAAAGATTAAACTATTGTAAAAACAAAAAAGTTTAAAAGGAGGCTGTATTGAATTTAAGAGTGTCTGTGTATTAACCACTGAGAATTTAGGAAGTAAGAGAGGATATTTTATTAAGTATTCACAGTTTTAACCAACTTCCAAAATAGAGGAGGTTTTCTATTCGTGTGTATGTATTTTTTGTTTTTGAGACGCGGTGCCTACTTTTAATCGGAAACCTGCTAGAGATCCCGTATATATTCATGTTCCATAAATACACATAATTACATTCATAAAACAATCTGGGTGATCATCGGCGGAAAAAAAAATATGGCACGTTCACTGAAATTCGAACGTTACGTATAAATTGAGAGCTTCCGCAATTTTATCACTTCGGGGATTTACAAATCCCGTGAGCCTCGTCGATTAAAAGTTTATTCGGATGTTGTTTGCCTATCAAAGGATTTGATATTTATCGATGTTCCATATTAATTAATTTGATTGCTGCAAAACGAAAAATAACTCAAATATCGCCTTTGTTTAATTTATGGTTTGTCGTTACTGTTAACTTCCACATCGTTCTACTAGTCCCCGACACAACTGCTTTACTTCAAGTCCTGGGTTCCATTCCCAGGTCGTGCAAAGTGTTATTGGATCTTTCCGCCAGGAATTTCTCAGTAGCAGCCACGGAGCCTGGATCAACCGCCCACAGAGCCCGGTTGATGGCATTAGGCTCGCCCCCTATGACACGGGACTTTCGAACATAATTGGCGAAATATGGGTTTACTAATGGATACACCTCTGCCTTATCCACTGGAGATTACAGGCTTGATGTTATGTTATGTTGTAACTTTTTGTACAGCAAAAACGCAGAAAGTTTAGAGGTGTAGAATTCTACGATTTATTTTAACTTAAACCCTAGTGAACATCAATGTTTCCTTTGAGATTTTTTCTCCTTGACACCGTCCTCAAAGTATGTTGAAACAACTTGACAGCTTATATCTTAAATAACTTTTGATATCGATCTTATTTGTCCTTCGGAGAATTGGAGAAAAAAGAAAATGTTTACATATTACTTAACTGCTATGTCATTGGTTTGCCATCTTCATTTTGAAATCGAATTCTTGTTTTTTATATTGGCCATTTTTTTTTTCATAACATCACGCTTGTAATCTTGTAAACCCACATTTCGCCAGTTATGTTTAGGTTCCGTGTAATAGGAGGCGAGCCTATTGCCTTCAACCGGGCACAAATTCAAAATCCTTGGCTACTACTGGGAAATTCTAAATGGAAAAAATTAATTACACTTTGCCCAACCTGGGAATTGTACCCAGGACCTCATACTCAGCAGTCGCGCTGGCAAGGACTAGACCAGCGAGGCAGTTTTTTACAGTAAAAGCAATTTATCTTCAGCTGTCTTCGTAAAACAAATAAGTCATTATACGGGTTCTGTTCTTAGTCTGCCTAATTAGGCATAAACAGACTTAGGTTTGGGTAAATAAACCTTACATGTTTGTCCCTTATAATGAATGTGACAAGCAAAGATATAAATATACCTAGATAACGCAAGAGCACCTACTTCACGTGGCCATTTATTTTAAACTACTGTCGCAGCAAATTAATTTGTTAAAAACAACAACGTTAAAACTCAAGAACGTAATTCTAGACATTTAAAGAACAAAAACTTAGTCTGTTTTGTATATTAACTAGTTTGTATTACTAAAAAATCGATAATATTATAGTACGACGTCATGGTAGGGGTTCAGGCGCAAAATGCCTAATTTTCGAAATGACAACAGAGTCGCCATAGGACTAATAGTTCTCAAAATGGCCAATACTCAAAAAGCCTAATTCTCTGAATACAGATAGTTAACAAAAAAAAACGAACTAGTCAGATAGATTTCCAAAAAATATTGGACACAATTTTTTTATTTTTTCACGTAAGTAAACAAAAAATGAAGACGATACAGTGCTTCGAAAAGTCGTGTGACGTCACAGCGTGGTGCATTTTTTACCACGAAATGACGTCACAAAGCCCACTCATGATGTTTGATACGTTTTATTTTCGTCTGAGTCCCTGCAGTGGGAACATTATAGGCTGATGATGATGATACTTGCACTATCTAGGTATATCTATATCTGTGGTGGCGAGTTTATCCTTTCAGCAAAGTTACGTAACATGAAATTCCAAAACACCTAAACTCTAGTTAGGTTTTGTGACACTCGCGGTCAGTGTAACTGTTGTTTTATTCTAATGGAGCCATTTCTGCTTCACATTGCTCTCTTTGGAGAGGTTTCTGAAAGTTGGCTGTTTAATTCCAACGAATTTATATTCTTTGCAAAAAGACAAAAAAAATTAGAACAGCTAACATTGTTAGCATGACGCCTGACGTGTTCTTCTTTAAAATGTTGAACATAATTTTGGACTACTGTTTTGTTATTGTAAAGCGTGTTTTTACTCCTAAAATAATTACATGAAACTAAGTTTTTGTTTTTAGTCCTAGCCTTTGTTTTGTTAAGTTACGTTCGTTGTTATTTTGCATAGAAAAATTGTTATAAAGATAATAAATTCTTCATAAAATTATTTTTATACATACCTTCTTCAATCTTTCGTTTCTTTAGGTTGCAAGTTCGTTATTGGTTTAGTAATAACAGATCGGTACAACGTGGTTTTTTTTGCAAAATCCTTCATTAACGCTACAATATCTTGTGAAAATAATGATGTTGTTCAAACAAGTGATATTATTTTCAACATCGACTAACCTTTTACCAACTATGTTGGGGTCGGCTTCCAGTCTAACCGGATGTAGCTGTGTACCACAATTTTACATGAAGCGACTGCCTACCTGACCTCCAGAACGCATTTAGTACAGGGTACTACGATACACCCATAGTAAGACGGGTCGGCAGACTTTCGGGCCACTAACCACCTGTAACAACGGTCAAAGATCTACAATATTACAGATGGGATTAGTGAAGTGAAGTGAAAATTATGTTTTGCTATTGCGTTATTCTTTTCTGAATACTTTGCTTGTGGTATTCAAGACAGTTTAATTGTTCCACTGGGACTTCTTCGAGCTTCATTTTCTCGGCGCTTTTCATGTGGTCGCCACTGTTGATTCTGGCTTTCAGGAGTAAAAAAACGGCATTGATTTCTAGTATAGTATGTGATCAGATAAAGCATTTGTTTTGTATCAGTCATTTAATTATTTCTCGAACGTACAGGTGGTTCACAATTGTTAAATGTCTTCCAAACATAAAGTTCCGAGTTCAAAAGGAAGTGGAATATTTTCCATGTGATTTAAATGTATGTGGTCAGATAAAGCATTTGTTTTGTTTCAGTCATTTAATTATTTCTCGAACGTACAGGTGGTTCACAATTGTTAAATGTCTTCCAAACATAAAGTTCCGAGTTCAAAAGGAAGTGGAATATTTTCCTTGTGATTAAAATTGTTTCAAAACTAAATTCGGAATGAAAACGATAGAAACAAAACGTTAATCATTCGCACGTGGAGCATATGTTACAATTGGAAAGCTTTTACTTCTAATTAATTGGCTGCTATTAAAATGGTTACTTTTTCGAACGGTCGATGTTTTCCAAAATTGAAATACATTTGTTCATATATTATAGTGTTATTTTGTTGGATAATATTAGGTTTGCCTCGGCAGTCTGCAATGGGCTTAGTTAAAAGTTCATCTAGATTAATATTTGATCTAGAATATAAATGTTGACGGATGGAGAGGAAGAGGAAGGCCAAAGAAAAGATGGATGGATTGTGTGAAGAAAGTATTGAAGTAAAAAGGAGTAAATGATAGGGTGGCGATTAACAGAGGAGAATGGAAGAAAACAATTTCTTGCGTCGAACCCAATTAACAACACGACGGAACAAGCTGATGAATTAAGTTCATCTAGAATTCTACAAATCCAATGCAGTTGAATAAAAGATGCCACATTTTTAAATGGAAGATTGTTTAGCCTTCCATGCAAATTAAAATACGGCTACCATTATTTTAATTTACAAAAGGGTAAATGTAAAACCCTATTCAGACTAGAGCGCTCAGCTCCGACTAGCTTTAATATGTGGCAAAGATTTTCAATATCAGCCAATCTTGGTCTATACATATATATAAGGAATTTTCTCAGAAGCAATCAGAATTCGGAGTTTGAAATTGTGTTTGATAACGGGTTAACCCGAATAATATTTACCCTCTATTGCCTTAGATTTGACTCCATTCATTGAAGCAAATGGTAGATTTAGTGATGCTCTATTGATTTAAGGTTCAATTATTTTTATATCATGGAGATTGAACTCTAGATCCTAATTGACGGTTTATGTTGTAGGACAAGTCACAGCAAATGGGAAATAAAAGCTTCTATTTGAACAGATTTAAGCATGATTTAATTACTGGGTTCAGATCATCAAAATAAGCACAGAATAAATAGCTACAGCATAACATTTTCGAGTTTATTATAAAAATTCACTGTACTTACACAGGTGTTTTAGAGTTCCTTACACTTTCAAAGTTCTGAAAAGATTGTCCTGCGACAATGGCGCCCCGGACCTTTTAAAACCTCTCTAACAAACTGCAATAGTCAACTGACATTCCAATTTCCAATACCCATTGGCACCATTTTGACATTTCAAATAAATCAAATAACTTACTTATTTATGGGTGGTTTTCAAAAAAAATGTTCGTTGCGTAACGGAATTCCACCCAGAAAGAAAAGAACAATATTGAAATTAAACAAGTTATCGGCTAACGAGTTATATCACGTTTCAAAAAATAATAAAATAAATTATGATATGTTGCTAATTAATCGAGAAATACATATTTTAAGGAGGGATGGTAACTAAAAAGTTCCGTTACGTCACAAAGTTTAGATTGGTATTAAAACTCAGTGATAAATCAAATAAGAATATTTTTTATTATAATATATTTTAACAAGAACAGTCTTCAAAATCACAAACTTATAATTAGTAATTTAAATAAAATCAACGATTTTTCTACGAAAACTATTCCTCTACGTTACTTTATGACACGTTTCATTGCACAGTCAAGCCTCTACTTTGGCACTTTTCTATAAAATATGATAAAAAAAAATTATGTTTCATAAAACTTTTAAATAATATTATTATAAACAATTTAAGTCAGAGTAGTAATCGTATGAGATATATTTTAAATTAAATCTAAATATCACCATGAAAGTAGGACAAGTGACGTTAATTGAACAAATTGTCACGTTTAGGAATTATAAGGCACAGTTTACATTACTTAGAATTAATCAACTTTAAAACGTACTACAATCAAGTAAAGTCATTTAAAACATTCTAAAATAACATTTTTAGGAATTCTTAACACATATGTAACGTAACATACGTATTCTTAATAACGTATGTCTTTAAAATCGTAAAAAAAATATTATTGTATTTTTTTCTTAGTGCTGATTCGTTCGTAAAATAATTAAATTATTTATTTGTACGAACGAATCTACACTGTGAAAATTATAGCTTAATGAGAAGTCGGTTATGAGACCCATTTATGAAAAAAAATTATGACATTTACTCATCATCATCATCACCTAAGCACACTGAACAAATATAATCAAATGATGTAGTACCACTACATGATATGCAAACCCATTTGCTGCATACCATACACTTTGCCATTGCTTGCAGAATGAAACTTTGGCGAGATTTACAAACATGACAAGGAAATGTTCTAGATGACGCATTACGTTTCCCTATTATTATGTTCTGATTCTCAACTTTTTTTTGTAATAGCTTACTTGGGTTTGATAGGGGTTTATTGGCGTATTCTTCAAAGAGTATGTTATGATTCTCAACTTTTTCTTGTAATATGTTACTTGGGTTTGATTGGGGTTTATTGGCGTATTCTTCAAAGGGTATTTGAAGGGGTTTGAGCACCTTTACTTTTTTAATGGGTGACGTAAGTTGGATGGGATCGCCATCTAAATTTTTGTTAATTTCTTTAACGGTCGGTGGAAGATGAGGTTTAAGTGTGGAATATTTTGGAGAAACAACTAGTGGTACGGCTTCTGTACCTTCCAAAAAGGGACATTCATCAATTAGGAAATCGGTTTGAAGCAGTGATATAAACGGTTCTGGGCTTGAAATTAAGGATGGTCCTGGATCTGCACAATCAAGAAACAAAAGGTTTGATAGCTCATTAATCGTATCATCACTTACAGGTGCTACAGTAATTGATTTCAACTGATCCGTCAATAAATTTGTTTTGGGATTATAACAGCTGCACAAACCTCGCATTTCACCACAGAAACAACTCAATTCACGGTATTGGATCTCATGGGGTTGAACAGAAATTACTTGATGCAATTGCATTGTTCCAGGTACGGCGCGCAAACCATCAGGGATTAGTTTTTTAAAATTGTGTATGTCACTGTCCGATATGTAAAGACACTTTACAGACTTCATAATGTTTTGCAAAACATGACACGCTTCTGTCGCATTGGTAATATCATGACCATACGATACTCTTTTGTCAAGCTGTCTTTTTACAGATCCTCCGATGCCATCTGCCATACTTTTTCCATGTCCTGCTTCAGAGAATGACCAGGTTGAGTAGGCTAGTTTTAATTTCTGTGTGAACAAATTAAGCAAATAGAAGTTTTTTTTCTGTCTGTATTGCGTGCTGGGGCCGTCGGAAAAAAAATGAATTATTTGTGCGTTTGGAAACTCCTCTTTGGCCAGTTTTAAAACAGGCATAAGATGTGCCCAAATGGCATGAGGCTCGTGACAGTTATCGTCGGACAACGTGACAAACGACTGCGAACGCTCATTTCCAAAAATCACACCACAATGCAGACTAATTGCATTTTTCGACGCACCAAAGTGCATCGATTGAATTTCTTCGCTGTATTTGCATTCGTAATTTTCAGAGAAATCACACAAAATCCCTATTTCTTCCTCTTTCATATTAGTGACACAAGCTCGATACTGACGTTGCTGTTCTATCCAATTAAAGCAATGAGTTTTAAATGCAGGCAATTCTTTTTTAAACTCCACGATAAGATCTAATACAGTACCTTTTATTTGCTGTTTAGTAGTCTCTTTTGTCGTCATTTCTTGGCCCGATTTTACATAGGTATGAATCACCCTACCCCATTTGAACCAAGCTACCTCATCGTGCAATTTGTCTTCGTTGCATTGAATTTTAGGAATTTTGCATTGATGACATTTATTGTACATGCAGTCAAAAGATTTAGTGTCACATGCGATTTCGTTTAATAGCTCAGTAATGCTTTTGTGTGGTATGACTCCTTTGAGTTTCAGAACATTAAACATGAATTCTATGTTACTGTGCTTGATACACATACATGTGTTTCTGGTTGTTGCACTTGGTGAAAGTACGTAATATGGCTTATACCTGAAAAATGTAGTAAAGCTATGCTTTCCGCCTTCATCTTTGTAAATTTTATAAAGATTTTGCATGGTATCGACTAGATATCTGATCTGCACTTTTCTTTTATTCTTCGTCCTCGTTTCACGTTTACCTGCAGTGCTTCTACTAATATCATCACGACTGTAAAACTTCTCCAAGTCCTCCACAATACTTTTGTTCAGAGGTCTGCTTTTTAAATTGGTTTTCCTTACTTGACCTTTAAGTCCCAACAAGTTTCGTTCCGGTTTTTTGTTCATTTGTTCACCTACTTTTAATGCTATACTTTTAATCACTCTTTTTTCTGGATTTTTCTTGCAGTCAGTGTATGCTTCACGTATTGCCACTTCCATGACTTCTTGCCGCGCCTTAAGCTTATCGTTTTCAGTCTGTAGTAAATGAATCTCCTTTTCGTGTTGTTTTTTCGCTCGGTAGAGCTTCTTCCTTATATTGTTTAGAGCTGTTTTATATTTTTGTATATTGTTCAGAGCGATTGTATAACTTTTACTTATTTTTTTCAATTTTATTTTAAACAAACGAGGAACTGCATTGCCTGTTACAGCTGACTGTTGTTCCGTTGGAGCCAACTGCTGTCTAGCTGCAGCCTGACCTTGTCCTAATGACTTCTTCTTGTTTTCTTTTTGATTTTTTTTTGTTCTCTCCATCGCTTTCGTCTGGCGTCTTTTTCTTCTTCAGTTAGTTCGTTTATTTTCTTAAAATGCTTCTTCAGTCTTTTAAGTTCCTTTTTTTTATGAAGTTCGTGCTTTACTGGGTCCTGTTTTATTTTTTCCCTGTATCTTTTAGACCGCTCCGCTGCCGTCAACGCCATAGTCTGGTTAAAAAAAAAATAGTCTAAAGCTGCATAATTTAAGTTTTAATTATCGAAAATAGTGACTATTACAAAAATCTGTAACTAACCGATCGATTCAATTATTTAAATTAAATATTAATGCTTTAACTCAATTACTTTTCACTAAAAATAATCAATCAATCTCTCAACAACTTAAAACATTATTTTTTATTTAAAATGTTTCGATTGTAAAAACTATATCAACATGTGTAAACCATGCTTTAGAATTCCACTACGTCACATTTGGCGTTCCGCTAGTACAATACGTAGCGTAATGGACGTGACGTGTGATGGCTTCACAAAAACAAACTCAAGAAATCAACGGTTAAAATGTAATTTAACGAAATGTTCCACTTAATTCCGATTAAAGACACTTTTTTCTAACTAGCTATGAAAAGTTATAAGTCAAACAAACATTACTTACTTAATATAATCAAGTTCGTAGTGGATCATGCGAACAGGACTTAGTGACGCCCGACCGCTCACTCTCACTGTTTGACAAAACTGCTGTCATTTAACAAATATGGCGGACATTTGTGGTCTTAAATGTTCCCAACACTAAAAAAATACTCTTAGTTCATTCAATTTTCTACTCAAAATCAGTAAACCAGCGTTGCGTATATGGAATTTTCCACTATCGTTATTTTGAGGGACAAGATAAAACGTGTATTTTAAATAATTTTGTACTCTAGAACCTTATGAATTAAGTTTATTATTCAATTTAGATCTTATAATCCTGCCAAATTACATAAAATTACTGAACAAAAGGTCGGATAACAGTGATATTTTACGTTCGGAACTTTACGAAACTTGCGTAGGACACGTCAAAAATCATCTTTCATCTTTCTGATAATGATTAATTTAATCAATATTATACAGATTTTCGTACTTCTGAACATGTTAATAATAAATTTCGAACGTATTTTGTCGTTTTCTGATTAAAACACTAAGTTTGAACTGCATTTGCCTGAAGAATAGAGGCTCAAAGTCGTAGGACACGCAATTTTCTAATGAACATTTTTTTTGAAAAAGGCCCTTATACAAAACAAATCCGTATTTTTTTTAATACTGTAAATATCTTAAAACTAGTTATAAATGTATTTGAGTAGCTTACAATGTAATGGGTGGTCACCCATCCACGAATCAACCTATGCAAGCCCAGCTCAACCTTAAAAGCACGATGCGAGCGGCTGTTTTAACCGTTATAAACTGAATCATTTTGCTTTTAAAATTGTCATAGTCATTTAGTAACTTGAAAAAATTAAACATAAGTCATTGTCACTGGCAGTCAATTGTAACGTCCACAGCTGAATATTATACAATAGGCTCTTCAGAAGCTTCTCCCCCTCCAGGCTTCATTGAATTGTAATCGGAGTATGATATGTTATTGATGAACTCGACTGTCTGCCTCTATGTCATATTTTATAAGAGCCACAATGATGTGATTTATATTGAAAAGATAACGCTTGTCATGATTTCATTCGCATTTTATTCTACGTTGAAAATGTTCACGATTTTTCTGCAATTTATTTCTACTTTATTTTTGCTGCAACTCTGAGGATGTTTAAAAGGAAAATGTAGTGAGTTAAATGTCAAGACATAATTATAATGATAGATAATGTGAAGACCAAAGAAACGATGGATGGACTGTATGACGGATAATATGGGCAGAAAGGTGGTGAATGCTGAGATGACGAATATAAAAGATAAGAATGAAGAAACGACCCTAAATAGATTGGGATGATGACAGAATTAAATGAGCAATACATGACAAGTCTGTGAATTGTTTTTTTTTATTGATGTTCATTACTTTTTTTAAGCGCTACTTTATACATAATAGGTTTCCATATATCGTAAACTTCTACTAAAGCATTTTCTTGTATCCCAATTACGTGGAAATTACTGCCATGTAAGGAAACCGGTATGTCCTAGAACCAAAAATTCAGACAAATCTACAAACCCGCACTGGGCCCGCGTGGTGGATTCCCATTCCCTTTAATGGAGAGTAGACCTGTGTCCCAGCAGTGGGAACTTTACGGGCTTATGATGATGATGACTGCCCTGTCCCAGTGGCGTGCTATAGCAGTTGGATGGGTTTGCCCCGGCGATGTTATATGTTAGCGCTTAAAATAATTTTCTGCAGTAAAAAGTTTCTGCGTTTCTTTTACATGTCAGCAGTTAATAAATGACTCGTTTTTGTTGCAGTAAGCCAGAGAAACTATCGCGACATATCGTCTTTTAGCAGAGCATGACATTCGAAGAGACGGAGCAACACTTCGCGCTCGACGCCGCAGCATGGTAAGATGTTATAAAATTATTTCAAATAATTATTTGATAATGAGCCAGGTTTAAGAAGTCGGACAAATAAGGGTTAGATGGGATGAGAAAGAGAGGCGGACTGGAAGAAAATCTGCAGGGCTGGAAAAAATACTTAATTAAACTGTGACGTCGAGTAAATGATGATGACTACAAGCCATGTGCGTGTTCCCTCAGGAACAGTGGTAACATACATACCTACATAAAATCACACCCGTTTTCCTTGAGGGCAAGCTGCAATAACAGAACGCCACCTGCTTCGATCCTGACATACTCGTTTTGCCTCATCCACATTCATACATCTGGTTATACACGCACGTCGGTTGCGATTGCAAAATAAAAACAATGTTTCTAACAGTTATATCGATCATACTAAAACGGGATCGTTGTATTATTTCAAGGAGGTTAGTCAGAACATTGAACCGAGTTACGTAGCGATTAGATTTTTTTTTTTTGCATCTCGAATCTATGTATATAAAACAAAGACGGGTTTGTTACAACACTTATAACTCGAGATCTGCTGAACCGATTTGGCTGAAAATTGGTAGGGAGGTAGCTAAGAACCAGGAGAAGCACATAGAATACTTTTTATCCCGTTCCCGTCGTTCCCGTGGGACGTGACATAAAACGTGGTATAACAAAACGCAACTGACAGAATAACAAAACACAACTCAGTACGTAGGATAGACTAGGTAGAGTAGTAGGTAGGGTGGTAGGTAGGTAGGGTAGTAGGTACGTAGGTAGGGTAGTAGGTAGGTAGGGTAGTAGGTAGGTAGGTAGGGTAGTCGGTATGTAGGTAGGGTAGTAAGTAGGTAGGTAGGGTAGTAGGTGAGTAGGGTAGTAGGTAGGATAGTAGGTAGTAGGTAGGTAGGATAGGAGGTAGTAGGTAGGTAGGATAGGAGGTAGTAGGTAGGTAAGTAGTAGGTATGTAGCAGGTAGGTAGGTAAGTAGTAGGTATGTAGCAGGTAGGTAGGCAGGTATTATGTAGGAAAAAGGGCATAGCAACGCATGCGGGTTCAGCTAGTTTATTATAAGACAAAGGCCATTAATTAACAAAACGTTGATAATAATAATCAATCCTTGTCCTGTTAGATTCAGGATAAAGGCAACCCTTCATCTATTCTCTTTCAAAGTTCGTTGGGTTCGTCAATGAATATAAGGACCTCCAATTACATAAAGAGCCTTAGACCAAAAATAGCTATCCGTTGATAATGATACCTTTAGAAATGAGTATATTTCCTAGAATCAGTTTCCGTAAAACAACCCAGTTACGCAAGTTATCGCGGTCTATAAATATACACATTTATAGGTGGTAGGTACATATAAATAAAATTAAAGTGTTTGCTTGAATTAAAATATTTAGAAAAAACAGCTTTTTACTGAATTCATAATTATATGAAAGTACATATTTACAGTACTTACATAACTTTTTTTTCATTTTTTTCTGTACAATAGTATTAGAGATACATGCCAAAATAATAAAACCCCCGAAATTGTTAACAAACTCCGGTTTAAATAGAAAAGTAATTAATAATAATAAAAAAAAACAATAATTTCAAACGACTTTTGATGCAGTTTTCACTCGAATTTATTCTGGAAAAGATATCAAATGTAACAGACTGTGGCTTTCACTAATGAAATACTGCATTTTTGTCAGTTCTCTGCTTCGTTTTTTCCCTTTTAAGCTTTACCAGAACTTCCTACAACCGAGTTTGGTGGTTCGAAAGCAATTTTTCACCACATTTTCTCCCATCACAGAAATAAAAGTCTTTTCGTCCGAAATTAACACGTGGAACTAGAAAACTCTCGTATAAAAACACAATAAAATGCCTTTTATTCGTCGAACGAATGGCAGGGAAATGTTTATGTTTAATGTGACAGTTACCGTGGTTCTTCTAATTGACCTCGTTCAATGCGTTGTTATCTTAATGAGTACTTTACCAAACATATTGGCAGTTGTCAAACGAGCCAATAAGTTGAAAAGACGGGCGATATTACCTCTTTTATGTGTAATAAATAGTTTTCCGGGACGACAGCTTGTAGCAGTTAGTTATTACTTTGATCTGTTGTAAAGGAAATGTGTTTAGCAACAGTTCAAGTGGAACATAAGTTTTCTATGTTGCCATTAACATTGAAAACATGTTCACTATTTGTTGTGTTCTCTTGGTCTAGAAGTCGCAAGTATAAGGCTGCTTGTAGATATTATTTCGGCTGCGGAGCGGAGAAAAGGAGAAATATACCACACGCATTCACGTAGGTACACTGGGGTGGAGATTTTATGCAATCCTCATCATCATCACCCCACAATGTTTCCACTCCCCAGAGACCTGTGTCCCAACACTGGCCACTTCTCTTTAAGAGAGAGTGGGTTATTATTGACCACGCGGGCCCAGTACAAGTCTTCGAATTTATGGTTCTGACATGCCGGTTACCTCACGATGTTTTCCTTCACCGGATTTAAGAGCCGTACTGATGAAATAAATTACACAAAGTAATGCGCCTACTTGAGTGGAGAGTCTATGCAATCCTATTGGTTAATATTTGTCTGTTCCTCCGCTCTATAGTCTGGCTCCGCAGTCTCGCTCCGCTTCATAGGAAAAGCCGCCTAACTATCACTGCGAAGTATCCTAAGGTTGTTATATTCAAGTCAGGCAGTGAAATTTCCCGTCGGGGCTGCGGATTGTTCGAAAGAGATACCGCGGCCTCGACACAAAAGGGCTAAAAAGGAACATGGGTGGTTTTTAGACAGTAGAAGACTGACACTCCCTGCAGAGCAGCAGAGCTCTAGGCCCTTTATGTTACAAAAGACTCTCCCACTTCTTAAAATTTTGTATTACAAGTTTTTAACATGAAATATAGCAGTGTATTCCAATTCAAGTTAAATACCTCCATGCTCATTCCAACTCATACAGAGAGTTGAACGATATTGATCAATGCGTGTTGGTAATTTCAGGCCATTAGGTTCAGGTCCCCTCGTAAATTCGGGATGTTTCCGTCACCGTAAATTATCTAAGAGAGTGAACTGCGTAATTTCAGATGGATCTTATCTTCTTTTCCTTTTGTATAGTCTTATATTGAATTCGTAAGACTTATTTGAACTTTAGATAGGTACTTACATAGAACGTGATGTTAATTCGGCTTCACAGTCATAAGGATTTTCTTAGTATTGTAATATAATCACAATGGTAATATTCTTACAGTCGATAATATTTAGTTTTCCGAGTATTTCAAAGTTTACAAAATTATTTGAATTAATGTGCTTTTTCTTTCGTTCTTGGCTCCCCTGGCGACTTGCCAAGGTCCGTTACTAAGAGGATTGAAGCTAATAGGGGTTATAGAATGGTTACTATCGTCTTTAAATAGTGACTCAAAGAGAAAGTGCCAGGGTACCCCCAAAACTGCGAGGATCGGCCGAAGGATACGGTGGAGCACACCGTGGAGGTCTGCTTCGTTGAGCGTAGCCCCGCCGTGTTCTCGTAGCGGCGATTGGCGGCGGCGAACTCTCGCGCAAGGCCCTGGTTTAAGTCATGGTCCGGGGCGCCGTCGCCTCCTTCTGCGAAGCAGTGATGCTAGCAGAAAGGGTGGCGGGGCGTTAGAGGGAGAGAACCTCTCGTCCCAGTTGCCGCGGGAGACGCTCTGGGTGTCGGGGACCACGTATTGGCTTCTGGCCCCCGTGTTACGATCGTATATTACCTATATTTTGTTCAATACACATCCTGACAATGTCCGAAAACTGCAACAAAAATATCACGAGCTCCCGGTTTTCACATTAAGGATCATTTCATGACACAAACTTTTACTCTCCAGACAGACAAAATTTTTGTTGTAAACTAGTGTTAACCCTGACCTAACCACTAACACCTAGACCTACATTTGTTTACTTTTGTACTCTAGAGAATAACCACCATTAGCTTCTCTGAAAAGTGGAGCAGTCTGTCAAACTTTGACGAAATAACGAACATAACTTGTTGACGTTTAAAAGCATGGCCACATTAACGTATGCCTTAAGTTTTGGCATTAATGACTGTTTTCCCTTACACTGGGCTAGTACCTACTATATTAATGCCAGAATGTGAGCGCACTGTCAAGTTTTAGATACGCGGTTTAGCGCGTATGGTGCAATTCCAATATTGCAATAATTTATAAGTTTTTAAACTGAAATGGTCTCAGTCACTAACGACACGGTTGGCGCAGTGGCTGAGCGATTGGACTGCTGCGCTGCGTGTCGCGGGTTCGATTCCCGCACGGAACGAATATTTGTATGACCTACAGATAGTTGTTTCGGGTCTGGGTATTTGTGTATGTGAGTTTAAATGTTTGTAAACGCACCCACGATACAGGAGAAATTCCTAGTGTGGGGCAACGTTTTTTTTAATCTAAAAAATATCCTGTTTTCAGTGTTAATGGTGTTGCAATAATTTGATGGTGCTTAATACTAGCAATAAGTGGATCTCACGTCGCATTAGATTGTATGAATTCCGTTTAAATGCGTACACAACTACACACGTACGCACAACGACCAATTAAGCTATATAAATCCAGTTTATGCGGATCTCTCATTATATGGGAAATCTATATAAAGCGAGTCCATGTTTTGCGAATGCGAATTGCGACGTGAATAATGCTTCAACGTCCGACAGCGAGTACGTGTCGCGGTGACAATCGCGTTAGTGACCGTGTATTGGAATAACTCCGTGTTTTGTAACACAGGCGATATTTTTGTATGCATCTGAGGTTAAGCATTCAAGGCTGAACGTTTGAACTTTGTCCGCTCCGTCCGTTCGTTCGCTGGCTATTGATTTTGGTACCTTACAGGTTAAGGTAACAAAAATAGGAGGTTTAAGTTTTTTCTTAATGGGGGTTATGAGTGAGGCAGTATGAAGCATACGTAGAGAACAGCTGCGCCCCACGTCCTTCGTTCACGTCCGCTATTTTGATCAGATTTTGCTAACAAATTTCAGGGGTTTTAATTTTGCACGGAACCCTAATCTTTTAATAAAATAATAGTATACCTACTACTTCTTATAACATCAGCTATCTCCCGTCAAAATCGGTTCAACAGTTTCTGCGATTAGCTGGAACAAACAGACAGACAGTTAATGATTGAAATAAAAATGTCTACATTACTTTTGTATGAATTCAGTAAAAAACTAGTTATTTTGAAATTACAATTATTTATTACTTTATTAATTATTTTAATATTTTTATTTTATTTATTTGTAGTATACACCTAGAAAAAAAAATAGTGACATACAATTCTCTTAGAACTCTAAGCTATAACAGGTGTATGTTCGCCGTTAGTAAATTTCTAATGGCGAGTTTTTTGTTTAAGTACTAGTGTGTCATTAAATTGCAAGAAACATTTATATTTTACGAGTTGCAGTATTTTTAGGGCATTAGCACTTAGCTATAATGGTATTCCATAGTAATTGTGGTGAGTCATTTAAAGCATTTTGAAAGAGTAATGGCTAAAATCATTAGCATGCACAGCCCAACTCCACCCACATAGGCCTCTCTTTGCTAGTGCCATGCTCAACGCTTTTGTTCCAGACTTATAGGGATATTTTTGCAATGCAATAGCAATCATCTGTTCATCTCGTCACCGAACGTCCAAAACTTTTTTTTTTTTTTGGGGGGCGGGAAATCATCAAATAACCCCTCCCGCTCTTGGGCAGAGCGAAAGGGAGTGTCAGACTTCTACTGACTAAAAACCAACCTTGTTCCTTCTTAGCCCTTCATGTCGAGACCGACGTATCTCTTGCGAACAACCCGCAGCCCTACGGGCATCGGCTCTTGCGGGCCCCTTCCAAGTTGTTGACATCTCTTTTAGGCGCGCGTGGAACACGAACGCGCCGTCGACACGGCCTGTCGTCGTCATCAGACGGACGGACGGCGAGCTAGCCCATCAATCACCGTCCACAGGCCCGCGTCTACGGTGCCCGGAAGCCATCGCGTGGCCCCCGACGCCCGTAGCGCCTCCCGCGGCGGCTGGGACGAACGTCCAACACTTCTCTTTCCATTTCTTGGATGTCACTCGTTCACAGCTTTACTCCATCTGTCATCATCGCACATTGCTAGGTGTCCTTCAATAACGCGATGTCCAATTTCGATGACCTTCGTACGTCAAGGTCATTGAAATACAAAGAATTTTCCTAGAAAATAAATCATTTAATTAATAATACATCCGAAGAACAAAGCTTGGTTTTTAAATCATAATGACTGGTTCAGTAAAGTTTAATTAATGCATATAAATGACTACCAATACAATAGGTTTAATCGAGCTGAAACTGCGCGTCCCTTACATTTTATTTTCATGTATAAATTATTACAGTATTCATTCACCTCTTGTAATAATCTATTTAAATCCACCGAACTGTAAGCCATAACAGCATGTTTTAACAAGTAAAATAATTCAGTATGAATTTTAAAATAAATACATGGTCGGCTTTGTTTATAATCCAACCACTGATAAATAATGAGTAATGAAATAACGACAGATACTTACATCATCCGTTTCAATATTTCCTGATTTAAAACAACATTATTGGGTTGTGAACATTTTCCTTTTAACAAAATATTTTCGAGTCAACGTGATAATGATGGAAATGCTTTTTTTTGGAGCTTGAGAAAATACTCTTCCCGCTCTGGGTGGAGTGGCAGGTAGTGTCAGACTTCTACTGACTAAAAACCACCCATGTTCCTTATTAGTCCTTTGTGTCCGGGGCCGCGGTATCTCTTTCGAACAACCCACAGCCCCGGTAGGCTTGGTGGAAATGCTGAGTTGAAATTTGAGTCGTAGAATCATCACGGTTATTAGTTTCAGAAGTGCCCAGCCTAGTATTTTCTCTGCATATTCGTACAAAAATAAATAAAATTGAAGTGTCTGTTGGTAATTTCAAAATAACATTTTTTTTTTCTGAATGTATTATGAAAGTACTTACGGTTACTACATATTATATGACAAACAAAAAACCTTATTTTCAACTAAAAATTAAAATTTAAGCACCGGTTCTAAATACTCCTATCCGGCATCCCGTGAATGGTATGATGGTCTGAATCAAACCCTGAAAATGATCCCTTGACTTTTTGGTATGCGCTGTATATAGGTATAGATAATTTTACTGGTAACGTAAACCATATATATATTAACTCACGCCGTGTTCCCAAGGCATAGGCAGAAACCACAGAACGCTATACCTATATTGCTACGATCCTTAGACTCCGACACTCCTCTTACGCGTAACGTTAACGTTAACAATGAAACCAAAAATAAAATAACACTGATCTCAAATTCAGCCTTTTTAGGTTTCACTACTTACCTATGCTCGGAATTTGAATAACAAAGGAATAAAATTCTCACAAAGAGAAAAGCAGTGCCTGTAACGTGTACTGTAAGTGTTTTCTCATATTGTTCGGTGTATAATACTTAGGCCTGCCTTACAAAAGCCCAGATATATTGCGTTAGAAGCCAAGGCAGATACTGAACTTTGTAGGTATACTTACATGGTAAACCTAATTTGCAAGTCAATTTGGTATCTAACCAGCCCCGAGTGATGCCTATTTACGATTGTTATTTACGTAGACCTACGTAAACTACGTTTCTACAAGTTTCTACGAAGGTACTTGTTGCGTGAAATAATTGGGGTTTTAATGGGACTGATCTATATTTAGACAAAGTGCACTCTTTACATTTAATTTAGTAGTGAGTAAGGAGCACTCTAGTTGATGCAAATCATTTAAAATGTGTAGGGCACTTTGTATGCAATTTCTTAATGTATTGCATCTTAGAGTAACGCTATGAATGTTGTTAACTTGCAAAAATGAATGGTATTGCTACCAAGAAAAGACCATTAAATCACTATACTTATTATAAAAAAAAAACTTTTTAACAAAAAACAAAACCGACTTCAACAAAAAATAAATCACAAAAAAGTTAAAAATAAACTTTAGAAAAAGATGCACTGTCCGTTACGCCATTTGATACACTGCCGTAATATTTGTAGTTAGAAAATAATTATTAGATTTTTGCAATTTGTGGTTATAATTATTAACTTTAGATGACCGATAAAACAACAAAAAAGAGCTTAAACGTTGTACCTACTATGTTCAATAAGAGAGTATCTAAGTTTATATTTTCAAATGAAGAAAAAATATTAATATTTTATTAATTATTATCATTACACAACAAGACGACTAAATATATTTTCTCCAATTTGAGCTTCTCAAATTATAGATAAATGTAAAAATAAGTTTTAATAACTTACTTTAATAGTTTTATAATTGCTGTCTCAGGTATTGCCTTCTTGGCTTCGGGTTGTTCGCAAGATATACTGCGGCCTCGACATGAAGGGCTAAGAAGGAACATGGGTGGTTTTTAGTCAGTAGAAGTCTGACACTCCCTTTCGCTCTGCCCAAGAGCGGGAGGGATTATTAGATGATTTCCCACCCTCCAAAAAAATAAAAAGGGATAGCCTTCTAAAAAGGTAGATAGCACCAAAACAGATGTCTTATCTCGTTAACCTGAGGTTAACTATCTTTCTCAAATTAAACAGACAAAGGCGTTTTATACTTTCAATTTCTAGAAAGATGTGAATACAAAGAATTCTAGTTTATTAAGAATTACAAAGAAGCAGCAGTATTTATTCCAAAAACATAACGAATATTAATGACTCCGTATTAATTTTACGGTCGAGGAGGACTGAAATGAATTAATATATTTCATCACAAAGTAGAGGAGAATGTCCTGAAAGCCTTAAAAGCTCTTCCCCGACCCATTATTTAATTAATTTATTATCACATTGTGTTTTTATAGTTTTTAGGGTTCCGTAGTCAACTAGGAACCCTTATAGTTTCGCCATGTCTGTCTGTCTGTCTGTCTGTCCGTCCTCGCTTAATCTCTGTGACCGTTAGCACTAGAAAGCTGAAATTTGGGACCAATATGTGTATCAATCACGCCGACAAAGTGCTAAAATAAAAATTGGAAAAAAATGTTTTATTAGGGTAGCCCCCCTATATGTAAAGTGGGAAGTGTTTTTTTTTTTAATTTTAACCCTAATGTGTGATATATTGTTGGAAAGGTATTTAAAAATGAATAGGGGTTTACTAAAATCATTTTTTGATAATGTCAATAATTTCGGAAATAATCGCTCCAAAAGTAAAAAACAAAGCGTCCCCCCCCCTCTAACTTTTGAACCATAAGTTTAGAAAATACGAAAAAAATCTGAAAAGTAGAACTTTATAAGGACTTTCTAGGAAAATTATTTTGAACTTGGATGGAAACAACAGATGGAAACTGCAGTTAACCAATATAATTTGGTCCCTGAATCGTATGAGCGCCTATACAATCCAGAGGTCAAGTTTCATTTGCCCGTATTTTTTTTTTAACTTCGTTTACATAATATTTTATTATCTACGGAACCCTACACTGAGCGTGGCCCGACACGCTCTTGGCCGGTTTTTTATAATGATTATAGTCCATACGGAACACAGCTGAAAATATTGCCTTTCGAATTTTGTAATCCGTTCATTAGACCTATGAAGCTGATAGATTACCTACATTGAGGCATGATAGCGATAGGCTTTAAAATCCGAAGCGATTCAATTTCCAGACAAAGGGCTCGCGAATCGAGTCGATAGACTTTGTTCGCGAATCCGTCGATCTATTATGATGGTAATCGATTTTCTTTTTGTTGACAGATCACTCGAATGCTACAGAACTGATAACGAACGGCAATGCAGTGCGAATGAATCCGAGGGGAGAACCCGATGAGAGACACTTTCATATGTGCGACGATAAGTTATAAAATAAGTGTAAATATAGATTAGTTTTCTAAAAATTACTCAATTGATTGTTAGCCTGATCGTCCACAACAATGCTACATAATATCGTGTTATTAATTAGAGTGAGTGCCTCGTTGGTCAAGTGGTCGCAAGCGCGACTGCTGAACATGAGGTCCTGGGTTCGATTCCCGGATCGGGCAAAGTGTAATTGTTTTATTCTATCAGGAATTTCTCAGTAACAGCCACGGAGTCTGGATCTGTGCCCGGTTGATGGCAATAGACTCGCCCCCTATTACATGGGACTGGCGAAGCGTGGGTGGGGTGTACTGATGGTACACGTACCTCTGCCTTACCCTGCTGGGATTACAGAGTGGGCCCACGTAAAATGTTGGTTTTTACCTGCATTTGGTCAAACTGGAAGCCGGCCCCAACATACTTGGAAAAAGGCTAGACAGATGATGATGATTGGTCACTTTGCCACTTTAGCAGATCATAATATGAATTGGGTTACAATTCATAGAATGGTCACAAGCCCAATTACTTTTCTGAAACGTCCATTTTACGCTTTTTAACGCAATTCATTTTATGATCTGCTAAGGTGGCCATTTTAGACGCCCTGATGTAATGACATTCCAGCTACTGATTACTGGTCTGAGTAATGTACCGGACTACTTTTGATTGGCATTTTGGACGATGGGCCTAAATTATAATATAAATAATGATCTCGTAGATAGATTAAACGAGAATATTGTTAAGACGCTAGATTTTATATTAAACTTTGATGATATGATCATACCTCACGTTTTTTCACTTTTGATTATGATATTGGATCTCTTAATTAGCGCTGTAATCGATACATCGAAATTAGTCATGTTTTCTGAGAAATTGTTTATAGGTTGTACGAAAATTATCAATTGTTTGCTTGTTCCTTTTTGTTTTGTAGATAATTTTAAGTGAAAATGTTATGAGATTTTCATTTGTTTTTCAGTCTGCAGCTTGTCAGCAGCTTGGCCTTTAAACTGTTGTTAACTATTTTTTGTGTAAAAATATTTCCTATGTATCATGCTATTTTATCCGACTAATCTTAATTACAAATCTGTATTTTGTAAATTAACCTTTTTCTCTTTCTGTAAGTAATTATAGTTACTAAAGCAATATGGCAACTCTCTCGAGGTGTTTTTAAATTGGCCTAATAATCCTGGTCTACATAATTTTCCTGTGATTTATTTGTATTTAATGCAAGAGATTTCTTATCTTTAAATAAAGTTTGAAACAGTCAGGGTCATTCATGAAACCTCATTTCTGATAAGGTCATTTGATAATAGAATAATGTAAAGTAGGTAGGTACCTACTGGATAATATAGAATACGGTATAGAGTTTTGCTAGAAAAACATTTTCAATACTAATGTAAGTCAACATGAATGTCAGTGTTCCTATATAATTAAATTCTTTTTTAGGTGGTGCTGGTAGTATTAGTTAGTAGGTAATTTTCACACACGACAACCGTCGTGAGACAAATGAAATAGACGAAAACTTGCTATTTTCTTTACGTATTCGATCATTTTAGAATAAAAAATTGATACGTGATCACACTTGGTCGTTAGGCTCATTTTGGAATGACTTTTCAAACACCCAAAAGAAAAAGTATGTATTTAGCTCACACTGCTCATCAATGGACTAATTGCTAAAGGCTATGGCGAGTTTTAGTGAAGTCACTGTGACACACTGCACTGGACTGACCGAATTGATGCAAAATTGGAGGCGAGATTCCGAATTTGGGTGCCAGAAACGACGAAGCTAGTCCGAAAATGGGAGCACTCGACCTCGTTCATTTACGAACTCGGACGAACAACCAAGTGTAATTGCGCCATCAGAGTGACGTAGCATTGGATAATTTTAGCTTTTAGTGAAAATTCATCAGCCTATAATGTTCCCATTGCAGGGACTTAGGCCTCCTCTCTAGGAGGAGGGATGGGCTATAATCCACCCCACGGGCCCAGTACAGGTTGGTAGATGTCACATGCCTTCGAGTCTTTAATATGGCCTAACGAAAATCAAAGTGTCAATAGAATTTGAGTTCAGCTTCTACTGGTTTGATGACCACTGACGTACGTTCTTGGTTCACTAAGACTTATAGATATTTTTTTGTCCTACAGTCAGCACCTCCTAATCAGGAATAAATAATTTCAACATGCCAATTCTGGAATGTCGAAGGGAGCATGACACAAGCCGAATGAAAGCTGAATATACTATGCAGGCTCGAATTTGTTATTTAGCATATACGTAATTGTACCTGTATGTATTGCCGACCCGAACAAGTGCGTGGCACGTCTTAAACTCATCATAGACTGCAGGTTCAAACGTGCAGAGAAAACTATATAATTATACTTGCTTGTACATGCAACCCAGTCCAGATAATACTTATTTTTACGCGGTAACTAAGCGTGTGTGGCAAGTCGCATGTTGAGCTCTTAGTTATCAGTTATTTTATATAAACACCCACTAAAGCAACATTATCGTAGTGTGTTGCCGTTCATACTATGCTTAAACATGAGCCAAACAATAGGCTTGCAGTTAGGTGTGTTTCTCAACTGTCATGCATTTAGGCTATGGCCGGGTTTAGGCGATTCGCACACACACACTGTTTAACAGTGCGGTCGTGTGATGCTGATATTTTAGCTGTGAGCGCCGCCGCCTCGCTATCAGGGATGTTATAGAGCTCCGTAGCCGTAACCGAAACTACCAGACAGCAGAAATTTAAAAAAATATTCGTAACTGTTACCGAAATCGATATGGAAGTTTTGGATAGTTGGTATTATCGAAATATTTTTTTCAATACCCTTCTTTGAAAACTAGCTCTTATTGGACTGAATCGTTACTCTGAAGTTCGAAATACCGATGTACGGTATACAGAAAGTTTGTGAGTCCGAATTACGTGAGTCAGAATGTACGCTATGACGAAGTACGGTATTCAGAATGTTCGTTACTCCGATGTACGTTACTCCGAAAGTTTGTTACTACGAAGTACTGTACTCAGAATGGTCGTCACTCCGATGTATGTTACTCCGAAAGTTTGCTACTACGAAGTATGTATTCAGAATGTTTATTATCGCGAAGTACGGAACTCCGAAAGGAGATTCTGAGAGAGTATTTCGAATTAGTCGAGTATTATAAATGTACACGTGTACATAACAGCGACTATAGCTACTGATATACCTTTTTTTTTGGCGGTTGGAAAATCATCAAATAACCCCTCCCGCTCTTGGGCAGAGCGAAAGAGAGTGTCAGACTTAAAACCACCCATGTTCCTTCTTAGCCCTTCATGTCGAGGCCGCGGTATCTCTTGCGAACAACCCGCAGCCCCGACGAGGGCTACTGAAACACCTCAAAAGGAAAAAACGGAACCCTAATAGGATCACTCATGTGTCTGTCTGTCTGCTCGACCGCCCCCCCCCCTTTTCTCCGAAACTACTAAGCCTAAAATTTTGAAAAAAATACAGAAATTAGTTCAACGCTTATAGATTAGCCAGTTGCTTGAACGCTTGAACGCTTATTGGCCAGTTTTACCTATTGAACAGACTGTTTCAACGGTTGTGCAAGATTTCAATTGAATTCTGTGTTGTTGGTATATTCATGTTTACACAATCTAACACAGACCACATCCGAGGAGGGAATCTAAAATAATAATAATATTTCTTTTTTTAAAGTGACTTGTTAAACCTATTTGCACAATAATCATCATTTAGAATACTTGACTAATTCGAAATACTCCCTCAGAATCTCGATGAGGAATATACTCAATTATAATTGAGTAATTGTTCATAGCAAACTTTCGGAGTTCCGTACTTCACGATAATGAACATTCTGAATACAGTACTTCGTAGTAGCAAACTTTTGGAGTAACGTACATCGGAGTGACGAAAATTCTGAATACAGTATTTCGTAGTAGCAAACTTTCGGAGTAACGAACATCCTTAATACCGTACTTCGTCATAGCGTACATTCTGACTCACGTAATTCGGACTCACAAACTTTCTGTATACCGTACATCGGCATTTCAAACTTCGGAGTAACGTAATACAGTCCTCTTATTGCACTACGATTACGTTCGAAATGCAACATATTTCGCACGCGTGCAGTAATTTTATTTTTTCGCAACCAAACCGAAAATTGCCACAGATAACTATACCTTATATTATGTCCAAATCGATTAAAACATAGGAAATTTAAAAAAAATCACCACTGACATTCGTCATTTTGATATGCGTCTTTACAGCATAAATATTTTTTGAATATTAAATAAATTGTGTTTGTCAAAAGAATGCTTGCTATAAATAAATATTATTATTTTAAACAATTATTTATTTTTCTGAACAAGTAAACATTTATTTGTGTTCTTAATTAAAAAATATTTGTATTTTATATTGTTCCTATGAGGCTGTTGAGCAGCTTTATACCTTTGCTTTTTCTTCAACCTGGCGAAATCAAACCGCGGAAAATAAGCAAATGAAATCATAGTCTCCTAAAAATTGATGACAAAAATTCTTAAGTATCGTTACTACTTAATTTCTTCGAAAAAGTATTGAAAAACGTCGTTTGATACACATGGGAATTTGTTATTGCATTTCTCGACCCCATGATCACCCTCGCCGTACGGCTCGGGTGTTCAATCCGCCTCGAATGCAATAACAAACTTTCCGCACTTGTATCAAAATGTACTATTTTATGTTTGTCTCTAGCATATCAGCCTCTTTTACCTTTCGTATTATCCGAGACTTGCGGATAATCCGAAATAATTTCATATTCGTAGCCGTATTTGAAACTATATAATATATTTATTATATCCGTATCCAGATCTGAAATTTCGTACCTACGTTCTGAACGTGGACGTGTGTGCGATGTTAGATTCTGATCTGCTTTACGTACTACCGAACAGACCATGTGCGTTGTCGTGTAAAAACCTTGTATTTTCATACTCATATTTCATACATAAAGACAATACTGTAAAATTAAAATTTGTTATTGTACCCATTTTGTTATTCACTCAATGTTTATCTTTCAATTGTAAAACTTTAATAATATTAAGAACCTTCATTTAATTTTTTAATAAAAATGTTGTTGTTTGCAATCTTTGTTTTATTTTCATAGCTTGTGTATTTCACAGGATTTTTTAACAAGGCTGATTGTCATCGCTGAAATTAATATCGATAAAATCTGTTAGTATGATTTTCATCGAGTTCGTGATCGGTGGATTTTCCAATCTAGAAAAAAATAACCTGATATTGAAACACATATACACAGAAAATTGCCACAATTTATCACGTAACAATATCTACATAGGTATAATCGATTAAAAAAGTCTACCAATCACGATTCGCAGAATCGTGAAAATATAACTCATAACACAATATAACATCACGCTTGTAATCACCGAAGGGTTCAGTACAGGCGATCCCCAGTAGGTTTAGAGGGGATCGGACTGACTCAAAAAAATATGATTCTGATTCCCGTCAGTCAAATTATCGAAAAATTTCGGATACGTGTTTTTTGTTTGACGAAGATAAAACGCGTCAAAGATCATAAGTGGGGGCTTGAGACGTCACTTCTAGGTAAAAAAATGTACTGATATGTAACGTTTTAGAGTAGTTCACGAGTTTTCAAAATTTTTTGGAAATCTTTTTTTAGACGAGTTTTTTTTTTTCGGATCCCCTATTCTCCAGTTATGTTTAATCTCATGTAATAGGTGGTGAAATAATAAATATCAATAGAAAATGAGAAGTATAGGAGAATATTTTAAAAACGAACACTACATACTGATATTAATTAATATAGTCAATTAAAAGAAGTCTTCAACAATCACTAAGGAGTGCAAACATTACAAGTAAACAAGTAAACAAGTAAACAAGTAAACAAGTAAACAATAAAGAAATAAAAGTAAATTCGGACAGACACACGAGGTCAGTAGGAATTTTCCTGCTTTCGTAAGGGCACCGTTTCAAGCAATTACAGGGGACAATTTGAGACAACCGTAAACCACATTAAAGCTACAGCGGGAACCTCCTTGATCAAGCCAGAAGTCTGGGATTAATTTCTTACTAGGCCACCAAGGGTAAGTCAATTTGTTGTGTAGTAATAATTAAGCGTGTTTTTGGTAAATAATGAACTATTTGTAGAACCTGTGTTACTGGAATTTTTGTTACATCTAGGGGTAGCAGATAAAGCAGTTAGAGCAGTGGTGACCGAGTGGTAACGGCACCGACTTACGAACAGTAAGTCGTGGGTTCGAATCCAGACGGGCATTACTATGTGTAATTTATTTCATCACCACTGCTCTCAAAACGGTGAAAGAAAACATCGTGAGGACACCGGGATGTCTAAGTACCAAAAATGTCGAAGACATGTGACATCTATCAAACTGCACTGGGCTTACGTGGGGGTTTATAGCCCATCCCTCTCCAAGATAGTGCAGTGGAAACATTGTAGACTGATGATGGTGATGGGGGGTTGATGTTGAACTGATAATAGCCACGCGGGTCGATCTTCCACTAACGTTGGCTGTTCCGTAGATAGGTGGTCTAAAATCATCGCTTTAGCGGAATCATAATTTCATAAAAAGAAAATTTTATGAATTACGTTTCAATTCGTAAAATGGTTCAAAAGTGACCATTCATAATATTAATTGCGTCTTAGACCATTTTATGAATTTTAACGTGGTCATATTATTACCCTATTATACCTTATTCTGCTAAAAAATCGGTTCTTTAATTAAACGGACTTTGACATAAATTGAAATGCTATATTACAGTATAAATAATAGATATTTGATATTCGTTAAGATTAGACTTAAACCGAAACTGACATGGAGAAACTCGACAGCTGGGTTTTTTTAAACTTCGTTCTGTACTAGTAATTGCTCCTGCATTGTGGATGTGTTTACAAATATTTAAACTCACTTACACATACCCGTAACAACTACCTTTAACCATATAAATATTTATTCCGCGAGGGAATCGAACTTGCGACACGCATCGCAGCTGTCAATCGCTTAGGCACTGCGCCAATAGTCTTGTCAAAATAATTAAGTAAGATTAAGCCAGTTTTAAGGTATTATACGAACAAAAAGCCATTGACACTGGCGACAATTACTCTGTTGGCCCTACACAATATTTGTTCCGTGCGGGGATTGAACCCGTGACACGCAGCGCAGCAGTCAAGTCACTCAGCCACTGTGCCAACCGTGTCGTTGCTTGTGTGACGACCGTTTAGTTCAAGTTAGAACAGAATCAACTTCCAGATAATATCGTTGCTATGGTTACATGAAATAATAAAAAGGAAGGTTACATCAAACAAAGCGATTCTAGAAACTCCGTAATACAATATTTCAAGGCTTTCAAATGTTAAGTTTATCGTCGGTAAATAACAACCGATAAGTGGTTTTATAAGTGTGTCAAATCATAACGTAACCTAGTTATTGAATATACGATCTTGTCTCCATTGGAATAGAGCCAGATCTCAAAGAGAATGTCTGGAAACTATTAACCAACTCCCAAAGCTGTTCGCATATGGATTCCAAGATGTTTTAGGTATTTGCGAATAATAGTTAATGCAATACAGAATCGGAACGCACGTTAAGCTGTTAGTCCCGGCTGCCATATATAGATCTTTGGCAGTCGTTACATGTAGTCAGTGACCTGAAAGTCTGACAACCAGTCTTACGCTGCATCCGGTTAGGAAGGAAACCGACCACAACATGAGAATGCCTGTGAAACTACTTACAAACTCCCAAAGCTGTTCTACGATTCGCATAGATTCCAAGATGATGTAGGTATTTGCGAATTATTATTGCAACACAGAGTCATTAAGCATTATAGATATAATGCTTAATGACTATGAAGGAAAATTATTGGAAAAGCAGACACAATGTGTCTATGAAGGAAATTTATTGGAAAAGCAGACACAAAACCAGTCCATACTCTCTCAAAAAGAAGAATAATTCTTATATAGACTGATTAGGTAAACTTGTAAATAAATATACAAATAATAAAAAGTACGGTTGTCGTCGCTGTCGATGACTTTTTGCTAGTGTAGTATCTAATGAAGTCGGTTACAAAAGGTGTTTAATCTTACTTAATTAATTACTTTGACAGCACGTTTGGCGCAGTGGCTAGGCGATTAGCTGCTACAATGCGTTTCTAGCGAAATGCAGTTCAATTCCCCCACGGAACAAATATTAAATGACTTAAAGGTAGTTGTTCCGGTTCTAGCTGTTTGTGTATAGTTAAATGTTTTTAAACGCTCCCACGATACAGGATAAATTCGTAGCATAGAGCACCGTTAAAACAAAACTTACGTAGAAATAACGCACTTTTCATTCATTCTGAAAAATATTTAAGTAATTTAGACTTTCATCATTTTGTTTGTAGGTATTATTTTTATTCTACGATTTTACACGGATTGCTATTTTTTTTTTTTTAACGTTTACTAAGATTAATTTTATTAGTAAAAGGAAGTCAATAGTGCGGATGTGATTCGAACCCACGACCCGTTTTCCATGGTGCTATTACAGCTGAATTAAACGTTCCTATAAAAGTAAAATATTGACCTATAATTTCCCAAAAGGCCTATTGTAGCATGAAAATGTTTTCAAGTTATTAAGTGTTCTGTAAGAGAAATTATTCGCAAGAGAGGCCTTTTAAAATACATCGATACTGTAAGTAAAGCTCTATAAATAGCTGTAGAAAAAGAGATTTCCATAGAACGGTATTAAAGATAAAAAGAAAATCTAGGCATTGTAGTAACCTAATAAAAGGCAGGTGTTTCTGGCGTGGAAAGATAAAATACTTAGGCACCGATAAGATTTCGGCAAAAGTTGAAGATTGATGAGAAATTACGTCAGATAAAACTTTCTGCACCATTTTCTTTTTGTGACAAGACCGTGATTAAAAAGAAAACCAGTTCGTTCTTCGTTACCATAAAATAAAAGATATTAAAGCTAGGATAAGATCACTAAAAGATTCTATTCAATAACATTTTCATCGCTTAGAAAGTCTCACTCGAAAATAGGGTTAAAGATTACGGTTAAGATGTTTTGTCACAATCCCGGGCAGTTTAGCCGTGTTTTTTTCCGGAACAACGAGTTTATTCTGTTAAGTGGTTTAGAAGTGAAAAAAAGGGTATCTTCAGATTCACACTTTTTACAACAAAAAAAATCAAATTTCTTTCAAAATATTTGTGCATTGAGAGAGTATTGTTTGGTCGTTAAAATATAACTTTTCCGGAAACGTTATATTCGCATTGTAGGAGACACATTAAGCTAATATTTTTCTTTGTTTACTGCCTTTTCCCGACTACGCTGGGGTTTTTCAGTCCCAGTCTTACCGGATGCAGCTGAATACCTGTATTTTACATGGATTGACTGCCTATCTGACACCTCGGACGACACGGTTGGCTGCTGCGCTGCGTGTCGTGGGTTCGATCCCCCCACGGAACAAGTATTTATATAGCCTACAGTCCCTATAGATAATTGTTTCAGGTCTTGGTGTTTGGTTTGTGTATGTGAGTGTAAATGTGTGTAAACGCATCCACGTTACAGGAGAAATTTCTAGTGTGGGGCAACGTTTTTAAATTGAAAAAAATATACAACCCAGTTAGTTTTGGGTAAAATGGATCATTTGCTAAAAGTGGTTTTCAAATTTTCGGGCCACAGGCAAAAGGGACTAATGGCTTAAGGTGCATTCAAAGGCACTGAGGAAACTCGGCATGTAATGGGAAAAATTGAAAATGAAAATCGAGTGGAGTGGCTGTTATTATCTACTTCTGTGTAGTTTAACTACCGCTAATAAATAACAAAGAAAACTAAAACAAAGCGTATCTAACAAGCCAGGCCACACCCTACCGCGCCCTCAGTATGAAAAATGGTGATGTTCCAAATAAAATAGGCAAGCCTCTAAACATCTGGCATGGTTCCAAACTCCGTTGTTGAACTAGGCCTATGATTTCCAATAGGAAAACCAACTACAGTTTGGCCCAGATTTGCAAGCTCTAAATCCCTAACCTCAAGAGCCTTGAGTAAACTAGGCAGGCAAACGGGTTCTTATGAAATAGTACATTTTGATACAAGTGCGGAAAGTTTGTTATTGCATTCGAGGCGGATTGAACACCCGAGCCGCATTTGCGAGGGTGTTCAATCCGCCTCGATTACCGCACGCGTGCGAAATATGCTGCATTTCGAACCTAATCGTAGTGCAATAAGAGCTAGTTTTTGAGGAAGTGTATTGAAAATATATTTTCGGGGAATTATACCTGTCTGCATACACGACCACGTGTCTATACACGTAGTCGAAATTTTTCATCGGGAATTAAAAAAGAAATGCCTTTCCCATACAGTCACAAAATTGACCGTGACGATTTTGCGCTTTTTTAAGAAACCAGTTTTTTTTAAACATGACCGATCAAACTACGGAAATCATAATCAGAATCATGCACTGAATACGTGGATACAGTTTGCGTGTCAGTGTTCATTCCACCCTGTTTTTTTTTTGGGGTGGGAAATCATCAAATGACTCCTCCCGCTCTGAGCAAAGCGGTAGGGAGAGTCAGTCTTCTACTGACTAAAAACCACCCATGTTCCTTCTTTAGCCCTTGTGTCGACGCCGCGGTATCTCTTTCGAACAACGCGCAGCCCCAACGGGGTACATTCCACCCTGTAGACATGAATATCTTCATATTTTTCAAGGAGTTTCGAATTGAGTAGTTTCCTGAAAAAAAAAATATGATTCTGTTTAGTTCGTCAGAAATTATCAAAAAATTATTGGATACGTATTTTTTGTTTTATCAAATCAATAAAATTGGCGAAAATGGCTACTGACGTCACTTTCCGGTAAAAAAATGTACTGAAATGAGACGTCACACGTCACTTCGTCACTTTTGTTGACCAGTTATCGAAGCATTGTATCGTCTTCATTTTTTGTTTACGTGAAAAAAAAAATGTGACCAATAATTTATGGAAATCTATTTGACGGACAAATTTTTTTTTTTTTTTAATTTGAAAGGGGGCTAGACGGAAAAAAATCTTACGAAAAGTTGTCACGACACTTTTTGCTATAGTAAGCTATTGTAAGCTGTGCGGCGTCGCATGTTTCTCTGTCTGTCTCTCTCTCTCTTATAGAAAGCAAGCCAGATATTTTCATTTCTACATTCCTTTTTTTTTTTTTTTTTCTTTTTTTGTTTTTACATAATAAAAAATAATAACAATAACTTCGTTCCATCCGGGTGTTCCTTGACACCTCTCAAGTTTTTTTTTTTTTTTGTCAAGTACCTACCCTATTTTCAACGCTCAGTTAATTGTCTAGAGTTTTTAACTAAACAGTAAGTGTAGTGAAGAAATATCAATTAGAGAATACGAGTCTCACCTGTATCTGTAAACAAGTCAAAGTGAGTACTTGTGAAAGTAATAACTTAAGATAAAAAAAATATTCTGGAGTTTAATAATTTCGTTGGAGTTAGAGCTGTCAAAAGTTAGAATTCTTAGCTTTTTGCTTACTTTGATGTGTTTTAAAACGTTTAAATTCTTGTCTGTTGCATAAAAATGGTTCCATTAGTAATTACTTTAACTTAACAATTGGGTAAAAGTGTGCTCAATATTATTATTTTAATCAGAATAATAGATACCTACAAAAAATTCGACCGCAATTAATTCGTGCCCGTGATACATTCTCTAAATTATAAGTTACAGCCACATATCTGTTATTACTAGCAAACGATATCTAAACTTGTGTAACAGAACTTAAACCCTATATTTATTTACCATGTGTAAATATAACATACACATACACGACATATTGGAATTAAACCATAATGTATATGACGTGCGGAAGCAAACGACAACCTTCTACGAATTTGTAGATAATTGATGGTTTAGAAAATGATACAAATGATTAATGGATTAAAGTCAAAGTCACAACAACATGGCACGAGGCAATGTTTATTTATTGTTAATTCCGTATTTGTTTTTGATGTAAAAGTTTGTTGTGCTATCGAATGAAAGATAAGCGGTACTTTATCAAGTAAAATACAGAATGTAAGGGACAGTTCTATGGCTGCGGGTTGTTCGAAAGAGATACCGCGGCCTCAACACAAACGGCTAAGAAGGAACATGGGTGGTTGTTAGTCAGTTGAAGTCTGACACTCCCTACAGCGCCTGCCCAGAGCGGGAGGAGTTATTTGATGATTTCCCAACCTCCAAAAAAAAAAAACGGACAGTCCTCCGCAGACTGATAGGTATCATAGTATCATATGTATCATAGTAAGATGTCCCATGAACGATATAGAAATCCAATTAAGATGTTCTGTTTCCTCATACACAATGAATCGTTAATATGGCAGAACGTACGTAGCGAACGGCAAGCGCGACAACGAGTTCGATGAACTCTGTAGCTAGACAGGAAATGAAGTTAGAGTATTTCAACATCCACTGTTGGTTTTTGATTTAAGCTATATTTTTTATATAAATGAAGTGCACCGTACTGAGAATGTTATTTTACATTGAAATGAAGCTTAACAACCTACAGTAACTGAAAAAAAACAACATTTTCTTGATAAAATGTCTGGTGGCTGATGTCAGTTTGCCGAAGGCTGTCCCTTAAATTCTGTATTATCCTGACCGAATTTCGGTCACGACTACCATCTCAACAAAAAAAGGCAATCCACGCAGGAGAAAAAATAGTCGACTACCACAGGTGACTACTACGTTCCTTTACTTTCAGTATCCAATCGAATGACAATCCGACACGACCGAGGAGGGATCAGGCTCAGAATGAAGGGTTTTACGTGAAATCCGATGCTCAGAGGTGGGAAAGGCCTCCCTCAATTCCTTCCATATTCTCATTCTGGTGCCTCTTCGAACCAGGCCTCACGATACACGTCCAGATAATCTAGATATAGAGAGGCAGTATAGTTCCTGGGCCTGCTTCAGTGGTGCCGTTCATCTTCCGGCCATCATTATGTGGAGAATTATGCCCAGCGGTGATCATGCACGCGGCTGATTTGAGTATGTAACCCACGCCATCCCATTTTGGCCATTATAATGTTGCAATTAACATCACATCAGACTACTCATCAGTTCATTATTGCATAAATAATGTATCGATAAATTTTAAAATCACCATCAACTTTCAATGTTGAAAGAGAGCATGAAATATGGCTGCAATCCTTTGGTAAACAATCGTTACGTCATCATCAATATCTCATTTACATTGTTTATTAAATTTTTTCTCATATTATTTCAAAAAGTTTAAAGTAATTCCACTGAGGTATGGTCAGCAACAGAAGTAGCTGAACATTTCGGAATTTAATTATTTGATGTACAGGGCTCCAGCTATTATTTTTAAAGTTTCAGAACATCATTCTTTAAATATACCTTACTCATCAATAACTTGCGAATAATTTCTAACAAGTTCTTATTAAGAAACGTGCTTTGAAACTTTGAGTAGGTAGTGTTAAACCACTTCTGTTGCTTACCGTACATACTTTATATCAGAGTTGCAGGTACGATTCCTAAATAGGGTTGGGAAGTTCAAGTAAGTTAATTCTACGTTAGTGCATTTCTATTGTTGTTGTGAATTTGTATTGTTTGTTGCTGTTGTTATACTTAGCTTTTTTTTTTGGGGGGGTGGAAAATCATCAAATAACCCCTCCCGCTCTTGGGCAGAGCGAAAGGGAGTGTCAGACTTCTACTGACTAAAAACCACCCATGTTCCTTCTTAGCCTTTCATGTCGAGGCCGCGGTATCTCTTGCAAACAACCCGCAGCCCCGACGGTTGTTATACTTAGCTAAAGGGACATCCGAATGTTACTAAAAGCAGGGTTGACGGCACGGATGGTGCAGTGGCTGAGCGATTGGACTGCAGCGGTGCCTGTCGCGATTTCTATCCACGCACGAAACAAATATTTGTATGGCCAACAGATAGTTGTTTCGGGTCCGGGTGTATTGTACATTTTCATTTCAATGATTTCAGTAACAATTTTTACATCGTATCGAAATATCACACTTAGATATAAAATTATAGATATAGTATTATAGTAGTTACATATAGTATGTAAATACAGAATCATTAATAACATTACCAAAAAAATTATAATTAAAAAGTTAAACATTTACAAATTTACCCTGTTATAATACGTTAAATAGCCAAATATAAATAAAAATAGAGATAAATAAATTAAGGTTCCACCAATACGACGTCAAAGTACATTGTTGATTGTATCGAAAAATTATACATTAAATTTTAACACTAAATTCATTACAATAGAAATCATTTGTGTATTTGTGAGTTTACATGTTTGTAAACGCACCCCCTCTTAATTCCAGACGAAAGTAATAGAAAAAAAAACAGAAAACATCAGGTTCTAATTTTACTGGGCAGTTCAGTGAATCCATAAACCAGCTAATGGTCACCCATAACCGAATGCTTTCAATTCATGAATTCCTTTTCAATTATTTGAATAAATTAAAACATGCAGTCGCTGAAATGAATAAAAATGATGGTATCTTTTTTTTATTTTATTTATTTATTTATGGCACTTCAACGACTTACTCACTAAGAACATACATAAACTTACATCACAAACAGTTTTAAGCATAGTGAATTCGTCACTTACAGAAGTGCACAGCACTCGCAGAAAAATAAAGGGGCAAGTACAAACAACATAAATAATTTAGGTTACATTAAAAAAGAAACTTAGAAATAAAAGTGGGTTATGTACGAGGGAATCACAAAATTATATAACAAAAAGACAGAATCAAAAGATTAATTAAATTAAACAATTAAAAAGAATAGGGTGAAAGTGGATGCAATTAATAACCCTGCTTCATACATCGTGAGACTCCGAGCTGGTTAAAAGCTTCATACGATATTGACGGAAGGGGTTAGAGAAGATGTCGATGCTACTGGTTCGTGCAGCAATCCTATTATAGTTCCTCATTAGACGGATTATGGGTGCGGTGCTCCCAAGGTTGGTACGGCTTGCAGTGGTAGCAAAATTTGTAGTTTCGCGACCAGATCTAATAGCTCTCCGTCGAGGTACTGCTATTCTTAGATTAGCTAAAAGATCGGGCGCGTTCACTAAGCTGTTAACTATTTTATAAAGTAGAATTTGGTCCGTTACGTCTCTTCGGTGTTCGAGCGAAAACATCTTGAAATGGCTGAGTCTATGTTCATAAGAGCGGATCCCGCGGCATCTCGCGGGCAGCTAGAGCTTTTAAAACGGAGATACCGAGTGAAGCTTCTTTGAATACGTTCAATTCTGTTTACGTGGACACATTAAGTGGGGTTCCAAACTGGGGACGCATAGTCCAGTCCATTGTAACGTAGTACGTTACACTTCTCAGTTATTAACATAATTAGCATAATAACAATAAAAACACATCAAAGATGCAATGTTTACATTCATGTGTCAACTGACAAGGACGAGCCACAGATAAAAATAAGTAGTGCGGTGACAATCAATACTTACTAAGAGCCAGATAATGCATAATATCGGTCGCGCAAGTGAGGATTTGTCTACGGCTCGCATATGTCCCATCGCTATTTAGGCTGCCAACTCCATCTTTTCGTTTGACATAAGGAATTTTAGTCCCGAAGCGATCACACGTCTCACCAGATCCTAATTGTCCAGTGAATTACACACGTGTCTTAACTCGCCATTATCCGGGCCTAAACATAACTTAATCCGCATTATTCTCCGCCATCGAGCATTTAAATTCGGTGTCTTTGAAAACCCCATACTGGGCAAGTGTTGGAAAGCTTAATCATGTGCATATTTTTGTGTTTCCTTTGTCTTTGCAGGTTAACTTGGCATGTATGCTTGTTTTATCTAAATTTGTGCTACGCCAATGTTCATTTAATTAAATATAAATGCCTTCAGCTCAACTCATTTTGTATTTTGTGCTTCACACCGAAAATGTACCATCATGCCGTTTTTCCACGCATGCCATCATGTAAACTCCGTCTGATTGTGACAATCCACCAGCATCCTCCATTATCGCACGGTGCTTGCTTTGCTTGGCTTGGTGTCGCAACCAGCGGAGATGACCTTTAACCATCTCGTGACACGCTGGACGTCATTTTCCAGGGTCCAAGGTTCCGGCTGACGTCCCCAGCTACACCCGTCAGTTCGGCTGCACATCAGCGGCTACTGGAACCCATTTTGGTTCCGTCGCCTGTTCCGGCATCCCACCGTTGGGCATACCTGCCACGTGGGCCGCGTCGAGCTGCATCGGGTCGACACCGACACCTGAGCCCTAGTGTCTTCCAGCGTGGCACCTCGCTGCGGGCATCGCCACGCCGGCTATCAGGGCAGTACTGTGCTCCCCTACAAGACAATCTTTGGGTTTGTGAACCACAAACTTGCCCACACCCCTTTTATTGTTAAAATATATTTTATGTTGACGAGGTTACGTGGTCTTATTTTTTTAACCTGCGCCACGTACACCCTTTCCGTCACACCATCTTTCAAAATAAACTATGAAAATTTTACCTCACGTTATTATTCATTCTGGTTATCAGTTTTATAATTTGAAGCACACACTCTAGTGAGCATTGAATCATTACAGAGAATATAAATCGATTATCGATGTCTGCTAACTCATGCTTTTTAAATTAACTTACAATATTGAGTTACAAATAAAAACTAAAACATTTTTTACACGAACAAAATAAGTTTACTTGTATTTTTTTTAGTTAGGTATCGTTAGGTACATTCAGCCATACAACAATTAATTTTAAACTTTAGATGGCTTACTCAGCAAGCTTTTTTAATATTGACTCATAATATGGCAAGCTGGTGCTCGTGGCCAACTAATAAGTGCCACTCAGGACGAACTTCAGGGTAAGCCGTGCTTGCCTAGGTTGGTCTGTGGATAGGTGACCACCCATTACATACCGAGTTTCCTCCGTGCCTCGGAGGACACCTTTGGTCCCGGGCGTCCCAGTTGTCATTTCTACATCTGTGACATTTGTTACAGGTAGTCAGTGGCCAGAAAGTCTGACAACCAGTCTTACCAAAAGGTATCGTATTACCCAGCAGGTACTAACTGGGTTGTGGAGGTCAAAAAATGATGACAAGCACAGCTCCAAGAGTTATCTACTAATTTACGGCTAAAGTTTTCGGAACGCTTTAACAATATAAATTAAGGCATTTCGTTTTCCCGCTCTTCACCTGTTGCTTTTAAATTTATTAGTAATAAGTGGAACTTCAGATGTTATAGGCGTAATTAATAAGCCCCTATAGTCTTGTTAGTATATTTTAGGTAAGTAAAGGAAGAATCAATTCTAAGTATGCCTTGAATTGTTTTCTAATTATATTGAACCATTGAAGTCTTAAACAAAGCCTGTGAAAGGCGTCAATTGGTTAATTATTCAAGAAAGTTAAGACTTTCTGGAAAATAAATTTACGTACCTACACTAACTAATCGCCTAAAATTAAAATAACTTTTATATATTATGTAGTTGGGTACTAATTAAAAGATTCTCGTCTGTAATTTTCCAGCTTGCAGGCCAATAACCCTTCGCAAAGCATTAGTACCTAAGTGTTTTCATTACTTTGAATTGATTGTTCTATAATTACTTATTAGTAAAATAATGAAAATGCAAAATATCAAATTGCAGATCTTTTGATCTTGGACTAGTTTAAACTAATATTAGCTAAGGTTAAAGGTAATGGGACTGCGGGTTGTTCAAAAGAGATACAGCCGCCTCGAACACAAAGGGCTAAGAAGGAACATGTGTTGTTTTTAGTCAGTACAAGTCTGACAAAAAACAACCGGTAGAAGATCGCACAAAAAAAAACTAATTAGTCCGTCAGATAGATTTCCAAAAAGTACATTCAGTCATCGTTAGGTACATTCAGTCAAAAAAGTATCGGGAATGGATGATTTGTTTATGGTTCGAATTTCAAATTTTTGTTTTTTTTGTTGCTGTTAGATGTGCACAACTGTTTTCCATTTTGGCGCAGAGTTTGAGTTGCATCTGTTATTTATATTAAATACAGTGATGTTTGTAGTTATATCATATTTAGTGTGTATAGCGAATTTCATTATGGACAAAAACATCGAATAAAGAGTTTGTCTTAAATTTTACATCGCCAATGAATATGATGTTCGGAGTCACTGAAAATGTTACAGAAGGCTTACGGTGTAACGACTTTATCAAAAACACTTGCGTATGAGTCGTACAAAGCGTTCAAAAGTGGTTGAGATGTGATGGAAGCTTTTCCTCGCTCTGGTAGGCCATCAACGTCTGCAACTGAGGTTAACATCGCAAAAGTGTGTAATTATCACGGTGTTGTGCACTCGGAATTCTTGCCGGAAGGTCAAACGGTAAATAAAGAATATTATTTGAGCATTATGCGGCATTAAAGAGAGCAAATTGGACGAAAAAGGCCTGATTTTTGGAAAGAAAATTCTTGGATTTTGCACCACGTTAATGCGCCTTCGCACAAGGCCATCATTGTGAACGACAAATATTATCGAGCAAGCACCATATTCGGGCTTGGAGGCTCTCTGAGGGATCGCACCCCGAACGAGCGTAGCTCAAAGAATAATTAAGCTAAAGTGTGGTCATATTAGCCGTAGAACGGATGACAGTTGGTGTAGGCGTGTTCTCGCGTGCAGACCACGAATCGTCAAGCGAAACGTGAGTTGCTTTCTGGCTCGGTGGACCGACGACCTTCACGGGGTTGCTGGTAGCAACTGGATGAGAATTGCTGAAAATCGAGTTGAGTGGCGTGCGATTAAAGGACAGCAGTAGACTACTATAAGATATTGATGATGCCAATATTGATCAAAACACCCAAACATTAAATTTATTTTAGGAGGTCAAAGATCACACCGATCACGAAACTCGTAATTCAATAAAAAAATCATTAATGTTCGGCTTCCGACACAAGAGCTTAACATTATTCAATGTGACGGTCTAGTTAAATTACCTGTTTTTCTTATCATTTTTGCTGAGGGTAATTTTGCTTAAAGATGTTTCATTTTGGGGCGATATTTTTATAAGATTGTGTATCAGCTGCGCTTTCGGAATTTTCAAATGATTTATTAAACATAATTGAGTTTTGTTTTGTTTATTTGTGTAAAAATTCATACATTTTTTGCACGCAAATTATATTATATAGAATAGAATAGAATAGAACAGAATATATTTATTTTCAGGTAACAAAGACTTGATTTTCTTTGAAAATAGGCGAACCTATCCTCCTTCGCTATATCACCAGACTATTTAACAACATCTTACAGTCCAGTAGCTTTCCTAAAGATTTTTGTCACTCAAATATCATTTTACTCCACAAAAAGGGTGATAAGTCAGACATTAATAATTACAGGCCCATCAGTCTCCTATCACACATTTATAAAACCTTCATAAAAATAATAGAAAATCGTATATCCGGTGAATTAGATAAAAATCAACCTTCTGAACAAGCAGGCTTCCGCCCTGGCCTTTCTACTACAGACCATCTACATACAGTCAACCAAATCATAGAAAAACATTTAGAATATAAACTCCCACTACACCTAGCTTTTGTAGACTACTCAAAAGCCTTCGACAGTATTTCACATTCAGCCATTTTTAACGCCTTAAGCAATCAAAACATTGACCCCACTTACATACATTTATTACGCAACATATACAACAATAGTACAGCCGCAATAAAATTAGAAACTACAGGACCAAAATTTAAAATAGAGAAAGGAGTTAAACAGGGTGACCCGCTATCTCCTAAACTGTTCACCAGTACTCTCGAGGAAATATTCAGGAAGTTGGCAGCCAATTGGAGGGAAAGAGGCATTGTTCTCGGCGAGACGAGATTATCAAATCTACGTTTCGCCGACGACATTGTTCTCTTTGCTTCCTCAGCCACAGAACTTCAGCTTATGCTTCAAGATCTAAGCGATACAAGCCTTGAGGTTGGACTGAAGATGAATATGTCGAAGACCAAAGTTATGTCCAACGGAACACCTAACATGATAAAAGTAGACGGGGAGACAATACAACATGTCCAGGAATACCTTTACTTGGGCCAAGTAGTCTCTTTCCAGGCGAGGTAAGACAAAGAAGTCGCAAGACGAACAGAAAACGCCTGGAAGAGCTACTGGTCCATGAAAGAACTGTTTAAAGGTAAGTTGCCTATAGCACTGAAAAGGAGACTTATGGACATGTGTATTCTTCCCGTCTTGACCTATGGTGCACAGACTTGGTCTTTGACTAAGATCCAGAAGTCCAAACTCAAGGTTTGCCAACGAGCAATGGAACGCAGTATACTAGGTGTTAAATTAACGGATCGTGTTCGAAACACAATGCTGCGTTCCAAAACAAAAATAGCTGACGTGGCCCAAAAGGCTGCTCAACTCAAATGGGACTGGGCAGGACATGTCTGCCGCATGCCGGACAAACTGTGGGCCAAAATATCAGGAAACTGGTGCCCTGACACAGTGAGACGGGGTCGCGGCAGGCCACGAAGGAGATGGCGGGATGAACTGGATCGATACCGTCAAAACTGGAAGGAGGACGCGCGGGTTCGCGAAAAGTGGAAAGAGTGGAGGGAGGCCTTTGCCCTGGAGTGGGACAGAGTAGGCTAGCAAAAAAAAAAAAAAAAACAAAGACCCATAGATAAATACCTTAACCTAAATATACATACTAATAATACAGTTTGTGTTAGTAAATATAAACTTAAAACTATACTACTACTACTACTTATATGGATTACTATATTACTATGTAGTAACTAATGTTGCCATTCATGGTGTTGATGTCTCAATCTGGTATCAACGGTACAGTAAAGAAAATATAAGTATGAATAGAAACTAACAGTCTAATCATAGACCTGAAATGTTTGTGTAACACCTAAAGCGCTTGTTGGATCTTCAACGATAGACTCAGCTCAGTTCAAATTCCAACATCTCAATAATATTTAGATATTGAGAAAGTATATTTTGTTTCTACCTAAACTGAAAAGAAAGAAAGAAAGAAAAAGTATTTATTGGTCTCACACAGGACAAGAAACTGCTGAACCGTTTTCAACAAATGAGGTGCGATCTATCTTGACCCTGAGTGTTTCCTATTGCGAGTTCCTACCAGGAATCAATAATAAGGTGGCCAGAACTCCAGGACGACAACGACGGGTGACAGTACAACATAATTATTTCATTTTGTCGTCCCGGAGTTCTTATACAAGAAGATTTTTTAGTCACCGTCCATTTTTTTTCTAGGCATTAGGTATCATTCACTTACACCATTTTTTAAAAAAAAATCGATACGCAAAATTTTCATATTTAATCATTTTCTCGAAAAAATTATCCGCTCTCCGTGAAACGTTAAAACTTTGTGATGTGGTATCTCAATATTTTTGTATTGAGTGATACTAAAAGAACGAACACGTTTTCAATGATTTTCGCCAAAGATTAATATATCAGAATTTGGACGGTGATTAAAATATCATCTTGAATTATCATCTTTACGTTTTGTTATTTCAGTTTTGAGTAGCAATTTTTCAGTTTATCACTTAGTCACAATACACAAGAAATTAAACAATTTTCGCGAATAGTTACTCGTAGTATGAAACACAAATATTTATCAACAATATAAGATCACTCCTGTAATTCCCGAGAGGTTAGACAGAGGTGTAACTTCTACCTTGTATAAGTACCAAGATTTCACAAATTATGTCTAAGGCGACTTTTTATAGCGATGCTGTCGCGCGTTCGCATCGATACAGTCCCGATGCCGCGCCGTCGCTAGCTGTTTGCGCTCGCTCACAAAACTAACGCGTGTTGGTAGCGATGCTGCTGCTGTTTTGAAATAATTTGGTTTGACAATAATTTCATCTTACAACTTGGTACGAGGGGACAACGTAGGCATGGCAATAAGTCGTAGGGTACCTACTAAAAATAAAACATGGTAAAAAGTTAATAAACATCAATGTATCTGCTACAATGTTCACACATTCACAAAACAATCGGTAAAAAGAATATAATATACAAAGGTAATACAGAGTGGTCCCGACAATACGACAATAAATGAAACCACTGGTAGTTCTAGTTCATGGGAACATTTTTAAACTATCAAATAAATCTGAACACCAAAATAAAAAAAATGAAAAAAAATCAATAAAACTAAGTAGCATAAAACTGTAAACGAAATACATTACAATTTACAAACAAATATTGGTTTACTAAGCTTAGGAATAATTTGCACCGGTTAACGTGTGGAAATAAAATGTTACAAACGAATTTGCCAAAGACATTTAGGTAGGTTATTGTAGTATCGTCGGCACCACGACGCGGCCACGGTGTAACTGTTAGGATTTATTTGATAGTTTAAAAATGTTCCTATGAACTAGAACTACCCGTGGTTTCATTTATTGTCGTATTGTCGGCACCACCCTGTATAATATTAGAAAAAGACTAAAACTATGGTAGGTACCTATAAATATGTAACTGTTGTTATATTTTCTAAATCATAAGTGGATAGGTGGATCTTAATTTTGTTTCCATGAGAAAATTCTACGTATGATCATAATTATAACAGTATCAAAATCAAGACGCAGATATCCAAATATTACTTTGATCTCCAGTAAAATACCTCCGTACCGCGGAATTCTTTGGAGTATTTTCCTCTCTGTAATCTAGCCGCTGTTGTCTCATTTGTGGTGGGCGGCACTTGTCTTATTTCATCCCTAATTACGTTTCAGACATTTGACACGCTGAATGGGCTCCTCCACTTAATTTTTTTCGCTTACATTTTTGTTCTCCTTCCGTTATGTTTATTGTTTGAATGCTGTAGCTTTTCTTTTGATTTTCTGAAATTAAGATATCTTGACAGCAGCATTTTGTACAGTTTGTATAAAATTATGTTTTACTTATTAAGGCGTCATGTCCTTTTTGTGTGCCAGTCTCTTTTTTAAAATTGATATTATTTGTTATTTTACGCCTGTACTTCTTCGAAGGATCAGGCGGAGGAGTTTCATAATAAATTACACGCACATTTAGCCAGTTATAATAAAATGTAATAGGGGTGAGCATATCCAGAATCCGCGGTACTACTAAGCAATTCGTCATAGTAAACTCTATCCCTTTTAATGTACTCTCTTTTTGCAGATATGCTGTAAGATTTTTTTTTTGAAATAAACATCACCTTTGTATTTATTTTTCATTTCCTTTCTTCTTTTTTATTTTGATTGTGTACAACCCCGCACCTCATGCTTAGACGTTACGCTTGCTATCACTAGACCAACGTATCAGATTAATCGAAAATATATTTACAAGAATACTATATTCAACCAGGAATCTATGTATCCATAAATTCGATAGGTACCTACCCATTATGAGCATCTATGTATTACATCTAGTTCCACATTCCAACTTGAGAGTTCAACTGAGGAACTATCTGTACAGTCTATCTTTAGTCTCATGTGCATTAATGAAGTTATTGGCATATTATATTAAACTAGCAATCCGCCCTGGCTTCCCTCGGGTTCATTTTTAAGTCCTAACAATTATGAACACCTAAAAAAAACCAGTCGGATCGTTCGAGCCGTTCTCAAGTGATGTTCCGTCATACATGCATGTGAAAATAAATATTTACAGCTGGAAAAGGTAACTGAATAGATAAAAGATGCACAGAACAGAAAAGCATAATGGTAGAAGAAAGGGGAGGTATATACCAAACAGTGGGAGATTCTTGGCTCAAATGATGATGGTGATGATGATTATACCTTGGTAAATAAAATATGAATATGTGTGTCGTACGTAAGGTACAAGTTTTTAATCGGATAATATATAACTTTACATTTACAGACCTTTACCCAAAAGGTCGATTTCAAAATCTCAAATAAAATATGTCAACCTCTTCAAAGTTTATTATAAAATCGTGGTTCATTCAAATATAATATTTTGTGCAAAAACGGGCTCCATATAATCGAGTACCATGGCCAATAAAAGTATAATCTGATCTCGTTCAAGCCAATGAAGTTACTGTGGATTTATGACAGGCCTTATTTTTCTCCTTTGACCCGGTTAAGCAGGGATTAATATTTTTTATCTTTATGATGAACCTCCATTGTTGTTGTTTGGTTCACTGAATAGAAGGATCGAAGGGCCACCCCTTTTTTACGTAGGTAGGATAAAAGTTCAGTGACCGCTGAAAATGTCGTTTGACCTCAGTGTTACCGTACCTAACAATAACAGATTAGGGAGTCAAATTGGCGGTGACCTAAATTGTTAAATAAACAACTCTATTTTCAAATAGAATTAGAAGATACAATAACAAGTGTTTCATTTTGTCACTATTCTGAGTTGAATTGTTAATTACATGGCATTATTAGAAATCAGTTGTATTAGTACCTGGGCGATCGAACTGTGCTCGTGTGAAAATAGAGATAAAAATGTTTTAATACACTTCCTCGAAAACTGGCTCTTATCGCACTACGATTAGGTTGGACATGCAACGTGTTTCCACTTGTGGATCACATTGCAACTTTCATCGAAATCGTTTACAAATAGTAATACACAAAAATATTCTCCATTTAGACTTATATTTAAAATTGAAAATAAAACATTACAGATCTATCATTTCAAAATCAAAATATTTATATCAAGTAAGCCACTTACAGGCACTTTTGAATAGTCGAACAAATACTAAATAAACTAATCAACTACAGTCCCAGTCACAAAGCATAATAACTGTGAGTGTACTGTAGTTGCCCATTCCAAAGTGTTGGTCTCATGAGAAGAACGGCAAGAAACTCCATGGACACTCTTTCAAATCATAATATTGTTACAAAACTGTGATTACTTAGATAAAACCATAGTAAATTGCCTGCCGTCTGATCATAGCGGACAAACCGTAACTTTTAGATGTAACCATTACAAAAAGTTCAGATTAGATTTAGACCTATAACAACTAGCAAATTAAATAAATATAATATTTCCCTACAGAACAAGTTAGGTGAAATGAACCATAATATGGATGATATTAATATAAATAAATTGTACGATAATTTCTTTCCAATAGTTCACACAGAATTCAATAAAACTTTTGAGAAGAAGATTAAAAGTATTAGCCCTAAATTTATATTTAGTGATTGGGCAACTAGAGGTATCAGAAAAAGTAGGGAAAGACTTTTTGAGCTATATGGCCTTAAGCCTTGTATAAACACTGAAACTTTTAACAAGTATGTTGCTAAGTATTCAAAAATATTTCGAAATACTTGCAAGGTTGCTAAAGCCCTCCACATTAGCAACAAGATCAAAACAGCAGAAAATAAAATAAAAACAGTTTGGAAAGTCATAAATAACGAGACTAACAGGAAAAAAATACGTAACACTAGCTACACATTAAATACAGCATGTGGTCCTAAAAGCGCTGATCAGGAAGTAGCTCAAGAGTTTGTAAATTTCTTTACTGATATACCATTAAAAACAACGGAGGCTCTTAATTCCTCAAAGTCAAAGTCAAAGTCAAAGTCAAAGCATTTATTTCAATTAAACCATTACTGGTACTTTTGAATGTCAGAAGAACAATTCATAAAACTAAACTACGAGTGCAATACGTCATCCCGAAAGCCACCACGCCGAATCACACGCCGCCGAATGCCCGCAACAACGAACACTGCGAGCACGAAAGCACGCAGCGACGCACACCGCAACAACGAATGTACGAGACTCCAAATCACGGAACAACGAATGCACGCCGCAACGCGCAACCACCGCCCCGCGACCCGGAGCCCCGCGCACCCACCGCCACGGCACGCGCCGCCGCGCGCCCCCGCACCCACAGCACTCGCCGCCGCAGACATCCGGCGACGCGCAACCCGACGCAGCAACCCCGGGAACACGCATTGCACTCCTAAGCTACAGTCACAGTCACAAGGCATAATAACTTGTGAAAGTACTGTAGTTGCCCATTCCCTAGCGTAGATCTCTATGGAGAAGAACGGGCAAGAAACTCCATGGACACTCTTTTAAATCAGAATACTGTTACAAAATCTTGGTACATTATATCATTCATGTTGAGATGGTATATTATGTGAGAACGATGTAGCAAGATGTGCACGATAAGTGTCCACAGTAAAGTCAAAAAACGACGATTCAAAGATAAAATAATAATTAAACAAGCCGTGGCAGCTAAGAGGTGACCAATCACAACTGACAGCACCCGTTCACGAGCATGACGCATGGATCAGCACCATTCCACTCAACCATTTTGAAGGGAACGAAATGAAGTTTCACCTGAAGTCTCAATTGATTTATTAAAGGTGAACGTGACTGGCTGCCTTGCTGAATTTAAATTTAAACATATAAACCCTTTGGTGGTAATTAAAGCTTTCCGGCAAATAAAAATTAAACTGACCGAAGATTTATGGGGAATGTCTATCAAAGTTTGTACATCCATAGTTGAGACTATTGCACCATACTTAGCTTCAATCTTTAATTTGTGTGTTGATCAAGGAGTTTTCCCTGATTTAATGAAACACAGTAAGGTCATACCTCTTTTCAAATCTGGTGACAGTAAATATACTAATAATTATAGACCTGTATCCGTGTTGCCAGTTTTTAGCAAGGTTTTTGAAAAAGTAATGCTTAACCAAATGCTCAATCATTTTAACACCAATAGAATCTTACACGATCAACAGTACGGTTTCACTAAAGGACGTTGTACAACTGACGCCGGTGTAACTTTATTAAAGCATATATTTAATGCGTGGGAAGAGTCCCAAGATACTGCAGGAATTTTTTGTGACCTCTCAAAAACATTTGATTGCGTGAATCACGACACATTGCTTTTGAAACTTGAGCATTACGGACTAGGTAAACTTGCACTTAGTTTAGTTAAATCTTACTTGAGTGGAAGGCAACAGCATGTTCAAATAAATGGTGTTAATTCACAGGGTTTAAAAGTAAAAATGGGAGTTCCGCAAGGCTCCATATTGGGCCCTTTCCTTTTTCTGGTATATATTAATGATCTACCCTATTTATTGAAAAACCAACCTCAGAATATGGTGTTATTTGCTGATTACACTTCCCTAATTTTTAAGATAAATAGACGGGCTCAAAATCTAGATGACGTGAATATTGCCCTTCTTCAAGTTCATAATTGGTTCACAGCAAACAATTTAGTATTAAATGAAAAAAGACTAAATGCATAAGATTTGCTTTACCGAATGTTAAAAGTAGTGATTGTGATATACTATTAAATAACGAGAAACTAGAATTCGTAGATAAAACTGTTTTCCTGGGGATTACGCTTGATTCACGGCTACAATGGGGTGCTCATTTAACATCTCTTACAGGGCGGCTAAGTTCAGCAGCATATGCCATTAGAAAAATCCGTCAGTTTACTGATGTAGATACCGCTAGGCTGGTATATTTTAGTTACTTTTATAGTATAATGTCTTATGGCATTTTGTTATGGGGACGGGCTGCAGACATTGAATCTATTTTTATTCTGCAAAAAAGAGCCATTAGAGCAATATGGTCTTCGTAGGCGCGATTCTCTGAGGGAACTGTTTAAGAACATTAACATCATGACGGTGCATTGTCAGTACATCTACGAAAACATAATGTACGTGAGAAAAAATCTGCATCTTTTTAGTTAAAGAGGGGACAGACACAATTATGTTACTAGGAATAGGGACCAGTTAGTTCAGCCAGGCTTCAGACTCGCTAAAGTAGACTCATCTTTCATGGGGTACTGTTTGAGATGCTATAACAAAATTCCACAAAGCATTCTTGAACTGAATGAGACGAAATTTAAAACATGCATCAAACGCACACTATGCAAGCAAGCATATTACAAGTTGGACGATTATATCGCTGATAAAAATGCTTGGCTTAATGCCGGCCCTGCTCTACAAGGACAGGGCGCTTAAATTAATAGCATTAAATAGGAGGAAGAAAGAAGAAGAAGATTGTACAACCATCTTTGCAATGTATAAATTCAATCTCTTTAGTATTATATAGTCGCATAGCACATATTGTGTGAGTACTATGTACTAGAAAGCTATCATTCTCTGGAAACCTACATACTTTTTTTTAAATTATTATTTATTTGACTTGGATATGCCCTGGCGATTGAGAGTGTGTCATGCTCACTTAAATGTCTCGCTGATGATGGCGGGTGTGTCGGATCATTTCGTTCCCTTCAAAATGGTTGAGTGGAATGGTGCTGATCCATGCGTCATGCTCGTGAACGGGTGCTGTCAGTTGTGACTGGTCACCTCTTAGCTGCCACGGCTTGTTTGAATTATTATTTTATCTTTGAATCATCGTTTTTGACTTTACAGTGGACACTTATCGTGCACATCTTGCTACATCGTTCTCACATAATATACCATCTCAACATGAATGATATAATGTACCAACATTTTGTAACAATATTCTGATTTAAAAGAGTGTCCATGGAGTTTCTTGCCCGTTCTTCTCCATAGAGATCTACGCTAGGGAATGGGCAACTACAGTACTTTCACAAGTTATTATGCCTTGTGACTGTGACTGTAGCTTAGGAGTGCAATGCGTCGTCCCGGGGGTTGCTGCGTCGAGTTGCGCGTCGCCGGATGTCTGCGGCGGCGAGTGCTGTGCGTGCGGGGGCGCGCGGCGGCTCGTGCCGTGGCGGTGGGTGCGCGGGGCTCCGGGTCGCGAGGTGGCGGTTGCGCGTTGCGGCGTGCATTCGTTGTTCCGTGATTTGGAGTCTCGTGCATTCGTTGTTGCGGTGTGCGTCGCTGCGTGCTTTCGTGCTCGCAGTGTTCGTTGTTGCGGGCATTCGGCGGCGTGTGGTTCGGCTTGGTGGCTTTCAGGATGACGTTATGCACTCGTAGTTTAGTTTTATGAATTGTTCTTCTGACATTCAAAAGTACCAGTAATGGTTTAATTGAAATAAATGATTTGACTTTGACTTTGACTTTGAAACTTTGGTTACATCATTCATGTTGAGATGGTATATTATGTGAGAACGATGTAGCAAGATGTGCACGATAAGTGACCACAGTAAAGTAAAAAACGACGATTCAAAGAAAAAATAATAATTCAAACAAGCCGTGGCAGCTAAGAGGTGACCAGTCACAACTGACAGCACCCGTTCACGAGCATGACGCATGGATCAGCACCATTCCACTCAACCATTTTGAAGGGAACGAAATGAAATGAATGACATTTTACACATGACAGCACATCACGTCTAAAATCCTAAAAGGCAGAGGTGTACCTCACCCACATTTTGCCAGTTATGTTAAACTCCCGTGTAAGGGCCCAGCCTACTATGGAGTATCCAACACAAAAAAAAAATTTCAATTTCAACCAGTAGTTCTTAAGATTAGCGCGTTCAACCAAACAAACAAACAAAACTTTTCAGCTTTATTAGATTAGTATAGATAGATAATAGGACGATTCTAATCATTATTCAGAAATGGACCCCGCCTGCTTTCATGTTTTGTTCGTGTGAAAATGTGCTTGTTTTTTGCTTTTCAGGTTTTTCAGTCAGGCTTTTATTTAGTGAGGTGAATCTTTCAATTTGTGATGAAATACCACGGTTTGTGGTACGGCTCCTGTTATACGATAACTAATTAACTACCTATCTAATTCTCTACTATACGTCCCAATTTGTTTTATGCGTTATATTTTTTTTTTAAAACTAAACAGAATGATTACCAATCAAATATGTCTATGGGAGTGTTCAAGTATTACGTAACGCAATTTTTGGACATTCCCCCCCCCCCCCTAACATTCGTTACGTCTAACAAACCCCGCCCCCTCACTCCAAATTCATTACCTAATACTTTAACGCTCCCAATGTTACAGAATGAAGTAGGTAACCGAATACGCGGTAACCATTTATACGTCGATGTCCTTCCACTTTATGTTTACAATTAATGATAATTTTAGCCCAAAGAAATCTCTCTCTCTTTTTTATGAAAATTACTTTTCATATCGGATTCTGTTAGTATCTCGCTGATATTAGCTCAGCGACTCTTAAGGACGCCCCTAGGAAAACTGGCTGATTTAATCTGATAGGCAAAACTAAATGTCAGCATTACGTGACTTTGTAGAAGGTTTTCTTAAAAATATTTTACTTTTATGTAAGGTACAATAGAGCTCCCCATTTACCTCCTGGCTAAATCATAACAGCCGTGCAGGTTGCTCTTTAAAGTTAAGCACCACTTGCCAATATTGGTAGGTATTCAGATGGGTGACCGCTCATATCCCAAATTTTCCACAGTGCGTCGGAAAGCACGGCTGTCATTGTATCTTGGACAGTCGTTACAGATAGTCAGTGGCTATGGGACGCCGTCGCCTTCTTCTGCGAAGCGAAAGAGCGGAAAGAGGTGGCGGAACGTGAGAGGGAGAGAACCTCTCGTCCCAGCCGCCGCGGTAGATGCTCCCCGTCGGGGGCCACGTGATGGCTTCCGGTGGGTGAATACTCAGTGGCTCAATATTTTGACATACAGTCTTACCACTAACTCATTTGTGACGATCATAGGCAGTCACTTCATGTAAAATACTTGTGCTCAGCTGCATCTGGTTAGACTGTAAGCCGATCCTAACACAGTTGAGGAAAGACTTTTCAGTTGACGATATTTCACAGTTTCATTGAAATTACAGGCTCATCGCAGTTCCCAATAGCTCGGGCGCAATGTCATTATTAGTACTGCCTAATGTAGGTGCCCTCCAAACTAAACACAATTATTCAACCACCCATTCAACGTGCAAACTGGCTTAATGATGTCGAGGTTTCCGCTTGAAAAGCATAGTAATTGGTTTAGAAGTACTTACTGCTTTTCATTTTGGATTTTGTATTCCAGGTGTCGTCGTGTCGCCAAACTTCTGAATAAACGTATTCAAACCTACTAATAAGGTTACTAGCCATAAAGCTGGAATATACAAGCTTTTAGTAAATACATTAAAAAAAAAGCTTTAAAGTAATATTTTTTATTTCGGATTCTTCTCTGTTAACTCTTTTAATTGATACCCATGTCGTTAGAGGTTTATAAAAAAATAACTAATCAGTCATTTTTGGGAGTCCCCCATATTGATTTAATATGACGTCATTTAAAGTTTGCTTACCAATCCATGCATTGTCATGAAATCGAACAAACATGTAGTTATGCAAAATTTTAGCTCAATCGGTTGCGGATAGTTACTGTTCTAAAATTCAGTTGCCTAAACAAACATACATACATACATACATTGCAAGTTAAATAAACACTTTAAAAAAAGACAAAAACAAATAGGACTGACAAAAACTATACGCAAAATAATTATTATATGTCAAACCGTTTAAGCAGTTCGGTATAGTATGTTCAATTTATTATAACTGTCAAAAACATACAAGCCGGGTTTCACAATTTGATAAATAAATATCACAAAACATTTTACCTACATGGCCTTTTTTATATTGTAACAATTTCAAAATAAAAAGTTGTTAAGTACAAAGAAAATGAAACGTCACGAAGTTTGTCAACCTTTTGAATAATATTTTATTCATTTTGTTCATCCTGCTGCTTTAATAAAAATGAATTAAAATCCGAGTGATCTTCCAAGTTTCATATCAACAAAGGGATTTACTATGGACCCGATTTTATTAGAAACTCTCTATTCTGACATTTTGGTTTGAATCATGTCAATATTGAAACTGGGAGTCCTGTTAATTTATCTTGTTACTGCGTCGTTGCTGATAACAATTACAATTATTATTTTGAAGGGTTTATTTTGAAAGGCAAATGCAAATTTTTGTTTAGTTTATTCGGAAGCATGTTTCAAAGTATAGTTGTTTATAACTGTAACTGAATTTATTAGATAGATGTTTCCTGTAAGCTTTTTGGGAATTAATCTAAATAAAATGTTTTTTGGTTATTACACGCGGTTGGGATTAGTATGCCCAAACTGCTGTTTGGGCGTATAATCACGCAAGATCACGTGTGCATGCAGAATCTGTGGTGTAACTTTGTATGATAAACTGCGGAATGTGGTTATATGCGAACGTTGTGGTTTAAAAGAAGATATAGTGACCCGTGACACAAATTTAAAAGAGTATGCTTAGACGGTTTGGTCATGTGGGGAGGGTGAGTGTAAGGCGACTAATAAAAGGTACTTATTTACAAGGAAGATGTCAGTGGAAATGCCGGGAGGGTACACCCTAGAAATACATTTTACGAGTACACTAACTTTGTTGGTGAGGTTCTTCAGAAAGCACAGGTGAGTAATACTCGCAGCCCATGGGAAAAGGGCGTTAGGTTTATAAATGTATAATATATATCACGTCTACCTTTGATCACAAACCATAATTTTGTGTCTAAAATATCGCGTTATTTTTCCAGTAAATTTCTAATTTTCATATTGATTCACAATATTAGGTCTAGGATTCCATATTTTCGATGGTGATAAGAGACATAATTAACGTAATTTATTACTTACAAAGGTCTATTAAACGATTCTGTCTAAAAATGTATTCCTAGGAATCGTGGTAATGATAACAGGCATTCAGTTAATCTATTTGGACAAATGAATTATCTTGCTCACCGACCTTTCAGCGGGTCACGGAACAATTAAGGAGGAGGTTATCTAAGGCAACTAGAGGATAGACGCTTCTATTATTTACAATAGGATGTACAATGTAAGCACCCACTTTCATCAACCACCACTGCTTCTCTTTTAAATAAAAATAACATCACGCCTATAATCTTCGAAGGGATAGACAGAAATGAACCTAATCGTACAGTAACGCTTCGCCAGCTAAGTCTGAATCCCATTTATAATAAAGGGCGAGACTGTTGTCAATAATCAGACACAAACCTAGACTCTATGGCTGCTACTGAGAAAGTCCTAAAGGAAAAACACTACAGGAATTTCTTTTTCACTTTGGCCAACCTGAGAATTGAACCCAGGACCTCATACTTAGCAGTTGCGCTTGCGACCACCAGACCAATGAAGGAACCAAAGAAACTTTTAAATAAAGTGACTGATTCTAAATGTATAATCTAAAAGTGCCCCAGAGTCACCAACTACTTTGGTGACAGAACACTGAACCATTTCTATTGAACAGTCTGCCGGCAGACATACGGAGTGAAACAAACACAATTAGGTTTAGACGTAAATTAAAATCCCCCGCCAAGTCGAGCGCGAAGCAAACACTGCCGTACCAACATTTCCTGGAACCATTTCGCCGCATTTTCAGGCCCCTATTTGAGAACCTCTGGATAAGACCAGAACGCAGAAATTTACGTTTACGTATATACGTTTCTACAAAAAGCACTGAAATCCCACCAAAAACATTCTGCAAAAAACTAGCCAAGTCTCGATGGAGCTGCTTGTTTATCTCTAAAAAGTAATGAAATCTAGACAAAGTCGTGCCAAGTCTAAGGTTCCTTACTGCGATTTCTCTATTATTATAGTTAATGTTGTGTGACTTGGCCGTTGAACATTCTATAAACGTTAGTGGGTACAAGTCACAAATGTTATTTCTGTTGTAACTACCTATGTTTGTTAAGCGAGATAATAACCCATACTGGTATCTTTTTTCGACAACTTCACTTGACAACTGCATTCAAGCGCAAGTTGAATCATGCACCTCAGTAGAAATACGAATTGCGATTGCCACTTGGTTTCTATAGCGTCAAACCCGATAGAGAGGTCCAGTTTAGGATCTGCAACTTTGACAACACAGTAAGCTTTAAGCCTTGAATGTAGGCAACATTTGCCGCGCGACTTGATGAAATTTAGCGAGGATCTTTTGTTTAGCAACGTTGCCTCTCTACGCATGATTGATCATCTGCGATATGTCGCCAGAAGAACTGACGAAAAGAAGAAAAAAAAAGCCGCCAAAAAGAAAAAAAAGGGGGTCAGTAACTGCGTCTGTGACCATTTAGAATAATAGATCGTACACGTAATAGGAAAATAATAATATTATTTGCGTTAAAATTCATAAAATGTCACAGACTCGGTTACTATTATGAAAGGTCCATTTTACGTTTCTTATCGCATTTCTTAAAATGATCAACTAAAGTGGCCATTTTAGACCCCTTTTTTTTCTTTTTGGCGGGTGAAAAACATCGAATAACCCCTCCCGCTCTTGGAGACTGGGAGTGTCAGACTTCCACTGACTAAAAACCACCCATGTTCCTTCTTAGCCCTTTATATCGAGGCCGCGGTATCTCTTGCGAACAAGCCGCAGCCCCGACGGGGTTTTAGACCCCCTGATTATACATACAACGTCCCTAAACAAAAGTTCCGCGCCAAATTTTGCCAATTAGATACAAGGCTTCAGGCGCTTTCACGTCTTAAAATTCCTTGACCTGAAGTTGGCGTCCTTTCTAAACTTCACCGCTCTGTTTGATTTCAAAATAGGGGGGACCTCACGTGCAACATTGCCAGTTAATAAACTACGTTAATATAGAAGTTGGACAATGAAAGTTGTGTAATAACGGCTTTCTGAGGACTTATACTGCAGGGTCGATTTGACCCTTCAGTATTGGCGGTTATTAAAATAGTTCCTGGTGGGCAGTCCTTATGACGGTCGTTAAAACTTATGCTTCCTGTTACCGGTTAACGGTGAGCCAACAGCTGGTGCACGATGTTTGAGTTTGAACTTGAAACCCGGAAAGGTAAAGGAAAGGGTAAAAATACCCGTTTAAACCCTTCAAGGTTTAAACGGGTATTTTTGGAGATAGATTTTCCGAAAGATGTTCATAATGGGTAAGAACTATGGTAAAAACCAGAAAGTTTTTCTTACCGGCAAAGAAATAAATAAATAAGAATGAATAAATAATAAATTTATAAATAAGAATGGAATAGAATAAGTCAGATTATAAGATCATACGTAAATGTTAAGTCCTAAGCTTCACATATATTTCTTTTGCTGTGCCCGACAGGGTCCATGATTGTTTCTGTTTTTGAAAAATGTTTATCACCTAAGCCTACATTGTGGAATACAATAAATAATTGAGTACCTATTGAAACAAATAAATCGAATTATCTTTTAATCAATAAGTTTTGATTAATCATCTCTCATCTTTTCTGTCTCATTGGTCTAGTAGTCGCAAGCGTGACTGCTAAGCACGAGGTCCTGAGTTCAATTCCTAGGTTGGGCAAAGTGTTCCATCTGAAATATCTAAATAGCGGCCTAGCAGTCCGGATTTGTGGCCGGTTGATAGCAATAGGCTTTCCCCTACTACATGAGTTTTTAACATAACTTTCAAAATGTGGATCTTCTTTTGGCTACACCACTGCCTAACCCTTCGGGATTACGGGCGTGGTGATTATCTCTCATCTTAAAAGGAATATTTTTTTTTTTTTTAACTTAACGTTCGGTGTTTTTTTTTCAATCCAAAATGGGGCTCATGATACTCCAGTATAAACAACTAAAAACTATTGTGGTCCAACAATAAGGAAGCGGCAGTTACTTAGATATTTTTTCAAGCACTTTGAACCCTCTTCAGTTTTTTTGTCCTTTCAATTACAGCTTGTAAACATTTTCATGGTATTTTCACTTAATATGCTACCCAAGACGCAGAATGAAAAGAGTTCATTAGCAAAAAAGGATAATTAAGTCTTTGAGAGCAAGCTAGTGGTATAATTTCTTATTTTCGACACGTTTTAGCGGGTTTATTACCCTTTGGTTTCCCCAGTGTCCCTCAGTATAATATTAGGTACTAACAGTTCCGTATTACCATCCAATGATTAAGAAGTAGATTTTACCCCCAGCTTAGCCCAGTGGGAGATTAGAAATTATTCCACGGGCATATTCGACCACGAATAAATTGTATAATTAGCAGGTCATTGTCCTTCGATCGAAATCAGTTCAGCTGTTAAAGATTAACAAATAATTAGAATTTAAAAAAACACGCTTTAGAGTGGGCGCATTCTATTTATCGTGTTAGCACTCAGCACGTTTAATGGGATTGCAAAACAATAATTAGTCTGTCATTTTTGCAAGTCCGCCACATTCAATTTAGAATGACGTCAATTTATTGCGAGCATTGCTATCCAAACTAAAAGCATCAGCTCAATCGAACAACGAGAAGTAGGTCCTGCTGATATGGAGGGAAGTGGGTATTTTGTTTTTTTTTGGCAATTCTTTCTTTTCTATTATTTTCTGATTAATTTCGTTGCAGGAACCAAGACAGTTAAATCGTTTCTCTGGGACTTTTGGCTTTCAGGAGTTACAGAGGTTTGGGAATTGTGTGGAGGGCTAGTCTCATTAAAGCAAAAAAAGAGGGTCAAATTTAAGATATTTTTACAAATATCTGTAAAAATATCTTCCGTATTTGTCTAGATTCTAATTATGAAGACTTAGATTAACTAAAATACATTTTATAATACCAAAGTCTATCGTTTTATGAACCGACAACGAATTTAGTATTTTAACTGTTACAGCCTTGGTAAACACATTTGATATTCAAATTGCGCCCTCAGTATGTTTGAAGGTCGCCTGAATACATCGCAAAGGCGTATGGTGATAAACCACTATCTTGTCTGGATTCTAGAACGATTTTCATTCATTATTCTCTATTTTGAACTTGTAGTAAAATGTTATAAAGGCAACAATTCGGTATGGAGGATTTGGTTAGTTATATCAATTTGAAGAAATTGAGCTAATTAAGCGGGCCAATAAGCGGTATTTAGATTCCATTCGACAGTAATTATATTGCTAGTAACTGACATAACTAGCAAAAACCTTGATCGGAGGATCTTTTACTAAATGAGATACTTAGTCAGCTTTGGAGTCTGGGTTTGTACCCGGTTGATGGCAATAGGCTCGCCCCCTATTACATGGGATTTAAACATAACTGGCAAAATGTGGGTGTACTATTAGGTACACTTCTGCCTAACCCTTCGGGGATTACAGGCGTGGTGTTATGTTATGTGTGTATGTGTGAGTTACTAATTATATTTCCCAAAAAACTCCAATGTAGAAATTTAAAGATCAGGATCAGAGAACTTAGGGATGTAGAGACCTTGAAATCGATGGCTTTCGTGGCAATAAAGACGGTGATGGTGACGTTTCTGGTGATAAGTGGTTCTATTTACTAACAAATACTGTATTATGTCATAATAATTATGTATGTTAGTCTGTAATAACCAAAGTTGCCTGAAAATAAATGAATGTTGTTGTTAAACAAATTTAATGAAAACTAAAATATTAATACATAAGCTGACAAGAAAAGTAATTAATTCACTTTATTTAGATAGATACAATAAACTAAATCATTGTCTGTAAATAATGACGCTGTAAGCTCAGCTATTTAAATACAATACTTGTGTAACAAATAAATCTAGCCTGAAGAAATAATGAGTTCATTACACCCTCAAAATAGTAGGTCGACAAAATGATACAAAATACCAAAAAGGATACTGATGCCGACCATAAAATGAATATTTCATAACCAGACCGTTTTAAAACTGTGATGAAATCTTGAGAAACTTTAGACATTATTTTTAACCACGGATGAAAAAGGAACAACATCAAAGAACAAAATAAAAGCAAAAACTAGGGTAAGCAAACGTAGAATTTTAAATATGAAGCTAAACGTTGTATGAATAATTTTCTAGTTAGGTACTGTCTAAATTATCTACTAAATCAGGCTAACCGACTTGAACTTATTATAAAAAAAATTGTGAGGATGAAAATGTTGCATGGGTTAATTCCTAATTTAGAAAAAAAACTTTTACGTAGAGACTTTTAAAATACGACCCATTTTGATTAAAGTTTCAACAAAGACGTAGGTAGTTCTAAAAATTATTAGTGCAATTTTCAGAGAAAAACAAAAAAACGACTGTATCCGTAAAGTACTTTTTTTTTGACGTGTGGAAAATCATCAAATAACCCCTCCCGCTCTTGGGCAGACCGAAAGGCAGTGTCAGACTTCTACTGTCTAGAAACCACCCATGTTCCTTCTTAGCCCTTCATGTCGAGGCCGCGTTATCTCTTGCGATTAACCCGCAGCCCCGACGGGATCCGTAAAGTCCTCTTCTCCAATTCTACGATCTTTCTACGATCACCAATTTATCGGCTCACTGTGTTGATTATTACCTTTGATAGAAGCAGCCATAGCTTACGGTAACATCAAGCCTGTAATCCCTGGGTTAGGCAGAGGTGTGAGTTCAGACTACGTAGTTGCCACTAAGAAATTTCTGGAGGAAAACTTAATAACATTGACCTCATGCGCATCAGTTGCGATTGCACCCACAAGATCAACGAGTTAATTCACAATATTCCCACAGCTAGGACACAGGCCTCTTCTACGATTGCAGATGTCGCTTGCCTTCAAGTCTTGAATTCTAGACCATCTCCGTTTCCTCACGATGTTTCCTTCATCGTTTTGAGAGCACCGTTTTATAGACTTATGATAATATGACAATGATGATGAATGGAAACAGCAATTACATAAAGATTTACGAGTATTTGCAAGAAAATATGTACTTAGGCTATGTAATCCATCACTTGTCTCAAATTTACCGATACACGTACGTATTTGATGTGTATAAAAATGTGTATCCTTCTGGGTGTATGAGATGTATTAAATTCTTACCATAAATGAAGAAAACAGTCAACCGCAATACCGCAATATGATTTCTTTGCCATTGATATTAAAGTACGTTGTAAGATATGCATCAAAGAGAAACATTTTAGCTTTTGAATGAAATTTATTAACTGTTGCTTTTGTCACTTTTCTTCCTTTGTCAAAAGTTTTTATTGTGCCCTAAAATGTTATAATTCCACACATTAAACACCGTCCATATTTAAAGTTCTAAACATAAAATTCTCTCGCAATATCAAAGCTGCGTAAAATTTTTCGCTTCAACAATTTTGCAGATAGTAAAAGCAAAAGAAAACAGAAGTGGGGCAAACCTCTGTGGTTTACAAAGTTTAAATGAGCAGTATCTAAGATTCCAAGCCAGGCTGCTTTACAGCCATCATCTGCCTAGCTTTTTTAGCTTTTTTGTTGTGTAACCTTTCGAATGCCGGAACGTAGATCTACGCGAGACACAATGGCTTTTTAATTGTGTCTAATTACACGGCATACGGAAGGTTAAGAGTATTCTGTGTATTTTATCTATGGGCTTTAGTTGCCCGATAACAAAATGATTTGATTTGGTTTTCTTTAGCATGTTGGGGATGTAAAGTCCAATAGTATGCAGCTGAATAACAGTATTTTACATGGAGGGACTGCCTATCTAACCTATAAAACCCAGTGAGTACTGAGTAAATTTAAACATTTTTTTTTTGGCGGGTGGAAAATTATCAAATAACCCCTCTCACTTTTGGGCAGAGCGAAAGAGAGTGTCAGACTTCTACTGACTAAAAAACACCCATGTTCCTTCTTAGTCCTTCATGTCGAGGCCGCGGTATCTCTTGCGAACAACCCGCAGCCCCGACGGGGTAATATTAAACCTCTTGCTAAGACTGGTTGTAAGACTTTTGGGCCACTGAAGATCTAAAGATCTACAATTGACACCGCAAATGCTTGTTAACCTAACGATCGACCCGGTGACAGTTATTATAAGGCCACGAGCTCCTACTTTAAGCTTTACGGTCATAGCATCTTTATTGCTGAGAGACTAAAATAGATTCCGAAAAGGATTTTTTCTGTAGAAATTGAAAAAATCAATTGTCACAAAGCTAATGTACTGAAAAACGATGTAGGCTGTAAGAGACCCTTTAACCGTCTGTTCAGCTGTATCATTTCTTTTTATCTTTTATAAGGATTCGTGAAGGTCACTGTCTTCTCCCTCATATTTCACGGTTCTCCAGGGAGGCGGAACACAGTCCCATATGGCTAATATTTCTTCAGATGAAATGTCGATAATAGCCACGTATTACAAAGTTTATTACAGTGCGGGTCATTGACATTGGGGTTGTCTGGAAAGTTACTAAAGGGAAACAAATTGCGTGTTGTTCTGACAAATCAGTGAGTTGCAGTTATATTGAGTATAGGTAGGTACTTACTGTAAAGACAGTACAAAGGTACAGAACCAGGTAGAGAAGGTCGCAGAACATTACACCTCCTCTATACCTACTGTTATATTCTGTATAAATGTATGTTTATACATTATATGTAAATATTCATAATACTAGTGTTTATTTTTATGTGTATATATTTGTATGTATGTTTATTTTATATCAATACAATTTTGTAATTAAAATTTTCCTATTTGTCTTTTCTACACACTGTGTCAACTCTCCTCTCGCAGGTCTGCTAGAAGAAATTTCTTATGAATTAAGCAGTACCTTTGTGCTCTTCTATTTTTTATGTATTTTCTTTTTTTTGTATTTTGTGTGTACATAAATAAATAAGGCACGTATATGGTCATTTTAAATTATCATAATATAACATCACGCCTGTTATGCCCGAAGGATTAGGCAGAGATGTCCTTGATAGTTCATTTTCATTTCGCCTTTGGTTTGGTTAGAATTCAGATTCTGTGGCTGCTACTGCGAAAGTACTGGAGATAATACCCAATATTAGCATTTTCTCGACATGGGAACCGAACCCAGGACCTCATGCTCAGCAGTCGCAATTGCGACCACTAGCGCAACGAGACGGTTATTGTAAATTTCCTATGAAATAACGTTAGGTTAGGTTAGCGAGTCTTTATAATTTTCAAATAAATTATATTCGTGAAAAAATTGATGATGGCTTTTATAAAATTTTGATTTCCCCAAATAAACCAATTGTTTTCACATTGATTTCCAACACTGTGTAAACTACCATTAATGTTATGGTAACACTGACTGACAGCATAGAAAGTACAATATTTGATTTACAACCTCGAAAGGCGGCGGCACGGTGTGTTAAGTCAACAAAATTGTTCTATACAAACAACAATCAACCCAGTGGCGTCAGTTCAATTTCACTTGAATGAAATGCAAATATACACAAAAAAACGGAAAGCAAATGGACTGAATGAAAATACCAAATATAGAGAACAGTGGTGGCTCAGTGGTAGCGGCCCCGACTTACGAACAGTGAGTCGTGTGTTCGAACCCAGTCAGGCGCATTACTTTGTGTAATTTATTTCATCACCACTGCTCTCAAACCGGTGAAGGAAAACATCGTGACGAAACCGGCATGTAACCAAAAAATTCGAAGACATGTGACATCTACCAATCCGCACTCGGCCCGCGTGATGGATCATAACCCTCTCCTAGAAAGGAGGCCTGAGTCCCTGCAGTGGGAACATTATAGGCTGATGATGATGATGATGAATGAAAATACCAGGAACAACAGGAAAAACCTCAAATCTAAGCAAAGTACTGTGAATCAAGCTGCGCGGTGAGCTTTTATTTTGAACTCGCTAGATGAAATTCATTTTTAGTTGCTGCACGAGCCATGTAACACACTGAAATCGGTTATTTTACGGTACACTTGCAAGCATTTTATTTTAGGGGTTATAGTTAGGAAATTGTGCAAACATAATTATAACGAATATTTGACATATACGGGGTGTAAATCAACCCATCACACAGCCGTCAACCAAGCATTCTGTACATCAAACTAAGTACCCCTACGCAAAAATTTTTGCTGGGAAACGACTTTTTTTTTAGGTCAAAAATCACATTTTACTGTAAAACTCAATGTAGCACTGTTTAAACATTGTGCTAGTGGGTGCTTTGAATAGTAAACGGGTCATGGAGGTAATTTAACTAAAGTTATAACCTGAAAAACTAGTATTTGCAAAAACAGCAGTGAAAAATTTGGAACTTTGACCCCATTATCTCCGTAACTAGGAGGTTCCCAGGTATGGTCTAGAACAAAAAAAATATCGCAGTGGTGGAGAAAACAAGTGCTTTTCGTTTTTTGTTAAGGGTACTTTTACACCCTATATAGAGTGAAATCTACCACGTATTAAAGGCCTCATTTATACCTAGGGTTTAGTACCTACAGAATTAACGGGTATGATTATGGATTATTTTTCAATTATTATCATTCTTTTTTACTTTCATTTTTCATACAAAATAATTCGACAACGTCACGATTATTAATATTAAACACCCCTACGTGAAATATGACAACGATTAAAATGAATGATTGGTTTGAATGAAAATGAATTACTCGTACTTTATTAAATTTTCGTAACTGTGCATTATTTTTTATTTTTTTCACCAACTACTAACATTATTGGCCAGATATTCTTTGTATTATATATACTAATAGAATTTAAATTTTAGATGGGATATAAAATTATGTAAGAACAAAGAAACGGACATACAAACATACATACAGGTCAAAGACATTACCCTCCTTTTGGACTTCGCCGCAGTCGGGTAAAAAACACGTTGTATCGTAAAAGGGAAATGACATTAACCCAATTAACTAGTTGTATTGACTATCAGGAACGTAACAACCGCATATTTTTATTGCTATCCCACAAAAACACGTCCCTTCTTTCACAAAATAATGGATCACAGAAAAACTTTGTCTGCAAAATGTCCTTCGCACACTTAAAACGCTCACCAGCCTTGACGCAGCCCTCATGTCTAGCGGACCTCATTGTTCTGGCAGAGTTAGCATTTTCTTTTTTTAAACCTCCATATTTATGTTAGTGGCCAAGCTTTTGCGCCAGAAATATTTGAAATAAAAGGCCTTATTGTGCTTGAAATAAAGGCTGGAATTAAATAAAAAATGCGGTTGACGTCCACAACTGCGACGAATGTCCTTTTATTTAGGCCTTTTGTTTATGTTTCTAGTGACCACTACGAAAGGGTGTACTAAACAACAGTTTACCACAATAATTTAGAATTCGGTACTACTTTTTGCTAGGTCTGAATTTTTTGTGACGGTCTGAAACTGGCCTTTTTGAAAGAATGTTGCGGTTGCTCGTTATTTTGTGAAGTAAATAAGTAGAATAGTTCAGGAAAATACTTATTTTTTTCTGCTTAGTTATTCAATTTTATATCTAACTTTTTGTGTATTTAAATAAATACCTATACGTTAAAATAATTAACAAACATAACATCACGCCTGTAATCCCCGAAGGGTTAGGCAGAGGTGTACCTAATAGTACACCCACATAAACCCACCCACCCACCTATGTCTTAAATCCAAAATATTGAAAACATGTGATATCCGCCAAGTGGGGACGCGAGATGAATAATAATAAATAGCCCGTCTTCCTCTTACACGGAGCCAATCAAGATATACAAAACTAGTTTTTGCAGATCTCTCATTGTGCGGAAAATCTAGGTCAAAATAAAGCTAGGTCATTTTCATGTTACAAACTGCTTATGCCTTATGCACACTCTGCGTCAGACATTCAACAGCACAGGACACACAGGGCACAGGACGTGTGGAAAAATGCTGACGCAATTGAATAAAAATGTAGTACTAATGTAGTACTAAAATATATCCTAGGGATCTCAACCAAATGGCATTTTCTCAGCTAGCAATTTTTAAACCTTTTCATTATTCTTTGTCTACCTCAATTTTATCTCTCACTGAATCTCTGAAAATCTAAGAACAGATCTCTTAGATTCTGTAAACAATATTTTAGAGTCATTTAAAGTTTCAATATTATGCGAAACAGTCACACAATTTTCAAGATGTTGGTTTTATGTTTCAACTTTATTTATGTAGTTTTAGGGTGGGCAGCCATTGTTCAGGAAAAAGTCAGTTACCTTTGTTTATTTTCATACAGGGTTCGTTCGAGTGAGTTTGTAATTTGTGAAAACATGAAAGCTATTGTATTACAACATAATATTTACATATGATGGAAAAACCAGAACTCCAGCATACAAACTATATGAAAAGGCCAGAATAAACGTGGACCACTTTAAACAATGGTCATTTTTTTTGTAAAACTTACTATACAAAAAAGTTGACATTTTCCTTTATCACATCACGTAAAACGGGTAATGAAATCGTTGTATATTGAAGGGGACAACTACCTGTAACATACGTTTGAAATCCAAGCATTTTTATTGGAACTGGAAATGTCAACGTCCACGTATACAGAAACTAAGTAGGTACTAGCTAGGCGCTCATAAATTGTGCCGATATACAAACACAATTCATTTAATTATGATTACTGACAAAATGATTTATATTATGCAAATAGGTTTCGAAACCTTTACATGCCTTTACCTTTAGTTTCAGAAGTCTTACTTAATAGTTCAAGCTATGAACACGAGTATCTATCACGCAAATATTGTTATTAACTTATTTACGAGTAACTAAGACATTTTAGCTAAGTACTGTTGTTTTTTGTAGTTAACTTCCTTGTGGGTTTGAAAATATTTCGATTTCACCAAAGATGACCAGGAACTGAAACTTCCCTGAACTTTACTTATAAGTTCATTACTTTACGTCTCTGTTGGTATACACAAAGTATAAAGTTAATGTAACAAAATTAGGAAGTTGAGCCCCAAGATCCAAACTTGCAAACATTGTTACAGTTCGAAATATTCGTAAAACATAAATCAAGCGTGTTTAAATAAGAGAAACTAAGCCCGTATTTTATAATAGGGCTCAAAGGGATCACGGGACGTCTTTGAGAATTTGTTTAAAGGAATTTATTGATCAATACGATCCTATCTACATAGTTCTGATTTTGAAGGAATGTAAGGAATACTTTTTTTTATGGAGGGTAGGAAATCATCAAATGACTCCTCCCGCTCTTGGCGGAGTTAAAGGGAATGTTAGACTTCTACTGACTAAACACCACCCACGTTCTTTCTTAGCCCTTTGTGTCCGGGGCCGCGCCATCTCTTTCGAACAACGCGCAGATACCTGAAAGGAATCCTTACTATCGAATACATTTTTTTTATTTTAAATTTCAATCTTTACAAAACTTTTATATAAAGTTACTTGCCATTCTGTATGAATCGGAATGCTGGCCTGTTAAGATGGATCAGAAATGGTTGTATTTGGCGCGTGAGGTAACGGGTAACAACAACTCGTTCGAAGTTAATTTATCGCTAACTATAAAGTAATCTAACCTGTGTAGCCACAAAAAGTGAAAAAAACAATATCACAAAAAAAAATTCATAATTTCATGTAGCTGCGCTGATGATGGAAGGTACAACTCCTCAACGGTTTGGAGTTGAATAAAAATTCTTTAAAAATTATACGTACTTATGGATCGATAGTTGTATTCTTTTAGATTATTAGGTTGACCTGATGATAGAAGGTAAATCTTGTTAACTGACTTTAAAAAAAAAAGAGATACTAAATTCGTGGCAATCTTTTTTAAGTATAATCACCGATTACTCGAAGACGCCTGAACCGATAAAGAAAACATTTATTTTGTTGGAAAGGAGATATCCCAAGGTAATACCATGATAAAGAATTCAGATCAATAGAATTTTGAAAATCGGTTTACTAATGACGGAGACGGTTTACTGATAACAAACATACAAAAAAAAATACAGACGAATTGAGAGCTTTTTTTGAAGTCGGTTAAAAATATTTCCATGAGAGTCATTCAAAACTCAAATTTAGAAATCGAGATTTAGAGATCTTGATGTACATAATTATGCTGTACTTTTGACACGCGAGAGGTTAATTATTATTTACTAACTACCACATACATTTCTGAGATATTAGTTATCTGACGACTAAGAAATCGGCTCTACAAAAACCTGCTACGAATTCATCTTAAATTTTTGAAAGTCGTAAATATATAATATTCAATATTAATAAACAAAATATAAACAGTAAGTAAAATAAATTTTCTAAAATGTCTAGACGTCTCATTGTGTGGCTTGGGACGATAGTATAGCAATTAATATTTCCTAATTACTAAAATAATGGTATCATTTAAAGCGGTTCATATTTGGCCTTAGTCAAACTTTAATAACGTTAGTGATTTAAAGACAGTTTTGAAGAGTCGTTAAGAAATTTTCTAGTAGCCACTAGATAATTTCTAAATTGCTGTGGTTCAAAGTACTTTAATATTCTTTGGCCTGATTAAGAAAGTCCTATGAAAGTCGTGGATCAATATAGACTAACCATGACTTTCTTAGGGGTACCGTAATTGATCCGTACTTACTGGGTTATGGATGTCAGAATAACTGTCGCACCGTGTAAATATTAAAAATTCATTTAATTTCAGGTTACAAAGACCCATAGATTCAAACTTTTACTTTAATATACATACTAATAACATTATTGTTAGATTAAGAAACTTACAACTATGCTAGTAACACTTCACTTGCATGATGTTTTGAATCTTACATTCTTGTGGAATTTGTCCATGGAAGCGACGGCACACCACTTCCTACGGCAAACAACTTTCTAAATACTAAAAGTATTAGTAAATGTACTTTGTAAAATAGTGATATCGATCGATCCATGATTTACATGAATCGATACATTTTCTTTCTCTTTAAAAAAATTGTTCTGATGGCTTAAGCAAGAATGAATCGCCTTCAAACCGTCTCGTATTTCTACAACAACATTCAACTATATTTACGTAAACTTTTCGATAGCTGATGTCAGTTTCATACAAGTTTTGACATTTCTATCATCGTTAATGTTGATGATAACTCAAACTCAAAACTCAAAGCATTTATTTCAATTAAACCATTACAGGCACTTTTGAATGTCAGAAGAACAATTCATAAAACAAAACTAAACTACGAGTGCAATACGTCATCCCGAAAGCCACCACGCCGAGCCACACGCCGCCGAATGCCCGCAACAACGAACTCTGCGAGCTCGAAAGCACGCAGCGACGCACACCGCAACAACGAACTAACATTGGCAAATGTCTGTAATCCTAGAAGGATTAGACATAGGTGTACAGTAATAGTACACCCACATTTTGCCAGTTATGTTTTAAGCCCCAAGTAATAAAGGACGACAGTGGCGACTATCAGTAAAGCGCCTACAAAAAAAACCAAGACGAAGTCCCGGAAGGTATAATGTAAGTGTCTTGGATCCCGCAACGAAATGAATTAGCAAAGAATAGCGGAGGTATAGGAAAAACAATTTCCGGGTAAAAATTCAAAATCCGTGACTACTACTGAATAATTTCTGTTAGAACACGACGGGTCGTGGAAACGAACCTAAAACTAGGAACACTCAACCAACAAGGTAGTCACTGGTGATGATGGTCGGAACCTTCCTTTGACTAGCCAAAGTAACCAGGTAATGTGGTTAATCTTCTTCTTACCGTGTCGATGGCAAATTTCTATTCAATCAAATCGTTTTGGCCCAAAATTCAGCTATGCGAATTCCACTCGCTGCTGCAGTCATAAGGTCGTCAGGTATGCAGGTGTCAGGGAATGCAGCGCAAGATGGAAGGTGTGACATTATCTGTGGAGATACGCCGCATACACACTTCAGGTCTGAGCCGTCAATGAACCCCCATCTGAAGACATTGTCTTTGCTACGGCCGACCTGGGTTCGGAGTCTATTGGTTGTGGTTAATAACATTATCTATATCTCCAAGTAAATTTCATATTATGCATTTACAGTGTTTCTAAAACTTTTTTTCGGTGATTTAAATAGGATTGAGTTTTTTTAGCTCATTTCTTTAACATATGAAGTGGGCTTTTAGGAAATTTTTTTTTTTTTTTTTTTTGCCTTATCCTAGTGCTCATCAAAATGATGGACCCTAATCTTATTACAATCTAGCCGAATATAGACTAATAAGTAATTTTATTCTAACTTAAACTGTAAAATTGTCTTTACGTACTAAGAATGTGTCCATTGGCACTTTTCTTATTGTCTCTATTAAGGCGAATACACTTTTTCTTGTGTTTATTTGGTAGCACTTGTGCTACATTACACTATTCACTAACACTAGCACTAAACACTAACTCGAACGGTTTTGTTCTTTTTAGTCTTCTCACTATGTCCGTGTGGTCGAGAAGCTGGATGGCCTCGACGTTCACATGCTGATGAAGTCTCTTGTCGTGAGCTTCTGCAGATTTTTGGATCACTTTATCAATGAACTCTACATTTAGGTCCCGATGGAGGTCATCATTTCGTACGTACCAGGGTGCATTAACAATTTCCCGCAGTACTTTGTTTTGGAATCGTTGAATGATTAATGCATTTGTCTGTTTGGTGCAGCCCCACAGCTGAATACCATAAGTCCAAACTGGCATCAGGACTTGTCTGTATAATAATAGTTTGTTTGGCACGGACAGCACGGAGTTTCTTCCAAGCAGCCAATACATTCTTTTGAACCGTAGGTCGAGTTCATCTTTTTTCTTCTTGACGTGAGCTTTCCAGCGTAGCTTTGCATCAAGGGTCATACCGAGATACTTGGCTGTATTCTCATAAGGGATTTGGTTGTTATTAATATAAACTGGAAAATACTGTTGCTTTTTGTTGGTAAAGTCTATATGTATGGATTTGGATTCATTTAATTTAATCCTCCATTTTTTGGTCCAGTCATAAACTTGATTAACAGCCATTTGAACCTTTTCTACTGCTTCTTCGTGGCTGTTTCCAACGGCCATTATGGCTGTGTCGTCAGCAAAGGTCCCAATGGTGTTGTTTTCAGGATCAGGAATATCGCAAGTGTATAGAAGGTACAGGACCGGACCTAACACACTTCCTTGCGGTACGCCAGCTTTTATTGGTTTAAGTTCTGAATAGGTATCTTCTTGTCTTATTCTAAAGACTCTGTTTGAAATATATGATTCTAGTATGTCTGCAAATGGTTTCGGCAGCAAGCTCTTCAGTTTATGAATGAGGCCTTCATGCCAAATTTTGTCAAACGCTTGGGCTACGTCTAGAAAAACAGTAGAACAGACTTTCTTGTTCTCCAACGCGTTTTCTATTACGTTTGTAATTCTGTGCACTTGATCGATAGTTGAGTGTTTTTCTCGAAAACCAAACTGGTGCTCAGGTATAGTGTTCCTGTTATCTATGATTGGTTTAAGGCGTTTGAGTAGCAGCTTTTCAAACAACTTTGACATTATTGGTAGCAGGGAAATGGGTCTGTATGATGTTATTTCGTGAGCCGGTTTCCCAGGCTTTGCTATCATTATTACTTCAGCAACTTTCCATAAGTCTGGTACATATTTGAGCCTCAGTGCGGCATTAATAAGGGTTGTTAACTTAACCAGACCCTTTCTTGGTAAATTATGAAGGATTTCTCCTGTTATTAGATCGTAACCTTTTAGGAAATGAATTTATATTTTCCAACTTGACAAGATACCATCATTGTTATAAAATAAATGATTTATTTTTCGGATGGAATTCTACGGTTTCAGAAATCCTCAAACACCGATGTTTTTAGATGAAAAAGGATTAATTACAGTGTCAGTCCGTTCGACACTTAGACGTCCATTTTTCTAGAGTTCACTCAATATCGGTGACGCAGCGTTAATCCCGACATGTCACGTCGACACGACATCGTAGCTTACCTGTACAGTCACCGACTGAAACAAGTATGCAGTGAATTTCAGCAACGATTTTCTCTTATCTAATGCGAATAGTAACACTTAACCGGACAGCAGGCTGTCGTATGAACCGGCTGCAGTCTATACATTGATACAAATAAATAAAATTGAAGTGTCTGTTTTTATTTTCAAGGTACTTTTCTCAGGAATGCGTGGAGGTATCAAATTGAAAATAATATCAAATACCTACTCAGGTGCTATAGTGAATGAAACTTATAAGTCAACGAAATCAAAAGATACTGTTTATGAGCTAGAATCGTGGGCAAAAAGAAATAATAATATCTTACAGCACAAGACATGTTATGAAAAAAAATGTAAAACCGTAAATGTGTAGTGTATAAGTTTAACGAGCGAGTTGTATGCCTGAGTCTAACTCGCACTTGGCCGGTTTTATTGTGTTTTGGTTTATGTTTAAGACATGAGCCAAATGTACCAATTTTCTCTCTTCTATTTTTCTGCACGTAACTGTACAAGGTGATGTAATGGAACTCCATTACATCGTTCCCGGAATTCCTTAATCGTACATTCCGACATGTCAGTTTTAGAGAGCCACTTTTACGATAGACATGTTTCTGTAAGTAATGGTAACATTCGTGTTTATGTGCCTTATTTGCATGGACGGTAGGTACTCGTTGAGGAAAAACCAAATTTTAGGAAGGTAATAATGGAAATGTTAACCCTTTTTGTGATGATGTGTTTGTAGGTTCTGCCATTCTTGTTTTATATTCAGTGGCCACAATTGAGTAATTAAGTATACGTCATTTAATGGCCTTTTAGACCCCTCGTGTAGTGTTGAGTGAATTTTGAGGGAGCTATGGTTTTAATTTATATTACTAGAAACTCTATCAATTAGAAATATTTTTTAAAGTATTTAATTTCTATAATACCTCCATACCCTCACTGTAAATAATATGTAGATAGAAGTTATTAGCTATTTCTAGAAACTGGTAATAAAATCTGGGTACTGGAACTACGAAAACTACCAAAACGTTTTTGTAGCTAAACTAACACAACTCAGCATCTAAATAATCCGTATTTTCGTATACAGTAGATAACTTTAAAGACAACTGCCATAAATTAAACAAATATGTCATAATAACCGAAATAAACTAATTTTATGATATTTGCATCCGCAACAAGCTCGGGTTTATGACAAGGTTTCATCTGCTTGTACGTGACTTGATTTTAAATTTAGGAAATGTAGGGTACATTAAACGAACGAAAAATTAAAGCAGTTTAGAGAGAATTTTACAAATTAATAAATGTGAACGCAGTTACTGATCTTGAAGGCTGGTTTAGTTACTAGAGTTAGTCAAGACAATTTTTTTGTGGTGTGGGAAATCTTCAAATGACTCCTCCCGCTCTGAGCAGAGCGGTAGGGTCAGACTTCTACTAAAAAACTACTACAAACCTCCCATGTTCCTTCTTAACCCTTTGTGTCGAGGCCGCGATACCTCTTTCGAACAACCCGCAGCCCCGTCGTAATAAAATCAAGTCGTAATAATCAACTTTTATTTTCATTTAAAAAAATATAATCAGTTTCGTTTTCGCTCCCGAAATCTAACTAGGTATGTTATTTGTTTTAGAAAACCCCATAACCCTAACCAACAACAAACGAAGCATTTTTAACTTACCGTTAATAAACTGTAGGTTGTAAAAAAATCAGAGCTTAAATACAGAACATCAATTATTGTCGTATTTCTTAGTACGTAGTTCTCCTGAGTCCTTGACGAACTGTACTTACTATTGAAGGTTTCACTTTTAAAACAAAAAGTTTACCTTTCAAAACACGCATAGCTACTGAAAAGTTGACGAAACGAAACTCAGTGTTCGACTATTAAGATTAAAATATGTTGATACGAAACAACGCTTCTGTGATTGTATTTGGCAAATAGACGGAATGTAGCCGATCAAATTAATGTGCTAATTGCGTTCAATTGTTTAGGTTGAATTCGATTGGTTGTTTTGATTGGATTTCTTTGGGTTGTTTGTCCTTGTTCAAAGTGTCATAGTCATTCATTTGATGAAATAGGAATTAAACGCTGTAAGACCCGTTAATGCATTTGGAAGCCCCAGGTGCAGGGTTAAATTGGTTTCTGCATAATCAAGGGGTTGATCACAAAGATTCAACGAGACTGATATAACTAACACGTGTACTATGCTAGCCAACTACGAATAGGCACGCGCTTGTTGCCAACTTCACACGATAGCAGTACTTATCTGACAGATAAAGTACTGCAAGCAAAAAAAGAAATGCGAATAAGAAATGTTATGTTTTTTAATCATAGATTTAATTATTATAATATATGTTCATTTTTATAAAATATTATTTCTTTAATTCCATAAATAAATTTTCAACTCAATATGAGTTCAAAGAGAGGTGCGGTACTCCATTCTAGAGCACGAGAAATCGTTTTAATGTGCACAAGTACTTTGAAAGTGAAAAAAATCGTGTAATAGTTTGATTTACATGCTTTTTTTCATATTCTACTCATGTATAACTAATTTGACGTAAAATTGATTAGAAATACCAAAAAAGTTCACTTTCAAAGTACTTGTGTAATCACTTCATTGATTTTTCTTCACACCGTACGCTTTGGTAATGAAGTTCGCGAGTTTTGCTGAACAAAATGGCGTCTTGACAATGCTATTCTTAGTTGGCTCGCATAGTACATTATTATTAAGTAACAGGATTGGCCTGTAGTTGGAGTCGGTCAGTACTTCGGTAGTGACTCTTTTTGGCTTAACTTTCGATGTGATTCTTAGGCCAGGGACAGTGTTGACTACTTAACGACGATCAAAGATCTTCAACTGACAGCCGGGAACAATGGCTATACGAGGCACGGAAGAAACTCCGTATGAAATGGATGTAAGAGTCTTGAATGGTGAAATTACTTCATCCAAATAATCTAGATATGAGATAGTACCTACACATTAGTAACTAAAAACCTCACCGTCTGCGTGTCAACATAATAATAACGGAAATATTTTACATTAGGTACTTGCGCCCACAATTATCACGATAGCAATAACAACATTATAATGTTTGTACTGCGGCGAAACTATTTGGGCAATATTAACATTCCCATTATGAGGGTGAGATAGGAAATGCCATTATTGGCTGCGGATTATACGGACCAAATATTGTACTACGTATCTACTTAGGTATAATACATCAACTGACGCGTTTGGGGATTGTGTTGAAAAGATTTTAAAATTGAATTGCATTGGATGTTGTTCTACCAATTAAAACAAAACAACACACCGAAGTGTTACGCAGATGTGTACCTAATATGTAACTACGGCCACGTTCCGCGCTTAGGTGTTGTTTTTATAGAGGGTAGTTGACACAAAAAAAAAAAAAAAAAATTAGACACATATTTTTTCTGTTTTATCGTAAACAAAAAATGAAGACGGTACAGTCTTTCGAAAACTCATGTGACTTCACATTGCTCACTCATGATCCTTGACGAGTTTTATCTTCGTTCATTTTTATTAATTTGATAAAACAAAAAACACGTATCCAATATTTTTCGGTAGTCTAACTGACGGACTTAACAGATTTTTATTATTTGTGTCAGGAAACATCCTTATTGCGAGAAGTGGAAGGAATTTCACTTAAACAGAAAAGGGAAAAGAAAAAAAGGAAAGGAAGCGCTAAGCAATGTTGTTAAGGTAGCTGGGCTGCTGGGTATTATGCAAAAATAATAATAACGCCTCATTTTTATTTAAGTGTTTATTTGATAATCGATGTGTACCCTTGAAAATTGTGTAAATTTTATTTTCATTACAGAAAGTAGGTCATAACATGGAGGAGCTCGTGGCTTAATAAGAACTGCCACTCGGGCCGATTTTTAGGTAAAGCTGTGCTTGCCTAGGTCGGTCTGTGGATGGGTGACCGCCCAACATACTGAGTTTCCTCCGTGCCTCGGAAAGCACGTTAAGCTGTTGGTCCCGGCTGCCATATATAGATCCTTGGCAGTCGTTACAGGTAGTCAGTGACCTGAAATTCTGACATCCAGTCTTACCAAAGAGTATCGTATTTCCTAGTAGGTATTAACTGGGTTGTGGAGGTCAGATAGGCAGTCGCTCCATGTAAAATACTGGTATTCAGCTGCATCCGGTTAGACTGGAAGCCGACCCCAACATAGTTGGGAAAAGGCTAGGCAGATGATGAAAGTAGGTCATAACATGCCTGATAAGAGGGTTGAAAGTTATGCTTTGCAGCCCTAGGGAGAATCGCTTTCAATTGACAGCTGCCAAATTAAAAAACAAACTGGTTATATTTTGACATTTCTATTGAGCCATGTTCTAACTTTTTATACAGCCACTAAATTACAGCGCGATTTCAAATAAAAATAACATAAAGTTAACTTAAGAATATATATTTATTATGACTTTAATATAATTTAGTTACAATTATTTCTGTAAAATAATATAGATTTCGGCAAAATCTTTGCCCTTTTTTTTAATCATGAACATGAAAAATACTGGCTGTATAGCTGGACGACCAGAGGACAAAAAAAGACAAGCGGAAAAACGACAATCCGATCAACATTCATTTTTCTAAATTTAATTAAACTAATAATTTATGTTCTTATTTTTACTTTCCTCGTATTCGCAATGAAAAGCACAGTCTTTACCTCGGGTAAATTACTTATTTAGTCCCGGGAACTATTAACAAACCCCGTCTCGGGACTAAATAAGTAACTTTCACTCCTTTGATAACAATGTAGGTACTATTTTTGGAAACATCTGATGTAGTCGGCTTTTATGAATAATAATGGCAGTGTACTCGGTCGTTTTTATAAGTGAGCGCCAAAATTGTTCATTCTACAGCTATGCAGCTCCACTTTATTATCTACCGTTTTATTTATAGCCACAATCCCATAACCGAAGTCTGATCTCTTTGCAAATAAAAACATTTGTGTGGAAAAATACTTTAAGAAAGCAATTACCTACAATAAGTTATCTATGTTTCGTTTCACGCAATACTAAATGAGTTGTAGAGGTCAGTAAAATACTGGTAGTCTTCTGCATCCGAATAGACTGGAAGCCAACCTTAGAAAGGAAAGAAAGATAGAAAAAATATTTGTTTGTCGCAGAAACATAACTAGCATACAAAGAGACATACAGGAAACAAAATACACATACAACCATTGACTTATATATTACTCCGTAAGGACTGGGCGGACGGCATGTTAAAATGACGCCACAAACGTGGTCCCAATAAGGTCTTTCCTAAGCCGAAGTGAACTAGTCCACGATCGGCTCTCTTCGGGTGCGGTCGTAAATTTTATTAAAAGCTTTATTTATGTTCTTTATACTTCGAAAATGCCACGCCGCTTATACAAGGTTACGCTAACGAGCAGACTACACCAATTCTCTGTATGGCGAACGCGTCGAGCAAATGTTCGGACGACCGTATCTTTAGTTTTTATATCAATGCATACAACGCATAACAGATATTAAAAAATACAACAAGCAGGGATAATATAGTTGCACGTCGTGACTGCGACAAGTAGGTTAGGTAGCATACTTGGGAAAAACATGGCAAAAGATTATTGTTTAAATCTCTGAAGCTAGAAGGTATAATATATTATCACTCAGTCGTTTCAGGTCAATCTGTTTCAAAAGTCTGTCTACTAATCTTACCAAAGAGAATCGTATTAACCATTAGTAACTGGGTTGTGGAGGTCAAAAAACACCCTCACCCTTAAAATACTGGTATTCAGCTGCACCTGGATGGACTGGAAGCTGTCCTCATCATAGACGAGTAAAAGCTAGGCAGAAAGATAAGGTTATTATTAAGACCAGGAAAATTAATTAATATACTTGGGAAAACATAGCGTTACAAGCAATGTGCTTGTAACGCTATGTTTTCCCAAGTATATAATTCCGCACAGATGAGTCCCTAGCCTAAGGGCAATTAAGGAATTAAGTCATAAGGGTGGAAAATTCGTTTTCGTACCATTTGCTCAAAAAAGTGACATTCTATGCCACAAGAAGCGAACATAACAATAGTCATTTTTAATCTGTTAAAAACAGGGAAAGAAAATAGTACTGAATTTCATTCATCCTCTAGGGGGAGAATGTGATTTAAATTTGGAATACTTACCGAAATTTATACTGAACTAGCTGTGCCCGCGACTTCGTTCGCGTGCTTGTCGGAAACTAAAATGCGTCGCTTAGATAAAAGTACATTTAATCATTGCCCTGCGTGTACTTACTGACGCTGTAGAAAATAAGAAGAGAGTAATGCAAAGTACTGACTATGTCTCATACTAAAGTTTAGATGGATGGGTGTTTGTTAATCAACCACGTCAGAACGGCCGAACGGATCTTGAAGAAATTTGAAACAGGTACATTATAGTCGACAGGCAAACAGATTGTCGTTGGCGCGTTCGTGTTCCACGCGCGCCTCAAAGATATGTCAGCAACAATTAAGGGGCCCCAAAGGGACGTCTGCCGGGGCTGAGGGTTGTCCGCAAGAGATACCATGGCCCCGAAACACAAAGGGCTAAGAAGGAACGTGGGTGGTTTTTAGTCAGTAGAAGTCTGACACTTTCTTCCGCTCCGCCCAGAGCGGGATGAGTCATTTGATAATTTACAAACCACAAAAAAAAGGGGGGATTAGAGGGTGTTTCGAGAGGGACCTGTACCGAATCTGGGACATCGAATCTGAAATGGCCGCCACCTCATTCTGCGAAGCAGTAATGCTAGCGAAAGAGGTGGCGGAACGTGAGAGGGAGACAACCTCTCGTCCCAGCCGCCGCGGGAGACGCTCCGGGCATCGGGGGCCACGTGATGGCTTCCGGCCACCGTAGGCGCGGGCCTGTGAACGGTGAGTAACGGGCTAGTTAATCGTTTGTCCGTCCTATGACGATGGAGGCGCGTTCGTGTTCCACGCGCGTCTCAAAGAGATGTCAGCAACATTGAAGGGGCCCCAAGGACCGACGCCCGTTGGGGCTGCGGGTTGTTCGAAAGAGATACCGCGGCCTCGACACATAGGGCTAACAACACACCACATCTATATGCAATGGCTGGACGATTTACAGTAGCACTGCGTGTCGCAGGTTCGATTCCAACACGGAACAAAAAAAAATATGTCTTGGGTTTTATCTAATTTTAATTTAGTTTAAAAAAAATAGTATTTTAATACTGTGTAATTGGTAAATTTTTATTTGTTGACTATTCACGAAACATAATGTGTGTATCTTTACTATCACCGCGGTTCAGAAAATGACATCAAATGAATAACGCCATCTGTCGAAGACGAAGATAAACTGCTAAAAAAGAGCGATCAAACACTATAAGGTTTAGGCTATGTAGATTTTGAAAGCAGCGTCATTTAGACTTATATCTACGTACCTTTTGCTATCATAACTTTTTTAAAGTTATCTTGTAAGGCATTTAGTAATAAGTACCATATTCGTTCAATAGATGTCGTTGCTTGTCTCATTCTTGAGCAAAACGATAAGTTCTTCTTGAAAAATATAAATTCATATATCTTTTGATAGAGGAACCGATTACGATGAAACAAAGACTAAGTCATAGCCCAAGTTACGCACAATATTTATGTATAAAAGTTACCTACATTCGTTTCGTAAATTTGACGTGATGCTTAGTCATCGAAACAGACAAACAGATAAACAGACAAACAGACAAAAATTCCAAAAATGCTGGAAATGTGTTCTGTTGGTTATACTTTAATACCCTGACAATTTTTTTTTTAAATATTTTCGATGTACAAAAACGATTTCTCTACAGATTTATTATATGTATAGAATAGATATAGAAGACTACATCTGTGTTTACGCCATTGAGTTTCTATATAAAGTATTAAACATCTTTTTGAAAAAGGAATACGCATTTATTATGCAGTTATGATTATTAAATAAAATTACGAATACCGACGAGGCTGTATGAGCTTGATGCCTTTGCTTTTCCGACAAAAAAATATTAGTCTAGGAATTTTCCGCGTTTTTCAAGTTTATTTTAATTTATAATATTTTTATAAATAAGTTAATGTTGGTTCTAAAAATACGTTACGATGTTAAATCAAAGCGTCAGTGACAGTGAATTGTCGGATTCCATCAGTGCAAATGCTGCCGCAATTATAAATAATTTGCTTCCAACAAAATCCAAGGAAAATTATTTAAAAACTTATGAAGAATTTTCAACGTGGAGAAGTGCGAAAGGCCTATCAATTTCAGAATCAGTACTTCTGTCTATTTTGATTATTTATCCAAGACAAAGAATCCGAATACACTTTGGTGCATATACTCAAAACTGAAAGCTACAATAAGCATCAAACACAGCATTGAAATAAATAGATTCACGAAATTACTGGCTTTTTTAAAAAGAAAATCAGAAGGGCATTGCGCAAAGAAGTCTAAAATTTTTACGACTCAAAATGTGGAAAAAATTCTTAATGAAGCTCCTAACCAAATTTTTCTGGCTACAAAAGTAAGAAGTTTACATGATTTAACTATGAATATTTCGTATCTTAGTAATGGTAATTATTCTATATATTAACCTGTTTTTTTATCTTTGTTATAGGTGGCCTTAATTTTTGGACTCAATGGTGCTTGCCGCGGATGTGAACTTGTAAACTTAAAGGTGGAGGACGTTGAAAATCATTCCAATGAGTTACTGCTGATTAATGTAAAGGAAACTAAGACAAAGAAAAATCGGTCGGGGTATTGTACAAGGACAATATACTAAAATCATTCATAAATTCCAAGCATTACGTCCCACCAACAGGGAAAACAATAGATTTTTTATAAACTATCGGAATGGGAAATATACTCGACAAGCCATCGGCAAAAATAAAATTAGCAATATGCCAAAGGAAATTGCTAAATATTTAAAACTTAAAGATGTTGAACTCTACACCGGTCACTGCTTTAGAAGAACTTCGGCGACTTTCTTGGCGGATTCAGGGGCAGATATTACGTCAATAAAAAGACACGGTGGTTGGAGCTCTGATAGAGTACCTGAGGGTTATATCGAAAGCTCAATGGCGAATAAAACCATATTAAGCAGTCAAATTAACAAAAATATAAAACTTAATCCATCAGAACCACAACCATCAACTTCCGTCTTATCCGTCTTCCATCTTATCTTCGTCCGTATCTCCGACGTATACTATCTACAATGAAACGCAAGTTCCTCAGACGCAAGAACAGAGAAATACTCAAATCAACTCATCAACAATAAATGTACCAAACAAAAATGTAACTCTATCAATAATTGGACCAATGTTTCGAATGTTAACTTTTACTTCTAATTGTCATTATTTTTAATAAATGTTTATCTCATATTATTATTGTGTTCATTTTTTCGCAAATGGTACGAAAAGTAGAGTATTTTCCTCGGTGATAAAGCTGTTTTAGTCTTGGGTGAACTTAAATCCCTCGCAACACTCGCAATTTCAATCGTCACCCGCGACAGAAGACACTGCTTTATCCCCTTGGTTAATAATCTACTATTATCTATCCCTTTGCCAGACACCGTATGTTCGGCAATTATTCGCTTTTTTAATAAAACTTTGGACTCTACGGTAAAAGTTAAAAATTACCGGGCTTATTACTTCACCGGGCTTATTTATTTTATAGTTATTCGTTAGTTTAGGTTATCTGTTCACTAGATTACTTGTTAAAATCGGTACCTAAAAACAGGCGCTTTTCGCCAACAATCTGAAAAGTTTGGCGAGTAAATTGTTAATTAACAAAAATATTGTTAATTATTATTATAATATTTTTTATTATTTAAAATAATAATAAAAAAAAAACAATATTTATTTGGGTAACTTATGAGTGACGTTAATACTATTTCGAACCTGTAATACATTTCAGGTGATAATGACGTCATAGTGTTTTTATATTTATATTTAATTTATTTAAAACAAAATAGACGAAAACAACGCAAACGCTGGGATGGTGATAAAGTGAAGACAGCTGATAGTTTGTGGGCTAAAGACATATTAAGCCGTGACAAATGAAGGAGCCTTGGGGAGCCCTATGTCTAGGGGATGTGAAGAGTAAAATAATAATAAATAATAAAAGTTTATTTAGAAACAATAACACTTGACATAATAAAACAGGTAAAACGATGGAAGCTGCAAAAGTATAAACTGTAGCGCAGCTTCCCAAAGAGTGTATCTAGAACCTAGGTTTGTCGTTAATATTTAGTCAGTCAGTAGACGACCGAGCCGTGGAACGTCTGTCTCTACGGCATCATTATAATTATACGGCATGACTATGAACATAATGAAGATTTTATAACGCCACGCCTGATCCCTGAAAATCCAAGAAAATCCCTGAATTATTAGATAACATTCCCCCTTGAGGCAGGGAAGTTGGTATCAAATAATCAGGGTTCGACGCGATAATTACCATGATGACAAACACATTTCGTTGTTATGAAGCGATTAATTTATACTGAAAATCTTTTCAAACTACGTATATTTCAGCCACTTCTTCTTATCGTGTGGGCAGTAAGGTCCACGCACCCTAGTGTTAGAGTTTCTAAACCGCCCCAAGGGCCTCTGACACGGTTTGACGACCGCCGTTTGGCGGCCGGGACCACCGGGTTATTCGTGCCTTCCGAAGCACGGAATCACCTTTTTGTCAGACAATCAGGTGATTCAAGCCTACAATGTCCTAGCCAAACTGGAAACAACTTTATAAAGTATGCTTCTTAAGAGAATCGAACCCACGACTACCGGGTCACAAGGCAAACGCCTAAACCACTCGACTACGGAGGCAGCACTTATGTAACACACATTTCCTAATACAAAGTCGGTTTCCCGAGACACTCGCGTGTTTGGTTCATATTAATCTCAAACTTTAGTGACGTGAGGTTATGTTTACATAAACAACCCTATTTAGATCATATATGAAAATTTATAACTGACATAACATCAAGCTGGTTATAAACAAAGGTTACACATTTCGCCAGTTCAGTTTAAGTTTATGTAATTTTGTGAGAGCCTATTTAATGCCATCAACACGTCCAAACCCAACGGCTGCTACTGACAGATTTCAGATGTAAAATCCAAATTATATTATGCCCGACCCAAGAATCGAAACGGCTGCACATCAAAACCCAACCGCCACCTATTTGATTAGTGATAGTACCAATAATGGAAGAATTAGAGACAACCATTCGTTCTATTTACCAGATTAAAAATAAATCAGAAACTATAAATTTAGCTGTCAATTTTTCTTGAAATTGAAATAAATAGAACCCGAATCTTATATTAATTTGAAAAAGAGGCCGAATTAAAGAATACACAGGCTTACATTGATTTCGTGAGATGGTTTATTAAACAAAAAATAGACAGCGATTAATAAGACACTCCAATAACATTACAGTTAACTTTTAAGTACAACAACAAACCCGAAAGTTGGAAAATGTCGGCAACAAGTCTTCTAATACAGTATCATTTGTCGTTTATATTGGATATTTGCCAACCCAAAAGGACAATATGATGTTTCTGGATTTTCCCGTAAATCCGCAAATAGGTATACCGTAAATGTCAGTTGTAGCATGAGTTACGACATTCATATCACCGAAATACTGTAACAAAAATCTAGGGAACCTATCCATCACCCGCGTTATAGGTTTCTTTGAAGGTTGAATCCGGTAGTGATATTTATATTATAACGTCTTGTGGTGGATCGTGTGAAACCATCATCCGGAAGCTTGAGCGTGCCCAAAGAGCCTTACTTAAAGTTGGTGCATTTCTTCCTTTTTATCATCCCACTACCAGCGTTTATCAGAACTGGGAGGTTTTAACAGTGAGGCAACTGTTCATACTGACTTCTATCAATAAAATGCATGGTCGTCTGCCTTACGATCCCATTGCTCTGCTGAATAAACGGAGGAAACACACAGTTTGCGAGTCCAGAGCCTGTCGTACTCAATTCGCGCAGAGATTTTTCTCATTTTTGTGTGGCCATATTTATAACAAAATTAATCAGGCACTATCAATTTATCCTCAAACTAAGGAAAAATGCAAACGAACTGTCGCACAATGGCTCACCTTGATTATTCTCAAACGGAAAAAATTATAAATGTTTTACAGTAATGCAGACCAGATCCAACATAATCAGAAATTGCGTACACACCAAAAATACACATTTACACCATTAACACGCTCACAAAAGCACCCATGGACACTATCACACACTACACACGATACACTATCACACACTACACATGACACACTATCACATACACACACTCTCACACACTACACACTATCATACTCCACACCAAACACATTGTACATATACTCCCTTACCTAGATCCATAGTTATTTTATTCGCATGTTGTTGTTTCTTTTATTTGTTTGTATAATGTCTTAAATCATAGTCTAATTACCACAAGCGTTGGAATTGTAACTTTCTCCATGTAATTTTGTCCATGGAAGTGAACTGACTTCCAAGATACAGGTACTATATCTAGTTTGGAAGTCAGGCATCTATATAGTTTTCTGCAGCCTTTTTGCATATAATCCCCGATGATGTAATTGTATTAGGCTATATTTTAGACCAATAAACGATTATTATACTATATTCTAGACTCCTTTATATCGTGACATCAGAGGAACAGAAAAAATATTCGAATTTGAACCTTTATATCAAATAGAAACAAATTCGGTGTACTGATTATCATCATCGTTTACAACCCGAATTTACCCACTGCATGGTACTAGCCTCTCTTTTCTTGTGCCTGTTTCCACAGTCTCATAATTATTATCCTACTGAGAAATTCCTGATGTAAAATCCCAACCAGTCGGGCTTGTAATTATCATTGAGATTAATAAAGCAAAGTTCATTGCTTAAAATATTTTGAAAAAGTTACAAATATCACATGTAATTACGATTAAGATTTCGGGAACGATTTCATGATTATGTAGGTATCAAAGCGCGTAGTCACAACGCTGTTAAAGTCACTAAACCACACACCACTTATTAAGTATGCCGCATTTTCCTACTCCTCCGTTATTCTTTTCTGATTAGTTTCGGATCGGGATCCAAGACAGTTAAATTGCTTCTTTGTTGCTACTGTTTATTCTGGCTTTCAGGAGTTGCAGTGGTTTTGAAATACTGTGGCGGGTTTGTCCCATTCAAAATTGCCACACCTGCTTCTTTACTTAATTTACGATCACTAAAATAATGCAATCATGGTAGAGACCTATGGTAAGTCTCTTATGGCAAAATCTCAATCGAATTATTTCAGCAGTATATGTCCTTGCCAGATGGTAATAGGCTTACCACCCTAATGGGGCTTAAATAGAACTGGCAAAATGTGAACTATTAACAGATTACTACATTTCCATGTAACCTAAAGGCTACATAATGTTATTATAGAATTCCTGTTAACACTAGATTTGCATACTTCCAAGGCTTACTCTTATGCCAGTTACGAGCACACAACTCTTGATCAATAAAATCCGAATAAAATTTAGCCATTTTAGGTCGTGAATCAATTAAATACGGCCTAAACTGTGTAAGAGGTAATTAAATAGTTTAACGATAACAAACATGCTTAGTTTGGTTATATAATTCGTGAATCATACAATTTCATGGCATTCATTTTACGACGCGTTTGTTGGCGTACATACTTTATTGCAGTAGTAACATTTTGGTTACGTAGGTATTTGTCGTGTTGTTTCTAGGCTGTTCCAAAATGAAACTATTTTTGTGGTTTGCCAGTAAGTACAAAATATAATACAATCATGTTATTAAAAACAGCTTTTCAATTATTATCTGGCTCGCAAGGTTGTCGACATGTGACATTTGAGTAGAGCATTCATTGTGTCGAATAATAGTCGACACAATGACTGCTGTACTTACGTGCCAATAATGTGGTAATAAAAAAAGAAAATCGTTGGTAAGAAAAATAAAAATATATATCAACATAATAAATAAATTGACTTTGTTTACTTTCAGTGACTTCGTTAGCCTTCTTGGTAACACACGGTAAGAAAATAAAAATACAAATAGACTCAGAGGATTTGGTGAACATGTTTGAAGGCACCATCTTCTCAGAGATGCTAGAAAAGTTAGCAAGTGAAATTGCTAAAAGAAGAGGAAATAGAGGACCTATTAAAAACCCTTATCACCCAGAAGATGAACTATTGAACTTTAAAACTGAGAAGAACAAAGATGATGATGATGAAAACCAATCATCACATGACGATTCTTTAGAAAAGCAAAATGTAAATTTCATAAACGGAAATAACGTTGAAAGTGGCGATACCTTGATCGATATTGACAAGAAACCAAAAAATCATTTAACTATTGTAAATAGTAAAACCAAAACTAATCTTACAAATTAAAAAAAAAAATCTATTGATAAAAACATTGAATTGAAAAAAGAGATATGATGCAGTAAACAATGTCGGTATACCACCGAAAAGCAAAAGAAGATTTGTCAAAAAGACAAAAAATGATTAGAGCTTATTTTAAACCTATAAAAAGAAGGTTCCGTGTAAAAAGTCCTAATGAGTACTATAATGGCACACTCACGCCTTAGTATTTGAAATAGAACTACAGAAAAAGTGTAATAATTATGTATATTAATTAAAATAATTGTAAATAAATTAATGTATGAATTATAAAATATTTTATTTACTAAAACTGGATTTGCGTCCAGTTTTTCGTTCCTTACCTGCTGTAAAGAATGATCTGTTGTACCTATATTTAAACGATTCATTATTATTGGACTGCTCTAAAGGGGGCTCCCATATTCCATTATCAGGTTGAGCAAAGTGTTATTAGGTTTTTCAATAGTAATTTCCCTGTATCAACCCCGAGTCTGAAAACAGGCATAAGATATAAATATAACATAGGACTCAAATATCATGCCTCGTTTGTCTATTGATCGCAAGTGCCACTACTGAGCACATAGAGGTGTAATATATATATCGCACACCTAGATCTAAAGGGAGCTAAATCAAAAATCTAACATTTTGAGTTATGCACACCATCAAATTCATTATAATTATGAATACCTATCCACCAATAAAACAGATTTGTGCCCAATTGGCTTTATATAATATGTGTGTACTAGCCCCTATTGCATAACTGGCGAAATATGTGTACCTACTACAGGTACACCTCTGCCTACACCTTTGTGGATTACAGGCGTGATGTTATATTAATATAATTGGCGTTAAATGGCAATATAATGTCATGTTCTATAATTGAATTTAGACCAGAACTTTCTGCTTATCGTATAGTTTTCTACGAAATAGTTCTTTTTTTATTCGTAATACTGCTAGTTTACCCCTTTTTTTTGGGGGCTGGGAAATCATCAAATGACTCCTCCCGCTCTGAGCAGAGCGGTAGGGAGTGTCAGACTTCTACTGACTAAAAACCACCCATGTTCCTTCTTAGCCCTTTGTGTCGAGGCCGCGGTATCTTCTTTCGGACAACCCGCAGCCCCGACGGGGTTTGTTTAACCCTTGGATATTGTTTATCACAAAAATGGCGCTATAACATCTCCTTATTGGAGCTTTAAACATTTAGTACATTTCATAAATTGTTCAATAAGGTGTAAACGACTCCGTGGGTCTACGAGAACATAATATATTTTAGTGAAGGTTGGTAATACACTCACACAATTTATGGTAATCATTTTGATGTTATCGTGGGGAGAACCTATTAAATAGCTACGTTATTTGGATTTCCAATGTGTTTCTGAATTATTTCTCTCATTAAAATTCGGAATAATAATATGCGTTTTAACCAAAGCAATTAATACTCTCCACGAATCACATAAGGCCTAAATGAGATTGTCGCGCAAACCCGCGACCGTGCAGATGCATTTCGTCCGGCGAACCCAGTAGTGTACAAGTGCACGGATGCTTGGAGTCTCCGCATCTGGCACGAGGTGATCCGACAGAGAACCAGAGTTGTCGACGTAGCTCACAGAATAAGTAAGCTGAAGTTGTACTGGGCCGGCTACATTATACCTCCTCTACACGTCGACAGATGTCATCTGCGGATGCATCCGCCGACACAGGTAGGTATTTAACGCACACAAATGCATCTGCCACCAATCCTTTTGCTGTAGTTTTGTGGCACACATCAAAGGGTTGCAGCACGAGCGCACGGCGTCTGTCCACACGTCTGCCGACATATCATTTGCAAATGAGAGTGCATGGCATGCGTGTTTCTTGCAGATTTTTTGCTTTTGCTAGTTTGTTAATTCGCATGAAAACTTTAAATTCCTTGAGTTGAATCAAACAGAAAACTGCCTGAGGAATCCGAAAAATAAATTTTAAATGCTGCTTGCGTACAAGTTGCGTCTGTCGAGTACACAGACTGAACGACTTACACACGTGTGGTGGTACTACGTCCACGTGTGGTGTGTGTACCTACAATTTAGTAGTTGTATTTTAACACTTATCCAAGTTCATTGCATAGAATATCAAAATGTTTATTTTCTAGATGTGACTTAGCGAAACAAAGAAATACATATTTGTGTCCACGACATGTGTAAATAAATAAATGGAAACATGACACCGGATCAACAAAGCTTTTAAAGTCAAACTATAACAAAGATGTCTGCTACAGCTGGCTACTGAAGATCCTTTATTTAATTTAAGTAACATTAGGTAGCCCTTTTACTGTTGTGAACTAAAAGTTTCTTGGAACATCACATGAAAGAAAATCACATACTTAGATATCAACCTTTTAAGCCTTCAACATTTTGATATAACATAACATAACGCATGTAATCCCGAAGGGTTAGGCAGAGTCGACTCATATAGTACACCCACACTTTGCCAGTTATGATTATAAGTTCCAAGTAATAGGGGGCGAGCCTATTGCCATCAATCGAGCACAAATCGAGACTCCATGGCTGCTACTGAAGAATTCCTGATGGAAAATTCCAATAGCACTTTTCCCGACTTGGTAATCAAACCTAGGATCGTTTCATAGTCATAGTTGTAACACAAGACACTTAGTACATAACTTTCATATTTTTGACGATTGAAAGCAAAGGGGTTTGAGTAAACTTGGCGTCGTTTTGAAGTTGCGCGGCCAGTAATGAAACTTGAATATTTTGAAAGAACAGAATAAAGCGATCAAAAGTTATTATGGATGCATTTCTCTAAATCTAATCCGAAAGGAGATATTTGGTTTTGTATTGCTCATTAAAATCGAAGAAGTTATTATACTATATTACACAGGTTTTAGGTTCCTCCCGTATTTTTTTGAGAATTCAAACGGCACGGTTGGCGCAGTTACTCAAGTAGTTGACTGCTGCGCTACGTGTCGCGGGTTCGATCCCGGCACGGAACAAATATTTGTATGACCTACAGATAGTTGTTTCGGGTCTGGGTTATACACAAATGTAATTGAGTTTAAATGTTTGTGACCGCACCCACGATACAGGACAAAAAAAGTATTTATTGGTTTCGCACAGGACAAAACTAAATGACAAAAAAATTAAAAAGAAAACTTATGGTATGCAGCTGAATACCAGCCGCTCTTGGGCAAAGCGGAAGGGAGTGTCAGACTTCTACTGACTAAAAACCACCCATGTTCCTTCTTAGCCCTTCATGTCGAGGCCGCGGTATCTCTTGCGAACAACCCGCAGCGTAATACCTTTCGTAAGATTGGTTGTCAGACTTTCAGGTCACTGACTACCTGTAACGACTGCTAAAAATCTATATATGGCTGCCGGGACCAACAGCTTAACGTGCTTTCCAAGGCACGGAGTAAACTCGGTATGTAATGGGTGGTCACCCATCCACAGACCAACCTAGGCAAGCGTGGCTTAACCTAAAGATCGACCCGAGTGGCAGTTATTATTAAGCCAGCTCTAATATCAACCTTCTAAAAACATAACTAAGATTTATTTACGCAGGACAGTCATTGACGTCAAGCACCAGTCTCTCACAATATTAATTCCGTGTTCGTGCTTCATTGTAACCCTAGCTTTAAGTAACTTGTGTGGAGAAAATAAATTTTATAATGACGACATTTTTATAATCTTCAAACGCAAATATTTCACCTTAGAAATTACTAAGGACAAAAATAATTGAACATAATTATATGTGTATTTAACACAGCACAACAAAATGACATGAAAATTAAAAGTGGCCGCTGAAAAAATAAATGACGCCACTAGTCCATACAATGTGACTCAATGCTCTTTCAATGAATGGAAAAGTTTGCACTTGCTTATACCGTCATTATAATTTACATTCATTGAATAAATCATGAGTATGTAAACAAACGAATGAAAACGTATTCTAAATATTTGCTGATTTTATTTGAACTTTAATTGCATTGGATGGAATTGAAGCAAATATAGCTTTGCAAACGAATAAATGTACAAATATTTAAGCTTCGTACTCCGTATTTTCATAAAAAGAGACGTGGAATTCTCGAAAGTACCATAATAAACATTGTTACAAATCCCGCAAACTGGGAACGGTTTAGCCAGAAAATTGTTTCACCCCCGTGTAGGTAAATATGTCCATATAAAATAATGTGTCGTGTGTTGATATTAAAAAGGGAACGAAAATGTGAGTGAAATACTCCAAGGGCAGACTCATCTTGCAAAAATGTTAATTTGGGAGTTGATTGCTCATATCATATCATTGAGACTTTATTCCTCAAGTGTTGCCTATAAAGCTCTGGATAAACTGAAGCATATACGAAGAGGGATGATTTTAACGATCTTCCATGGCGTTCTAACTGGTGCGTAGGGTCCGCCTGACTTCCGAATCTTCCATAGAAGTTTTGTTTCAGCAAATAAGTACACAGGCAGAAATATTTATAATTCTATTGCACTGAAAATATTGATTGCAGTTTTGTTTTAGCATTTCGCATTAAGGCTTGTATTCACGCCAATGACCTTGTGCATACAAACTACCCCTCTCGGTCGTAGATACGGACTTTAAACGGACGCATTTTTCATTTATTATAATTAAAATAATATATTTTTTTTTAAAGTAACAAAACCAAATTATTATCCTTTGTATTTCAAAGCAGTAGATATTTTTTTTATAATATTTTGTTAAAAAATGAAGGAGTAAAATGGTTCCATTCAACGATTTGGAGGTGATTTTGTGAATTTTTTTTCTTATTATGTGATACCGATACAAAAATTATGGCTAAACCAAATTACGTGTCATATCATGTAGATTACTAACAATTTTTCTCAGATGTAATTTCTCTGTAAGTGCCGGTGAAAAACTGCTTCATCTGCACGCTGTTTTTAAGCTTTTTCGAGAGAGGAGCCTTAAGCGACACACGTCAAACGCTGTATCGTTTGATATCAGTCTCTAAATGTATCTGTATAATCTTAAAAGTAAATACAAGTTAGCTGGCTGTTCACTTATTAGCTTGTTCGACTGTACTTGCAACCGACGCGCGTGTATGACCAGATGTATGAATGTGGACCAGGCAAAAGGAGTATGTAAGGATCGTAGCAGTTGCCGTTTTTTAGCTTCTGCCTACCTCCATGGGAAAAGGGCGTGAGTTTATGTATGTAAAAAATAAATACAATTGAAGTTCAGAAACTTCAATTGTATGGGGTTCCGTACCCAAAGGGTTAAAACGGGACCCTATTATTATGACTTCGCTGTCTGTCCGTCCGTCTTTCTGTCACCAGGCCCTATCTCAAGAACCGCGATAGCTAGACAGTTGAAATTTTCACAAATTATGTATTTCTGTTGCCGCTATAACAACAAATATATAACAACTAAAAACGAAATAAAATAAATATTTAAGGGAGGCTCCCATACAACAAACGCGATATTTTTGCCGTTTTGGTAGGGTTACGTACCAAAACGGCAAAAATATCGCGTTTTGGTACGTAACCCATTATGTGCGAATCCGACTCGCACTTGGCCAGTTTTTAATGTCAAACTAACAAATTGATGTCAAAGTATGTACGGTACTGATAACAAAAATGTCTGTCTGTTTGTTCCGGAATCTCCGAAAAGGTTAGACTGATTTTGACAGAAGTTTGCCTTTGGCTGGCTTTTATAGTTTATGTTACAAGGAGTAACTTCTATTGAGTGAAAGGATTACGGTTCCGTGCAAAGAAATTAAAACCCTTGATTAACAACATCCGATTCAAGGAAAAAAGCATTATTTCCTATTAATAATTTAATTTAAAGTGGACGAAGGTCGTGGGCACCAGCTGGTCATTAAAACGGGACGTGCAGTCGTGTCCGCACCTGGTACAGTCAATACCTAGCATTACCTGACCCCTCTTCACTCACCACTTCACCTCTTATTCTTAGTACAAGGGGTCACGTAATGCTGGTCACATACTGTACTTACTTTAGCAAGCTTAACAAACTTTTCAACCTTTGATTATCTACAAACAGTTTACAGCAGTGATATTCAATCCACGTAAAAGGCATTGGACCAGTAATCAACGCACTATTATGATAGTTTCCAGACAATATTTCAGAACATTCAAGAGATTTTATAAACAAAAGAACAATAGTTTACTACACAAATTCTTGTTATGAATAAATTTTACATAGGTGTTAACATAAGCCAAAAAAAGCCTGAAAGCCAAAAGATATTGATGAAATCTCTGTAGGACCTGTCGGAGAGTATATCTTTACACATAAAAGATTTCTCAAATCGGTTCATAAATGACGCAGTTATGAGGGAATAAACATAAGAAAAACAACTGATTCGAGAAACTCCTCCTTTTTTTAAGCCGGCTATAAAAAAACTAAAGTACGGTCTATCTTCAAGCGGAATATTCCAGATCTTTTTCACAAAGCACTAGTAGTATCTATGTAGCGACCTATCCAAAGAATCAAGGCCTACTTTCCTTAATTAATTTATCTACTATAGGCAGAACAGTTCGTTTCTTTTATATGCCCGTATCGTTCTCACTTTAGGAGCCAGTGAACTCATGCGGGCTAAATTGAAAACAATTTACCCTCAGTGAATTTACAGGCGAAGCCTTAACAAGAGGAAAACGTGACGGAAAATCGGGTGCAATCGGAAAAATTGGACGTATCATTCTCAGTATATAATATAGCGATTGGCACATTTAGCAGTATTCTTGTTTTGAAATATTGCTTGCACGTATTTGCCTCTTTGCACAAAACATAGGTACAGTCGAATAAATCATTTGGTGTACAGGTAGCTATTTAATTTGCAATTACCTACTTAGATTTTTATTGTTTTTGCAGGTGTTACTGTACAGGTATGTCTGACAGAAAACACAGGTTTTATATATTTTGTTCTATGCAAAGGTGATGATATAAGTAATGTTTGCCTTCAACAGTTTAACCGAAATAAAAAAATAAACATCTGAGTCTGTAGTACTTTTTCTCACCTTTTGTGTTGCTGCCACTCATTTTGTAAAAGATAAATACAAATAAGAGCATTTCCTTGTCACGTAACGTTCTTCCGATATTACGAAAATACAAAGAAAGATTCACTCAGCTGAAGGCTTTTCTATGTAATGTAGATTTTCTGAGAAAGTTCACTAAAATACTCAAAAGTGAAAGATTCAAAGAAATACTGTACAATTATTATCTGCTTTTGCTAGGCAATGCGCACACTAAACGGTTTTTTGCAAAACTTATTCAGTAGTGACAGGAAACGACTCGATGTGGCGATATTTACGCCTGTTGTTATTTTCATACAGTTGTATGGAAACCAAGCGTACGGCATTGTTAATTGGGCGCAATTTTTTTTATTATTCAGAACACGCGTCGTCAACTAGGCGTCCACCCAACATAAACACGTAATTCTATTAGCTCAGAATTGCATGTAGGGCGCTCTTCTAGCTAAGTGTCGCGCGTCACCCTTCTTAAGCGCAGGCCACATAGAAAAGACGTAAGATGAGGACGGGGCGCGGACATAATTATGTCTCTTCCGCGTCCCTTTCATACAAAATGTACAGAAGCGTCGCGACTCAAAACATACAGAAAAGACAGGGCGCGGACACGACGCTTACTCTTACTTACTTGGGTTTTTTCCTCATTGCCCAGTTGATGGCAATAGGATCACACTAATACATGAGATAAACATAACTGGCGAAATGTAAGTGTACTAATAGGTACACATCTGCCTAACCCTTCGGCGTGATGTTATGTATGTAAGGAGTTTCATAAAGCGAATCTCGGATAGTTCAGATTGAGGTGATACCCGCGATAACTGTGTGTAGTCCTTTAAAATAACTTAAATTGTTATGGTAATCATCATTTCGCAAGTAAAACAAAACTTATGATCGTCTCACAGATTCAATTATTATGTACCAAGAACCTCAGTAAAGCGGAAATTTACTCGCGGAGTTAAAGCAAGTTTATCTATTCTTGCGAACTTGCTCGTATGATAACGCTTTATACGCCCGGCAATAGCTTCCGTGGGCAATTGACCTTATGGCTGAACATTTCGTGTCGTTTTATACAAGTTCATGGACCCCTAGCTTTATGGAGTTTCGTAAATGAGGTTTGCTTTGATAGCGAACTTATTTCCGGATTTGAATGTTTGTTTGTGGTGCTATCTACTGCTCATAAAACCTTCAATAGAATGTCAGTTTTTGGTAAACACTATGCTAGGTGAGGGTTGAAAGGTCAATAGTGAAGGTTCTTATTTTGTCGTGTGGTTAAACTGGTGACAGATCTTTAATGCGGCATAAATAGTATAACTCAGGTATGCTTGTGTCTAGCGAAGAAGGTGGCGGAACGTGAGAGGGAGAGAACCTCTCGTCCCAGCCGCCGCGGGAGGCGCTCCGGGCGTCGGGGGCCACGTGATGGCTTCTGGCCACCGTAGACGTGGGCCTGAGGACGGTGAGTGATGGGTAAGCTCGCCGTCCGTCCGTCTTATGACGACGACAGGCCTCGTTCCACGCGCGCCTCAAAGAGATGGAAGAGGCCCGCAAGGGGCGGCGCCCGTCGGGGCTGCGGGTTCTTCGAAAGAGATACCGCGACCTCGACACAAAGGGCTAAGAAGGAACATGGGTGGTTTTTAGTCAGTAGAAGTCCGACACCCCCTCTACTCTGCCCAGAGCGGGTGGGTGAGTCAGTGGCTTGTGGACGGTGAGTAATGGGCTAGCTCGCCGTCCGTCCGTCTTATGACGACGACAGGCCGTGTGGACGACGCGTTCGTGTTTTACGCGCGCCTCAAAGAGATGTCAGCAACATGGAAGGGGCCCGCAAGGGCCGACGCCCGTCGGGGTTGCGGGTTGTTCGCAAGAGATACCGCGGCCTCGACATTAAGGGCTAGTAAGGAACATGGGTGGTTTTTAGTCAGTAGAAGTCTGACACTCCCTTCCGCTCTGCCCAAGAGCGGGAGGGGTTATTTGATGATTTTCCACCCACCATAAAAAAAAGGTATGCTTGTTTCCTCACGATGATTTTCTTCTGGACAAAATCTGAGTGGTCGATTCCAGAAGTAGTTTGGATTAAAGATTACCACTGCATAATATAATCCATGTACATATTAACTTAAAGTAATCAAGAGCTCAGCTTACTTCATTATCGTATCATCATCATCATCAGCCTATAATGTTCCCACTGCAGGGACTCAGATATCCTCTCTAGAAGAGGGATGGGCTATAATCCACCACGCGGGCCCAGTGCGGTTTGTTAGATGTCACATGTCTTCGTTTTTTTTGGTTCTAAGACATGTGAGTTTCCTCACGATGTTTTCCTTCAACGTTTTCAGAGCAGCGGTGATGAAATAAACTATACGAAAAAAGCCTGCCTGGGTTCAAACCAACGACTTACTGTTCGTAAATGCCCCCTGCACTGCTGCTCATAGATAGATAGCCTTATTCCATCCACTGTTAAATGCTCCTCCTTATGTGCCAATCCTTGCTTACTTAACTAATTTATTCGCAGCGCGGCGCTAAAGCTAAAGAAAAAAACATTCCAATTAAAAGAAATTACGATTTCGCTGTAAATATTGACGGAGCCAGGTGTGAATTCTGCTTTTGATATCAGCTATGCATATAATTGGAGGTCGTGATGAATATATTTTTTCGTGAAATAGGTAATGTTGCTGTAATTATATTTAAAATTAATTTTTTTGGCGTGTGGAAAATCATCAAATAACGAAAGGGAGTGTCAGACTTCTACTGACTAAAAACCACCCATGTTCCTTCATAACCCTTCATGTCGAGGCCGCGGTATCTCTTGCGAACAACCCGCAGCCCCGACGGGAATTTTCCTGCCCTTATCCGATTTTATTTGGGGTGGGTCAAACACGTTTTTATCTTCCGTTCTTCCCTGTTTGACGTCAAGGTGGCATTTATTAATTTCTGTTTCATATCATTCCTCACACAATCCATCTGTTATTTCTTTGATGTTCCTCTTCCTCTCCATCCATTCATATTTTTAAGAAATATAAATTTTATAAAACTAAGAGGAACTTATACCTCTTAGTTTCAAGAATACCGAATAAAAGAAAACTTGTAATACAACTATTAACAAGCGTGTTTTAGTGAAAGTTATTTTACCTTAGGTTTCACCATTTTGTAATCAAAAAGTATTAAATTTTCCTTTAAGAAACCGCTTATTACATAACGTAATAAGCGGTTTTTGACACTTGCTCAATACTAGAATAGACCAGATTATACCTATCCTATCATCATCTGCCGAGGCTTTTCCCAACCATGTTGGGGTCGACCACCAGACTTGCAGAATTCACTTCAATACTAGTATTTTACATGGAGCGACTACTAACCTTCACTAGCACTGGATGTCAGATTTAGCTTTCTAGGGCACGGAGGAAACTCAGTATAAAATGAGTGACCACCCATCAGCCTAGGTAAGTGCGGCTTAACCTGAAGATCGACCCCATCGGTTATATTTTTGGCCTGCACTGTCCCACTGCTGGGCAAAGGCCTCCCCCAATTCCTTCTATATAAGTTATTTTCCTGTGCCGCCTCAAACCAGACCTCGTGGCCTCGTGGTGCGCGTCTAGATTTTCACGTTTTCATGGCCTAATCTCATATGAAACGAGAAACATTCTAACTTATCCGTTCGAAATAATGATTTCAAAAGAGTCCTCGAGACAGCTGTACAAATTTCTTAGTTTCACGACCAGACAGAGCTGGAATCCAGATTCAATTTATTTCAGCTAATCTTGTGTCTTTTGTAGCGCAGAAGATTCAATCAGCTTCCGCGGCACGAACATTATGACGCTTCTAACTTTACTGAAGCATTTTATGAAACCCAGCTTTCGTGAAAAGATTTTTAAAGTCAAAAGTAAGGTTTTTGATACTACCACCATACCAACCATAACAACATTTCACAGCTGTGAGAACTGTCATTTAATAGGGGCTAGCCTATTACCATTAACCGGGCACAAATTCAATTGTTTGGCCATTATTGAGAGATTTCTTATTGAAAAATCGGCCCCAGGACCTGATACTCAGAAGTCACGCTTGCAACCACTACACCAAAAAACTTATTTATATTTGTGATGAACGTTTCCTATAATTACTACATATTTTAGATTAATATTAGGTATTTTTGTGACACCTCAAATATTCAGCATACAATTAATAAGGATTACAACAAACAACAGAAGCCAAATTTCAGGCACACATTCGAACATCATTGTTTATTCTACAGTGTACATAGACCGATTACTATTCTAACCTCCACAATGCAATTAGTACTGGTAATTAGTACTTTCGGCCCACTGACTACCTGCAACGACTGCTTTCAAAAATATATAAATATGGAGGTAACTCGCTATGTAAGGTAGTCACCAATCCACAACCAAGGTAACGGTGGCTCCCGTCGGGGCTGCGGGTTGTTCGCAAGGGATACCGCGGCCTCGGCATAAAGGGCTAAGAAGGAACATGGGTGGTTTTTAGTCAGTAGAAGTCTGACACTCCCTTTCGCTGTGCCCAACAGCTGGAGGGGTTATTTGATGATTTTCCACCCACGCCAAAAAAAAAATCGGTAAGGGTGGCTTAACCTGAAGATCAATCCGAGCGACTTTTATTATTTAGCCCCAACGTCCTCGTAAGTACTGATATAAAAAACTAAAAAAACATCAGTACAAAAATGTAAAAAAAAAATTGATGAACTCAGTCATTAGCCCGCTTGCAGTTACTGTTTAATCGTGATTGCTACTGCAGCCGTGATTGCAATCAGATTATTCATATTGATTGGTCAGCAATGAATATTACCTTCCTATTACCCGCGTGTTGGCGTGAGACCGAAAACACTCTATTGTGATATTTTATTTAGAACTAGCTTTTGCCTGCGGTTTCGTCAAATAAAATCCCAACAAACTTTCATCCCCTATTTAACGCCGTTAGGGGTTTAATTTAGAAAAAAAAAGTAATAAAACCTTCCTCGAGAACCACTCTATCTATTGGTGAAAACAGCATGAAAATCGGTGCATTCGTTTTTGAGTTTATCGCAAACAGACGGACAGACAGACAGACGCGGCGGAGGACTTTTGTTTTATCATATGTCGTGATTAATGATGGTATTATTTTGTTCTTCCTGTTAGCTGCATAATGGATGAGTTACTATGATCATTGCATGACAAAAAGTTGATCTGTGTCAATACATAACATGGTATGGTCGGATCAGTTGATCATCGGTCTGTAAGACCGACACAGGTGTACGTGATCCCGTCGGGGCTGAGGTCCCCCGTCGGGGCTGCGGGTTGTTCGCAAGAGATACCGCGGCCTCGACAAGAAGGGCTAAGAAGGAAAATAGGTGATAGGTAAATAATAAAAAAAAATTAAAAAACACGCCTGCCATGACAAAAAGTACCTAAACTAAAAAATAAAAAAACAAGTCACACGAATTCAGCGATGAATGGGAGCAAGGTCCCGTAAATGTATTCGAAAGTGGAAAACTGAAAACTAAAACTTTTATTGCAGTCGGGGGACAGTTCGGTGGAACAATTCTTTACAGGTCCCCCGACTGCAATAAAAGTTTAAGTTTTCAGTTTTCCATTTTCGAATACATTTACGGGACCTTGCTCCCATTCATCGCTGAATTCGTGTGACTTGTTTTTTTATTTTTTAGTTTAGGTACTTTTTGTCATGGCAGGCGTGTTTTTTAATTTTTTTAATTATTTATTTTTTATTTCATATCTTTTAGTGATATATCGGTATTTTGACCTATAACCAATTATTTAAGCCATAAGACGTCCACTGCTGGACATAGGCCTGCCCCAGAAGGGGGAAAATGTGTTTTTTTTCATTTCTCAGGATTCCGGTCGGCAAAATCGGAACCCTAATAATATGTACGCTTTGTTATCCGTCTGTCTGTCCGTATGCCTATCCGACAATCAAGACCCTGTTCCTCAGGAACGTGTGAAATGATCTGAATGACTTAATTGCGTAATTTATACCTACAAACATTTTTCATTTCATGTAGGTATCTATTTGTAAACAATTTACGCTGAATTTAATATATACATGCAATTTACATACAATGATAAGAACTTTGAATATTTTGTTATCATTTTAAGAAATTCAAGTGTAGTGCCAAACAGTTTTAAGTAGTAGGTACCAAAAAACTTTTACAGATCCCTTGGTGCATGGGTTCAACTCGCACGGTTTTTTTAAACTATTGATTTATAACACACGTAATGATTTATTCATTTGTGTTAGTAATGAGTTTCAAGTTGAATCTCGCAGTCAGATTTGTCCATACCAAAATCTACCCTGATCTTCTTTTTCTACCTTTTAAGGGGTGATTTTGAAAATTCTATTATTGCAAATACTATTATTTCTTTAAATTAATATTTTTGCCATGTTTCAAGTAAATTGATTCACGCATACTGACTTTTCATACAAACTTAAAAACCATTTAGGTGCCATCGTAGATGGATTTGGGAGTTGTAACCTAGCCAGTTTTATTTCTTTCATTACAGAGAATCTATTGATATGTAGCTTATTCGTATCGGATCCCGGGTTTAAAATGTCACAAACAAACATACATACATACATACATACATGAACGTTAAAAACATAACATTTTTTTTTTGGGCAGTCGTGTAATAAAAAATTAATAAAAAATAATAGGTAGAAGTCTGACACTCCCTTTCGCTCTGCCCAAGAGCGGGATAATTTGATGATTCCACCCGTCAAAAAAAAAAAGGTATAGCTGATAAATTGTTATCTACCTACTTCTTCATTTTATAGCGAAACGTATAATAAGAAACGTATGTCTTAAATTGTATATGTTCATCATAACATAGTATCTGTATAGGTTTGTAAGTTTGTTAAAAGAAAAAATATTTTTTGTTCACATTTCACAACCTCATACTACACAGTAAAGAGCTATTACTCAGAAAATGATCTGTTATCATTTTTACGATATTTTATAGTATATCCCCAGAGAATATAAAACTTATAAGAGAATTTAACAAAAATATACCCTCAAATTGAGTTCTCGGTGCGCCAGACCGTACGTGGGTACATTTAAGTGTTATAAAATGTAGCGCATATATACGACGCGCAAAGGTCTAATTGTGATGACTACCAAACAGTTTTTCCAAGAATAATCCTTTGTTGTAGTTGTTAGTAAAACTTTCGACAGTGACAATATGAAATTCCGTTTTGTATCTAGTACCAGAATTGGAAACGGGAACAACATAATAATATATTGGAGCAATTTATTTGCTGGCATGAAATATTGCCAACAGGAGCCGTACACACTAAAATGGTTTGTTTATTCCCTAGAATGTCGTTTATAACGCCACAATTTGTTTAAAACATACATTCTTCTTTCAACACAAGTTCATGAACTAGTGTGTAAGGATTCTTTGACCAAAGTAAGGTCACGCGAAGTGTCGACCAGTTAGCGAGAGATTTCAATACAAAGAAGACACTCGAGTGTCAACCCATCTTCCAGGGCACCAACGTACATACCGTCTGGTTTCGTCCCAATGTCACGTCAGCATTAGTCATTTGGTTCTAGAACCGCTGGTAGGTACGCCGGCAGCGCTGGCAAGGGCTCGACGAATGCTGTCGTGCCGTGCAATTCGAACTGCGTTTTTATAACAGTTAAATCATGGTGTCCGAGGCTGTGAGCAACACAAGCGTAGACTCCTAGCAACCCGGAACGCTGCGCCATAGTGCCAATGGTGAATGAGGAGAGTGTGAAGCCCAGACTGGACTCCGAATCTCTCACGTGCCGCAGAGGGCTATCATTTTTAATTTTGATCAACATACTTTACTGCAGTACAAGAAAGGTAGATTGAACCCGGTTAATTGTTCGATACCGTAGACCGAGGAGAGGAAGACTGCCAAACTTATGCTAGAAATTTCACGAGCGCCGACACCAACCAAGCGAATGTAAAGTGTGGCTTCCTGCCGAACTCAGTCGTCCAAAGCCACATTAAGTATCCAAAACAAAAGTATCGAATAAGTTTGAAGGCTGAAATAATGTTAATTTTGTAAAGTTTTTGGCGCAAAATCATTATTTTTTTTTTCCCTTCGTTGAACGACGGAAAAGATTCTTCAAATATTGGTGCTACTGAGTTAAATTTAGAATTGGTAGCCATTCTGTTAGTGGTTTCATAAAGGTAAATTTTGCACTTCGAAACGTCAACACATCACCTCCCAGATTTGTATCATACAAATACCAACCATTAAACTTAGAATGCAATAATATAATTTATATTGAAAACTTAAACGTACTCGTACAACTCAAACAGAACCACGAAGGTATCTCGAATTAAAGTAACAAAGGCTAAGCGAATTACAAAGAAGCTGCATGTCTTGATACCGCAGCGTGCTTAGCATAATTCACAAAGCAAAGAAACCACAATATAATGTTTTAAGCACACTTTCCTTGTAGACTTGCAGTTTACTGTAAGTACGTTTGGAAGCAGAATTAATAAAAAGATTTGCTTGTTTTTGTTCTAGCTGCTTTAAGTATGAGTTTAGGAAATTATAAGATCATCACGCCAGTAGTCCTCGATGGGTTAGGCAGAGGTGTATCTATAGTACACCGACATTTCGTCAGTTTTGTTTAAGTCCCTATGCGGTACAATATTTGCAACCGAACAGCTTAGCACTTTTGCCTGCATGCATTTCCATAAATGCATGTATCGCAACTATCGCCCGTTAGTGCGTGTTCAGATACCAATCGCGTAACTCGAATCAAACCATCTTAGTGCTAATTTAACTAACATTTACTACCATTTTACCATTTAATAGTTAACTAGTGTATCATTAAACCACTGTTCGTAAACCAGTAACCAAACCATTACCATTCCGGTATAAAGTCAACCAAATTAACCAATCTATCAACCAACCCAGAAATTAGTGCTAAACCAAGCAGGCACTACTTTCTACAGTCTCATGTAATAGGGGGCGAGCCTTTTGTCACCAACTGGGCACATAGTGAGGAATTCTTGATGAAAGAAGCCCAATAACACCTGGGTTCCGTTTTGGGTCATTTGACCCCAACAAGATTATCTATTTGTTATTATTTTCCTCATTTAGGTGATACTTTTGTTAAGATTCTCTATAGCTAATTCCATTTAACCTCATATTACACAAAGTAAAAAACAAAATACAATATGTTAAACCCTTGTTCAAATAAAAGAAAGAACGATAACACTCCAAATAAGCCGAATCAGACATTGAACAAGCTTTTCGATATTAATAACAGTTCTTCTCTCGACAGTCCTCTAGGGTAACAATGTGTAACGAATACTAAACTAGTCTGGCTTTCAATACTATTTTTATTTCCCCAGTCGAATGAATAATGATCAAACATTGTTTTATCAAAAACAAAGTCAGTAAGTACTGGACTCGTTGTAAAGCACGGTTTAGACTAATAAACGAATGTTGGTATGATTCCAGGATAAGATTTTCTTTTTGTATTTATAGATTCGGTTAATTTGTGTGCGGAGTACCTACACATAATACCTACAGATAATTGTTCCGGGTCTGGGTATTTGTGTATGTGAGTTTAAATGTTTATGAACGCACCCACGATACAGGAGAAATTCCTAGTGCGGGGCACGTTTTTTTTTTTTTTTTAAAAGATTTTCAGATCTGTCAAAAATTAATTTAAAAAGGAATGTAGTCCTTGTTCTGGTTCTATATCCGTTTGCTCTAAGCCTGCCCTAACCAAAAGTCCTAAAATAAGCGAACGTCGTCGGCGTCGCGTTCGTAGCGTTTGTATCAGTTCTCCGAGCAAACTAATATTCGCGAGAGTGTCGCTCTGTTTAGGAGAAGATATGTTCCCATTGCTGAGAGGGAATGGCCACCACGCAGGCCCAGTGCGTGTTGGTAGATGACACAAAATTTTGGTTAATGTCTTAAAATGTTTGGTTGTAAGACATGGCGGCCTCCTCATGATGTTTTCCTTCACAGTTTTGTGTGCAGTGGTGATGAAATAAATTACACAAAATATTGCGTCTGTCTGGATTTGAACCCGCGGCTAACTGCTCGTATGACGGGGCCACAGCTGCTCTCTACTAGGCGAAGATAAGCAAACAAAATTCATATATAAATTGTGTATTCAGCCACGACATAATATCATTATCATCCGTCTCCTTTGTGTCAAAGAAGTTACAACCGTTTTGTTACATGCGTACTAGAGCAAAATACAAATTATTGGAGCGAAAACTAGAGTCTAGTCAAGCAGAAAGCAATTTGGGACGTCACTAAGCATCCATAAAATTCGCAATCATGTTTTAAGGAGGATATAGGAGGAAAATTGACACAAATTATACAGAAATTAGATTGTTTCGAGGCGGTTTGTTCTGTCAAGGAAATTACATAATAACACCCTACGTTTTGCTATTTCATACATTTTTCAAAGATAGAAAGAAAGAAAGAAAATTGTGTTTATTTGTTAAAAAAACCTTAAAAATTAACAAAACATATTCAATATATTTCAAATTAATAATGCCAAAAGGGCCTCAGCTCAGCATAATGCCAGATGGCAACACAATGTGCACCACCTGACGCTGATTTTCAGCTGCTGCCCACGAGTGCCATACGCTCGAAAATATAAACAAACACATTTAGATCAGATATTTAAAGGTGTTGTAAGATTTCCGTATGAAGGCTGGCCTGCCTGGCTGCGAGTTGTTCGCAAGAGATACCACGGCCTCGACATGAAGGGCTAAGAAGGAACATGGGTGGTTTTTAGTCAGTAGAAGTCTGACACTCCCTTTCGCTCTGCCCAAGAGCGGGAGGGGTCATTTGATGATTTTCCACCCACCATAAAAAAAAAAAGGCTGACCTGCCTAACTTCGTCCATTTTATTTTATCATCAAAATAACGCTCACTATAATCACTCAATTTAATCGGTACTAATCAAAAGCTTGTATCAAGAAGTTTTGTTGAAAAGAAAATTTTCTAAAGTGTCACGTTTCCGAGGTATAAGCCACCAAAGTTTCAATCTTCGCCATCGGTAGAACTTTGATAGGTTATAATAATATATTTCGGAGACGTGACGCTTGATTAATTTGTCCCATACAAAACTTATTTATAAAATAAAATATAAATATTGTTACTTATAAAATAAAATAAATAGGGAAGAATTTAGGCCGAGGAATAATTCAAACCCCTTTACAGCCTTTCTTAAATTTACAGCCTTTTTTTTATGGTGGGTGGAAAATCATCAAATAACCCCTCCCGCTCTTGGGTAGAGCGGAAGGGAGTGTCAGACTTCTACTGACTAAAAACCACCCATGTTCCTTCTTAGCCCTTCATGTCGAGGCCGTGGTATCTCTTGCGAACAACCCGCAGCCCCGACGGACTAATTTACAGCCTTACTGCCGTATTCGGAGGAGGAGCTCGTGGCTTAATAAGAACTGCCACTAGAGTCAATCTTTAGGTAAAGCTGTGCTTGCCTAGGTCGGTCTGTGGATGGGCGACCGCCCGACATACCAATTTTCCTCCGTGCCTCGGAAAGCACGTTAAGCTGTTGGTCCCGGTTGCCATACACTAAAATTAAAACGTATATGTATGAACATACATAATTATACGTTTTAATTGTAGTATTTTACCATAAACTAAATGGGTAATTTATTTGTTTTAAGTAGATATTTATACACCTTGTAGCCTGAAACACAGTTCAGGCAAATAAGCAACTGTACTCCATTGTAACTGTTATTGTAAATGTGCCCCTTCTTATAAATAAACGATTATTAAAAACTTTAAATATCTCAGAGAACGCCAGTAAGTCAATTTATTTCCATGACATGGTAAACCAAATACAATCGACAGTAAAAAAGTTTCAAAACCTTCTTACATAAAATTAATAAAAACAGAAAACCAAATGCGCTACCAAACATTACCTCCACTTACAACATTACATCACAAAGTGATCTCTATTTTAAGAAAATACTTTCAAGTTCCACTACATTTGTATGCGAACTGAAAGTCAAATCAATTATGCACATCACCCGTACCCGTATAAGTAGAAAAACGTTTATCGTTCTATTGTGGTTTTCTTCATATATAATTCCGTATCCTATAATATATTGTCTTTTTTGTTCCTGAGACAAACAAAAGGCACTTTATTGATTAGGACAAGTAACCCTTGTATTTTACCTACGTACTATTTTATGTGTCTCGTCTTTTCTTTTCTCAACTATAATTGAGGTCGACTTTCAGTCTAACTGGATGCAGCTAAGTACCAGTATTTTTCATGGAGCGCCTGCCTAACTGCCATCCACATCCTAATAACCACTAACTACTGTCAAAGATCTACAAGTGACAGCTGGAACCAACGGCATACCGTGGTTTCCGAGGCACCGAAGAAATTCAGTATGTAATTGGTGGTCACGTGGTTCTTCCGAAAAAGTTAATTGAAATATATGTAGTTTCTATTTATTTGGGGGCTAGCCCACGATTTAGAAACACAGTTTTAAGAATGACAGGCAAACTCTGGAACACAACAATTTTACTTGAATAAGTAGGTACGGGAATCGAGAACCTATAGCTAAAAATAGTGTAACTATCTAAGGGAACACTACAAAAAAGAAAGTGACTTGTGGTTTATTTATAGAAAGGACCATTCTTCCCTATCTTGGCACGTAGTACATTAGATCTTTTTGTGTCTGTGATTTCAGAGGGACAAAAAGTAAGTTCAAAGGCCTTTTAAACTTTTAATTACTTTGGGAATGTACGTTATCTAGGCTTTCTGACTTTGAAATGTGAATAGCAGGCTAATTGCGTCACATAGTTGCTTTCAGAATAAATATCAAGTTAGCTTGAATTTATATACTAGGTGAAACATTTTAAACACAAGACCATCCGAGTCTCTCGAACAATAAAACTGAACAACTTTTGTTCTACGAGTTAAAATTTGCAAAAGAGTGTATCTTTCATAGGAACTGACGCGATCAGCTGTTCAACAAATCTTGTATGATAAAACTAAAAAATCTTATGAACTTCCAGAAGTCATATAACTAAAGTTTTTCAGTATCATGGGCTGAGACACCACATAAGTGGTCTTGCGCTTATTTATGACATGTTACACTGTAATTCATCTTGGATGGTCAATCATTTCATCAACTTAGAGTATCGTAGTCCACAGCTGGACAAATGCTTCTTCCAAGCTGTGCCCCAAGATTCCTTTTTCCGTCTTCCACATTATTATATCATTATTTATGTCACTTTTTTAGTGATCCTTCCAGGATGCCCTCGTATTTCATTATTACAAACTAATTTTCAAATTCAGATTTGGTGTCCTAGCTTCCTTTGTTTATTTAAATTCTTGTTGATCTATTTTTCAAGCCCCGGATTACTCTCGCCTTTGTATCGTAACGGCGCGGCGGCGTCATGTACCGTTCCAAATATATTTGTGTTTCAGAATAATCCTGTAAGTTTAAAATGACTTTGGTACATCCACAAATGTAGGTATATCTAACCTCGCAATCTCTTTGATACCGATTTTTAAATTTTAAATAAAGCGATTACATTTTTTTCTTCAAAATATTCTTAGTAAATTAGTCTTTTTTATTGGCAAAATGTGTATGTTTGGTACTTTCACGAAATACTTCGAGGAGAGGGTTTTAAACGTTTTATTTAATACTTTTGTAAGATTAGAGTCATTGAATTTCTGCCACTAATTGAACTTTCGTATGGATAAGTACTTACCCTACTTACGGTTGGTTTGGTAAAACAAAATAAGGTTTGTCAGGCTTTTCAACTTGCGAATTTTTAACTAATCACTAAGCTATGAGAAGCTATGCACAAGAGGAGAAGTGGTGGACCTCGACACCAGTGCGTAGGCAATCCAAGGAGGCTATACCATCGTTCGATACGAAGTTGACTTGTATTATTAAATTATGTGTCTGACGGTACTTTGCCTCTAAAAAAGGATTCTTCCGAAACACCACTCAAAAATATTAATAATAATTAAATTCCTGTCTCGACCGGATCGGGCGAGACTCAGCGGCCGAATCGCCTACTAAGCCGACTTAACACCTTTTGCACCTGGACAGAAGTAGCATGCAAATGGTGGCTGGGGGCATCAATGGACACTGCTCACTGAATAAACATTTTACCCTACGTATTACTGACAGTCATCTATTGCTTGGGCGCACCAGCGTCACCCAAATCTGCAAGGAAACTCTTGCAACATCAAGATCCCTTGCGGATATCTAGAAGAGTGGGAAGATTGATCTGCTTCTGATGGGAAGTGGGCTAGTCGGAATAACGGCAGAACAGTTAAGGCTGACTAATTGCGGAAACCAAACCCCAAACATAGAACGCTATGGGAAATAATCTTATTGGTTACTTTAAATATTGTTAAGGTAGCAATAAGGAGAAGCCTCTAATTATTTCTCGGTCTAATTCCCATTTAATACACATTAACTCTCTTAGAATTGTAAGTAGGTATAATATCTCCCTGATACTGCCTTTTGTCGTTGAACTACACGTGTCTAAAATATAAGGTAAAAACGGGCGGAAACTTAATTACAAGATTAGTCAGGTGTAAAATGGAATAATACGGGGAAAGAGTATTATATTTTTGACATCTATTAAAATGTTGTTATTAGTACTAGGAAATTTATTGCTAAACAAAATGACTAGCAATTTAAGTATAGTCCGTAAATAAAAATCACTGGTCTCATTCTATGACCTTTGAATAAAATGGCTATTTCACGGAAAATTGACGTCGCGTGTCAATTTTGCTTAAATATCGGAATTAATTCCTCTGACGATACCTCCCTAATCGAGTCTACTTTGAAGCTTTAACATAATTCTACAGAATATCCTATTTTTAGAAGCTTCCTAAATATTTAAGTTGCAAGACGAAGAAGTTTCTTACTACAAATCAAAACTTTTTAATCGCAGAACTTTTAGCATTACGCTTAAAGATAATTATGAGATCTATCTTATTACGCAATTAGTTAAGTAGGTAATTAGATTCTTTAGTCTTAACTAAAGTACCAGAATAGCAGTTCTAGCGACGAAACTTTATGTCGGGGTTTCACTTATAGCGTCTCAACTTTTTAAGATAAACTAAGGCAGATTCTCAAGTTTTTAGATAATAAAATATTTATGAAGATAGTTCGCTTGTCTCAAACGCTGTTAATTTAAATAAATAACAAGAAGCGGACATACAATTCTTAAAACGTCTGTTGAAATCTCGGAACCTTGAAATTTACAAAGACGCGTGTAAAGGTACAATTCTGAAAGACACCGCAACCGCAAATTATTATAGCAAAGCCACGTTCGATTTGAAGAACTGCAGTGCCAGGTCTACTTTCTGTGTAATCATCATACCTAACTACCTAGCCTTTTCCCAGCTACATTAGGATCGGCTTCCAGTCTAACTTATGCAGCTGAATTCCAGAATGTTTGTTACATGGAGCTATTGCCTTTCCGACCTCCTCAAACATTAGTACTGGGTAATACGATACCCCTTGGCAATATCGTCGTCTAAAAGGTATGTTTTTTTTTCCACAACTCTAGCAAACTCTAGTAAATGATTGAGACCATATTAAGTATCTAATATCTAATCTAATATTATCATTTATTTTCTTTTTTCATTTCATTCTATTTATATTTCATTCATGTAAAACAAACTTTCGTGAAATATGATACCGTTGCATTTTCTTAGCTTATTAAAATATGAGTGATTGGTTTGAATAATAAAAATAAATTAAGTAAGTACTCGTATTTACTAATAGAATTTAGATACCTACACACATCGAGTCTTGATGATATCTTCGAAACACTGCGATTTTTTATCACAAATTCTAGAACTTTTAGTATAATTTTTACTAATAGAACATAACCCTAGCCCGTCGCAAAAATAAAAAACAAAAAACGTTGTTTAAAAGTGTTTTAAAAGGGTGCTCCGCAGTTGCGCTTTGCAGTTGCGATCGGAATCGTACCTTAAATTACCATAAATTAAACTTCGCCGACAAGAAACTCTTGCTAGAGCTCGTCTATTTCTCGGTGCATCTGTGCAAACAAACTCTAACACGTACCAAGGTCTGTTAGCTGTTTTATCCGAGTGCTTTTTGTAAAACTTTGGCGACAATGCAGTTAATATACCGTGATTTTTTCTTCACTTTGAATATGATCGTTAGGTATCAAGTTAATAGCTGTTCGAAATTATGTCTAGAATAATACAGAGGGCTTACGTAAATTACAATCGCTTAACACTAGATTTTTGGTAGCAAATGTCAGTTCCGCATATATTTTTGACATTAACACATAACATAACATCACTCCTGGGATCCCCGACGGGTTAGGCAGAGGTGTACCTGATAGTACACCTACATTTCGCCAGTTATGTTTAAGTCCCATGTAAAAGGGGGCGAGCCTATTGCCATCAACCGGGCACCAATCCAGATTCCGGGGCTGTAACTGATAAATTCCTGATAGAAAAAGCTAATAACACTTTGCCCGACCCGGGAATCGAACCCAGGACCTCATGCTCAGCAGTCGCGCTTGCGACCACTAGACCAACGAGGCACTATTTTTGACATTACTAGCGTCTATATCGCTGCTCGTGTCAATCTTATGGTTAAGCTGTGATTACTGGGGTTGGTACGTGGATGGATGGCCGCCGATTAGATACCGAGTTTCTTTCGTGTCTCAAAAATAATGTTAAGCTGCGTGTGAGAGTGGCCCGAAAGACTGACAACAAGTATCGTATTTCCCAGTATTAACTGGGTTGTGGAGGTCAGATAGGCAGCCGCTCCATGTAAAATACTGGTATTCAGCTGCATCCCGTTAGACTGGAAGCCGTCGCCAACATAGTTGGGAAAAGGTAAAGTAAATAATGCTATATCGTCTATATCGCTGAAAGATTGTTAGGTACTTTCTACAGTCACGTCAACATTTTCCGATACGTTCATTTAAATTTTTCCTCATGTATAATTGTGTGTACTGCTTGCCTTGCATGGTTTGTACTACAAAAGTTTAAAAGTCATAAAGCTGGTTGAAAAGCCGGAAGCTTACGCGATTTATACCGAATAGCGGTATTGACAACGCAACCACAGCGAGTGAAAGGAATCTGCCACCCAATTCACATCAATAACATACAGCCGGTATATCGACCGTATGATGCCACGGATTCCGCGAAGTATTTGCAGTATTTATAAGTTTATTTACAGACATATTATATACGATACATGACAAAATGGAGTTGGTAACTTTGCAGTGGGTTATGCGGTTTGAAGCACGATTTAGATAATGTTTTCGAGACGATTATTTGCATAACATAACATAACACTAAGCCTGTAAAGTACCTATCCGGAGCATAAATTAAATAAACAAAGGGGATAGCGATTTCGAAAAAAAAAACAAAATGGCGGCAGGTTGATATGCCACATCGGTGTGGCATATCAACCTGCCGCCATTTTGTTTTTTTTTTCGAAATCGCAGCCCTCGATAAAAGTGGTATGTATGGATAGAGGACATTTAGACGAACAAAAATGTCCAGAAACACGGTACCCCAAAGCGTCACGTTACCGAGACATTTGAAGGTAAAGATCGACATATGAGTACAACGTCAACCATTAAAAATAGACTCATTAGATGTATAGGCGCTAAATTGTGTCCAAATAATCGTTCCCAATTTGATTATTATTATGCGCACGAGAAAATCACGTCGCACCGCTATGAAAAGCTATGTTATGTCAAAGAATAGTTTTCTCTTTCAGTAAATAGTAATAATAATAATCTTTTTTATTTCCATCTTTTTAGTCACGTAAAATACTTCGCAGACGATTTGACTTTTTTATACGACTCGTCACTATGAATTTCTTTTAAACATATAAGTTTATATATATTATTGTTGTCTCCTTTTAAAACCGTTCATTTTGATACCCTACTCGATGGTGAGGGAAAAAAAATTAACTCCGTGATATGGATCCCAAAATTCGCAATTTTCACATTTTTAGTTTTATTTTATTTTAATGTAGCCAGTGATACTCGCGCCATCAAGACGAATCTCACGACGTATATTTTATTTAAATCCGTTTAGGAGTTATGAGGGAACATAGAAACAGACTGTTTACATAATATATAATATGTCACAGTATGATAGATAACGCTTTACCGTAACATAGTTATACGTAAGCGATTCATTACTATCTTACTAGTTCAAGTTTAGTGTTATAATTATATTACTAGATTAAGTTTAGTGAAATAATTGTAGGAGCGTAGTGCGGGGGGGCGGCGGAGGCGGCGGCGCGCGGTGGGCGCTTCCTTGTGTTTGTGAACGTAACCATATTACGGCTTTATCTATGATACTGTGACACATACAAACATACATACAGGTCAAGCACATAACCCTCCTTTTGGGCTTCGCCGCAGTCGGGTAATAAGGTCTCAAGTCTTAGTTACAGAAAGAAAACTTTAATATTTCGAGTAAATCTAGTAACAATGAATATGTTATTCATTTTCAATATTTCGACACCTACTTGCTTGGTGTATGTGGGTGTTGTTACCAGTGGGTTCATGTTAATTTTGCAACGTGTGGGTTTTGAACTAACGACCTGGGGCTCTAGTCCCTGCCATGACGTCTTTAAGTTATCTATTTTAACCTTACTTTGTGTTTTTGTACCATCACGTCTTTAAAACAAAATTATTGTCTGCCTGTTAAAAATAGTAGTTTTATTGACGTCACATCAGATAGTTGCTTCAATTACTACCACGACGTGCCTTTTGTCAACCAGCAGGATTGCTTTCACGTCAAATAGCAGCAATGTTTGACAGTCTAATTAGCCGGATAGATTACACCTTGCAGTCATTGCCAGTCTTAAGTTATTTTACATGTCGTAGTTATTATTTCTATATTAAAGTAGTTTCTGAAGACTCAAGGGACCGTTTAAGAACCTATATTAAAGTCCAATTTGACTGTAAAAACATTTAAGTTATACTCTCTACAGCAGTAGATTTAAATATAGTCTAATTTACGCATTATACGTGTCTCGAGGAATCGAATCTCGAGGGAATAAACACAATTTCACAGATGAATCAATCTTAATTTTATGTCAGGTATTTATCGTATTTAAAACCAGAATATCTTTGCAATAGAGTAAAAGACAGGAATGCGGCATGTATCTTCAGGGTGTGATGATGCTTAAGGATGACCAGCATAGTGAACAACTCTCTTTTTCGGATCAGCAACGTATAGGTACGCGAAAAACCGACAAGAGCGAGTTTTTTTTCTAATTTCCGAAGTAAAATTTCAATGATGTTGTTTCTGAATACCTACATGGTAACCGTTTTAGCGTCGATTTCCGCACACACACACACAAACACCGTGTTTACTACAATTGATAAGGTTTTAATTTGACATGTCATATCCAAATGTATCTTACTTTATAGTGCCTTAAATAATTGATTGATGTACTTACGCTTGCACATAACCTTACCCGAAGATCGCCTACTCAATATAATATGTAGTTCTATTTTCACGTTATCACTAACATCAATTCCAAAAGCATTAGTCGGGTAAACGACTATGTGTTATGGCGCCATAACATAAGCAATTGCCATTGACAATACAGTCTTTGTTTCGAAACTGTTATTGAAATCATTATTCTGAGGACACTCTAATTCTTTGTTACTAAAACTAATTGTTTAGGTATTTTGTTGCAATTGTGTCTAATGTGTGTGTATTAATGAATAAACGATTATTATAAACACTAAATAAATCTATCTGTATATATATGTACTGGTATGCACCTGTTTATGTATTATGTTTACTAAATGGTTTTATCCTTATTATTATTTATTTTTTTGTACTCTACCACAGTGCTGTCCTATTTGACCCAAAGGTTGACTGGTAGAGAATGCCTTGTGGCATTAAGTCCGCCTATGTACCACTTTTGTACATGAAGTTTAAATAAATAAATAAATGCCTAAATGTTGAAATTTAAATTCTCGTCGTTATTGATTCAAGTTTCACTTCATCATCTGCCACCGTATGAGGCTGAATACCGGTACTTTACATGGTGCGGCTCCCAGATAGGCAGCCACTCCATCGAAATTGTCCATCAGGAATTTCTCAGTAGTACAGTCGAACAAGCTAATAAGTATACAGCCCGTTAACTTGCATTTACTTTTAAGATTATACTTATAAATTTAGAGACTGATGCCAAACGATACAGTGTTTGATATCAGCCGCTTAATGTGAAATGCTTTATAAAACAAAATTGCAATCAATATTTTCAGTGTACTAGAATTATAAAAAACTCTACCTGTATACTTATTATCTTGTTCGACTGTACCACGAAGTCTGGATTTCTCCCGGTTGATGGCTGTAGCCTCGACCCTATTAAATGGAAATTTAACATAACTGGCGAAATGTGGGTGTACAATTAGTACACCTCTGGCTTAAGCCTTCGGGGATTACAGGCGTGATGTAACGTTATGTTACAAGACAAGTTTGACTGACGATTATGTACATTCAATTCGATAATCCGACTTTTGGTCACAGATTACTAGATCAACGGGGGAATAGGGTAGTTTCCAAAAAACATCTAATTAGTCCATCAGATAGATTTCCAAAAAATATTTGGACACATATTTTTTCGTAAAAAATTCGTGTGACATCATGTTGCATGACATTTTTTACTAGAAAGTGATGTCACAAGTCCCCATTCATAATCTTTGACGCGTTTTACCTTCGTCAATTTTTATTAATTTGATAAAACAATAAACACGGTCGTATCCAATATTTTTCGATTATCTAACTGACGGACTAAACAGAATCATATTTTTTTTAGTCAGAAAACATCCCTATTATCTTCTAGTGCAAAGAATATATTAATAATATGCAACGTATGGGCAGGCTTCCCACAGGGTGGATCGATGACTTGGAGACACGGGATCCGAGAAGCAAAGTAACGCTTGATGATGATCAGCAGTTAACATGTTATCTACAGCTTATATGACGCCGCAAAATAATTGCCTTGTATAATTAAGAAGAGAGAAAGAAAGAAAAAAATACGTAATTACGTTTTTTTTTTGGTGGGTGGAACATCATCAAATAACCCCACCCGCTCTCGGGCAGAGCGAAAGGTAGTGTCAGACTTCTACTGACTAAAAACCACCCATGTTCCGTCTTAGCCCTTCATGTCGAGGCCGCGGTATCTCTTGCGAACAACCCGCAGCCTTTTATAATTACCTTGGTATGCCAAACGATTTAGAAGAAAAAATAGTGATTCATCTTATGTGTATCTTATATCTGAATTTCCAAATAAACAAACTTTCGTTTTGCCAAATTGCCATCTGTCCCAGAGCACGCTCTTTGGACCTAGTTTTCATACAAACATAGATCGAAGTTTGAAAGTCTAATGACTAGTCTAGCCTTAGAATTAGAACGTCGATGTTGTCCAGTAATTGAGTTGTGAGGGTCAGATGGTTGTCTGTCCATGTAAAATGTTAACAAGTATCAACCCAGCATAAATGGAAATTTTTTGGTCACATCTGTCAGTAGACAGAGGATTTTGTGAGCTTAAATATCCAAACAGAAGTAGCAAATGGCAACATGGCAGGTTTAAGAGGATATTACAGTACGAACTAACTCTTTTCATAAAGATTTGTAACATACAATATGAGGTAGGAATGGATGGATAATGGGAAGGGAGGCTCTTGTACTGCAGTGACACTAATTCAATACAAATAAACAAGACTGCAAGCACTCAGATTGGAAGCCAAGTCCAACCTAGCATAGCTTGATAGTTTGGCAGCCTGCAGCCATACTAGACGTTATTGTTATATCGTATATTTTTTCCGTTAAATAAATTCCGTAGCTTTTTAATTTCGAATTATTATATTATAGGTGACGATCTGAGTCGGGTTTTTGAATCTGTGGAGAAAGGGCCATGAAAATTGGTAACCATTTTCAAAGCCCTTCGTATTTCTACACTACGTCTACTACTACAACATCTTATGACTGCATTAGCAAGCGTAGTCTGTAATGATGAATTTTGAGCCAAACTTGAGTTAAAAAAATTGCCATCGACACGTTGAGATTTTTGAATTTTCTAGTTTTTATCACTGCCACAATTAGGTACAACTTTCTCAAGTAAATTCCGGTACAGACCTAACGAACAAAATATTTGTAGTTGGTAAACAAGTATTCATAAACAAATTGATTAAAACACAAGCCTAAAGTTTGTACAAGCTGTCCATATAGAATGAATAGAATTTAATTCGAATTCGAACCTTTAATTTTCGCTTTTTTCTGAACAAAGGAAATAAAAATTTCAGTGTTGCTATGTTTGGTAACTCGTCATTTAGAAAAATGACGTTATTTTTGAGAGTTTTAAAATAACGCGCATTTAAAGTAAAGAAACTCAGGCTGATTTCAGGAGGTCTAAAACGAATCGAGTTTACGAATTCGCGCAAACGCAAACGCAACGCAATGCGCAATTCACGTAATTCATAAATTATTTTCCAATTCAGGGACGCAGAACTGCGTCACTTTAGCAGATCATTCATAATAGCAAGGTAACTCTACTTTATCTGCTAAAGTGACCATTTTAGACCCTCCCATCCATGGACTTCACTGTTGAATGTCTGCCGGTCAACACGTTCGAGACACGGCCAAACGGCCGAAAGTTCAGTCCGTACCTATACGGCGGGCGCCTGCACGTATCGCGTGCGCCGTCTGCCGTGAACAAGAGAGAATTGTGTGCCGGAAGCGTGTAACATAATAATTATAGATCTGTAAACCATACTTCGCACTCACTTTGAATTAGACATGTCCTGTCTCTATCTTGTACTTGTCAGCTGTGCGACAGTGATAGGTACCTATATCACTAAGCAACACTAAGGTTCGTTAGTAATTACGCTCGGCTTCATTTTCATGACTGTGAGCAACAAGAGGGCACGCGTGCACACGGAACGCTGCGAAAGCATGATATGACTTGTACTCAGCTCATGTCTTTCGTTCTGAAATGGGCCTTATTCTTTCTGTCATTGAGATATTTTTTAAACCAGTCTACACACCATTTGAATATTATAGCTTCACTGTAGCCTGTAGTATTAAAACCACCAGCACAATGCTTTTTGTGCCCTACATACCCTACATCCGTATTTAGATATTGTTCCCATGCGGCCATGGACTGTTGCTCGCGTATTAAATGGCCCACGCGCGAAGGCCCACGCGCCAATCTCCCATGAAAAATAAAATAATAGCACGTGCATTTTTTTTGTTTATTTCGTATGAATAAAAAAGTTAAACGTGCCAAGCGGTTTTCAGTGTTATTTCCAAATTTAAATGTGTTTTGGATCAAACAGTTCTAAGCAGGTATGGCTTATTTTTACGGAACCTTTAACTCTGGTTTGAGTCATACAAACGATGTTCCACCTCCAGTCATGCTCTTTGTGCAAATCAAGTCGCACTTGTCCGAAACCAGCTGTCAGTGGTCGTCGTGGCAGAGTTCTCGAAGGATCTAACATAACACGACGCCTGAAATTCTCGACGGGCTTGGCAGAAGTATGATAGTATACCAACTTTTAGCTTTATGCTAAAGTCCCATGTAATAAGAGCACGCAATTCAGACTGCGTGGCTGCTACTGAGGAATTCCTGATGAAAAAACCGAATATCACTTTGCCCAATCCTAAAATCAAAACCAGAACCTCATGGTCAACAGTCGTGCTTTCGACCACTGGACGAACGAAGCATCAGAGTAACTATCACAAATAAAAAGTTACGAACTCGACGAAGAAGTGTTTATCTTATGTTGTATGACAAATATAATAATAAACTAGCTAAATAATAGACTAGCTGTTCCCGGCATGCGTTGCAATGCCCTTTTTCCTACCTACTACCTGCCTGTGTACCTACTACCTGCCTGTGTACCAACTACCTACCTACCTACTACCTCCTACCCTACCTACCTACTACCCTACCTACCTACTACCCTACCTACCTACTACCCTACCTACCTACCTACTACCCTACCTACCTACTACCCTACCTACCTACCACCCTACCTACTACTGTACCGACTACCCTACCTACCAACCATACCTACTCTACAATACTACTTACTACCCTACCTACTACTCTACCTACTACCCTGCCTACCTACCTACCACTTTCTCACCTTTTAAACTTTCCCTGGACTTCCACGAATATTTCGACACTAAAATTAGCCAAATCGGTCCAGCCGTTCTCGAGTTTTAGCGAGACTAACGAACAGCAATTGATTTTTATATATAGATAGCTGTACCCCGCGTGCGTTGCAATGCCCTTTTACCTGCCTACGTACCAACTACCTACCACCTACCTATTACCTACCTACTACTAATTTCTCACCTTCTCTGGACCGCCACAAATGTTTCAAAACCAAAATTAGACAAATCGGTCTAGCCGTTCTCTAGTTTTAGCGCGACTAACTAACAGCAATTAATTTTTCACCTCAGCACCTCAAACAAGCAGGTTTTGCTGTTTACAGACAGTGAGCAAAATTCGATTTTGCTGCGAGCGTGAGACAAAGTAACTTTTTAATTTTTTTTTTAATACCGAGAACTGTGCAGGTCTACTCACAAAATTCGAAAGATTTCAACTTTGTTTTGTTCTGTCACTTTCACTTTGATACGAAACAAGCGAGAGATAGGAACAAGTCGATTCGAAATTAGATTTTCAAATTCCATATTTATTATAGGCCTAAAAAAGAAACAAACAATAAAACGTTCGGATACCGATATTGTAAATCGATAACCGTAATATTGTAAATACCGTGATGAAATGAAAAATTGTTATATTTCGAATAATCGAATTATATTTTTTATATTTAAATCAAGATGAAGAATGTTGAAGAAAAAAACACGAAGTTTATCATGTAGGTATCTACTTATTTATTTATAGTTTTAACAATTTATAATATTGAGACCGAATACCGCGAGTGTAGTTTCAGAACGAATTTAAAAAAAAGGCGGGATTCAATTTTTTATTGTTTTATTCTCTGTTACGCTAGCTACAAAGTACAATAAAATTTGGATAATAAAGTAGTAATAATAAATAAATATGAGTGAGTCCAGTGACGAAGTCTGCTATTTAACACCCGAAGAATTGAAGAATAATGTAAAAAATGCAGAATTAAGTTTCCTGGCTGAAAAATCTCGCGAAAAATATCTGAAAGCATACCATGTCTTCAAAGAATGGAGACTTACAAAAGGCACAAGCAGTTTTTCGGAGACGGTGTTGCTATCATATTTTTTAGATTTATCACAGACGAGGCGATCATCTACAATGTGGAGTATTTACTCAATGTGGAAAGCTACTTTAAAAACAAAACATAACGTGCATATTGAAACATACGCAAAACTCGTATCTTTTCTAAAAAGAATGTCAATTTTATTGAATTGGTACCTCTACCTACAATGTTAATTATTTTGATTCACAATAAATAGTTATTTCAATCTATTCCTGTTTATTATTTTATCTCCTAAAGTGTTCTCGCTGCTGAAGTGAAAAGTAATGTGTGTTACACGAGAGCAAAGTTTTTTTGCATCTCGTGCCTTTGAATCCCTCGCCACACTCAGGATTCAACTTTAGAATCACTCGCTACGCTCGTGATTCAATTATAGAATCCTTCGCTTACTCGGGATTCAAAATCAACACTCGCAGCAAAAACCCACTTTGCTCTCTTGTTGCACAAATAACTATTTCACCTCAGCACCTCAAACAAGCAGGTTTTGCTGTTTACAGACAGTGAGCAAAATTCGATTTTGCTGCGAGCGTGAGACAAAGTAACTTTTTAATATTTTTTTTTAATACCGAGAACTGTGCAGGTCTACTCACAAAATTCGAAAGATTTCAACTTCGTTTTGTTCTGTCACTTTAACTTCTATATGAAAAAAGCGAGAGATAGAAACAAGTCAATTCGAAATTTGATTTGATTTGAATTCCATATTAGTTATTAGAGGCCTAAAAAAGAAACAAACAATAAAACGTTCGGATACCGATATTGTAAATCGATAACCGTAATATTGTAAATCACGTGATGAAATGAAAAATTGTTATATTTCGAATAATCGAATAACATTTTTTATATTTAAATCAAGATGAAGAATGTTGAAGAAAAAAATACGAAGTTTATCATGTAGGTATCTACTTATTTATTTATAGTTTTAACATTTTTTAATATTGAGACAGAATACCGCGAGTGTAGTTTCAGAACGAATTTAAAAAAAAAAAAGCGGGATTCAAATTTTTATTGTTTTATTCTCTGTTACGCTAGCTACAAAGTACAATAAAATTTGGATAATAAAGTAGTAATAATAAATAAATATGAGTGAGTCCAGTGACGAAGTCTGCTATTTAACACCCGAAGAATTGAAGAATAATGTAAAAAATGCAGAATTAAGTTTCCTGCCTGAAAAATCTGGCGAAAAATATCTAGAAGCATACCATGTCTTCAAAGAATGGAGACTTACAAAAGGCACATGCAGTTTTTCGGAGACGGTGTTGCTATCATATTTTATAGATTTATCACAGACGAGGCGATCATCTACAATGTGGAGTATTTACTCAATGTGGAAAGCTACTTTAAAAACAAAACATAACGTGCATATTGAAACATACGCAAAACTCGTATCTTTTCTAAAAAGAATGTCAGTTGGGCACAAGGCTAATTTTATTGAATTGGTACCTCTACCTACAAAGATAATTATTTTGATTCACAATACATAGTTATTTCAATCTATTCCTGTTTATTATTTTATCTCCTAAAGTGTTCTCGCTGCTGAAGTGAAAAGTAATGTGTGTTACACGAGAGCAAAGTTTTTTTGCATCTCGTGCCTTTGAATCCCTCGCCACACTCAGGATTCAACTTTAGAATCACTCGCTACGCTCGTGATTCAACTATAGAATCCTTCGCTTACTCGGGATTCAAAATCAACACTCGCAGCAAAAACCCACTTTGCTCTCTTGTTGCACAAATAACTATTTATATTATACGCAAACACCATTTGAAAAATCGTTTTTCTATTGGGAAAGAAACAGTAATTATTTGTGATTATTGTGATAATGTCGTATGGTCTGTTTGAAGTTGTCATTCGTTGACTGAACAACTGAACGTCACTCAATTGTTTTGCCTTCCCGGAACCTCTCCACTAACACTTGAACTTTATAGTACGGTATTAAAGCTCAAATTGATTTTACGTTTTAGTTAGAAAACGTTTGTATGGGAAAAAGAAAAGGGCTGTTTTTAGGGCTTTTCCGGCCATTATTCGAATTTTTCTCGCCGTAAAAACCATCCTTGAACTTCAACGAACATTTAAAAAAACAAAAACAGCCAAATCGGTCAAGCCGTTTTCATGCCAAGTCGTGACAACGGAAAACGGGTTTCATTTTTATATATAAGAAGAAGAAGAAGAAGATATAAGATGACTTCATAGACAGATTTAATATGAACCTATTTGTGTTTTGTTTTCATTCGTAATTTTTAAAGAGAAGTGACTCTTGAGTCTTAATGACTTTGATGATCAGTTAGTAAAATATCAGGCTATCAACAAGTTAGTGAAACTGAATGGACTGCACTGTATGCGTAATTCCTCATTATTTTCATCACCATCAGAATAATTGATGAAATCTTCACACACTTCTCATCCTGTCAAATAATATTCAAACCTAGTCACTCCCACATTATGATAGTATTTCATTAAACACGACAAGCTAGACATACCACACCGCACGCGACGTGCACGTGACATGTCTGAGTTATGTCGTATCTTCAGTAACTGCGGTATTAGCTTGTTGTCAGCCACAACACGTGTATTATGGTCTTAATTCTGGGCGACAAACAGGATCACTGTGAATTCAGGAAATTGGGGGGTAGGTCTAGACACAACAATGTCTATAATTTTCTATATATAGCATTAAACGTAGCATAATCAGCTTAAATGCTCCTACTATTGGGACACAGGTTTCCTCGCTATGTGAGTAATTGGGCTATAATCCACCACGAGGACCCAGTGTGGGTTAGGCTAGGTTAGATGTCACAAGTCTTCGATTGTCGTTGAGGCCAGTTTCCTCACGATTTCCTTCACCGTTTTGAGAGCTGTGATGTTAAAATAAATTACACGAAGTAATGCGCCTGCCTAGGTTGAAACCCACGATTAACCGCTTGTAAGTAGGAGCCACCGCTATCGCGCCACCCCTGTTCTCTCGTTAATTACCATACGTTACTTAATTAAGTCATAGTGCGAGTCAGCGGTGAAATGTTAGGTTTCTTAGAAGTGTTGTCAACGGCGTGGCGCTGCTAGGCGCGGTCGCTAAGGCATATCCATAGTCAAACTATGTAGAAAGATCTATGATCTTGATCATAGGTCCTTTACCTCTAAATTTTTCGGATTCATGTGCGTATTGTACAATTATCCCTTGCGCCAGTAAAGCAAAAATTCGCAGTGCAACCAGCATGCCAGAGAGATATTTCTCGACGCCATATAAAGACACATACACATAGACGGTTTTAAAGGTTCTCTGCCTTTTCACCGAAAATTGTTTGCCAGATTCTTAATTGCCAACTAACGTTTCACAGAATTTTATTTCGCCGAATAATCATTTGCCAACTTATCTGATTTTCATAATGACTTTTCATTAGTTTTAGTTTGCGTAATATTCGTTGTTATATTAGTTGTTTATTGTTTCCCAAATCAAATTACTGGAACCTAGCCCCTCTAGACCCAGTCGACGGAGCCCCGCTATGCCCGCTCCTACTTATGGGTGGTTTGAAAAAACATCCCCTTCCAACCTAAATTGTCCGAGTCGGGGTGCCCCAAGTTCCGAGCTCGCTTCGCTCACTCTTGCATCCAAGTTTTCCGAGAAGCGGGTAAAATGTGTGTAAAAGTTAGTTTATTTTTTATCATTATAATTATCAATGTATGAAAAGGGAACTGTTACACTGACAAAACGTCATTCGTCTAATAGTTGTGTGGCCTAGTGAAATGTTTGACAAATGATAAATGTCCCGTTTGGTGTCATTATAATATTCAGCTTAACAATAATTCTACCATATGAAACGTTGTCATACAAAAATTTTCTAATCGTTAGTTTTCAAAGTGAAACATCGACGAAACGTTAGTTAGCAAGTGATATTCTGCCAAACAATTTTCGGCGAAAAGGCAGGATACCGGTTTTAAACCTCTAATACCTACCATTAGGCATTGTGGTTAGTACCACACGATAAAGGAAGACTAGCTTGTAGATTTGTAAAGGCCACTTCTGTTAAGTCGCACAGCAGCGACTGAAGCCAGACGCCTAGTGTTCAACGAGATTTAACTCTCTTCAAACATCGTAACTGTGCTAAGAGGCCACTAGGCTACAGGCACACTGTCGGCTTCTGTGGCCTTTTATTGCCTCGTCAGCTGCAACCGTAGACATATCTGGATTCAACTAAGAATGCTCTGGGCAACTGCATATAAAGGACCACTTAGGTTAAGAAGAGACGATGGGGAGTTGTTGAAAAGAGGACCTACATACATTTCGGTTAGTAACGTCATGTTAATATATTTGATTTCACACTTTCAACATAATTATGTATTTTTAAGTTCGTTTTTACTGAAAGAGACATTCAAAATAGAATATATTTTTATATGTATCAGTCTTCAAAGCAAATCTTTGATCCTCTGATTTTTTATGTATATTGGTAGGTATACAGGTTTTACCCATAAACGGACTTAAAATATCACGATTTCTGGTATTTTGTTTACGTTCTTTTTGAGTAAATTAAATAAAAAACAAAAATTAAAAACAAATACTTTACTATTTCTCTTACTTACAACACACACGACTTTCTTACGCATCATTCATTACAAATAAAGTATGTGAAAATTTATTTATACATTGAGTATTACAAATAGTTCTTTGTAACTTCTTAAAAGGCACATAAAATATATACAAACATTTATAAAATGGCCATGATCACACATTTAAAACTTAGCAGTATAATCTGTACAAATAAATAAAAAAGATGTTTTTTTTTACAATTTTAAAACTGAAAATGATGTTGAGCTACAAACTTACAAATAATGAAAAGTTACACACAGATATAGTTATACCTAGAAAACGCAAGTATTACGATCCGTATGAAAATGGCGTCATGGGCACTATTTAGTACTATACAAACAAGTTTGTAGTTTACTATACAAACAAGGTACAATACAAAATATACTACGTTTTTGTTCTATAAATGTCTATAATTAAGTTTTTCAGTTGTAACGGTGTAAGATTGCTGTATTAAACAAATTAGCTTGCTCCGACAGTAACCTCATTAAGTGTAAAATACTTATGTTAGCTCCCGTATTGGTACGCGAAATAGGTGCACTTGTGTTTTCTAGGTATCTGTGAGTAGATAGGTTGTTATTGGTTCAGTTAATTGAAAACTTATGAAAGTAACATGAAACTGGTAACTTATATAACTTTGTTATGACACCTAGCAAAACTATTTTGTAGTGGAACATAAAGTCCTCTGAAATTCTCATTTTCTAAGATGTAAAAGTTCTTTTTTACAAAATTAACCAGTTGATTTCGGGCGGTATCTTGATTGTTTGTCATGAATATTTTACTTTAAGTTAACTATTTGTTAGATTTTATTAGTAATGTCCTCTTGCGTCCTGCCATAAGGTTAGATCAATAAACGGTAGTTGATCACACGGGACCACCTTGTTCCTGTAAAAAATAAATTAATGATTAATTCATCGAGAAAAGATTGTCAAAAAATACCGAAGAGATTTAATCAATGGACTAAATTTGTGCTCGTTACTACTAACACTAAGTGGCCAAATGAATTTTAGACTTTTATTTAACTGGTTCTTAAGAAATCATTCAAGTTCTGGCTAGACTCATAGAGAATAATGTGCAAAATTCCCTAAAACCTCTCAACGAAGCCGTATGGCATTTGTTTTCCTCATCGTTGAAATTTTTCTTTGTGTTGGACTACCAGTTCAGACCAGTGTCAAGTTTTTCAAAACTTTTTTTAATACATATGTTTAATGTTAAGTATAACTTTACTTTATAAATTTCCACGAGCCGTAACAGAATGCATCGTTCACGGCATCGTGTAGAACCCGTTTACACCTTCTCCATCGATTACACCTTTTAAATCTAGATACCTAAATATCTAATTCTTCTGCCGAAGTGCTTAGAATTTATACTTTAATTTGTCACACATCACACACTTATTCATTCTTTGCTAAGCCAATTGAATAAACTCTTAATTTAACTGAGAAGCTCCACTGGCAATGTGTGATGACAATTGTGCCATAAAACCACCATCAAACCAACAGCCTGCGAACACTGAATACATTATAACAATAACTCTTCATCCTACGTATAATTCGATGGGACTCCGTATCTCGGAGCCACGCTATATTGGCCGTAAAAGCCGGCACTGTATGTAATGACGTCACTTACCCGTGGGATATCTGTTGGAAGGCTCTAGGCTGCATGAAGCGAATGCCGTCACCGTTATCGCAGAGAAGACGGGCCATAGATGAGCCTTTTCGTATAGTATCGAGCTGACCTGTTTAATAAAGCCCTTTGTTAGTTATCTATAAAATACACACAATACGTTGATCGGAATATCTCCGGAACTGTGATGAGGATCAATAAGAAACAGCTATCGGCTAAGAAATAATTTTTCAAATGGGTCGAAAAGTTACATGAGAACAAAAAAGAACAAAAGAACGTGGTAATATTTCACAAAATTGTAGGTATATATTATACAAGACTATTTTGTTGCTTCTGCGTGTACAAAATGTGCATAGAAGATTTATCTTGAAGATTTCCTAGATACGCCACTAAGCTTTAGAACGTGGAATAGACTTAATCTTTTTGTTTTCTTTTTGTACAGGAATAAATATTTTTCCACCTTGCGTCACAAATATATTTGTATAAAAATGATTATGCTTCCATAATGTTATTCTTATCATCCAATTACTGTAGTTTCTTATTAGGTTTAGCTGACAATAATTTGTGAGATGTCCCATTTGTTTACTGCAGCACTAAACATACATATTAACAAGATTTGTTGAGGAAAATAATCAAAGAAGGCTCTGGGTATACACGGAAATACTGTTTTGATAACCTTGAGCCACGTGCTCTGAATCTAGTGAATTATTGCCAGTATCCCAGTTTTATTGCGTACTTCCCCGAAAAATATGAAAAGGCAATTTAACCATTCACAAAAATTACATTGTTTGTGAAAGATATGTAGAAATAAATGCTGGACATGGGTTAACCGCATTAAAAATTTTATGTTGAAAGAATTTATCAATTTAGAAATGAAAGAGCAAGCTTTTTCAGGTATTTCAATTGTTTTATGGACTGGTCTATTTATTTTCATTTTGTGTGTAGATTTTCTATAAATACAAATGAAAATTCTGTTTGTCATGTATCTGTCCTAATGGACCAAATCCATCAACTATCAGATGGCCTATGTGGTCTAAATCGTCGTACGGAATATACGGGTACTAAATCTCAGGCATCTTTTCTGGAGAAAATATGGCCAGAGTATAGATTACTCCTTTTATATAGTATTTTTATAGTACATCTTTATTTACCAGACAGATTGGCTTTGTGATGTTTAAGTAAATCAATAAATTATAATCAAAATATGTACCACAACTACATATATAATAAATTACTGTATGATAACTTTAGCAATATTTCTATTTACAGGCTGCTTACTTCTTGGCTTATTTCAGTACAATTATTTGTTAAAATACTTTTCGTATATCCGAATACTATTAAATTAGCAATATTTATATGTAGATATATTGTATTTGTAATCACGTTCTCAAATACGTTTCTAACGATGTCTATAACGGCTTTACAGTCGTTATTTTACAGGGGCGTAAAATCGATTTGACTAGGTTTCATTACTATAAAAATTCTTCTCTATTTTTATCCCATCAGAGCTCGGTCACCTACCTACGTAGGTACTTATTTTAATTATAAGAAAATAATCATTCTAAGGAGATATTGAACTTGCTATCAGAAAAAATATACGCTTCGGCTTGAAAACCTCTTCCATTTTTCACCGGTTAATAATGCGCTTAACAGGTCTGGCAGATATGGCATGGTTCAATGGTCATTGAACCATGCCATATTTAATTGCTTACATCTTTTCCAAGTCGTTTCCCAACTAGTAGGGGTGGGATTCCAGAATTTCTATATTTATCTACAGGTCAAATAAAATGGGAGTGCTTATAATAATATGTCCTAATAGTTACAACCACTCGGCCCGATCTTTAGGTTAAGCCGTGCTTGTCTAGGCTGGTTCGTGGATAATGACCAACCATTAAATACCAAGTTTCCTCTGTTCCTCGCAAAGCACGTTAACCAGTCTTAATAGGAATATCATATTACCCAGTACTAACTGGATTGTGGAGGGTCAGATAGGCAGTCGCTCCATATAAAATACTGTTATTCAGCTGCATCCCGCTAGACTGGAAGCCAACCCCAACATAGTTGAGAAAAATCTGTGCAGATGATGAAGTATAGGTAAAAATATAAACTTACTAGGCGTAAAAGCAGTGTCACGATCAGCTCCATTCTCATAGAAGTATCTATCACCAACTCTGGTCCTGTAGAACTGTTCCGTCAAGATGCACAGGTACGTGGGCCCGGCCTGCGCCCCCCGCACGTTACGTTCTAGAGAGCCTGCTACAACCAGCTCGACGTCTCGAGGATTCTCGTACAGGTTTTGAAGGACTTTCACATTCTGGTGAAAAAAGAAAATAATTAGAAAAAGAAACATTCTATGGTTTGGTATGGTGGTATTTTTGTATTTTCCCGAACAATTGGAGTTCTAAGTTATCAAAACTGGATATTTACCTACCATGTTTACTTTTTTTGTTATGAGTCTCCCTGCGGTACTCAGAGATATTTAATGATTACTTAAGCCGTCACTTAGTAAAGGTTTGACATACTTTTGTATGACAAAACTGTCAAAAACTTTACTAAGCGATGGCCTAAGTAATCATTAAAGCCCTCTGAGTGCGGCAGTACTATAGTTAGATTTTAGTGACCATGTAATTTTTTTTTTTCAAGTTTTCAAGGTTACAAACATATAACCTTATACAGGATGTAAACGAACCCTTCACGAAGCTGTCAACCAAGTATTATGTAGTACATCAAACTAAATAACCCCCCACAAAAATTATTGCTGGGAAATCTTTTTATTTTATTCCAAAATTACTATTAACGATAAAACTCAATGTAGCACTCTTCAAACCTTGTGCTAATGAATGCTTTGAATAGTAAACGGGTCATGGAGGTAATTTAAGTAAAGTAATTTCCTGAAAAAGTAGTATTTAAAAAACAGCTGTGAAAAATTTGGAACTTTGACCCCCAATATCTCCGTAACCAGGTATGGTCTAGAACAAAAGGGTAAAAAAGTTAAAAGTTAGTTTTTAAAAGTGGGGTAAAATCCTCAATTATTGGTACATGCCAGTTTTTTCACGATATTTCCCTTCACCGTTGCAAGAGCAGTAAGATTTAAATGCATTCGTATAAGTGCGTGTCCAGACACGCACTTATACGAATGCATATAAATCAGGTTAATTACCGCATTTACAGTCCTACAACACGTTAGGGAGTTAGGCCATCACTGCTTGCCTTGTTAGCAGGGCACCAGAAAATTTCAACACAGCAAAAATGTATCATCATTATGGAACAGACAAAATACGACGGACCTTTCAATTAATGAGGTCAATGTTCCCGGATATTAAACATTTTCCTACCCGTGCAATTTTTTGGGTGAAAACATTTTAGAGCTTTAATATTCTCGTTATACAAAACAGTTTTTGTACAACGTCTTTGGAAATTATTCAGATCCTTTTAATTCCATAATCTTCGTGAAAAAATAATTGAAGGTAGCCAAGAAGAGGTATAAAAGAATTTGAATGTCTAGTCGAACTCGTACGCTTTTACCATATTCTTTGAGTAAAAGTCAAGCTCATCTCGCCATCACCTTCTGCAGGGCTATTACGTATCTTTTAAAATGTCAGTGGCTATCGTAGTGTCCATCGATTAACTGTCAAAATATTATGGTTTGGTACAAAATGGAGCCCGCTGGGCTGTTTTAGAACAAATACCATTAGATCAAAATATTGCTAAGGTTGATAGGTACTATCCAACTGTCTTAGACAAATGGACTTCAGAACTAACATTTCAACCAAAATATCTGTGCAGGTGAGAAACACGGAACTAAAATAAGTGTATCAAGTTTCTAACCTATCAAAATCTCCCACCTGGGAACCAGTGGCCATTGACCTGAAAATCCAGGACAGGACCCAGGTTAGCGCCGCAGCAAGGAAAATCTGCTCAGATGGACATTTATTAATGATGAATTGTGTGATTATGGTGCTAAGGCACACGTAATATAGTGTCCTGCGTGACCTGTCGTTTGTTCATTACAAGAACTGATGGACGCTACAGTACTGAAGGCGGCAATCTCGTGGCTCGGTTCTGAGCGAACACAAATTGATTGCCATCAACACGCCAAGACAAAGAATAGATAGCATGTGGCTAGGTACCTATGTGTCCCACAACAAAAGGCCCCAATACTTAACAATGCATAGTCAACTTAATAGTTCCATTCTAACACAAACTTCATCTATGTAAGTTATTCCATCCGCAAGTATTTGTACGCCTACACAGTATTAGGTACAATAGATTGTTGTTACAAAGCTTATCATTAGTTACTAACTAACAAGATAGCTGCCAAGTCGATTTACATTATAGAAACAGCCATCAAAAAAATGTTTGATTAAAACTGTTTTTTTTATTAATTTATTATTATTAAAAAATCATATTATAATCTAAGGCCATTCATCCTCTCTAAGTCTGTTTTTCTTGGAAAGGTCCAAGAAAAACAGACTTAAAGAGAATGAACGGCCTTACTTTATTAATCCTTTCTTTATGCTAAGGACTGTAAGTTTGTAGTAGGTTGTTTGTTATATCATCCCGTTATTGGGCAGAAATGCCCAATAACGGGATGATATAACCAATGATATTCTTGAAAACTTGTTGATATAAAATGATGCAATACGTTACTACGTATTGCATCATTTTATATCAACAAGTACGAGTACCTCTGCAAACCATCATTTTCATCTGTCTAGCCTTCAACTATATAGGGGTCGTCTTCCAGTCTAACCGGATGCATCTAAACCAGTATTTTACATGAAGCGAATGCTTATCGTGCTTTCCGAGGCACGGAGGAAACTCGGAAAGTACATCAGCAAACCATTTTATAATAAAACTTGTCTTCTATTTACAAGTTTCTGTACTAACAACAATTCGAGTAAAGTGAGACAATCAAGTTATACAGCGTATTATTATAATAAGTGCTTGCAGATTTTCTTGGAAATTTTCTTCCTCAATTTCGAAATGTTTCAAGGTAACTTAGAGGACCAGTTTTACAATGCAAATGATATTAAAATAAAAACGCTATCGCAAGACTGCAGCTTGGGGTGCTTCTTTGCAAGAATTGTTTATTTTTTTAAACAAACACTATTTCTTTGTTTGTCTAGAGGTTCCAAGGACAACTGCTGAACATGAGGACCTGGTTTCTTTTTTTCAGAAGCAGCCACGGAGTAGGTATAGATTTGTGCCCTGTTGATGGCTGAAGGCTCTTAGACTTAAACATATCTGGTGCTGTGCTATTAGGTATACACTTTTACCTAATCCTTCGGCGATTAGGCAGAGGGGTTGTGTGCACAGAACAGATAAAAGAGGTATATATATATACCTCTTTTATCTGTTCTGTGGTTGTGTGCATAGTTGACATGATTTTTAATAAATCTAATATTAAAGACATTCGCCAAAAATAGTTATAATAAACCTGAACAGGCTTATCATGTTCCATATACGAGGACAAGTTCGATAACATAAATAAACGTGTACTTCTCTTTACTCACCCATCATATCTAAAATACATAAATTTATAAAATATGCAGGATAATTTCAAGGATCTGAAGTTCGTGCCATATTTTTTATTTATGGAGCGATATGAATATGATTAGAAGTATGGTGTTGTATTTTGAATAGATAAGTATCTTAAACTTTTAAAAACCTTCTGGCTTCACATATTAATGAACATTAATCATCATCGTTTTGGCATTAATGTTGATGTATAGAGAGGGAAAGGAAGACCATAGATAAGATGAATGGATTGTGTTAGGAATTATCATATCATTCCTAACACAATCCATCATCATTAAGCAGACTAGAGCGACTTCAATTAAGGTATCATTGCAATTCGTTTAAACATGAGAATGTCAAAATTATAATAGACAATATTTAAAGCGTTTATGTTCACCTTTTCATAAATAAATTAACCCGAACCCAACACCTCTAATGATTTTAACAGCCTCTACAATTAAAGTGAAACCAAATAGCCTTAGTAACCATTTTCTGTTTAAACGCTAACAAACCCATCAACTTCGGACCTTAATTACGAACAGCTACAGTAAACTAGATTTATAATAGAAGATAACATTTGACAAGTCCACGACGTTAATCTATTAATAACACCGGCTGAACAATTATTATAGGTCAGATATGATGCCAGAAATAGCCCGACTATTTTTGTTTTTAGGTCTCAAATTGACTTATAAAAATTCGTAGAATTCTGGAGCTTGGAGAATATTTGCATAATGTTCAAAGTTAGATATAGGAGCTCTTTCCTAGAGAATAACAGCCGTTCGAATCAATCTTCAGGATCAGCCACGCTTGCCTAGGTTGGTATGTGAATGGGCGAACACCCATTACATTCAGAGTTTCCTTCGTGCCTCGTAAAGATCTTTGACAGTCGTAACAGGTAGTCATGTACCCTGAAAGTCTGAGAATCAGTGTTACCTAGGAAATCCATTACCCAGTAGGTACTAACTTACTTGTGGAGGTTAGACAGGCAGTTGCTGACTGTTAAAATACTGGTATTCAGCTGCATCCGCTTAGACTAGAAGCCGACCCCAACATTGATGGAAAAAGGCTTGGCAGATAATTATGTTCAAAATTTGATTTAACTATTGTCTCAGTTACATAACGGTACTTCTCTGTTACCTTCGGAAACAGTAAGTAATAAGAGTCAAGCCCAACCGAGGAATCTCGCATCGATTGCTTCAACTATTGTGGATGGAAGTATTCAAACGTCAACTAATTGTTGGGTGGCTTTGACACGCACAGTCGTTTTCCATATCCAGCGCGGATTCCCCGCAGTGTGGCCAGAGCTTTATAAATCTCATGTACTCCTATTTATATACAGCTCAGGTTCCACAGATCTATTACTAGTCTTCAGATAAAGTAATAAAAATAGATAAAATAGCCATAAAAAGAGTCGTAGTCTTGGAATAATATTATTGAGTCACTGTCCGTCATTGGTGAATAACGAGAATTCTCATTTAATTTTGTGAAATTCAGTCGCTGTCGACCAGCGGTGGGCAACGAGAATATTTAAACAAAGTCATATCACTGTCAGGCACTGTCAGCAGTGGTGGCCCAGTGGTGGCGGCCCTGACTTACGAACAGTAAGTCGTGGGTTCGAAACCAGTCAGGCGCATTATTTTGGGTAATTTATTTCATCACCACTGCTCTCAAAACGGTAAAAAGAAAACATCGTGAGGAAACCGACATGTCTTAGAACCAAAAAATTCGATGTCATGTGACATGATCTCAACGTGATCGTCATCATGACCAACCCGCACTGGGTCCGCGTGGTGGATTATAGCCCATCCCTCTCCTAGAGAGGAGGCCGCGGTGGAGTCCCTGCAGTGGGAACATTTTAGGCTGATGATAATATCACTGCTGGATAATTTGGGGGGGACCCCGCGAATCATCCAAAACGTAACTAACACACACGAATAAGACAGGCATCCCTTTAAGATATTTTTAGATAAACTACTTATCCATCCAAAAACAGCTAAAGGAAGAAAGATATTATCTCCTTTGTTCTCATTTCAACCGTAACCACACGTCAAATATAAATAAACGCGACTGCTTTCTAAGCCAAAACAGTTATTTCTTTCACGAAAGATATATCACCTGACAGATGAAAATTGACTCGAGAATAAATGAATACGTAAATGTATACCTATTTATTTTATATTTTTGATTTTGATATCACACAACATCGCGCACGTATTTAGCCGAAGGTTAGATAGAAGTGTAGGTAACGACGCTACACCCAAATTTTGGTCCAGTTTTGTCAAGTTCTATTTAGTTGCCATCAACCGGGCACAAGTCCAAACTCCGGGCTACTACCGACAAGTTTAGTATGGAAAACCTAGCACATTTATTTTGTTTGTTTGATTTCGTTTTTTTGCCACCGACTTCAGAAGCAGGTTTTTCTTCTGAAGTTTATTTTTCACTTTTTGGTGTTTTTGAAGTCGGTTGTTTTTTTTTGCTAAAAAGTTTTTTCATTTTAAGTTGTAATATCCTATACAAATATTTACAAAAAATGTTCATAAAATGAAAAGTACTAGGCTATGTTAAATTTTTGTGGGACGAAATGGCAACTATTCCGCATCAAACGGAAAAAGAATTACGTAAATCGGATCATAAAGCTCAGCGTAATCGGTGTACATACATAAAACAAAAAAAAAAAATACCGATCGAATTGAGAACCTCCACCTTTTGGGAAGTCGACCTGGGCATCGAATCCTGGACCACATCCTCAACAGTAGCGCTTGTGACAACAAGGTAGTTTTGATATCACGTGTACTTATTAGGCTGTATAAAACATTATTCCTAGAGAAATATTATAGCAAGCTGTCTAACTTGCCAACTTATTATTGTGATTCAGAATTTATTGTTGTTTCTCAGTTCTTTTTACAAGCCTAGATATAATCCAGGGCTCGAAGAATACAGTTTGATAAAAGTTTGGGTACCTCCTGGCATCACGTAGTAGGTACATGTCACATTTCATATGTAGCGAACAATTTCGCGGTCGTAATAAATTGGATTAATTATATTGTAACCGTACTCCGCGTGTTTTACTTGGAAGTCGCAAATTATATTTGCTACATACTGGTTAGCCTTTAGAGCATTCATATTACCGTTTCAACCGACAATAATAGATGTCAACAGTTAGTGACTCGGAAGTCTTTTCTGAAAATGATGCTATATTTAGACTACACTTCGACCAAAATAACCCACTCTTAATTTAGACATACGAATACAGAAACAATGATAGGCATATAAACAGGGTTCGAATCTTATGTAAAAATAATTATGCATTTTACGTTTTGTAGCTTCAACATTAGGTCCTCAAAATAATACAATTCAAGCGACCATAGACCATATCATTTATTATAACTTTTCATTTTAAATATACTGAGTTAAAAAAATAGAAGCTATAGAATATCTTTTCTGATGCCAAATGTTAATTATGTATTTTTTTTTAGAAGTTTACTGCTTGAATGCATTTTACAAATTTAGATCCTAAAAAATAACTACGATGCTGAGTTATATTTAGAGTGGCTCAGATAGAAGATAATTAGTGGGTAAGATGGCAATATTTAGACGCTCGTTAATTGTGGCTGACTTAGTAATTTAGAAGGCAATGTAGATTTTTAGAGGCGAATAATGCTATTAAAAAGAAGCTGGTTTACTTAGTAATTTAGAAGGCAATGTAGATTTTTAGAGGCGAATAATGCTATTAAAAAGAAGCTGGTTTAATTAGCACCCTTTTAATAATAGCGGTAGTAAAACAAACATACCTCTTCAGAGATGAAGTCCAGCATATCATGGAAACTCTTAGGTACGGAAAGGCCGCATGCAGCTCGGGTGGCTGTATAAGACCCCAAGCCGTGATCTCGACCTCTTTGGATGTCCGTCGCTCGCAGGTCACCACCGAAAGTATTGTTGCGCCTATAGAAATAAAGTTTAGTTTTAATCATCATCATCATCAGCCTATATTGTTCCCACTACAGGGAAAGGCCTCCTCTCTATTAGAGGGATGGGCTATAATCCACCACGCGGGCCCCGTGCGGATTGGTAGGTGTCTCATATCTTCGAACTTTTGGTTCTGAAATAAGTTTCCGCCGGTTTCCTCATGATGTTTTCCTTTACCGTTTTGAGAGCAGTGCTGCAGTGGTGATGAAATAAATTACACAAAGTCCTCCTGTCTGGGTTCGAACTCACAACCAACTGTTTGTAAGTCGGGGCCGCAACCACTGGGCCACCACTGCTCTCTTTAATAATAAGTATAGTTTTAATAATGTATGCTGTAATATTGGTAAAGTGCCGTCAAATCAAGCGTTTGATAGCGGTCTGGCTGTGGACACCAGACTTTGACGGATGTTTCAGTACGTTATGTATCTGTCAAATTCTATACCAGCTTCACAGTCGAGGTCATTCGCGACGCCCCTTTCAGGCGCCCCGACCCTTGATCGAGGCAGCCCATGATGCTGAATCTATAGTTTTTAATCGGCCCCTGAATAATTATATCGCTCAGTTCCAGTTTACTGCGCTCCCCCAGGGACGCCCTAAGCCGAGGCTCGCATGCCCCACAGGAGGTGCCCTTAGCGTGTATTGGTTTAGTTAGCAGACTAGTCTTACTAACTAACTTTAAAGAGTTTTTATCAAAACATTTGTTTTTGATTTGAACAAAGTCATGAACGTGGTCCTTCTCTCACTAAAATCAGTATTATACAAGAATGAATAAGGAGCCGGGAAATCATTTTCATTGTCCTCTTTATAGCGCTATGCAAACGTTATTTTAACGAACGAACCCAAACATGATTATATGTTTCAGAATATATTTTACTTTCAACTTAACTAATACATGAAAAGTTAAAAAACTAGCTTTATATTCTATTCAGCGTACATTACAAGTTATAATTACTTCTAAGAGAACAGGGTAATCTTAACGACCTTTAGAATTCAAGCAATGTACGCGCAAGACAAACAATAGTCTATATTATAATTTGAAATGTTCAGTATCTTGTTTTGATATTAAACTTGTACAGCAAACAATTAATTAGGGTAACTAGATTTTGGATACATAATAGAAGATATAATAGCGACGGATTGTTACTTTCTACAAGACGAATATAACAAAGACTAGGTACTATACCTACCTTCTATGAAAGAGATAGAGCTATAAGTTCTGTATAGCACCATCTCTGTCCGTCACTGAAGTATGATTTCAATAATACTGCTATAAAAGTTGGTAGGCCCTCAGGTCTTGAATCTTGCTTTCATTGTTCTCGTTAAAATATTGCTTTGTTAATTAAACATAACATAATAACAAGCCTGTATTCCCCAAAGGGTTAGCTAGTGGTGTACTCATTAGTAACACCCACATTTCGTTAGTAATGTTTAAGCCTCATGTAATGGGGCGAGCGTATTCTCATTAACCGCTGCCGCGCTGTGGCGGCTACAGAGAAATTCCTGCCCGACCTGGGAATCAAACCCCATACACAGCAGTCACGCTTGCGACCACTAGACCAACGTGAAAGTCGACAGAAGAAGATGCAGGGGTGTCAGATTGTTTTGTTACCAAATCCAGAATCCGGAAAATGAGTACCTACCTATTCCCGTCGGGGCTGCGGGTTGTTCGAAAGAGTTACCTCGGCGCAAGGGCTAAGAAAGAACAGGGTTTTTAGTCAGTAGAAGTCTGACACTCCCTTCCGCTCTGCCCAAGAGCGGGAGGGGTTATTTGATGATATTGCACCCGCCAAAAAAAAAGTACCTATTACCTATTTCGATTAATACAAAAATGTACACATTATTAATAGCCCGTAAGAAATGAATATCTTACTTGTAAAAAACCTCTAATGAAAACAAGCATCAAAAGTCTTATGGGTACAACATTTCAATTGACCATTCATGATTAATCACAACATCGAGCCACGATGACAACAATAAGCCATCCTCTAACAAATTCCCCGCGAGTAATTTCGTACAATTTCCTTCTCCCCATAGAAAGTAACAGTCGAATCAAATCAGCATAAAATTACGTCGACTACCTCCAGGAATTGTGAGAACAAAGCCATGACAAGGGACTACGAAGTCAGATAAACATGCGTTGGTAATTCCATCACAACATGTGAACCCAAATGAAAATTATATAGGCAATGAACCTGCCTTTGAACTGACTGATACAGTGATTGTCAAACCAAGCATTATTAGAATAACCTAATCATTATTCAGAATAGTTCTTGACTGCTCATCCGTGATACGAACGCCAAACTTCGAGTTTATAGACATGTCAAGTCGAAGAAGTAATATTAGGCTCAAATTGGTTTTAATATTAATGAGGCAATAAATCTGGCTGGCATACAGTGTAACTTCAGCACAATTTTGGCGACTGTTTTCGTCGTAAATCATCGGTATTTCGGCCATCGTTAACCCTTATTTTTTGATTGCAGAAGCTTCTTTTGAATATTTATTCCAAAAGACTTGCTTATTGGTCTAGTCTAATGTTCGCAATCGCGACTGCTGAGCATGAGGTCCTGGGTTCGATTCCTCGGTCGGACAAATTTTTACTGTGTTCATCTATCAGGAATTTCTCAGTAGCAGCCACAGAGTCTCGATTTGTTCCCAATTGATGGCAATACGCTCTACCCTTTTACATGAAACTTAAACATATAATGTGGGTATACTAAAGTCCACATCTGTCTGTTATATTATTCCAAAAGATAGTTACCGTAATTTGGTCTCTTCTGCATCCGACTTTCAAAATTGAATGTCGGAGTTTCCCGCTGCATTCAAGAACGCAAAGTTTTTATTAGTTTTCGAACTAGGGATGACTTACTTGAACAGGAATTGGGTCATTTCCGAGTCCCAGAATTGGTCGCTGAAGTCTTGTTCTTGCGTCGCGAGTCCTCTTGTCAAGTGATCAAAGGCGTTGTCAAGTTCCAGGAGCAAGGGTCGGTTGAACCAGTCACTCATACGCACAGTTCCAACCACACGACGATTCTCCGACATAAGCCTGTGAAAAATACAAAGAAGAATAGTTTTTATTTGTAAGTAGTTTTGGTTTTTATTCATAAAGTCGAATTGACTTCCAAAATAGACCACCATGGTCACTCATTAGAATTAGCCATAAATGATCGCCTATAGGTAAAAATGTTGATTTTGGTTAAGTTTACCCTGCAATTGCAATTTCCTATCTCATTAATATTAATAGCCAATATAAAGTCCCACGTTATTGCACAAGACTCAAGAGTCAATTTAATAAAAGTACTTAGATGATAATCATCATCATTTTTGTAGACAAGAAGTTACACTAGCGTCAATTGTAAAACAAAACCTCAACGTTTCAGTTTAGTATAGTCAGCTGACGACAGAAATTACAGTTTTTTTTGTGATCTTTATCGTGTGGTTAGTACCTAATGAGATATCAGAGTTTTTATGCCGCGCATGGGTCTCGGACTTGGCTTAACATGTCGTCGAGAAATGTCTCTTTGGTATGCTAGTTTCTTCTCGATTTATTTCCTTCACCGAAGCAAGTGATAATTATACAATACGCACATTAATACAAAAAAATCAGAGGACTTGGGTTCAATCAAACTAGACACATATGACTCGATCACACTATGACCTATGTATTTTTTATGATCACAAAGAATATCCGTATTCCGTTTTATTGTATGTATTAGATGTATTGTATGTTATTGTTTTTATACCGTGTCTCTTTGTAATAGTCTATAAATAATCTGGCGTGTTTTTGTCAATGTTGTGTTTGCCCGTAATTGGCATATATATTAGAATTTTACCATAAGACTTAATATATCTAAATAAATATCTTTCGTACGCGGTCAGTTGACATGCAGCCGGAGTGTAGGCTCCATAAGTTAGACCAAAAATACACTTTAACAGCAGATAAAGACTACGTCAAGAAAATCCTTATATTTAAAACTACGAAAGTAAGTAGACCGTAACTCTATATAGCGATCTGTCTGTCTGATGCCTTTTGACATCTTAACGGGTGAATGGATTGTAATGAACTTTGTTAAACAGATAAACCATAAACAAAATTTGGACATAGCATACTTGTATCCTAGTTATATGTATGTTCTCGTAGGAGATATATGGACCTCCCACGAGTAAACACCCGCGCGTATAAACTAGTAGAATATATTTTTATTTGTAATACGTACTTCAAATAACCCCTGATCAAGGTGTGGAAGTGTCTGAAGGCGGCTGTGGCATGTTCGTCAAGCACTGAAGGGTCCACTCCGGGATTGTAGTCGTTCACGTAGCCGTGAGCCCCCGGGTAGATCAGTTTGTTCTTCACCATATTCTCGAAGCCTGGTGGAGAAACAAATGAGTTTAAACAAAAAGCATAAATATCTAAGTAAGTACTAAATGGCGTATTTTTATTAATAGCCTTGTATGTCCCACTGCTGGGCAAAGGTCTCCTCCTAATTCTTTTATGTGCTCTTCTTCTGCGCTGCCTCGAACCAGCCTTCGTCATGCACGTCTAGATCATCTCGCCACCTCTTTCTAGGCCAGCCTCGGCAACACCGCGACGTCCATCCTCAGGCCTCAACCGTATTGAGACCTTTGCCAGAACGTCGTTATGCATGCGGCTTATGTTACCTGGCCAATCTCATTTGAGCCTTTTGCGAGTGAGTGCACCGTAGTATTTCGTTTAAATCCCGACAAATTAAATCCCTTTGCACTGAGCGTAAAGCAAGATTACGCCCTCGGGAAATGTGACTTGCGTCAACAGCAACGCGAGTGCGTCACTTGTTTCCTTCACTAATTGAGTACCGACACACCACAAGTCACGTTACGGGGACTCGTAGCGTAGCAATTATGCTCCTATTCATTTATATTTTCAATTGTAGTCTTTACAGTATCGACGCAATTTATGTGTAGCTCGTAGCCATGAGGCGTTGTACCTAAGCGGAAGTTTATTTAAAGCCACTAAATGACTTTTTTCATAAAATATTAATAATTCAATCTAATTAAAAACGTCAGCAAAATTGGAAATTCGCAGGCAACTTTGGCACTCTCACCTTAACAGGAAAATTCAAGCAAAATATTACCAAAGTGGTGAAGCCAAAAAACTTAACAAATATTATGAAATTCTTCTTCACACTTATCACGAAAATCCGGCCAAGGTTACGACGGCAGTTACCCTTTTATTTATCTTTTTGGGCATGAAAGGCCCTATATCATTTCTGTACATCGTACGGTTTCCGGTGAATAATTTCACCAATAGAAAATTCCTTCTTTTGTAGTCGTTAAAGCGACATAATGGATTGATTAATGATTGATAAAATTTTCGCCTAGCTTAACAATAGGTACTTGTACGATGATTTGACTGACAGAAAAAGTCCTTGTTTTGAGTTTGTATAGTAATCAACAATTTCAACACATAAGTCTTACAGGAACCATACATAACTTCACACCTGTGATCCTCAAATGGTTAGGCAGAGGTGTACCCATGTTTAAGCCCCATGTAATAGGGAGCCCCCTATTACAAAGGGCTAAATTCAGACTCCGTGACTGCTACAGATAAATTTCTGATGAAAAAACCAAATATCACTTTCCTCAGCCTGGGAATTGAACCCTGGATCTCATATCAGAAGTCGCACTCACAACCACAAGATTAAAGAAGCAGCCCTACACAGAAACAGACTGCAGTTATACAAACCTTTTCTCTCAGGTTACTTTGTAATCACAACAGGAACTAATTTCATTAAGTTAAATAGTTTTTTTCAGCTAAATCCAGTAGAAAGTGGTCAAGGGCGAACGTTTTTATGAGTTAGTTTTTGTTACCTTTGACTTTTCAAACTCTCCAAACTCAGACCATTTATTTCAATTATACCAATTCAGATGTCAAAAGGATGAACCTTCAGCCCCAATCACGCAGTTTAATAACTTGTGAAAGTTCTGTACCTATTTATTTTAAAGCGTAGATATCTGTGGAGACGAATGAGTTAGAAACTCCATGGACACTTTTTTAAATCAAAATATCTTGGTTACATCATTCATGATGAGAATATACAAGTATGTGTGTTGTTGAGAACGATGATGTAGAAAGATGTAAACATTAAGAGCGTCCGTCGTAACAACTTTCTCAGCCTAACAAAAGAACGACAAACATTAATAAGTTCTAATAGATCCTTACCTAAAAGAATTGGAAGGTATTCATAATAGTTGATGTGTTGTATCGCGGCGATATGGATGCGTCTCGCTTCTTGGTAGAGAGTCTCGTCGTTCCAATGAGGGTTGAGATGAGCCAGATTGTCGGCGATGCGGTTGTGTTCACGCATCAAGATAACTTGGAGAACCGTCAGCTGAGGGTTTTGGTTCACACGGATGTCACCTGTTGAAAAGAAAATTGTTTAAAATTTAACCAAAGTATAATACATAATAGTAGCATTGCTAGTTTGCTTAATAAGCAAACTGCCACTCGGGTCGATCTTTAGGTAAAGCTGTGCTTGCCTAGGTCGGTCTGTGGATGGGTGACCGCCCGACATACCGAGATTCCTCCGTGCCTCGGAAAGCACGTTAAGCTGTTGGTCCCGGCTGCCATATATAAAGCTTTGGCAGTCGTTACAGGTAGTCAGTGACCAGAAATTCTGACATCCAGTCTCACCAAAGAGTATCGTATTACCTAGTATTAACTGGGTTGTGGAGGTCAGATAGGCAGTCGCTCCATGTAAAATACTGGTACTCAGCAGCATCCGGTTAGACTGGAAGCCGACCCCAACATAGTTTGGAAAAGGCTAGGCAGATGATGAGTAGCATTGCTAGTCTAGTAACGTGACCATCGTCGGATACGTCATGTGCGTATTGTATTATTACCATTTGCTTCGATGAAGGAAAACATCGTGAGAAATCCAGTATGACTGAAACCTGGTTGCGATCAAGGAATAAAAATTCTTAGTTCGCAACTGGTTACGAAACCCAGTTGCGATCACGGCCGGAGGAAAAAAGTATCTCGACGGCATGTAAAGACAAGCCCATGAACGGCATTAACACTTTGACACTAGGTTAGGCTACACGATAAAAAAAAAACTAAGTTTATCCTTTTTTTATTTTTTTTGGCGGGTGAAAAATCATCGAATACACCTCCCACTCTTGGGCAGAGCGAAAGGGAGTGTCAGACTTCTACTGACTAAAAACCACCCATGTTCCTTCTTAGCCCTATAAGTCGAAGCCGGTATCTCTTGCGAACAACCCGCAGGCCCGACGGGAACTAAGTTTATCCTTACGTGAAGACTTTCCTATCCTAATAGGTACTTGGAACTATTATGGGAAATATAGCCATAAATCGTCATAAAATTGATAATATCGCCATAAAAGGATGTTTAAATTCAGTGTCATGTATCTTGATAGAATTTTGAGAGCGTCATTACTATCTTCACTATAAATCGCATTACGTGTAAATAAGTACCTACTACTTACGATCTCATAACATTACCCTGACTGTATTTTCTAGGCTTTTGCTGCAAGTATATGTCCTTGGTAAATAAAAAAGTACCTTTTTTTGGAGAGTGGGAAATCATCAGAATGATGAATAAATGTTAGTATCCAACAGCATTCAAAATAATGATTACACGTACAACTCCTGAAGGCGATGTGTTAAAATAAAGATGGGCTACGTTCTATGGCTACGTTAGTCAAGACAATTTTTTTTTTTGTTTTTTGGGGTGTGGGAAATCTTCAAATCACTCCTCCCGCTCTGAGCAGAGCGGTAGGGAGTGTCAGACTTCTACTAACTAAAAACCACCCATGCTGTATTGTGTTTAGTCTCTTGAAAGACTTGAACATCGTAATGTAAACCTACCTTAGATTATTAATTTAGTTAAGTTTCTCTTCATGTGAACTGTAATTTGTTCTTTGAGAAAATAAATGTCTTTAAACCGATATTCCTTCTAAGCCCTTTGTATCGAGGCCGCGGTATCTCTTTCAAACAACCCGCAGCTCCGACGTACAAATAAGTACCTCACTTGATCTTTATATTGCGACACGTGTGAAACTATTTGAAACTAAAACAAACTGCTCTCACAAACACCGTAATAGCCAACTTACCTGAAATTTATTTTATAGGTACAAGTACGATAACCACCTACTCGTTATAAAAATTTGTTACTATATTTTATAGGAACCCAACTTTAGTTGGAAGAACATCCACAGCGCAACTCGAGTAATAGTCGCCCTCAAGAGGATTATACATGCCATCAGTATTCAAAGGGCTTATGGTTGTGTAAGTATTTAGAATGATCTATTTCCTTGGCTGCTAAACTCTGTCAATAAAGTTAAGTGGATTTTGCCAACCCTCCCAGCTTAGATAGCCAGTTTTTATGTCATACCTAATATTGGCATAGCCTCCCGAAATATACTATAAGGCTAGATTATTCGCAGCGTCAACAAAAAATCATTTAAGCATGTTTGAGGATGTTATCGCTATATTTTGCAATCTCCATGTGTGGTTTTGTAATGGAAGAAAAATTGCCGAAAATTATTGTCGCACATAAATTAATCGATAAAGACAAAAACAGAAAAATATTTGGCTTGTTCCAGATAAATAAAACTATTGCAAGAGAGATCTTATAATTGACATGTCGGTTTTTTTCGGTAACGAGTTCACGTATGCGGCATAGTAAATATAGGATGAGTCTCGTCTAGACGAACCTAGAACTACAAAAAGGTGACTGGCTAAGTCTAATGAAGTAAGTGGATGTGTATGTGTTAAGGCACAGTTTGAGACATGTCTATGTTCCACAGTGGATTGCAATGTGCTAAGTTGATCAGTTGAAGCGACCTAATGAAAATGTAATAGTACATTTTGATACAAGTGCGGAAAGTTTGTTATTGCATTCGAGGCGGATTGAACACCCGAGCCGTACGGTGAGGGTGTTCATGGGGTCGAGAAATGCAATAACAAATTCCCACGTGTATATCAAACGACGTTTTTCAATACACTTTCGAAGAAATTAACTCATAACGATACTTAAATATTTTTGTCATCAATTTTTAGGAGACTATGATTTCATTTGCTTTTTTCCCGCGGTTTGATTTCGCCAAATAGGGTAGTATATGCATGTATTTATTTTATATTTTTAATTCACTGTTTACACCGTTTTAACACGGTAAAAAATATAAATACTGAATAAAAATGATGGTAATAAGGTAAAAAAAAATATTAAAATAGAGAATAATTCTAGGCTGTTTAAACGCCGCCATTTTCGCGCGCTCTGTTGATGACGTCAAATACCAGTGCCACTGACAGTCCAGTCTATTGTTTACTAACAGGTGTTCTCGTTCTTAACTTATTTCACCATGGAAAAAGCTCAAAAGCAAACTTATAAGTATTGCGTTGTACCTGAATGCAAAAACACTACCAAAAGTACACCTATAAAGTGTTTTTACGACTCCCGGTAGGTGCAAAAATACGTAAGAAATGGTGTAAGGTTATGCGAAGAGAAGAATTTAAATCAGCAACAACTTGTTTATATTGTTGTGAAGATCACTTTAATGTAAGTATGACGTATTTCGATACCTTAATTATGATTTTAGTTAATCAGAAATAAGTTTTGAATTGAAAATCAATCACACAAGCAGTAGTTATGCAGTTTACAAAGTTTTGTAATTTCGTCTATTGTTTGTTAAGTAAACAAAAAAAAATAACTATTCAACTCTGTTCCTAAATTATACCACAGCAGAAACGAGAGATCCCTTCAGAGACACATTCATCCCTTGACTTTGTTTACTTCAGCGGACGTAAAATTTTTGATTGAATATAAGTCGACTGCATGAATGCATCTAGTCTCGGCAGATTATCCGATTGTGCTTTTACAAAACCACTTTCAGTCATTGTCTTAAATGATTTCTAAACTCGTTAGGATGTTAAAATTACACTAAAACACAAAATTAATTCACAACACTCACGATAATACTTTGTTTTATAATCAAAGACCTACAATGCCATACAAATGTAAGCAGTACGAAGTTGTTTAAATAGTGTGTGACGTCACGTTTCGTTTCACCAATGGTGAAGCGTTTTAAAAATTTGAATTTCGCTCGCTTATTTTGCACTTTTATTTTTGATTTTTAATAATTCTAATAATGGTTTAGATTATGTGTCCTGCCAATGAACATTCGGAATAAAAATATTTAAACCAAATTTAAATTACATGCATATTCCCTATTGAAGAAGAAGAAAAGGTATGAAGCCGCTAAACAGCCTTTTTTTTATGGTGGGTGGAAAATCATCAAATATATCCCGCTCTTGGGCAGAGCGAAAGCGAGTGTCAGACTTCTACTGACTAAAAACTACCCATGTTCCTTCTTAGCCCTTCATGTCGAGGCCGCGGTATCTCTTGCGAACAACCCGCAGCCCCGAGCCGCTAAACAGCCTCATAGGAAAATTATAAAATTCAAATATGTTTTAATTAAGAACACGTTTACTTGGTCATAAAAGTAAATAATTGATTAAAATAATCATGTTTATTCACAGTGTTCTTTTTACAAACGCAATTTAATATTTAAAAAAATATTTATGCTGTGAAGACGCAAATCAAAATGACGAAATTAAAAAAAAAAACACTGCCGTCTCTATAGTCAGTGATGATTTTTTTTTAATTTCCTGTTTTAATCGATTTGGACATAATAATAATATAAGGTATAGTTATCTGTGGTAATTTTCTTTTCCGCCCTTGGTTGCGGAAAAATAAGATTACCGCACGCGTGCGAAATATGTTGCATTTAGTGCAATAAGGGCTAGTTTACGAGGTGTACTGAACAATAAATAAATAACTTACCAGTCAAGTAGCAAGGTTCATTCAGTGATTGCGCGGACTCGCAGGTGATGGTGACGTTCGGGTCCTGAGGAGGCCACTCTCGGCCTCCCCTCACGTTGGTCAGCAGACGACCTCCTTGGAAAGCTCGGATGGGGTTCGCCTGACCTTGGCTGCTGCCATAGACCAGTGACAGATCCATGTAGGCTGTGACTGTTGTAATCTGAGAACAAAAAATAAAAATAGGAGAAAATAAGTCTCGAATATTTTCGCTGAAAATGGAACAGCGAGGTCAGTGGTTCTATTCTATAAAATTGACTTGGATCTTCACCTTAGTGAAAATATACGTTCTACAAGCAAGATTAGCTACTTTTTCTTTAAGGATCATACCAGATTCAGAAAAGTTTCAAGCGAGTTTTTAAGTTGCACAAGATTTTAGTACGTCTAAGCCTAGTTTTTTTTTTGTACAGCAGATTAGTCTTTGCTGACGAATGAACCCAAATTCGTTTATTTCTTCTCGTTTCTCAAATACCGAAGTAAAACTCGTATAAATAGCAGCATTTCCAAACTTCGAAATTCAATTCCAGGTCTAAAAATGTTCAACCTAACTTACTTACCTATTTGTAAAAGTTTTCAATCGCAGAGTGGACGACTATTCGCAATAATAATTGACGAAGTGGGTTTTTTGATTCGCTCTTCTTACATTGAAATCTTATACTATTATTGGAGTCTTAAAATGAGATAGCTGGTGTCTCTGGGGATCTCTACAAATAAAAACTGCTTCCAAAGACATTTGAGTTGTATGTCGTAAGTTCACATGTTAGTGGTTTGTAACTGAAACCATAGATATAAGTAAACAATTTTGGCTAAGCTAAGTTAGAAAACTAATAGAACTATGCATGTTTTTTACCATTTGGCCTACAGCCACGCCAGAACAAGTGAGGGCCGGGTGCCTGCATATTTCAAGGCCCAGTCACATTAAATATCATTTTCACTGCTCATCTAGGTTTAACATTAGGTACTTTTTCACGGAAACTGTAGCCTCGGGGGTGTAGTGAATCAGTTTACTGTTTATTTTACTCGGGAATATATCAAGTCACGCAGTCAGCAAATTCTGAACAAGCCAAAGTTTTATGAAATTATTCTGTCTTTCAAAATACATCATACGAGTAAGTATTAATCAGCAAAAAAGGGTTTCTAAACTACAATAAATTGTCTCCAAAGTACGTGCCGTAAAATCGTAATTGATAAAGACGTTATTCATTAACCGACTTCCCAAAAGGAGGAGGTTCTCAATTCGATTGGTATGTTTTTTTTTTGTATGTACACCGATTACGCTGAGATTTATGATCCGATTCACGCGATTCTTTTTTCGTTTGATGCGGAATAGTTGCCATTTGCAATAAATATTTATTACGTTATTCATTTAGGTACTTACTTTAAACAGAAAAAACTGCAGTTTTTAAAAAATTTAATTATTAAAATGAAAAGTTGATTTTTAACAAAGAGGTTCACCAGTGGTTGGTCTTACACGAAAAATTCGAGTACTTTACGGAACAAATGGGTATTTTCTTTTTATTCAGCCATAGTTGTGTCTGAATTTGACTCTAAAATAGTTTGGTACAAGCCTAGCTCACGAAGAGAAGTCTGTACGTTTTGAACATGATAAGAATTTATTCTAACCGGTATCATTCAAGAATACAAAGTGTATTTTATTTTTGGTCTGTATAATAATAAGTAAATATTGGCTTTTAGGCCTTTACCTACAAAAAGGCCGGTCCATTTAATCCCAAGGGGCTTGTGAGTGGTTAGAAACAGCCACTTTTGTTCGTCAACAAAATGTTATTACACAAAGAAGAAATAAACCAATCCCGGATAGATTTTTAAGCTTAGTAAATCCTTTCATGCTATAACGCTTGAAATTGAAGTGGGAAATAGTTCTCTGATCAAGAAATCTTAGCAATAGGTACCTACAGTGTGTCACGGTTCATATTTTTGTAGGTAGCAATGTTCTTTCACATCACGGCATGTTATCATCGTTTCCACGTTAACGTGTCTATAAAAAAAATATGACCCACCATGCCACCTGGCTCTAAGTGGTATTATTTTACAAGCCTAAGGCTGAGGAGTAAGTTAGAAAGAAAGAAAAAATATTTATTTGTCGCAGAAACATGACGAGCATAAAATAAGACAATAAAAAAGTAATAGGTACACATACAACACATAACAAATATAAAAAAAAAACTTTTAAAACTTCGTTCTAGAACTTCTTCCTAGCTAAAACAATCAGAAGTGACAGCCATTTTGTGAAACTGCCATAGTAATATGTAATTTTGGACTCTCCAAGAAAGCTGATTCACACGCTTATTTGAATAAATTACTGTTGATTATAAATTATTGTTTCGTTGACTAATGACCCGGTGACGGCCGCGGGGATCCGCTGAATGGGAGACGTAACCGATCAATGTGGCGACTCTTGGGGCATATGTCCAGCAGTGGACGTCTTTCGGCTGATATGATGACGATGATTGCTATTATTTAACATTTGCTTACCGGTTCAGCAGGAGCATTAGGAGCGGTGCAGCCCCTATCCCTGGTAGTACCCGTCCTCACAAAGTTCATGCACTGCGTTCCTTGCGGGCCGTGGACGGGGTCGTTGGGTGGGATCAGCAGGGGTGCACACACTGGGTTCGAAGTCACGTCAGGAGTCAATCGGCCATTGTCGTCGCAGCAGGTTACCAGTTCCTTATCTGATAGAAAGAGGATTTATTGATTAAGATGATAATAAGGTTGGGAAACAGCTATAGCCTGAATCGGTCGGAACGATTTTCAAGCTTTTTCTACAACCGTGCACTTCCTTTAAGGCACGTTATACGTATAGTGTTCTTTTACAAAGTATGAGGTGTTGCGTTACAACACTAGTGAAATAAAATAAATACTGATTACTAACTACATATTATATATAAGAAAAATGAGAAAACATTTTAACAATAAAAGCTTCGAAATATTTTTGTTTATAATCTGAGCAAACTGAAATGCAAATCCTTGCGGAAATGACACGCGATTATTCCCTTCAGTTTTTTTATTACACCTCCATTCATGCAACCTACTTTGACCGATATTCGCTTCAGCTTGGCCCATACTTAAACCCACTTTTTGCCTGATTAATCCCATGTCAAACTATTTTTATGATTTAATTTTTTTTAAGCCAAGTTGTTTTTTTTTTTAAATATAGACTTTGCTTTTCCAAACGTAAATAAAGAACAATTTATCATGGTAGCGAAAAATCCTCTGAACAAACTACACTACACAACAAGGAAACAGTTCTAAATATTTTCGTGGAACCATTTTCCTTTCCGGATATTGCTGATCCACCATTTTCTGTACAACAGATAAGGTTTTATTAAGTCGCATCCATCGTTGTCAACAACGACAATTTGAGCAGTCAATCGTAAAAAGACGCGCTTACAACTGATATAGAAAATTGTCTCTTAAAATCGAAGAAATGTTCAAATATTTTCATCGATATTCCAGCAGCTTTCTTTTTTTTTTGAATGTCGAGAGCAGTCTTAACAATAGTAGATATTTATTTCATGTTGTTAGTAATTTCTTCGCTCTTGATTACAATTTTGTTTTTGTTGGAAATATTTATTTATTAAATGTGCTGTAAAATAATTGTATGAGAATCAATAAAAACTTTTATCATTATTTATGTTGTCTTGGCTTCCATACGGATGACCACTGAAAAACAGCGCCGTGCTGTGGGCTCCGCATAGTTCAGTGCGCAATCATGACGTGCAAGCTGTTAACTTTTTTTTGACCCCTCCTTTTTATTAAAAATATATTTTATACGTTTTATGTTTATTATATCTTTTGTTATTTTATATTATATGCACGTATTGCACGTCATGCCCTTGCAACGTATAGATTTTTCTTTATTTCTTCCATTCTTACTTATTTGTATGTTTACAAATGTTACGCACGGCGGATGAATAATTTTCTCATATATTTAAGTTTACCAAAATCGAATGATTGCAAATCTACATATTTATCAATCATGCGATACTTATTGATTATGCACTTAGATACAATTAATTAACACATAATGATTGTTAGAGACTAATGAAACACAATAACGATCATTTTAGTAGCACATACACAGATACACACACATAAAACTTACTCTCTTCTTCAGTAGAAAATGCTGTAGAAAAATAAATAATTATAATTAAAAAAAAAAGAAAACAAGCAAGATAAAGAGATTTTCACCTAAAAGATTAAGGTTAGGAAGTTTAGTTTTGCAAATAATGGATTTTGAAAAATCTTCGTTCAAACCTAATGGTAAATCAATCTCAAAACAAATTACAATATGATTGGTTGACCAAAATAACATCTTCCAACAATATCAATTCACATGAGATAAAATAACATATTTTTATTACTGAATAGAAAGATTGAGATGACTTATAAAAAAATACAAAAGAAAGATTGTAGAATCCATTATCGTTTCTGTTCAACGCAGACATGACAAAAATATCCACAAAACTTCCCACGACTTTTCTTTATATTTATTTGATACAGTTTATTATCCGTTCAGTAACACTTTACTAATGCCAGAAAAGTTCAGGGCAAGAAACAATGTTTCTGCGAAATCCTATAATCCAAGCGTAAATCTACACAATCTCACTACCCATTGTGTACAGTCGACAAAACAGCTTAGTATGCGGCGGCAGCTACTTACTATATATTATGTAGCTGCCGCCGCATACTAAGCTGTTTGGATGTGTGCTCGGTAGTCTAGTTTTTTACAGTTAGCAGTTACGCTTCATAATAATAAAGGTTAAAAGTTCATTTTATCAAAATAAGAAATATTTTATACGTGCTATAAAATTGACGTATAACGAATGTCTTACCTATATAGGAAAATCAAAACTTGAACTGTGTAATTCTGGTGGAATACACGTTATCTATTCCGTCGTGTTAAACAACAATACATTTTTTTTTTAAACATTAATATAAATAAACATTATAAGCCTGTAATAGCCCCACTGCTTGAGCACAGGCCTCCTCTTTCTCGTTTCCATTGCTAAATGTACATACTAATAATTATTAATAGATTTACTGCCGCACTTAGAGAGCTTTAATGATTACTTAGGCCATCACTAAGTAAAGGTTTTGACAGTTTTGTCATACAAAAGTATGTCAAATCTTTACTAAGTGACAGCTTAAGTAATCATTAAATATCTCTGAGTACCGTAGTTTGTTCTTAATATTAATTAGAATTAAGCAATTAATTCCTGAAAAATATTACCCGAATAGTGTCAAGAAATTATTTTTTCCTGCACACCAGCACTACAAATTATTTCGTCAAGTTTACAACTAGGTAACAATACAAAACTTCTTCTTCCGCCAAAAACTTCTACATATAAGAAACGAGTATAAAAACTTACGGGACTGTACAACGCCGGCTGTGAGTGACATGTCGTGGGTTACAATTTGTCCCCACTGTTGTGTATTGAGGGTCCAAACAGGGTCGATCAATTGTTTGTCGGGGAACAACCGGAGACTGATGTCTCGCGGATTCGGGAGAGGACGACCGGACTTTGACAGTGTCATGGCGCTTACACCTGGAAAAAAAACCCTTGACATCACAACATGAACATCAACAACAACATCAACTTGAACATCTTATGGAAAGTAAACTATAACTAGAAACGCAGTAGAGGAGTTACTTAAACATGTGTGTTGTACAGTGAACAAGTAGAGTAGAGTAAGGTATACAAAATTGAATATTTTCAGTTAAAATTACCTAATATTAGGATATTTTGTTTTTGTCGAACCCGTTTTAACTATTTGAAAGTCCTTGTAAAAAAATCGAAAAGTCTTTTTAAAAAAATTTAGACGCGTTATCGTCATCTGCCTAGCTTCTTTTCAACTATCTTGGCGTAAGTTTCCAGTCTAACTGGATACAGATGAATACAAGTATTTTACATGAAGCGACTGCCTGTCTGACCTCCCATTTAGTACCTACAAGGCAATCCGATACAAAAATATTACTACATTTTACAAGTAAACAAACTTAACGAAAATACAAAATTGCTTATATTGTCAAACACTCGAAACAAAATCCAAAATCAAACTAAAAAAATTATTCCTCCAAACATTATCTATCTCGCTCCACTCTCGTACCTTATGGGAATATTTCACCCCCATAAATCCTTACATCCCTTCATCCTGCTCACATCCTGCACCATTAGGGCTAAATTAACATAACCCCATAAATATATGCGCGATACATTAATTGCTCAGCTTCACGATCATTCATCAGAACGTCGCCAAGTAAAGGGAAATGGCGGCGATTTCTTTCGACTGAAACTATAATGATAAATAGAAGGAAGTTATCTTATTGGAAGTGGGACCAGCGGAAATGATTGATAGTAGAGAAGGGACTTACAATACTGAGATGAATACGGAATAAAAACTTGGATGAAAATATTTATATGTAGTGGTTTAGTATCTGGGGACATATATTTCCAACTCAGCTTTCGCCCGCGGATAAGCACATTGTGTGAATTGCGGAAAATGTATTCTATGTCCTAACCTTGATCATGGCTTATTTGTGGGCCATATTTGCTCAGTAGCAGCTTCGGAGCCTGGATTTGTGCCCAGTTGATATAGACTCACTCCGTATTATATGCCACTTAAATATAACCAGCAAAATGTGGGTGTACTATTAGGTATACTTACCTATGCTTAAAGATTTGGGGATTACAGGCGTAACTAAATCCGTTAAAGGTGTAAAAAGAAAATAGATACACAGAACCCTAACCTGTGAGAAAACTGTCGCATATCCTAAGAAAAAACAAAATTTAAAATATTAGTTGACATTTAATACTCAACAATTAAACTGCACGCAAAAGGTTCACCATAACATGAAGTTAATATATTATAGACTTTCAAATTACATATGTGTAATACGCACGGAAAAGCGTGTAGCGCACTAGAGGGAGAACCATCTACGCGAGTAGTACGCGGAGCTGCGGGCTACGAACCGTCCCTAATACGAAGCATCTCTGCTACGCGCGTATTACCTACGCTTGTGGAAGTTTGAATGCGAGTCCTTATTACTACCGAAACCTATGACGGGAATATATTTAAATGTGTTCAAGGTAAAATATGTAAAAGAACGTTATGTCAGAGGAGACAAATAAAACATTACATCACGCTTGTAATCCCCGGCTAGGCAGAGGTGTACCTAATATAGTACACGCATATTTCACCAGTTATGTTTAAGTCCCATGTAATAGGGGGCGTGCCAATCGCCATCAATCAAGCACAAATTCGGACTCCTCGGCTGCTACTGAGAAATTCCTGATCGAAAAATCCAATAAAACTTTTCCCGACCTGGGTATCAAACCCAGGATCTCATGCTCAGCAGTCGCTCTTGCGACTACTAGACCAAGGAGGTAGTGGAGAAAATAAATAAAGTGTGTGTTAAAAGTTGACTTTTGTTTCTGCAGGTTAATAATTGTTACTTTAGTAAACAATCAACAATTAAATTAACTCAATTTCAGTTATTATTTTCTCCTTAGTATATTATATAGTTTTACTCATATACAGAATTATTTACATTGGTTTACCTAATACGACTGATAATATGTTAACAATAAGTCGATATGAAATAAATATACGATTCTAAGTACTAATACTCTTACCCTCGGGGCTTAAACATTGGCAACAGGTCAGGACAAAGCAATAAAGCGATTTACAAGAGAATGTTTATCTCGAATGCAAATAAAATTTTCTATATTAAATTGATTCAGACAATAAAAGGGCCGAAGAACTTGGGAGGACACTTAGAAATCCAATAAAATATGCAGCCTCTAGTTTGCCAAAGGTCTTCAACAATTCGAATTTGAATTCCCTTAAAAATTGGTTCAGCGTTCAATTTGCAGATTAAGTAGGTAAACATCAATGATGCAGCAACGCTAGTGAAGAGTGAAATGGCATGCAAATGTCTGAAACGTCGGCATTTTAGACATTTGCATGAGCCGAGCAGTGACCCGAAGCGAGTTTTCATCCATTCGTGAACCATTTGTTAGGTTGACCGGACGTTGAGCTACCCAAAAGGAAACATTTTTTTAAATCAACCTTGAACCTAATGCTTTAGCGATTAAGATTTTAAATTTATTAAAGAAATTTGAGAGATTGTAGTAGATTGATGTGCTGGCAAACAAACAAACCTATTTTCTTGTCACAATATTTGGTTTGTCTGGCTACCAGCTGGTATATTAGAAATTGAAACACACTGTTGCAAGTGACTTACAACTACAAATAACTGTACTCGTTCACGTGACTTATCATAACATCTCATAACAATATCATTTTAATGTAACCCAAACTATGTATTTTGGTTAAATTGTTTACCTAAGTTTTATTAATACATTTTTTTTAATTACCCTTAAATGACTTATTTTGTTAACTTGGGTCTTGCCTGTTAAACAATTGTATGTGTTTATGGATAAATAAATAGATGATGTAGTTGTAAGTAATGTACTAAAAAAACTCACAAACAAAAATACATACATACATACATGAACGCTAAAAACATAACACTCTTTTTTTGGGGCAGTCGTGTAATAAAACAATTGTTCTTACCATCAGCATAATTATAAGGTGCCAGTCGTCCATAAGGCGTCTGGGGAATGCCCCACGAGGGCCTCTGCAGGTTGTTGCAGGAGCCATCGATAGCCCTGTACCGAGACTTGGCACAGAACGGCGGTGATAGACCACATGTCTGCGTCGCTGGGTCTCTCGTAGACCCTAATGGTGGTGGTGGATTGCTGAAACTATACCAAGAGGAAGGATTAGAAAGTAGTTTTGAAGGTTTCGATGTAGCATGCGATGTTAATAAGTATAAAAATAGTCATGTCCATGCATAGTTGTTAATGTTGTACGATAATAAACAAATAATATAAGAATATACAATAAAAAAACATTAAAATTATTTTAATCAGATAAGCTATCTACATTACGTCTCTCTCTGCCTCGTCTATTATGACTGACTTTGTACATTCGACCAGAAAATTTAAAAAATCCGCCTGTGTGCGTCGGCGTCGTTGAAGTTCTAACACGACGTAAAACAAAAACAGCATAAATAAATAATTCATGTAATGGTAGAATACCATTTTATAATTTGTGCTCACTTCAAATTAGATAGACACGTTGCTTGTTCCTATAATTGGCTGAAACAACGCGTCTTCCGATTCTCTAACAAACGGCATAAAAAATCCAAATGTCAAAACCGCTTAAAATGACTGATTTAGTGTTAGAACTTCTACAACGATAAACCATTTAATAGCTCGGTATCTACAGGTCTCCAAGTTCATCATGCATTCTCTTTTCTATTTCACCTCTACGTTTGCTGGAAAAAGCACATGTACAGCGCTCACTTGTCTTTTGTCTCCAGCGGGAATGTCACACACATACACAGATATAGAAATACCCAGATAACGCAGCATCACGATCCGTATGAAAACCAATCGTACAATTTTTTGACTACCTAAGTAAGCACAATTTAGTAACTATACTAATTATTAGACTACGTTTTTATTCTTTAAATTGTCTAGAATTAAGTTCTTGATTTGACGGTGTAATGTTGAACAAATTGGCTTGATGCGGATTGCCGATGGGGCCGAAAAGTTTTGAAGTGTTGCGTTGAAAAGCCTCCTACTAGGTGAACCGATGGCCTGTTAAGGTTGCGAGGAAATGCTGGATGCGAGACGCACGGTAGGTTAATATAGCGACATTTAGGCAAAGCCTATGTCCTGTAGTGGGTCTCTTTTGACTGAAATGAGGATGAATTAGCTTTCTGCGATAGTAACCTCGTTAAGTATAATATACTTAAGCCGGGCACGTGAAATAGATGCTCTAGGGTTATCTAGGTATATCCACATCTGTCAGAGCAAATTCACACGAAGTTTGTTCATTTACAACTCTAAAATCGTTCAAGAGGAAATCTCTTAGGAATTTGGCGCTTCTATATACGTGTTATAACATCACGTGTTGGTGGTACCAATTGATATAGCGCGTCAGTAATATGTGCTTACTATCTAGGTACGTGGAATTGTCAGGAATAAAGGGCGCGTTCATATTACAAACTAATAAAATGGTTGAGAAATACTTGAAGCGTGTTGTTCTGGCGTACTTGCAACCTCATTATAAGGTTAAGAACTTTGAAGACTGGGCTTCAAAGGCAAGAAAAATAATTATAATTATTTTTATACTAGTTGTTGCCTGCGATCTTAGTCCGTGTGAATTTATTATAAAAATATTGCTTCCCATTTGAATCGGATTTTGTAAACAATTCGTGGGATATTTTTACGAAACCCTATTTTTTAGCCTAGTTACTTCTTAAAATAGCAACTAACTGCCAGTAAAATTACCATCAAAATCGCTCCAGGCGCTTTGTAGATTAGCCGGAACAAACAGACAGATAGTTAAAAATTAGAAACAAAATTACAAATACCGTAAATAAATATCTACTTTCATGAGCATTTAGTAAAAGTTGTTATTTTGAAATCACATGCAGACACTTCAATATTATTTATTTCTATAGATCATAACGATACACACAAGTGGGAACAACAATACAATATTTATTTACCGTTGTTGGTTTTGGGCATTTCGGGATAATTATTTTCTTAATAAGAACGGGGACGGGTTGTTGGGCTCTTTGTGAAATATATACGACGAATATTGCATTTCCGTTCTTTCGGAATTTATTCATCGACAGATGGTTCATTAGTCGCTGATATAATTACAAGCAATATATCTATCTTAAGGTAGTTATTTTTTAATAATGGAAGAAGTAATTATTTTTGACGATTGAATAAATGAATGATAAATAAAATAAAATAGTTTATTGGCACTTTCAAGCAATAAATATGGTTTTACAATATTAAAATAAGCCATAAGGTAAGTAAAGTTCCCGTCGGGGCTGCGTGTTGTTCGCAAGAGATACCGCGGCCCCGACATGAAGGGCTAAGAAGGAACATGGGTGGTTTTTAGTCAGTAGAAGTCTGACACTCCCTTTCGCTCTGCCCAGAGCGGGAGGGGTTATTTGATGATTTCCCACCCAAAAAAAAAATAAAGGTAAGTAAAGTTGTATCATACAGTTGCAGCCAATGCCCAAGCTAAACTTAATATCTTGTAATTATAGGTATCAGCGCCCACCCTCGTTATAATTATAATGTACGAATGAAATCACTACTAAATTATTTAGGGTGACAGTGGTCACAAGCGCGAGTGCTATGAGTTTTTGGACCGATTCAAATGTCGAACAACGTGGCGTTGGTGGATCGGCGTGTCGTCGGACTGGAGTGCAGGAACCGAATGCCGCTGCACCTGCGCACACGTCTCTAATATATCTAATATCTATGGCAAGTCTACTGTCTAGATGCCATGTGCAATGTCTTAGTTACATCTCTCAGAGATTACAAGCAAAATGTTATGTTATGACAAAGCTACTCAATATTATTTACGATATTAAAAACCGTCACGTCCTAAAAACATCAATGAAAGAGTTTGTCGCCCTGGGTCTATTATTCAGGCTTTTAATATAGGTACGAACGTGACGGTACAAGAGCCTAAACATATACGACACTGAAAAATGTCTTAACTCTTTCACATTTCCGAGCCACCTTATTATGAAGACACAAATGTATCATGAAGTATTAATATTTCACTTTACTTTATTTGAGATATATTGCGTGGGTAGCTTTTGCCTGTGGATTCGAACGATGAGGTCAAAAATTATTTCAGCGAAACTTACCACCAGGATTAGAATCTTAATATGTCCTGACTCAGGTCTATCCCCATAGAAAGACGTGAAAAGACAGAAAAAAGTGACTGACAGACATTCACTCAGATCAAACCTGCCCCTTTGCTGCCCAATGAGCCTCGGCTTAGGACGACCTAAGCCGAGGCTGTCTTTAGCTCGCTGTCACTTACATTTTCTATAAGTTTCTACACTCCAACTAGAGGCCTAGAGATAGCTGGTTGGAGGCCTTACGCTCAAGGCACCCACAGGATAGTCCAATTAAGGACTATCCTGGACTATAAGGTTGACGAAAAACGAAAACTGAAGAACAGACAAACAGACACTTTTACTTTTGAAATGGTAAATCTCTCTGACACATTGGTATTGATAAAAAGCTCCTCACACCTTCTGTAAAAGTATTCATACGTCGGTATTAAATATTTATGATATGAAAATAGTGTGGAGGTAAAAAGAGCTGTTAAAACAAGGTTATGTATTAACACAACTTTTTCTCATATGCCATCATTTTCATAGTGAGTGAATTTTTGCTCTAGTAACATTACTAAATCACTACGCATTGACTTATATATTACTGCGTAAGGACTGGGCGGACGGCATGTTAAAATGACGCCTCGAACGTGGTCCCAATATGGTCTTTCCTAAGCCGAAGTGAACTAGTCCACGATCGGCTCTCTTCGGGTGTGGTCGTAAATTTTATTAAAAGCTTTATTTATGTTCTTTATACCTCGAAAATACCACGCCGCCTAAACAAGGTTACATTAACGAGCAGACTACACCGATTCTCTGTATGGCGAACGCGTCGAGCAAATGTTCGGACGACCGTATCTTTAGTTTTTATATCAATGTCACTACGTTATTTATTTAATGTTAGGCTTAGACGTGCCAGAATATTTAAAATTAATGTAGGGTTAAAGCCAAAAAAATATTGTACCTACCAAATTATTTTCGTGTGACCCTTTTCAAATCTATTTTACATAAAATTAGTTTACATAAATCATACCCTATGAATATTAAACGTACATAAATTCATACGTTTGTTGGTTTGTCCTTATCAAAGAGCAACGGGGCAACGAAACGACGTGATTTTCTTGCATACACATCCTCATCTAACTAGCCTTTTCCCAAACATGTTGGGGTCGGTTTCCAGTCTTACTGGATGCAGGTGAATACCAGTCTCATATATGAAGCGACTGCACAACCCAATTAGTACTGGGGAATACGTTACCCGTTGGTAAGACTAGTTGATAGTGTTGATTTTTTACCTGATTGCGGCGAAGTCCAAAAGGAGGATTAGGTGTTTAACTGTATGTATGTAGGTATATACGTTTCTTTGTTCCCTGATAATTTGCATATACATTTGCTTGAAATATTTACTATCTCAAACTAGTGTAAGTATTAGTAACGGCATTTTACTTATTAGTCTCATTAACAGTTAGTTCGTTAACAAAGATTAAACTAACTAAATATATTACTATGGTTATTAATTTAATCGTGAAATAAGTTAATAATGTTAGTCAAACACATAAACAACAAGTAACCTTATCGTGGGTCCAAGGTGGGCGGGGTCAATCGTCGGGCTGTAGACAGAATCAGTGCATTTTACAACAGGTACATGCAACACAGGGATAAATTAGCATCCAGTGCGTATGTGCAAACAGAGAATTGTACAGAATACGGACATGAAAATGTCCGTAACACAGAGTGGAAATTATACACAACTACGAATAGGTACATTTAGTGCAGACGATTTATAATATGCTTCTAGAAGTATACGGAGTAAGAACTATGTACAGTCGCAAAATGAAATGATGATTTGTTGCCTGAAAATAAACGAATTCTATTCGATAATGCGTAGTTAGCCCAGCTTGACGCAGACTAAAGACAGGACCTTTACGAGTCTATACGCACGCTAATAATTATCTGCCTCATTTTTATATTACGTCATTGGCAAGGTAAAAAATCGACATTCGAGTTGACATACGTTTATAAAGGTTAATAGTATCAATAATTGGTTGTCACTTTGTCCAGACCCCTCTGGCAGTCAGAATTAAATTATATTTTCAACACACTTGCTCATAAAGTGGCTCTAATTTCACCGCAATTAGGCATATAATGACACCTGTAATCAAACTGTGAATTTTTCATTACCATTATTCACAAGTGAGTTATAGGTTTTTTTTTAATTTTTCTTGGTTGAGATGCTTTGTTCTTAAAAAGCTTCGATACTAAAAAGATTGTGTTCCTTGCTCATTTCATGCAACTTCGAATTTAAATAGATAATTTCAACTTGTTTAAACGTTTTTATTGAATAAAACTTTTGTTTTCTCTGTAATAAAAAAAACTTTGAATTCCCCATTTTGTACGTGGCTGTAACGCTATCCACGAAAAGCGAAAAAAAAACTTAATATTTTAGTCTATAGCCGATCGCCATTGTTAGATGCGCGCGGAGGAAAACTTATTAATTTAAATAGATAATTTCAACTTGTATAATATACGTTTTCAATAAATAAAACTTTTGTTTTCTCTTTAATAAAAAAAACTTTGAATTGCTCATTTTGTACATGGCTAAAACGCTATCCGCAAAAAGCAAAAAAAAGAAACCTCATTATTTTAGTCTATGGCTGATCGCCATTGTTAGATGCGCGTGCGTGGTGGGTCGTTGTTGAATTTTAGACGGACGAAACGCAACCGTTTTCGCTACGACGAAAACGGTTGCAGAAAACGTGATTCGTTTTCTGCAACCGCATTTCATGGAATAGAATTGCGTTTTTGTTTTGTAGAACGCGGAACGTATGTACAACGAGTCGACGACGCGACGACGACGAGTGACTTTATTAAAAAATACAGTTGCAACATTGCGTTCTCGACTTTATTTTCATAGGTGTAAAATAAAAATTTGCACCAAGTAATTGAAAGACTAGTTTGTGCAACGAAGACTGTTTAAACCAATGATATTATAACACCTTATTACTTATAATATCATTGGTTTGAACCCAGAACGTAAAACGGTTCCATCGTCGCAGAACACAAAACGTTCTTTAAAAACGGATCGTTGTCGCAACGGTGGGCGTTGCGACAACGAACCATTTTTAAAGAACCTTATAAACTGATTAATTTTTCCCGCCATGGCGAAATTTTTTTCACAACTCATTTTAACAGTTGAAAATGATTTTTTTGTGTTATTTTATTCACAAATGTGTTGAAAAACGTCGTATGATACACGTGTGTATTGATGATTACCGTCCTCGGCTCTCTTAAGACCCTCACCTAACGGTTCGGGTCTCAATGGCGCCTCAGCGGTAATCACCAACGTTACACACTTATACCATAATGTACTATTATCAATAATTAAACAGTCAAATATGAATTGAGTTGTTATCCTCCAATCCAGTCAGATTTTGTCATTTTGAAAGCAGTTGACATTTTATCCAGAGTCTAGATGATGAAAATTCACTTGAGGGTCTAGATTCTAGACTCTCAAGTGAAGAATACTTTTTTGTAGAATTTTCATAGGTTTCATTTATGTTCCACCTTCTGTCACTATCATGAATGAGAATAACAATTCGAAATAGTTACGTATGAGGCATGTGGGAAAGGAATTCTTTGTAAAATTGACTGCGCCAGCATTTCATTCCACGACGTGTACATTATGTATTTCATTATTTCCTCTCTTGCAGGTTATTTAGTAACGTAAACATACAAGAATCCCGCATTATATCATGAAATGAAAATCATAAACTCATACTCCGTATTCTCGTAGCGCAGATTTATAACTGTAAATTTAAATAACACTGTACAAGAAAATAATTTATCACATTTCAGGTGTAACATTAATTTGTGCGAAAAGCAACATTGAAATTGTTTATGGTGGAAAACTAGCAAGTGCTTGTAAGCGCGGATTTCACCAATAAAATTAAACGCAATTAGTACATCTTAACTGCGTTCAAGAGCTGTCAAATTCAATATTTTACAACAATTTATTATGACACTGACAGCTCTTTAACTCCGTTTACAGATGTGCCGATCACGTCTATATTTATTTAAAATCCACTCTCAGTTAGTTACGTTAACTTTGGAAGAACTGTTGTACCTTTACATTCAAATTTACACCGAGTAAACTGAAATATTTTTTTTACATGTAAAATGTCGTTGATCTTTACAAGTCTTGCAATGTTATTTTTTTTCTCACCCAAATCCATTGACAGGTAATCTTTCCGGTTGCGGCCTAAATGCTGTAACTCTTGCAAATTCTGCACCGGGTCCTGTCAGATGCAAACTTGGGTTCTGCAGAAGGTACTGCGTTGGGTTCGTTCGGAAGTTGAGGTGAATGCCCTCTACGGCACAACACAATGCCAGCGCCAGGTATATTGTCGCCGTGGCCATTGTATCTGGAAAGAAAGAGAATTGCGTAAGAACTTCTATTTAATAACTCCCTAGTACTTGGATTATTGTACCGGAACCATAGGAAATTGTGGGAAGTCCACTGGGAACTATTCGCTTTTTTTCTATGAGACATTGATTTTACTACAAACTGTTTGTATTTTTCTGGTTGGTAACTTTTATAACTTGAGACAGCTGCTGAAATAATATGGTATTCATGAACATTACATAATATATCATCTCGCTTGTTACCCCGAAGGGTTAAGCATAGGTCTACCTAATAGTACCTACACCACCCGCATTTCACCCGTTATGTTTAAATTCCATGTAATTGGAGGCGAGCCTATTACCATCAACCGGGCACAAATACAGACTCCGTGGCTGCTACTGAGAAATTCCTGGTGGACAAACCCAATAACACTTCGCCACCAAGACAAATCGACCCCAGGGAGGTCGGCACCTGTCGAGGCTGCGGGCTGTCCGCAAGGGAAACCGCGGCCTCGACATGAAGGGCGAAGAAGGAACATGGGTGGTTTTTAGTCAGTTAGAAGTCTGACACTCCCTTTCGCTCTGCCCAAGAGCGGGAGGGGTTATTTGATGATTTCCCACCCCCAAAAAAAAAAAAAAAAAAAAGGGAGGTCGGCAGTCGCGCTAGAGTCGGTAGATAAGAAATAACTGCTTAAATAATTTAATCAGCATTTTAGAGGTTCACCAAAAACATTACTGCCGTTTCTTATGTTTCTTCAAAGAATACTTTTAGCCAGAAAACAACAGCAGAGTTCATTGCCTCTCATTATCTCGCTTAGTAATTCTATTAACATCCAAACATCAACATAATACTAAACTGGTACGATTTTCCGGAAGAAATTCCTATTTTTGCTTCCCTACATTACGGGTTAAGCTGAATTCCTCCATTACTGTCCGAAATCGAATTTGGCTAAATGAGGTGAACACAAAGAAGCATTTAGATGCTAAGGGTCCTCACGAACATTGAGGATCTAAAGATCATTATTATTGGACGTGATGCCGATTTCTTAACGATGGGACCTTATCCGGGTTGCAATAATTTGAGACTTTGATATCAACAATTTTGTTCACAATATTTTGAAGTACTTCTGTTGCTGACCGTACCTACATTTTATTCCAGTGGCATAAAATCGGCTTGAGAAGGTCGTGGCTAAATAATAACAGCTGCTTGAATCAATCTTCAGGTTAAGCTGCACTTGCCTAGGTTGGTCTGTGGATAAGTAACCATCCATTACATACTAAGTTTTCTCCATGCCTCGGAAACCACGATAAACCATTGGTCCCGGCTGTAATTTCTAGAACTTTTAGAGTCGTTACAGGTAATCAGTGGCCCGTAAATCTGACAACGAATCTTACCAACGGGTATCATATTACCCAGTTCTAACTGGATTGTTCAGGTCAGATAAGCAGTCGCTTCATGTTTAAATTATGGTATTCGGCGGCATCCGGTAGGTAACGAAGTTGGGAATAGACTCAGATGATGGAATAATTTGCGACTGAAAAGGCGAATGTGTGGGCAAAGTTATTCAATTATAAATCCTATATTCTCTTATAATTTTGGCAACAAAAGAACATCCCAAAATGATTTGCTTTTCATTTCCTCTCATGGAAGTATAACCTTTGACGTTGATTAGTTATTTCCATTCATAAAACTCAAAGGCGGGTTCAATATACAGATTAGCTGAATGTTAATGACTTTTTCGTTTAGCCTCAATTATTATGAACAAAAGAAATGAAAGGTGCTTTACACGCGAGGTAATAAAGTATTCCTGCATTGGAATGTTGGTAGTTACAGGTGTAACTGCCCCATTGATAAATTGGTCACGACTAGCTGCGATACGTAAAACCCTGGTTAAAGCTTTTGTTTATTTTCAACAGACTTCCAGAAATGAGGAGGTTCTCAATTGGACTGCATGTTTTTTTTTGTATGTTTGTTACGCTATAACTCCGTCATTTATGAATCGATTTGACAAATTCTTCTTCTTTCTTTCTTTTATAAGAAATTATAAATGCTTTCCGATTGGTCCTATAGAAATGTCATCAAAATCGGTTCTGCACTTAAGTTTTTGTTTCACCTGGCCTTTGTTGATATAACGTCCTTTATATACTTCTAGTTACAATGTAAAATTGATGCATGATGAGTATGATGACAAAACTTTGTGTTGTCTACAATAATTTTTATTTTCAGTTATGGTGAAGAGGAATGAAAGGGGGTGAAATGGGGTACACAGTAGAAAGTTTCACACCCTTTATAGAATAGGAACGATCCTCCGACTAGATGAATATTATGTTAACTGAGCTGTTATAGTAACAAGGGGCTTAAAATGTTTATCCATTATTATGAGCTCCCGATATTTCGACGCTGTTCCAAGCGCCATGATCGCAGGATCTTACACCGAGAGCTCGCGAAAATCACGAAAGATATCCCGTAAGTGACAGTTTATGTTTATTTTATTATTAATTATTATTCTATTATGATTCTTCTAAAGCGGCCATTTTAGGCCGTGGTTTGATGAGTAGTATGAAATGCGATAGAGTTGTAATTGTCGCCACGTAGTGACTTTCCTTGAGCCTTGCTTCAGTTAGTGAGTGAGTCAACTTTATCAACTATATTATTTCATGTTTCATAAGTGCTCATGTAAGTTTATGTGAAATAAAATATTTCAGTTTACTCCTTTTAATGTCACCATAGCGTGACGAAAATTAGTAGTTAGTTATTAAACACGCAACGCATGTAGTTAAATATTTCACGGTACACAGTTGTCTAATAAACTATACGCTGATTAGTTGATACTTACTTTATAATTACATGCAGCCAGCATGTAATTATTTGTATCTATGTATTAAGTGGCACGATAATGTACTCTATCGTAATAGGTATTTGATTGATGTTTGACTCAAAATTGGAGTGAATTACGTCATGCATTGCAACGACGTGATTCAGAGCGAAATTGTTTTCGTCGGGAAAATGAACTGCAAGTATATACAGACACTAGAACATCAAGCAGCCCGAAACTGTAAAATTTTCCCAATTAACTTTAAACTTAATGCTGTAGTGATAAAGTTGAAAATCTATTAAATAAATTTGACATATTGTAGTAGCTTGATTTGCTGGCATCTGTATGTCAATTGATCCTTTTTACTTTGAATTCTGTTTCTCCATGCTCTAAAAGCAAGTTCTGATAATAAGTAAAAAAGGAGCCTACACGGATTCAACGTCCTAAGAAAATTAAACATTTTCTTCAACCAATTATTGACATTGAAGAAAATTGAGCTGGGGCGGTTTTTAAGAGCCCCCAACCTTCCTTTGTGAAACCTGTTAAGAAAATATTAGATAATAAGGGCTGAGCGTACCATCCACTTGTATAATACCCTATAATCCCTCCCACTGCCCCATGAAAATTAAGGAGGCCTGCCTACATTATGGTTGGAAAATTAATTATTCAAAATGATAGATAGTTAATGTATTAGGCACCTACGTTTATCATGTCCCTCGTGCCCGTAGACAAATCCTTGAACCAATTATTCACTAGATTAAAATTGCAAATATCGACCTTAATATATGAAGTATCAATTATAATAGTGCAAACGAATAAATAAATAAAACAGTGATACATAATAAAAAAGTTGTGACGGTCTAAAGACTTTTGAGCCTAGTTAAAAAGAATTCGAATTTTAAAATCGGTGTGGATTGCGGACTTTTTTTTTGTCTTTGAATTAAAAGCAGCCAGTTTACAGTCAACCAGTTCGTTACATGAATGTTTATCATTGTAAGTATAAGTACTCCTTTAATGATAAGTTACTGGACCGAAAATAATTGATAGTTAGCTAGTGAATCCGTTGATTTAGAGCGTGTTAACGTATTATAATTAATGTCTACATGTTTAACATTCATGTCCTAATAAAGGTCCATTAGAAGAGTAATGGTGCATAAATTGTAATCACATATCGTGAACAAGTACGTTTTAATCCTGTTTACTATAATTAATTTCAATCATTATTTATTTGTGTATTGTGTGTGTCCGGCCAGCCATATTGACCACCTCATTATTATTTAACAACTCATGCGTCACATTTGACAATTGGGTAATTGATAAAAATAAACTGATTAGTCCGTCGGATAGATTTTCGAAAAATATTGGACCCATATTTTTTCTTTTTTGACGTAAACAAAACATGAAGACAATATATGGTGCTTCGAAAACTCGTGTGACGTCTCATTTCAGTATTTTTTTTTTACTGGAATGTGATGTCACAAGTCCACACTCATGATCTTTGACAAGTTTTATCTTCGTCAATTTTTATTCATTTGATAAAACAAAAAACAGGTATCCATATTTTGCGATAATCTAACTGACGGACTAAACAGAATCATATTTTTTTAACTTAGCCAATGAAATTCCAAAACAAAAAAGAAACAAGAAAATTTCAGGATTCGTAGAACACATTTCAGCGAGAAAATGCGCATGACGCACCAAGATGTTCTGGAAGACAGTTGGGATCAACCCAATAAGAAGTAAACGGGATGATATTTATAGAATACAATGTTTTGCATGCCGCAAAAAATTGCTCCACACGGTGTGGTTCAATATTCCCGTAAATTGGTTTAAAGTCGTGATATTTATAATTTACGATCGAGCAGTTGCCAGTTGTGATAGTCTGAAAAAGTGGAGATTTTTGGGTTGTTGAACTTTGTTTGCTCTTGTTTTTTTTTTAAATCTGAGATTAAATTAAAATAACTGCTAATTACTGCATCTGACTCTTTGATAGCTTATGAGGTGTAATAGTGAGTTACCCCACAGTAGGGATGTTTCCTGACTAAAATAACACTATTTTTTTGTGGCAGTCGTGTAAAAACTATGATTCTGTTTAGTCCATCAGTTTGTTTATCGAAAAATATTTGAAACGTGTTTTTTGTTTTATCTAATTATTAAAAAAATACGAAGATAAAACGCGTCAAAGCTCATGAGTGGCGGCTTGTGACGTCACTTTCGGGTAAAAAATGTCATGCAATATGTCGTCACACGAGTTTTCAAAGCACTGTTTCATCTTCATTGTTTGTTTACGTGAAAAAAAAAAATGTGTCCAATAATTTTTGGACACATTTTTTCCTCTATATATCTATCTGACAGACTAATTCAATTTTATTGTCAACTACCCTATTGGGTCTTTCCTTAGATAAGTTGAGGAAGTTTTAAAATAGGCGACTTTACTACCCTGAATAATATTTGTACGACTATCTACTGTCTGTTAAACTTACTGGAAGGTTGCAGGTTAGCTACTCTTGTTTTCAGCGCTTCAGTAAACCTAATTAATTCCACTTTTCGAACATTTCGAAACGGAAAACAACGCAGCGATGCTTAAACTGTTTACTCCTTGCAATAAACATGATGTAAACACAGGAGACGTGCTTAACGGCCCCATAAGCGTGAAACTGGGGCCTTTAGGTACTTACATCATTTATTAATTCATCCGAGGAAACATACACAGCATAACAGGCATGTAAATCCATGCCATTGTAACATGGTACAGTTAAAATTCATGAAATTATAAAAGAAACATTAACAACAAGGAATGCTATGAAAATGTTTAATAAAACACGTACTTATTATCAGTAAAGAATGATAAAAAAATGAAGAACGTGTAAAAATAACAACAGAAGGATATCGTGACCAAGTAAAAAATCCTGCTAGGGTCGATTTTTAAGAACGAGAAAACGTCATATTTCGTCCCTCCTCTCACAGAAACTCATCAACATCTACGTAATGTATTACTTTACATGAGTTTCAACCACTCACAGGCCAGAAATGGATCATAAACGGATTCAGGGTACCTACTCGATAAATTCACAGCACTAATGATATTAGATATGATATGATTCAATCCTAACCGAGCTCAAGCTTCCAAGGAGGCTCAGCACCATAATATGCTCGAGAAGAAGCTTTGAGTTCTTTGGGCACATTGCCAGAAAAAGAGGCGATAACCTCGAAAAGCTACTGATAACGGGCAAAGTAGGCGGGAGAAGACCCAGAGGCAGAAGCCCAATGCGCTGGTCAGACCAGTTCCGCTCTGCCCTAAACACTTCAGTCTGCGATGCCTTACATGCTGCCGAAGACAGAGTGAGCTGGCGCAAGACAGTCCGGGAGAAAGTGTTTCAAAGAGGCCGGGACCCTCAGCATTGAGGAAAAACGACGCAAGGAGGGGGGAGGGGGAGAGATAATAGGACTTTAGAGGCCCACGTCTTGTTACTAAAGCGTGTTAAATTATCCGTGTACCAATCAAAAGCTTTATCAATTTCAACAATAATGTGTAGTTATTACTCAGTTCATATGCCTAATTATAAACAAAACAGTGAATTAAAAAAATTGATTTTTTTTAATTTATGTTTATCTGTGTGTGTACTAGTTTTGCTTCAGATTTAATGCTATCACGCTTTTTCTTCGAAACCATTCCGTTTACCGCGAAGTTGAGGCCAACCCAGCGTGGATTATAAGTAATACATTTCAAATTTTAGGACCAAAATGTTTTCCCTTGATCAAGTCCATCATCTTAAACAAACATTACACCTTCATGAATGAATTTGGATCGACTATCGGCGAATAAACATCTGTGGCAACCTTTTTTCCTTGTCGTAAAGTAGACATCAATAATGTGGCATGTTTTTCTTTGCTAAGGTTTAGTACAAGAATATTTTCTTGAAAGTGTTCGTTGGTACGAACATTGTTTTCTAGAGATTGGTTATATTTTTGTGCAAAAAATCATGTTCTTGTGGTCTGCCATAACGTCTTAAAGCAGTATTGTTTTTATTCTTAACAATCGCATAAGTTTTCTCAAAAGTTCCACCTGTAAGTCTGTACCTACTCATAAAATCGATAGGAAGCATCGTTAGTACCCGTATACTGAACACACGGTCTACGATATAAACGCTTGTAACTAACTAATAGAATGATTTTTTTCTTTTTTTGAAGTGAAGTGGAAGTTTTCATTTGTTTGTCTTAAAACGAATGTGTCAATTTATTAAGGGATATTTTTAAATGTGCATCTGTATATTTTTTCAGCACACTAAATAACTCCACTAATTAACTGAATGCATACCAGAAAAAATAATGCTGTGCAAAAAAAACAATTGATTAACTAAACATGTCCCACAAAAATAACCAAAAAAGCACACAAAACGAGATGACCCTTTTGTCATGATTGTTTATCAAAAATACTAACTTGCACTCTAAATCGTTCAGGTTAGGTTATATTAGGTTTTTTTTTGCTTTACGTGAGTACATTTCCGCAGACATCCGAGTGCATATTTATTATTTTTTTGGTTAGGTTAGGTTGTTATCAGTTCAGTAAAACAGTTCTGCAAATACCATTAAACAGTATATTGAATTTGATTTATTTAGTGTGCATAATTTGTGTGCAAGTCAGTATTTTTGATTTAACTTTGTAATATTTTGTTCGAAAAAAGGGAATATTTAGATATCGATCTAATTCTAAATACATGCCATTGACTAAGGAGGAGGTCCTGCAACATAGTATCGCCAGAGTCAAAGAATTCTAAATACCGTGTATATTTAATGGCATTTTTTTTATATTGAGCCGATTTCGTCGTTTGTTTGGCAGGGTATGATGTTCGACCTTCTTTCTCCTATCTTACTGTAACTTCCCCACCCCGCATTGCGTTCACTCATTAGTAATACTTTCCAAAGCTACCTAAATATTTCAATAATGATACCAAGTTCCTCCAATTACAGTCCAAATTATTCTTATTTTCGTACAAACCGCACTGCGCAGTACTTATCTTGTACTGTAGATACTTGTACATAGTTGACACGTTTTATTTTTACGATCATTTCATTTTCGTCGTTATTGCTAAGAGTGGGTTTTATAGATGACCCAAAAAAGTTTGTATGGACTTCTCTAACCCTATATTTTAACGACATCTAACACTTATCTCAGTGTTAACGTAAAATCTAGGCCTCGTAAATTCTATCATATCGTACGTTAGGTTCTAAACGGGTCGTGAACACTGGCTTAACAGAAATCTTAAGTTCGGAGCAAAAATATGATATTTAAGATTCTGCTTCATATGATAGAGTTAATATAATCGTCGTCTACCTTGCCTTTTCCTACTATGTTGGTCGGCTTCCAGTCTAACCCGAAGCAGCTAAATACCAGTATTTTACATGAAGCGACTGCCTATCTGACCTCCATAACACAGTGAGTACTGGGTAATACGATTCTTCTTGGCAAGACTGGTTGCCACACTTTCGAGTCACTGACTACCTGTATCGACTGACAAAGATCTTCAATGGACACCCGTGACGAACAGACTAACGTGTTTTCCGAAGTACGGGCCAACATAGGCAAGCGCGGCTTAACATGAAAATCAACCCGAGTGGGTGTTATTATTGCGCCACGAGCTTTTCTATTTATATTAGTTTATTTTGCTTAAGTTGTTATTTGATAAAGTAATATGAAATATCTAATACCTACTTGAATTTTAAACATCATCAATATCTTAACCTACAATATTCCCACCCACTCAATATTTTTATCCAAGAATATTTTTTCTATCAAAGCATTAAAGCCCTCCGACGTGCAACCATAAAATTGAAATTACCTCGTCGCCCTTCAAAATATACGCCTCCATGATAATTTATATGAAGTTTGTACGAGAATTTCCTAAAGCAATAAGTACGGACCAAAATAGCTGGAAGCCAACAAGAAATTTGACCAACCTAGGAGCCAGGTGTGCTAAACTGTCAACAATTTAACTTTGGAGACGGACTTTTTGTATATAGGTATTAGGGGTGTTGTTTTAGGCCGTGACCTTTCGTTTATGTTTTAAATAGCTCACTATTGTATGCCACTTTTATTAATACTACGTGACATCTAAATATAATCTTTACAAATAAATAACATTTAAATGTCAAATGTCGGTAATGTAAAGTAAATAAAAAAATCCTGCTAATCTTCGAAACGACTAGACCGAGCAGGCGATAAGGCGTAACTTAGACAGTTTTTAATATTTTTCATTAGTTTCGTGCAAAAAATTGAAAACCTTTAAATTAGTTAACGAAATCCGATCCAAGTAGGTAAGAAGGTAATATATAGGCAAAATCCAGTGCTCAATAAAATGCACTAGGTACATAATAATTACTAAGTCTTTTCTTCTCGTAGGTACACAAACATTATGACGTAACGTATGTATGATAGTCCCATGTCCCTTCATAAAACAAAGCAATGCGAAGCCTCTACTGACAATGTTAATGAATGAATTAAACAGTAAAACCAGATAAAAAGAAACAATGGAAAATGTACAGTACAGCCAGTAAATTGGAACTTCACTAAAGTTGAAAGTATGTAACTGTCACATTTCAAATAAATCTAAGTGCCAGCACCATTGACCCTTAGGATAGTAAAACAATTACGAAGTTGACTGTACAGTAAAACACCGATCGCTTGTCAACAATATTTGTAGCCGTACTTCGGATAAACAATGAATAATGCATTCTATCTAAGTGTTCCGTCTCCAGCGCTTTTATTCATAGTAGTAAAGAACTTTTACCGAGCATCAAAAGAAAAACTATTCACACAACTTCCTTGAAAGGCATTCAAAACTTTTGAGACAAGGGATAACGGCACAACAAATAGGAAACAGTATTCAAATCTTGTTTTATTTTTACTGACATTTTAGGATTTAGTTATCCCTTTTGGGACAAGATTTAGGAAGTCGTCGTTAGAAAAGTTAGCTACTGAAATTGACTGCCCATAACTCCCATTCGGTAGCAATGTTGGCAGATCAAAAGTCAGGTTAGTGGATGACATTCAGAAGGTCAACATGAGTCGCGTCGGGGCTGCGGGTTCCCGTCGGGGCTGCGGTCCCCGTCGGGGCTGCGGGTCCCGTCGGGGCTGCGGGTTGTTCGCAAGAGATACCGCGGCCTCGACATGAAGGGCTAAGAAGGAACATGGGTGGTTTTTAGTCAGTAGAAGTCTGACATCACTCCCTTTCGCTCTGCTCAAGAGCGGGAGGGGTTATTTGATGATTTTCCACCCACCATAAAAAAAAGGTCAACATGAGTGGGTGGTGGGTGTACCTAGCCTGAATAAGGCTGCCAAGTCTCCCAGTGTTTTGCCTTCTCTGGCCAATCAGTCAGAAACGAGTCCAAAATCATCCCGCCAGCGTTTTTTTAGACCTGCTTCGGGAACGACGACCATCTTCAGACACCTAGTGTGTGACGATTCTTACCCATCTATCCAGACCCATCCTGGAAGTCCCATTTTAACCTCACCTTGAATCCAAATTTTAGTATTAACAATCTCATTTTATCGACCGTAGTTTTTAACAACCGAAATTGAAAATGCGCACCCCTATAAAACTTATGACGTAAACTATTGACGGCAGCAAAGACATTTTCTCATAAATGTCGTAAATAAACTATCACTCACAGTATTATTTTCAATCCATTTAAACTACTGTTATGTAATATTCCGTCGTTGTTACGCAAATATATTAGGAACGGCTTCTGTCCATACTACATAGATATAGTTCGGAGAATATTCCACGAGAACTAATTAACCATATCGTATTATTGGAATCAAACTTAGAACTAGCTTCAACTTAGGACCCAATAATATTAATGAGAAAATATTTATCCGTGGTGCTAGGCAACTGGGCTCCCCGTTGGGGCTGCGGGTTGTTCGAAAGAGATACCGCGGCCTCGACACAAAGGGCTAAGAAGGAACATGGGTGGTTTTTAGTCAGTAGAAATCGGACGTACTGCTCTGCCCAAGGCAGGAGGAGTCATTTGATGATTTCCCACGCGCCAAAAAAAAAAAGGCAACTGGGCTCATCACAGTTGTGTATACGTCCCTTCGTGCCTATTGGCCGTGTTCTGTTCTGTCTCTTGCTGATATAGAGGAAAGTAGAAATTATAAGTTTTGACTCCTCCGCTATTCTTTTCCGATATATTCATAGCGGGATCTAAGACTTGAAAGAGTTAAATTGTTTCTCTGGGACGTCGTCAAGCTGCATTGTCTTGGAGCTTTTTTGGTGGTCGTTGTTGATTCCAGTTTTCACGACCAGGAGTTGCAGTGGTTTGAGAATAGTGTGGCGGGTTTGTCCCACTAACCATATCATAACCTAAATCATGGTATACCTGTCAGCCATGGAATCGTTTAGCAGTATTAGTACGGATAGAAAGGCTTATCGATTACTAAACATTTGTTGAATGTTTACCTTTTTAGGCAACTCCTAATAATAACGGACAAAGTAAAGTTTCTGGAATATTAAATTAAGTAACGACCCAAGGGCTGGCTTTTACCTTGGCCATAGGCTAAATGTTGCTATACAACGTTCCAATGCCGTCTCTTGGGCACATTACCAGATTAAGGAGGAGTTTTTTGATAGCCGTTTATAGTTTGTTCAATAGTTTTTAATGGATATAAATATTGATGGATGGAGAGGGAGAGGAAGGCCTAAGAAAAGATGGATGGATTGTGTGAGGAATGATATGAATGAGAAAGGAATAAAAGCCACCTTGACGTGTAACAGGGAAGAATGGAAGAAGAAAACGTGTTGCGCCGACCCCAAATAGAATGGGATAAGGGCAGGAAGATGATGAGTTTTTAATGAATAATGTTTATAATTGGTTTACTGTCTCTCTCTCTAATATTATGAATGAAACATAATGATCTTATATTTTGTTCGTTCAGTTAGATAATATGGTATTCAGACATTATTCGATCGAATTATTGATTCGATTAAATCGTGAAAGCCCATGGTTTGAAACTAGCTACTTCATACTATGTCATGATATTGACGACGGCAACTCAACCACCATCATTCAGTTTTCATTAATCTTACTTCACATATCATCAGTTACGACCATACCGTATGGTTGTCACGCAAAAACATGAACGGCCCTGTCTATAATATTTTCCTTTTAGGCCTCATTGTTCACGCGAGCCTTTCACCATCACTTCCCGTTAACGCCACCCATTATGTTCAATGCACACTCGACCCTCATCACTTTCAATTTTTCATAATATCCATATAACATTATCTCTTTAATATACGCGATCCTAAATGTCATACGTCAATGTTGCCAGTTATCCGATATCAATCAATAACTGGAGCTATTTACTGGTACCTTATCATTCATTTTTATGGTTTTCGTACCTTAGTAGGCAGAAACGGAACCCTTTTTGTTTCACTTGGTTGACTGTCTGTCTGGCACGACAGACAGATAGTTACAGAAACGCGTAGAGGTATCAAGTTGAAATTAATATCAAATATTCAGGTATGTTACCCCCTTTTTTTTTGGCGGGTGGAAAATCATCAAATAACCTCCCGCTCTTGGGCTGAGCGAAAGGGAGTGTCAGACTTCTACTGACTAAAAACCACCCATGTTCCTTATGACATGAAGGGCTAAGCTTCATGTCATATGTCGTTGTATGAGTCAACGCGATTAAAAGATAATATGACCGTTTATGTCGCATATTTTGCCATTACATAAAGTAAATGAAACCTATAGGGTACTTCCCGTTGACCATATTATATTTACGGTTTTCTAAACCGTAAATGTGTAGCCTAATAACATAATATTTACAAGTTCTCACAGAACTATCTGTGCGTGAGTCCAACTCGCCCTTTGAATTTCGAGAAGCAATCTAATTCATTGATTCACCGTACTCATAGAGTATTATACCGTGTGCTCACTAGAAGTAGTTCCACGTACTGATACAAATACACGTGCATTTAATAGTGAGCCTGTTGGCGAATACCCAACTGAAAGTTCATTAACATTCTGTGTAATTTTCCCTTTGCTGTCCTGGATATAATTTCCCAGCAAACATTGGCGTGCATAATAATACATAATAGGGTAAACACCATATTGCTCAAAAGATGTGGACCCAATTAGAACCTACTCGTTGTAATTTGTGATAATATTTTGAATTAAAAAGAGTGACCCATTTCCATAGAGATCAGATCTACGCTTTTGAATGGGCAACTATAGTACTTTCGCAAGTTATTATGCCTCGTTTCGCTTTCTTTGTTTTTCAGCCATTCAAAAGTGCCTGTACCATTACAGGCACTTTTTATTTCAATTAGACTATTCTAATTGAAATAAATATAAATTGAGTTTTAGCTTGACTTTGTAAGGTAGGTCACTATGACAACACAATATATTTTCGATTGGTTCATGATTTGGTACTTAAAAAAATGTCATTAGCCCACTTCATGCCTGATTTGCAGATAGAAGGATATGGACCAACTTTTAAGTCGGCATCGATATAGTTACTGAGGTATGATTCCTCGACGACACATTAAACAGACGAACTGGTAAAACGCTGCTAATTGTGATTTATTATAACTCAACATCACGCCTGTAATCCCCAAAATGATACGTCTCAAAACGTATCATCCATAGATCTTCGGTTGTTTTATTCTGATCTGTTTTCTCTTCTGTGTTATCTTGGGGAAGATCTAAGAAAAGAAGGATGTCAAGAAAGAGGCAACTTGTTCTAGTTGCCTCTTTGATTGAGATGACTAATGTACAAGTATAAAAGAAGATGATATACTGCGCCAGCCCCAAATCAATTTTAAAAAGGAGAAGACAATGATGATGAACATAACAGAACATATCACACCTGTAATACCCGAAGAATAATACACCCACATTTCACGCTCTGCAGTCGTAATTCTACGAGGCAGTTATGACGATGACTTTTCAAAAAATTCAACTGTCACACCTGGATTTCGAAACGCAGCGTTCAGAACGCCGCTCTGCATGGCCAAGAGTCAGTAGGGCATGAAACTATGTGGGACAGCCTTGAAGTTGTGTCACAGCACAATTACTGCACAGACAAACAGATATAGCACACTATTCTATCATAAAATACACTATTGTGACCATATTGTGACACGGAGCACATAGAATTTAGTAATGGAATGTCAATGTGAAGTTACTTGAAATAGATCTATTGTTGAATATAACAATAGATTGATATATAGATCTAAACAAACATTCTCATTAATATATTAATGAAAATGTGTTTTTATAACAATGAGTGGTAAAATAATTTGTCAACTATTTCGTCTGAGAATAGGGCTTACAATCACTCGTTAGAGTAAGGACAGATTGTGGATAAATATTGACTATGGAACTGAACCAGTTGATTTCAAAGTGACACTTGTGTAGCAATAAGTAAATGGGAACTGTAAACCAAGTGGTACCTAACTTATTGGGTAAGGTTAAAGTAAAGAATAAAGGCGATCTTCAAATGTTTAACTAGTAAACACAATTGACAAACTAAAGAACATCATCAGACTCCTGCTGTTTTTTTTCTTTTGGAGGTTGGGAAATCATCGAATGACTTTTCCCGGTCTGGGCGGAGCGGTAGGGAATGTCAGACTTCTACTGTCTAAAAACCACCCATGTTCCTTCTTAGCCCTTTGTGTCCGAGACCATGGTATCTCTTTAAAACAACCCGCAGCCCCGACGACGGGAAGGGCCGTCGCCTGTCGGGGCTGCGGGTTGTGTGGCTCCCTTACGCTCTGCCCATGAGCGGGAGGGGTCTTTGATGATTTTCCACCCGCTAAAAACACAAAATAAAAAAGGCGTCACCCCTTGCGGGAACCTGCAACGTTGCTGACATCTCTTTGAGGCGCGCGTGGAACATGAACGCGCCGTTGACACGGTCTGTCATCGTCATAGAACGGACGGACGGTGGGCTATCAGTCTCCTGCCCTTACCCAATTTATTTGGGGTCGGCGCAGCATGTCTACTTCTTCCATACCACTCCTCCCCGCTTTTATAGTCATATCATCCTTCACATAGCTCATCAATTGTTTCTTTGGTCTTCCTCTCTTCTACTCTTGTACTGGTTTTATTGTAGGAAAGAAACCTGATTTTGTACTGGCTCTTAGGTGAATTGTAAAATTAGCGTAAACCCAAAATTGTTTACGACAGTTCTTAACCTTCACGAGGTGTCAAAACAACTGAACTTTGGACGAGCAATAACTGCTTTAGTAATCGAAAAAAATAACTGTAGTCTTTATGTGAACTTTATGTGGGTCCGTATCTTATTGTTGTTTCCGAATAGGCCGTGCGGAACTCGTAAAATAAAGTGAGCCGTCTCAGCTCGTAACGTAACATGTTTGGTGGATATGTTGTATACAGCTTGAGTCAGGAAAGTGTGGTCCGGTTTCTGGGTTTGTAACACAGACTACCACAAAGTGAACCACTGTCCCCATGGGACTTACAACGTAATCGCGAAAAAATGTTCAACTGTCCCATACATTTTGGTTGAGAACTTATTAAAATCATGGCGAGTTGACTGATACCGTGATCCGTTTCCCTGAAAACCGGAATACCCTCTGATCACGGTGTCTGTAACTACAATAAAACAAATAATTATTTTCGAAACTGATTACGGTTGTACAGAGATTAGAAATAAAGTATTATACTTTTCGTGTAATTACGACTTTGATCGCATGGAGCATGTTGTCTAGTTTGATTGTCTTTGCCATGTCCTTAAATATGACTGCACCTTTCTGAAACATGCTGTATTTTTGGTAGGTATATGTCCAAGTGGCGAATGCTTAGCTTGCCCTTATAACTTACTACTCTACATGATGTTAGGGTTTTTGAAGTCTGTTTGCCTCATGGGCTTGCCGTATTGTTGGCCCGTAGGTGTCCCTAGGGGTACTACTGGCTACTGGTGTCCAATTAACCTTGAACCTAATGTTTTAGCGATAGAGTTGAAAGTGGCAGATTGTAGTACAGTACAATCCCGATTATCCGGATCAATTAAAACCAGGGGTATTCCGTATAATCGAAAATCCGGTCAATCGATTTCAAGCAAAATCAAACAATATTAATAACTTTTTTATTATAAATAGTGTTTCACAGACAATAAGATATTAAAATAAGGTAATTAGAGCCGTGAACAATGAGTCCCGATAATTGGATATCCGGATAATCGAGGTTCGGATAATCGGGATTCTACTATAGGTTGATGAGGTGGCGTCTGTACCTATAAATGTACCGTTTTTATAGTGTTGGTTCAGATTCCGAACATTTAGTGCTGTCTTAATTACAGATCGCCGTCTGATTGCCGGAAAGGTTTCGACGTTATCCTTTTAAGTGTTGTATAACGAACATTCCCCGGTATTCTCGAATGACCTCGTTCGGATATCTAGGGCTTGTTTTGTAAGCGAACGCTTAACGTTCGGCTTTGTTCATAATATGAGTGAGATCATATAATATGTCCGGATTCGGAAAATAAAAACGTAATTAGTGCCGATCTTTCTGTAACGGTATTTTTAGCGTAAGGCCTTTTATTTTATGACCGATAACGATGTTGTGATGTTCGATATTTGTTTATACTGAATAGGCTTGCGTAGTGAAGCAATGATGGAAACACGTTTTCCTAGAGGAAACCAATTCACTCGAATTCAAAAAAAATGTACTGAATTGCAAAAACTACTGAAAAACATTCAAAGCCGTAAAAATACGAAGCTGACGCTTTCGAAAGCCTCTCGGCGGAATAGCCAATAGGCTATTACATATTTAGACACCTTTTTTTTTTTTTTTGGGGGGTGGGAAATCATCAAATAACCCCTCCCGCTCTTGGGCAGAGCGAAAGGGAGTGTCAGACTTCTACTGACTAAAAACCACCCATGTTCCTTCTTCGCCCTTCATGTCGAGGCCGCGGTATCCCTTGCGGACAACCCGCGGCCTCGACAGGACCCGCGGCCTCGACAGGATATTTAGACACCTTTGAGAGAGAATAAGAAGAAGCAAGACTTAAGAAGAATTACTTATATTTTACCAAATTCTCATCAAATCCACAATAGGGCATCGGACTGAGTCAAAAAAATATGATTCTGTTTAGTCCGTCAGTTAGATTATTGAAAAATATTGGATACGTGTTTTATCAAATAAACAAAAACAAAAAAACTAATTAGTCCGTCAGATAGATTTCTAAAAAATATTGAACACATTTTTTTTTCACATAGGTAAACAAAAAATGAAGACGATACAGTGCTAATAAATAAAAATTGACGCAGATAAAACGCGTCAAAGATCATGAGGGGGGCTTATGGCGTCATTTGTAGGTAAAAAATATACTGACATGTGACGTTTTCGAGGAGTTCACGAGTTTTCGAAGCACTGTATCGTCTTCATTTTTTGTTTATGTGAAAAAAAAAAATGTGTTGAATATTTTTTAGAAATCTATCTGACGGACTAATATCTTTTTTTTTGGCTAATCCCCTATTGACACCCGGGATCGACGGCATAAAGTTATTTCTGAGGCACGGAGGTCACTTGGTATGTAATGGGTGGTCACTCATACAAGGACCAACTTAAACCAGCGCATCTCATAACATAACAGCTGTTTGGGTCGATCTTGTGGTTAACAAGATCGACCCAAACAGCTGTTATTGTTTGCTCTTCCATTTTGTCAAATTCTCAATATTATTCATAAATATCCCTCTTATTTTATGACGCAACAAGGAGGTCTGATTACCCCAAAAACAACTTTTAAACATGCACATAAAAATCAAGATTCACGAACTTTGTATTCGATTCGAGCGAACTTTTCTTAATAATCATAAATATGTTAACTTTAAGCAGAAACAGGTATCATTAGTCACCTTGCAGGAAGGTTGTTGAAGGTTGACCGGTTAACAAACCCTTTCCATGCTACATAATATGCCTTTAATAGGTTCATCAACCCAGCGTATGATTCAATATGTGTGGAATGTGTAACTGACTACTACTTAGAAACTATATTAGTAAATATTATGTTCGTAATTGTACACTGATAATGACACCTGCTTGTACAATTGGTTCTAGGTACACAGTGATGTAACTTGGTACACATCACTGTGTACCAATTAGGTCTCTACTTACTTTAAATTTTGATTATTTTGTAAAAGGCAGCTTCTTGGCTGACATTATATATTATGCCAAACAAAACACCAATTACGAAGTACACAAAAACAAAAAATATTTTATGTATGTAACATAACTGAGAGTATCTTGAATTAATTGGCATTAAAATGAATTGTGTGTGGGAGGGGGTATCTACATAATTATACGGTGTGGTTGTCTGTGAATATTTGTGTGTCTATATACTTATGTCTAAGGATTGATATTTAATTAATTAAAAAGATTTACAAACAGGTTAACAACATTAACGTTGACTTTCCTAAAAATTGATGGCACTAGTAACACCATTTTAGAAAAGCTTAGTCACAATCTAAATACAGTATGAGAATGTGATTCTCAACTGCACTAATTAAGCAACTAACGAAGTGAAGGTTTTGTTCTATCATAATGAAAACATGATCCCAATCTATTAAAGTGGCGAGCTATAAGGCTTCTTCTGGGTTAGCTCGTTTTATCGTCCTTTTAGAGTAGGTTCCTTTCATGTAAAAAAACATTGATAGATTTTCGCTCACTCATTGTCAGGTCAATTGATTTATGAAAGAACAATTCTATTCCCGCACTATGAACTCCGCTTTGCGTCCATTCAACTTGTCACCGCGTTTCCAGTTTCCCACGAACCTACTGTGCTTTGCAATTCACACTTCGATTTTCACACAAAATAATCGTTCGCAATGTTATTAAGACAATGCCTTGTAACCTTATAAGTATTTGTATCTGTACAGTCACAAGCAGTCATATATACAAGGTTTTTTTTTAAATCGCATAGCTCAAGAATTATGTGTGTAATACAAATAAACCTAGAACGTGTGGTCCTTGTAGTACCTACTTACAAAAAATTCAGAGTTATGTTCTCGCCGATTTTCAGTGGCGAATTGGAGATATTTCAAATAGTATCGGTTCCAAAATTCTATGTTCGTGACAACATAAAAATATAACCAGTTCAGTCGGAGACAATCATATCAACACCCAATATGAATAACATTGTAACTTTAGTTACACGTTTGAATAATATAACTTTGTCATAACTTTATTCATATTGGGTGTAGCATAAAGTTGTAGAGACGTGCAACCAAAGTTACAATGTTTTTCATATTGGATGTTCACTTTTTAAAGTTGCAAAGTGTATACATATTAGTGCTTGTAACTGTACTTACGTTGCCCAACATGCGTAAGTATGCAAGTTCACGTACAATAATGAAAAAACTTCGCAGTTTCGCAACAAAACAAATGAACACGACTACATAAGAGCAAATTACGTTTGTGTAGAAATGAAATAAAAATTACCTATAACAAAGGTAAGTATTGTGTTTCAAAGGAAAACTATCCCTCACATTTCCTTATTTCTTTAGGCGTGTATCAATTATCAGACAATTGATACCAATAGAGCGTATATCAGTTTGGTCAATGACCTTTCACATAAGGAACCCTGACGTATCAAGTAATAAACTAGACGTAAAAAATAAAGGAAATGTAAGAGCTCGGGGTGATACTTATTGTTTGGTAACAGTCAAATAACCTATGCATGCCTTGCATCTTGCAAATGAGAAAGGAACTTAACCAAAATTGAACCTAAACTAAAGCACCTTGGCATCAATAGATCCCTAGGGTCGAATATTCCTTATCACGGCAATACAATCTCAAGCTAAAAATTCTTTGAACAATGAACTCTATAAGTAGTTAATGTTTTCTATCATAGCGATAGAAAACACTTTATTCCGATACCATTCAGCAGTCGTTTTGAAAAACAACATGAATTTGGGATAAGGTCTTGTTTTGTAGTTTAATAAATAAGACCTATTTACATAGTATACACATAAAAAACTAGCTCTCCTATCACTTACTTTACTCGTATTTTTATATAGAGATAAATACATTGTTTCACCCGAGAGAATTCTTATAAAAAAAGTAACAAGATTGAGATATTCAAGCGCCTAAAAAGTTTTTGCAACAAGTATCATACAAAAGTAATTTGTGGTTTGAAGGTTTCTTTGTATAACTTATATTCTTCTTTTCAAAGAGTTTGTAAGATACTTACTACCTTCTGAATAAACTTTTACTTTAAGGAGTCGACTTGCGAAATGCCGGATTTGAGACAGATTGCAATAATTAGTGACGAAAATGTGGGCTCTCTGACGGTCAACCACATCTCAATCTTATTACTTATGGTATAAGAGTCAAAAGTGGTCGATAGACAGTGTTTTCGGCTGTACACCTCTTCTAAGCCCTTTAGGGCAATACCTATGTGTTTGTGGTATGTACATTATCTTAAGCAATACGTCCTTTATACCACCTGATTTTTTTATAACAAGTTGGAAAAATATCATGTGGTCCACCTGATACTGACCATATTATCGGCTCGGCGTTGTTCTTTGAGTTATGATTTGAATCGAGGCAACACGATATCTACAAAATGCTTGCATTGACTGGACAGATCACAGAACAGATGTACTAAAATCTGTATGGTTTTGTGCTATGTTATTATTCCCTCAAACATGATCATGTCAAACATAAAATATAGAAACTGTTTTCACATAAAACCTAATAGAAGCACAAAGTATGTTTGTACTTTTGGCCTAATTCTTAAGAATTAAATATTTTTTCTAAGTCTAAATGATATCACAAGAAAACATTTCAAATGAATTAGTTTAATTAATGTTCATTGCTCGTAATAAAGTACGTGTAGGAAAATAGGTTTACCTATAAGAAGCTATTCCTAGAAATACGTCTTCCCTCAGAAGGTTTAAAAAAAACCGTCCAAGTACGAGTGAAACTCGCGCGCCGAAGTATTTACTTTACTACGAAACTTGTAGGTATTCTGTTATTAAAACACATATTTACGGTTTTTGAAATTTTATCCTTTACAATACATGATCTGTAAGCTGTAAGACATTGCTTATTGCCAAATTTCATGATTCTAGGTCAACGAGAAAAACTTCCCTATAGGTTTTCATTTCCCTTGTGAAATTACAAAAAAAGACGACATAAACGGTCTTATTTTTTTCACAATTACTAAATGAGATTGTCGACTTGAGTATTACAAAGGTGTTAAATTAGCCTTTACAAATAGACAGAGAAACAGACGTACAACAAAGTGATCCTTTATAGGATCACTTTCTAAAACGGGAACTCTTATAGGGTCCCTTTTTAGAACCCTTATTGGGACCATTTTTCCGTTTCAGTTACGGCATCCTAAAACTACTTATCTGGGTGTGATTCTCACAAAACCATAACAAATCTATTGACTGGAACATTTATTAACATAAAGCTTCGGTAAAACTGATACGATACAGGTAAAGTATACTATCACAATCCTTTAGGGAAAAGGTAACAGCAAAGTCGAATACGCAATCCCTAAAGTAAACGATTTTATTCAGTTACACATCGGTCTGACTAACTGTCGTTTCAGGTGATCGATTTTTCGCTCACTTCCCTTTAATCCGATTGGATATCGATTTTATGCACTCGCGTTGTTCTGGTTACGATAAATATAGGGCGGAAAGAACACTGACGATGAAAAAAAAGTCTACTGTTTCATGCATTTTGATTGCATTTTTGTATGCATAAACAGCTTGTTCTTTTTTGTAATAACCGTTGAAAATTTCAGAATGATGTACATACTGAATACGTGGTAACAGTTTCGCGTAGGTGTACTTTCCACCTCGTATACAATTCATACGACTGAAAAATGAATATTATTATTATAAACGGAGGGAGGCTCTCAGCATTCCACTGCTGCATGCAGAATTCTTCTAACAAACTTTTCAGAAAAGTCTTGTTGAAAAGTCTTTGTTTTTTCCACGTCTCCTATTATTTTTTCTGAGGTAGAAGAAAAGTTTAATTATATGTACAGTCACGACCACCTGCCAAATTTCAAATACGAATTTTTCATGAAATAGCGATTGAAACTTTCAGATTTGATCTACTTTATTATAATATGGGTTCCAAAATATTAGTTTCGTTACATAACATGAAAATGAAATCAATACAGTAGGCGAAAATTGCTTCAAAACGTTGATAAGTGTGTACAAATAGAGTACTAGCTCGTGACTTTCATCATCATCAGCCTATAATGTTCCCACTGCAGGGACTCAGGCCTCCTCTTTAGGAGAGGGATGGGCTGTAATCCACCACGCCGCGGCGCGCCCACTCTGAGCCGGCGCGCCGGCTCAGAGTGGGTGGGTGACTGTACCAATACAAATAAATACAATGCAAATAAGCTCTCAATTCTGTATTAAACTGTACCTTTCCAATATTCGATAAATACATTTATTTTTGACAGCGATGACATTTTAATATCATTCCAATAAATATCGGCGGAAAGATTCGCCAATATGAAACACCTTTAATTTACATACATTTCACTGCAAAAGGGAACATGGTCGTAGACTCGTATCGAAGCTGACAAGTCGGGTATTGCTAAACATCGGCGAATACTGACCAATATATTTTTTCAGGTAGGTACCATATTATTGGTTGTTAAACAACCTAGGCCAACGAGCAACTTGAACAACATTTAATTCGAATAATTTGAAAAATTACTTTATGAAACTTTGATTTATTTATTTATTTTATTTTAAAGAAAGCTTACAGACTAATAAGAGTTATAAATATCATGCATAAGTATCGATATTTGCTAATTACAAGCTTCCACATATATAAAACTAACTAGTTACAAGTTACTTGCGTTGACCAATCAGCGATTTAAAGTATACAAAAAGAAAAGAAAACAACGAGAAAGTAAAGTACAATAATGATAGTGACCATGTCACTTTAAAAAAAAAACTTATATTATGTAAGTAAAGTCAAGTCGTCTTATGTCAAGTCATGCAATACCAAAATCAGAACTAAAAGCTATCTGTGGTTGTCACCAATATATTTTCCTCATTTACAATTAACTGCCTCGTTGGTCTAGTGGTCGCTGAGCATGAGGTCAAAGGTTTGATTTCCGGGTCCGGCCAAGTGTAATTGGGGCTTACCATCAATAATTTCCCAGTACCAGTCACTGCGTCTGGATCTGCTCGGTTGATGGCAATAGGTTCGCCCCTTATTACATGGGACTTAAACATAACTGGCGAAGTGTGGGTGTACTCTTAGGTACACCTCTGCCTAATCCTTCGGGGATTACATACTGGCTGTTATGTTATGTTGTAACATTATATATGTACATGGACGTCTTTTTTTATATCTATCTATATATATAAAAGAAAGACGGGTTTGTTACAACACTTATAACTCGAGATCTGCTGAACCAATTTTCATGGTTATTGATTCGTTGGATTTGTCTCCGCCCCGAATAGCATAATACATCTTAAAAAAAATGAAAACTCGATATGTGTAATGAATACTTAATCATTTCAATAAATGCTGATTTGTTTATTACATGTCAAAGATTTGTTGTCCAATCCTGTCAAATACTGACAACTATTCATGTGTGCGTTCAGAATTTTTTTTTTTGTAAAATGTCTCGAAAGTTCAGGTACTGTTTAAATATTTGTTTGTTTTAGACATTAATTTGTGTACATTATTTATTAATTATTTAATTTTTAATTTCCGAAAATAATACCTAAGATTTATTCTACAGGTTAACTGTTAAGGTGTATGATAGACTAGAACCTTATTATTTTTGTTAACCTTTTAAACTTATGTCAGATGTCGGCATTGCTTAGCAACCGTTGTTATTATCATATAAAACGTGGTATAACAAAACGCAACTGACAGAATAAAAAAACACAACTCAGTACGTAGGATAGTACACTAGGTAGAGTAGTATGTAGGGTGGTAGGTAGGTAGGGTGGTAGGTAGGGTAGTAGGTACGTAGGTAGGGTAGTAGGTAGGTAGGTAGGTAGGGTAGTAAGTAGGTAGGTAGGGTAGTAAGTAGGTAGGTAGGGTAGTAGGTAGGTAGGGTAGTAGGTGAGTAGGGTAGTAGGTAGGATAGTAGGTAGGTAGGGTAGTAGGTAGTAGGTGGGTAGGTAGTAGGTAGGTAGGGTAGGAGGTAGTAGGTAGGTAAGTAGTAGGTATGTAGCAGGTAGGTAGGCAGGTATTATGTAGGAAAAAGGGCATAGCAACGCATGCGGGTACAGCTAGTACTTTAATAACCGTATGTTCTATAGGCAGGTTCGATATTCAAATAAAAAAAGTGAAATACAGAAAATTCACGGCGGATTTTATGCAATGAAATCTACGTAGTTATTTTTGCAACGCAGTGTAGCAAACAATTGCAGCCGTAACGCACTGGTATGCTATCTTTAGATTACGTTCTATAAATAAACGAGATAATTAACTTTTATGCATTTGTTATTATTGGTGCAATATCTTACGTTTGCTGAACAGTTACTTTGCTTGTTATGTAACTAAACGTGTCGACGGAACCAATACAAATGACTTGATATAAAATAATTACTATGAGTTACTTCCGTATGCAGGACCAAAATAATGTGGTTGTAAAACCACACAATTTTAGACTTGCTTGTATCACAAATCATTAATTGCGTTTTACACGAAACGTTTGTACTTATTGAAAACATAGTTCTGTTTCAGTCAATTATTTGGAGTTAAAAGAGACAGAGAAGTATTTGAAAAGGTTTAGCACTAAACACATAAAATGATTTAGAGACCGACCGAGTCTAATGACATCTGACATTAAATTCCAACAAGAGCGATTGTTTGTAAATTATACGTCAAATTAATCATCTGTATTGACATAAGCCTTTTACAACTATATTGCAGTGATATTAAAATGAATATTTAAAAATATGTTTGAGTTAATTGTAACTCTGAATTTAATTATGTTGTTGTATGTACACTGAATAAATAATAATTTCGGCGTGTAACGAGATTTTAAATAAGTCTGTTTCTTCGTACGAAGGTGTAAAAAATCTTTTACATCGTAATATAATTTGGTTTTTGAGCGTGATTTGCTTTGTAAATGGGTTTTCACATTCTAAGAGAGATAAATGAGCTAAAATTTTTTTTTTTGTTACCAAGAATATTTTTTAAGTAGTACTTAATTTTAATAAAAGATTCATATAATGAAGTACATGGTACTGTAGAAGGGAACAGACTGTGTCTAGACCCTGCAAAAAGAAAAGAAAGACTAACTGTCGACGGGATAATGAAATTTATTGATCTGTGGATCCTAATTGGAGAACTCTTTCCATTGAACTCCTCCCATGGGTCCCATGGGACGAGTGGGAATAAAAAGAGTTTAAAGGCACGCTGCGGCAGGCAAGAGAGAAACCTATGTTGTAAGTAACTTTTAAACTTTCATAGTCAATAAAGGTTATTTTTATTTATTTTTCTTACATATTCTATACAGGGTGTCAATCAACCCATCACACAGCTATCAACCAAGCATTCTATACATCAAACTAAGTAACCCTTACGCAAAGCTTTTTGCTGGGAATCGGCCTTTTATTTTGAGGTCAAAAATCTCATTTTACGGTAAAACTCAATGTAGCACTCTTAAAACATTGAGCTAGTGGATGCTTTGAATAATGAACGGATCATGGAGGTAATTTAAGAAAAACTAGTATTTACAAAACAGATGTGAAAAATTTGGAACTTTGTCCCCCAATATCTCCGTAACTAGGGTTCTCAGGTATGGTCAAGAACAAAAAAAATATCGCAGTGGTGGGGAGAACAAGTATTCTTCGTTTGCGTTAAGGGTACTTTTACACCCTTTATTATTTTTTATTTTTTTATTTGAAATGGGCTTACTAATCGGCTGGGCTTAATTTATATTGTAGATCGATAGCCCTGTGAGTTAAAGTTTCCTTTTCATGAAAGAATATGCAAGTTACAAATCCAATATACTTAGATTTAGCTAACCTATATACCTTATGATATATTATGTTAAATCGACGTAATCTATAAATCTTTTCCATTCATCATAGCTAGCAGATTTGCCAGGCGCTTAAGTTATATCTACCTAAGTGATAACACTTTTCAACGTTTTATCTATCTTTCAGAATATATCATCAGCATCACTACATAGTATAAAACAAAGTCGCTATCGCTTTCTGTCCGTCCCAATTTATGCTTAAACCTTTATAACTAAGCAACGAATTTTGAAGCGGTTTTTTAATAGATAGAATGATTCAAGAGGAAGGTTTCAGTATATAATTTGACCGACATCTACGCGGGTGAAGCCGCGGGCATCAGCTAGTCGTGAATAAATGTAGAATAGGTTAGTTTTCGCTCCCGTAATAAATACAGCCAGTGGTTTTCAGAGATAATTTAGCTTCCCGTTTGAATGGATTTTTACAGGAACAATGGGGTATTAAGTATGGGACCCTGTGTGGCCTATTATTAACTGATTACGGAAACTGATGAACGCTACCAGAGAAACGAATAAAGATCGAAACGCTTGGAGGAAGATATTTGAAATTATAGATAGAAAAGTTACTTACTGCACATAACATAGCCTAACGTTTATATCCTTTTCCATAACCATAAACCCTTCAAAAGCCATAACAACTAAGAATCATCGAAACACACCACACATCCTCAAGGAAGTGCGAAAGATTAACGACAGACGATCATTGTGAGCAATGTCGTGTTCAAGTACCTACATGTGTTCAAGGAGATATCTTTTATTTGAAGGGCTCGCTGTTAAATAGTCATGAGATAGACTGATTGTAAAGATTGGAGCTGACTTATGCCCGTTTTCATCAACATTAAGAGTCACCTACATTAATGCCTAAATAAAAGTGCAGTTTCAATGAATTCCGTATTGTGTCGGACGTCGAGAATAGCACCAACCCATATCTTCCCATGGGTGTCGTAAGAGGCGACTAAGGGACTTACCAGAAAATGGGCAGCAGCGTTCTCTGTACCTTCGTAACAACAATACTGCGATCGCCAACCCGCCTGCCAAGCGTGGCGATTATGGCAAATCCCCCCCTTCTGGGGGAGGCCTATGTCCAGCAGTGGACGTCTTATGGCTGAAATGATGATGATGATGATGATTCAATGAATTTAGACTTGCCTTGCAGTATTATATAAAGCCTTTTTTTGTCCCTTGTCACACGAATTTTGTGTATAAAACGGCCAACAGAAATCGCTGACGGTGACGACCAATCCGACCGAAACTGTCGCATCCTCCATTAATAAGACTTAGGCGATATCTGTATTACTAATATTATAAAGAGGCATACGTTTGTACGTTTGTTTCTGTTGTTTCTATGATCTGAGGCTTGTATCATCCCGTCGGGGCTGCGGGTTGTTCGCAAGAGATACCGCGGCCTCGACATGAAGGGCTAAGAAGGAACATGGGTGGTTTTTAGTCAGTAGAAGTCTCACACTCCCTTTCGCTCTGCCCAAGAGCGGGAAGGGTTATTCGATGACTTTCCACCCGCCAAAAAAAAACGGCTTGTATCATAGTTTGTTTGTAAGCTCCGGAACAAATGATCCAAGAGTTCATGTTTTGTCACTGATAGAAAGGTGTATTCGTGGGTGCTATAGGCTAAAAGTTATATTTATATCATGTATATTTACCGAGCTATGGCAACTTTTGCGGACAAATTCGCGGCCAAATTGATAGTTTGGTACTAAAGTATGGGTCTCTAAGTCGACACCAATGCTATAATGCGTGAAAATGCTTGATCATGCTACGCTGATATAGAAACACAAACCTATTAAATGGAAACACAATCATTTTAACAGTAGGTTTACTTAGATAACCTGTGGCAAAGGCTCTGGTAGACCTATCACGTTTTCAACTTTTGATTTCCTTTGGGACTCATTTTAGGGTATTAGTTTAGGTTTTAACCTTATCTAAATTTTATTAAAACAGCCGTGTTTTTTGATGCTATTAATATTAAGCAGTGGACGGCCTATGTCCAGCAGTGGACGTCTTTTGGCTGAAATGATGACGATGAATATTAATTTTTTTCAATATCAGCCACGGTGTTTGGATTTGTGTCCGATTGATGGCAATAGGCTCGTTCCTAATTACAAGAAACGTAAACATAACTGGTAAAATACGGTTGTACTATTAGGTACACCTCTGCCTAACCCTTTAGGATTACAGGCGTGATGTTAAGATATGTAAATTCTAAAACAAATCCGTAACCCAATCCCCAGTTGGAAAACAGTCTCTTTGAACTAAATTCCATGCAAACATTTGCTATAGTTACAGGTCAATATGTCACCGTGTTATTTCGCATAGTTCATGAAAGGTTAAAATGATTGACTAACCTCATACAAGGTACTAAGAAAATACTAGAACATTAAATGTTATCTCAACCATTTTAAAATTCAGACCAGTCATTAGGTAATATCGACGGTCCCTACGTATATAAAGACATGTCGAAAATGGCATTTTTTTTTATTGTATCATTGGCTTTAGATTATCTATGCGCATATACTGACATACGATTTATTTTTAAATTTTGTTTATTTACCTTGTTTTACAAATCGTATAAAAGAACAAGTATTATAAATACAACGAATAAGTGTCGTAGATGCGGACATCTATACATATCTTTTTGTACGGTGTTTAAAAATGCGTGCCACTCGGTGCGAACTCCCGTAAATAGCGATAAGTCTGACAAGAGTCAGACTTATCGCCATTTACGGGAGTTCCCCGACCGAGACAGGTCGATGGTTGTTCGTGTAATGAAACAATATTTAATGTTTTGATGCAGTTTAGATTTAGTGGTGTGTTATTTAGTTATAAGTACTCATATTACCTGAAAGAATACTATAAAACAAAACATGAATAACAGGAGATCAAAGTTATTGGTGGATATTGCAAACTCCAGAAAGAAGAAGAAGAGGGAGGAAAAAGAAGGAACAAGAACTAATTCTAGAGAAGGCGTACAATAATCCTATTCCTATCACTGTTACTGTGTTACTGTTAAATATAAAGACATGATTAGTTTAAGCGATACGTTGGTTATTCCAAATAAGTATCATGACTTCTATAGAAACCTTAATTAAGCATAGTGAGGAAGAACAGGGCAATGACGAAGAAGATTGTTAAATTTATCTTTACTTTTTTTATACATTTTGTTTTGTTATTTAACTACTAAGGGAACTTTATTAGTAATAAGATGAATCAGTCTGAATAAAGCCGTAATAATTGTTAAATGTTACCAATTAGGTGTTCAAAATGACGTAGTTAATTAAGCTGAGGTACCTACTTAATAAAACTGTGATGATTATTAAATACTGGGTACCAATTGCATTGCAAGACATGATTAGGCTGCGACACATGCTTAAAATTAAAATTGTTAATTACTAATATTAGACAACAGTGATTTTTATGTTTAGTTCCTACTTCAGTGAGTCTATAGGAACCTATTATTTAGATGCTAAAAAGATTGTTTTTTAATAATAAATAATGTTGAATTTATAAACCTTGTTTAATTAATAAAACACAAACCTGATTATTTTAAAAGACATGTCTTTATTTACATCACAAGAACTATAGTCGTACCCTGAATGACTAAAACCACGTATAAAGTGATATGTCTTCATTGAAGTACTTTTTATATCCATGGGTGACGATTTCAGGATGTTTAACGTATTGATTTAAAAATAGTAACATAATGCTACATTTTCATAAAACATTTTATTTAAATTTTATATCAGACACTGTTTTTTTGTTTCCTGCGTATAAAAAGGTATCATAGACATGACTGACATACTTCTATTTTATTATCGACGTAGAAACGGCCATCTATCAGTTTTTTCAAGAAAACGTAAAAATATAAAATATGCGTAAATGGCATTATAAAGCTCTTAAAACTGTTAAAATATTTTACAAAAAAAATATTTATTATTGGTCATAGAATCATTTCTAGGGCGTGTTGAACACAAATTACGCTCTCCTGTAAACCTCGGTTTTTGACTTGACCTTATGTACGTAGGAACCGTCGATATGAGTAATATGTCCTATGTTAGCACGCTATACCTGTTACATATAATTATCACGCCAAGATAATTACAAAAACAATCAGTTCTTGTGTTTTTTAATAATAGTAATTGATGCGAACATGGCCACATATCGTACAAAATAGAGAGGTTTGGAAGGAGAAAGGAGAGCTCTTTGCCCAGCAGTGGGTCACTGTGGATAACAAATAAAAAAGTGTGTTTTCCATCAGGACTTTCTAAGGCAATTTTCTTGTGGTAATTGGCTCGCCCCTTTTTTTTTGGGAAATTATCAAATGACTCCTCCCGCTCTGGGCAGAGCGGCTGAGAATGTCAAACTGCTACTGACTAAAAACCACCCGTGTTCCTTCTTAGTCCTTTGTGCCGAAGCCGCGGTATCTCTTTCAAACCGCAATAAAAAAGTGGATTACATCAGGAATTTCTCAAGGAATTTTCTTGTGGCAATAGGCTCGCCCCTTCTTAAAATAACTGGCAAAAAACTGGGAGTGCTATTAGATATACACTTCTGTCTAACCCATCGGGCATTAAATGTGTGATGTTATTTTACGTACGTAATTTGTCATACGTTATACCTGTTACCTAAATCACGTCATGTTAATTACACACGTTAAAACAATTAAAGCAATATTTTATTTTAATGATAATGAAGTCTGGTGGTCGTAACGTTACAATAGTTTTGATCTCAAGTATTAAAGAAATTGAGATCAAGGCTGATCAAAGGCAATCATTGTTTTTATTTGTATACTAAATCGGTAGGTACTAGTAAAAACATTACCCTTTTCTTGCAGTCGGGTAAAAAGTGACTCCATAGCGATGACCAGTTTGATTAATATGGCTAATCTGACGCCTTAGTTTTTGGACAAGAAATTAATTATCTCAATTCAATACGCTTAGGATTAAATTGACTTTTTATCTAAACTATAAATGGAGGTCAACCTAAGTTATTGAAACAATTAACTCAGTACTAGAAAATTAATTATCTTACTCTAGAATCTTGTTACAGTTTCTTGAGAGGAACGTGCAAGGGTTTAAGGGATGAAAAGTGGGTGTAAGGTTCAATGAGCGACCATAATTAATTGCAACAAAACCCACGACGTTCAAAGCTATTACAATAGAGAGGCTGATACTTCCCTCTCTCTCTAGTTCCATTTATCATGCCACATAAGGCACCGACACTTATTCATAACTTGCCTTTCTACGAATATAAAAGGCAATGTTATTGAGAAGTAAAAGGAAAGACACAAAGAAAAACATACCGTATTTATCCGTATGTCTCAGGAAGCTGACGTGCGTACAGCGTTTACCTGTAAAAAAAAAAACAAAACATAAACATTCAACGCATAACAAATATTTAGGAATACAATAAGTTATTTTTTCTTTTTTTTTAAAAAAACGTTACCCCACATTAGGAATTTCTCCTGTATCGTGGGTGCGTTAACAAACATTTAAACTCACATACACAACCAAACACCCAGAACCGAAACAATTATCTGTAGATCATACAAATATTTGTTCCGTGCGGGGATCGAACCCGCGACACACAGCGCAGCAGTCCAATTGCTCAGCCACTGCGCCAACCGTGTCGTCAACTTGAGTTGAAGTTGACAGCTTTCACGTCGTGACTGCGACAAGCAGGTTAAAACTTAGCTTAATACTATGCTATGGGGCCCACACAACGCTTGTTTTCAAAGGTCATCCGTGAAAAGACATGCATGGGTATGGTTTGTAGGTAGGGGTTAATATACGTCTACAGATTTAACGAACAAGTGATCTGATTTCAAAAATACTTTCAGTAACGGAAAATTACATTATCTAGCTTTATTTTAAACTAGCTGACCCACGCGACTTCGTCTGCGTCACATAATAAGCTTTTAGCCTTTCTCGATAAATCGACTATTCAACTTATTAAATTGAGTTAAATCGTACTCGTATCAAACAAAAAATCTTACCTTTCCTCTTTATAATACCTATTAGTTTAGATTGGCTTCGATTATATTATTAAAGTGACAATTACTATAGGTATATCTTACTGTTAAATATACAGTAACACCTTGTACTTGTAAACATTATGGTGCAGTAAATATTTTGAATTTGAATTTCTCCGGAGCCCCCGGAGGCCAGAATCCCCACTTACCTACCGCACCGGACCGAATGACTGCCGCGCGCGTAATTATTTTGTGGCGCGGATATTTTTATATTGCGATATCTTCTAAGATATTTGTTTAAACTGGATAGAGTAAAGGGCACAAATATTCTTTATTAAATTTCCGTGCTAACAATCATATTTTTTTAGATATAGATTAATACCATATGGATTAAATAAGCATTGCAAAATATCATTCTTTTTAATCTAACATTTTAATAGTAAAAAATGGTTACAGTGAGTCAATCTTAAAAGATAGATATATGCTGTCGCGGACTTTTTTTTAGAACATTTAAAGAGGAACAATTCTTTCATACATAATATTTGCGTAACTTAAACTGTTTTCGCAGCGCACGCAACGGAAGCTCTCAAAAAGGAATTTCTTTTCCCGTTTTTGCAACATTTTTCATTTATGCTCCGCTCCTATTGGTCGTAGCGTGATGTTATATATCCTAAAGCCTTCCTCGATAAATGGACTATCCAACACAAAAAGATTTTTTCTATTCCAACCAGTAGTCCCTGAGTTTACCGCGTTCAAACAAACAAACAAACAAACAAACAAACAAACTCTTCAGCTTTATAATATTAGTATAGATTGTTTCCGTGGGATTATCCGACCATGACGCAAGCAAAACCATCGTTTGCGTAGCCTTTCCCAAACTATGTTGGAATCGGTTTCTAGTTTTACCGGGTTCCACCTGCATCCATCCAATACCAGTATTCTATATGGAACGACTGCCTATCTGACCTCCACAACTCAGTTAGTACTGGGTAAGACTGGTTGTCAGACTTTAGACACCGACTACCTATAACAACTGTAAAACATCTAAAAAATGACAGCCGGGATCGATGGCTTAAAGTCCTTTACGGGGGAAACTCGATAAGTAATGGATGGTCACCCATCCACGAATCAACCTATTCAGGTGCGGCTTAACCTTAAGGTCGACAGAGCAGTTTTATAATTTAGCCACGACCTTCTCGTAAATAAATGTATTATAAAAAATACATAAGGAACCATGTAATAAATCGACCTCCAACGAACACCTGAAGTTCAATGAAACGGTATGATCTTAATTTGAAGTAAATGGGAAGGAAAACGTGGCTATAATTTATACAAAACCCTTAAAAAAAGAGTAAAGCGTAACTTTTAAAAATGTTTCCTTGAGTTGAAGATTGAAAATATGACTAAGTATGATAATAGTGACTCAATAATAAAATCAAGCTAGTTTAAATTGAAAGTTAAGTTCAGTCTGCTAAATTGCCTCTCAGGTCATTGATCTTTAATTCTATTTTTACACTATGGGATCGCAGTTTTTGTTTACCTTAAACCTCTTAGGGATTTATTTATTTTCCTCATTATCTCTAAGGCATTCGTCCATTTCATTTTGAACATCTTTTTTAATAAGAAATAATATCCTTATTTATTATTAATATTATATGAGCCTAATGTGTCCCACTTCAGGGCAAAGGCCTCCTAAGGCCTTTCTTCTTTCCATTTAATTCTGTCTATGGCTATTTCGGCCCCATCCTATTTGAAAGAGTCCAGCTCGTCACGTCCTTCTGGGCCATAAATCGTGAAAAAAAAAACATTTATGTACTCCTTAGTTTTTGACGATGTACGCTTACACAAATGCATGGGGCAGCTGAATTTTTCCTGATTCCATATTTGGTCTCTAAGTAAAAGTTCTATATAAAGTTCAGCACAACCCCGTTCATGACCCCTTCAAAGGTTACGCATAAACAAAAACTAAACTTGTACAGGTACCAATTTGCTTGCGAAATCATATGCCCAATTACTATCAATATTTTTTCAGATACGTCTAAATTATTATTATGATGAAGTGGTTAGATAAAGAGCGTCTTGTTAGCGTCCGTACCCACTTATCTCTGTTATGTAGGTAATAAAAGCAAAAAGTGATCTATCGTAAGCTTGATTACACCTTCGCTTCCTACTATAGGCATGCTAATTTTGACTTACATTCACTTTCTAACTGATCTATTGAGTAGAGTACGTACAGTCAACAACAACAATAATTGAGTACCGACGCTAAGTGGGCTGGCGCCGAAATATTTCCGTAAAATGAGCGATTGTTTTGAAATGTATCAAAATAACTCCTGAATGGAACGTTTCGTTTGCTATCTTTTGATTAATTAATTAAATGGCTCTTCTCCTGATTAAATTAAGATTATTAATTTACGGTCTTGACGACACGATCGTTCACTGCCTTATCATTAAATAAGCTTGTCAATTAAGTATATTCGCTGCCTAGCTGCTTTGCCTTGCTAATTATGATCTGCCTAGCCTTTTCCCAAGTATGTTGGGGTGGGCTTCCAGTCTAACCGGATGTAGGTTAATATTAGTATTTTACATGGAACGACCGCCTATTTGACCTCTACAACCCAGTTCAAGTAATATGAAATCCCTTTGTATGACTGACTACTTAACGACTCTCAAAGACCCACAATTGACAGCCGGGACCTACGGCTTAACAAGCTTTCCGAGGCACGGAGCTTTGTCTTAAAAATAGTACACATTTATAAGACAAAACTAGTTAAGTCTCACTCTCTTTAATAGCTACATTTCTTTTTTACTTCTTGTCCTAAAAGTCTCAACGAGTTTTATCGCTGCCTGTACTTCGTGATTTGCTCAAATATTATGCAAGATCTTTACAATAACCATGCTTGTTGTGCACTGAGACTGATTCAACGCAATGCAGTATAACTGGCCCTACACTCACAGAGCAATTACTTACTCATACCACATTGCATAATTATGCATAATACCTAATGTAATCTGTAATCGATTGTTAGTGTTATGTAGTTTAATGATAGTTATGTTACTATTGAGATGTGGATCAGTTATAGCATAATAATGTTAATAATAGCATGCTTTTAGATTAACATTATCAGGGTTGTCAGAATTTGTTTTGTAATTTGTGTCTGTTAGGATTTAAGGTTTTTAATCATTAATTTACTTATAGTTGTGAAATAATTGTGTAAAAATCACTTACGTCAGTGCAGGAAAATATTATAAGGAAACCAAACCAGCACGCCTTTTCTTTTTAAAGGGGGTTGGAAATCAAAGTAGAGCGGAAGGGAGTGTCAGACTTCTACTGACTAAAAACCACCCATGTTCCTTCTTAGCCCTTGTGCCGGGGCCGCGGAATCTCTTTCGAACAACCCGCAGCCCCGACGCTACGCTAGCAATTTCTCAAACCACACAAATAAAGAATGTCTACCAGACCATGTGAAATCAACCACCAGTATTGGGTTCACGCTGTGATCTGCCTTCACACTCTATGTAAAAGAAAGGAGTCCTATATCCCAGTAGTTTGACATTATGCTCTAATTATATCCGGAAGTCAGCAATTTAAATTATAATTAGAACGAATTCAAAGCTTTCAACCAATTAAATAACCGATGTTGAAAACAGCATGACTGTTCATTCGTGTAATTTTAATTAATAAATTGATACGTAAGCTTAATTGAATGAATACACACTACAAGTCAGTGCATTTTAATAGGTACCTACTCAGAATGTACCGGACTTTTTTGTTGAATGAGTATGAATGTGAGAAAGTTGTGAGTGTGAATGTGAATGGGTATAAGAGTAGGTAGAGGAAGACCAAAAGAAACTATGGATGAACTGTGTAAAGGATGATATGGCAAGAAAGGTGGTATTTGATGAGATGACGAGTAATAGAGAAGTAGCTATGAAAGAAGTAGACATGCTGCGCCAACCCTAAATGGAAAAGTGAAAAATAGAGTTCAGAAGAAAAATCAGCTAATGAAGTCGGTGCCAAAAAATCGAAATCAAACAAACAAATGTCACCGACTTCAGAACCTGATTTTTCTTCTGAAGTTTGTTTTTCACTTTTTTGTGTTTTTGAAGTCGGTTTTTGAACTCCTTTTTAGGGTTCCATAGTCAATATGGAACCCTTATAGTTTTGCCATGTCCGTCGATCTGTCCGTCCGTCCGTACTATATCTCAAAGACTCTTAGTACTAGAAAGCTGTAATTTGGCATGAACCTAAACAAGAACAATAAAACCGTTGGGATTTTAAACATGAAAGCAATCGTTTCAATCTAGAATCTGGATCGAATTGGGATAAGGGCAAGAGAATTCTGATGACCGGACTTTTGTGGTCGGAGCATTCTTGTAAAATGAACCAATCAACTATTATGCCGCCAGAAACTTGGACAATTTACTCTGAATTGGAAAGATCCTTTCTGCAAAATAATCATCAAATGAATTATGCGATTTACGGTTATTTTAAGCGGAAGCGAGGATTTCATCGGCTATCAAAATTCTGCGAATACTATTTCAAGTAATCTCTGTTGGTGAGCCAAGTGTTATTTTATTGAAACTTTATTACATCCGGCTTTTGTACGGCCATGTATTTTGTGAAAGTGCTATTGGGTATTTCTGTCAGAAATTTCTCAGAAGCCGCCATGGAATCTGGATTTGTATCCGGTTGAAGGCAATAGGATCGCCCCTATTACATGAGACTTAAACATAACTGGTGAAATGGGGGTGTTCTATTTGGTACACGTCTGCCTAAACCTTCAGTAATTACGTCCGTGATGTTATGTATTTTCACGGCATGGTTGGCGCAGTGGCTAAGCGATTAGACTGCTGCGCTGCGTGTCGCGGGTTCGTTCCCCACACGGAACATATATTTGTATGGCCTACAGATAGTTGTTCCAGGTGTGGGTGTTTGTGTATGTGAGTTTAAATGTTTGTAAATGCACCCACGCCACGATACAGGAGAAGTTCCTAGTGTGGGGCACGTTTTTTTTTTTAATTATCTCTGAAAAAACACTATCATTTATAATCACTTTTTTATAATTATGGTGTAGTTTTTAGGGTTCCGTACCTCAAAAGGAAAAAACGGAACCGTTATAGGATCACTCGTGTGTTTGTCTGTCTGACCCTTCCCCCCCCCCCCTTATCTCCGAAACTACCTAACCTAAAATTTTCAAAAAAAAATACAGAAATTAGTTCAACATTTATAGATTACATCAAAACCTATAAGAAGTCTATGGTGTTAAAATAACATGTAAAATCTCTCAATATCTACTACAATGGTACGGATACTAAATAGGTTTGCGTTTGGCCCCGCAACACATTTGGTGTGAAGTAAGTTATTATTGAACATGTATCTTTCATTTCTGCTTTTTGTTTTCTTTATTTTTTTTTTTCTTTATTTTTTTAAAACGTTGCCCCACACTAGGAATATCTCCTGTATCGTGGGTGCGTTCACAAACATATAAAGTCACATACACAAATACCCAGACCCGAAACAACTATCTGCAGGCCATACAAATATTTGTTCCGTGCGGGGATCGAACCCGCGACACGCAGCGCAGCAGTCCAATCGCTTAGCCACTGCGCCAACCGTGCCGTTTCTAATAAAATAATACCTGTCCAAAAGACACATCCAAAGTAGTTTTATAAAAAAAAATAACACATTCATTAAGTGCCTATAATACCAACCACTCCTCTTTACTGTCACACAGAGTATAAAAAGTCCATTTAGAGGACATTTTTCTTTTTTTTTAGTTTTTATGACTAAGATTTCTCCGCACTCTCTGTAAAAAATTAATATGTTTTTGTTAGTGTTTAATATTTTTGTTGACTTCTTTCATGGTCATTGTCGGAGACAGTTTTAATTTGGTAAAAATACGGACATGATTACCATTAGTTGTAGCGGAATTATTTTTGTTTCTATAAAACAAATGTTTTTGAAAGATTTGTATTTTAAGAACTACGGACCGATTTCTAAAATTGTTCCGCCATAAGAATGCTATATTATCCCTGAGTAACGTATGCTATACAAATTATTTAAAATAATTTCACGCCCGCGTTCGCGTGAAATTGTGGGGCAGTTTTTTTTGTAATTCTATGTCAAACTACCAGCATAAAAAATAACCATGGAATTACTTTAAAAACAGAATCACAACATTGCAACACCACCATTCGTTACCCCGTTGTTATAGCAGCATTTTACCATAACTACGTATTAGATATTTATCCACTCCATTTGAACTAAAACGAACCGAGGTAAAAGCCATACCATATCATAACCATAAAAAATAAACATTGGGTCACCTTGGCCGCTCTCTTTAAAAGATAAATAAAATATTTTCTCACAAACAAGAATATGGGGAAGTAAATGGACAATAAATATGACGAACAAAAGGTTTCTTTTATATGTATAATACGGTGGGAATAACATAACATTTCCAAAGTATATCCTTCGATAGAATGATATCAGAAACTCCAAATAAATGTTGTTTTAAAATATGGAGGTGCTGAGTTCTTTTGAACGTAAATCTTTGAAAGCATGCACGTGTTCGTTTTCACTTATTTCATCTTTTTTCAATGCGAGCTATGTATGAAGTCAAATAAAAATCTTTGAAGGTGAAAACTTCTAAAAGTTATACTTCCAATATAAACTTGTTTATGAAAATCACTTTAAAACAAATTTTCTTTACAGTAACTGCCTTTTATCTGTTAAAAAACAAGAAAAACAACCCTGTATAAGATGAGATACGCACCAGAAACAAATTCAACACAGCTCATTAATCCGTACAAGCAGTATAACGTACCTCTATCTGTGTGTTACTCTATTACTTTTTTAGTTCTCACGCTGTAAAACGGCTGAACGGATTTCGCTGGCAGATAGGGAAGCCCTGATCTGGGTAGTGGGTACTGCGTAGATCTAGATTCTTATCTAGATTGTGCCGTCAGATACTTTTGCCTTACTCATAATACTCACTGCATTTTCCTGCGGCTCCACCAGCGTGACGGTCGCTAGTTTGAAAGAAAGTGGTAGCTAATTGGTTTATAATCACCACCATAGCTACATTAAGTTTATCGGAGATAAAGCAAGGGCGTGCTGGATCATAGTCGTGACAAACAAAGGTTGCCGCTCACTGAAGCCTTAGTACATTCTTAGGTACAGTCACGACCATGAATACGTATTCACTTACCATTATACCAAGATTCAAGAGCGATTTTCTCATGGAGAAACAATTTAAACTCTATGATCTATATCTAATCCCTAAATCTAATAGATCTCAATCTATTTCATAATAATGATGTGTTGTGGTATGTATATGGGTGTGAAATGGCAAAAAATACAATAGAATAAAATAACTTTGAATAGATGCTGAAGTGGATACAAATAAGGTGCTTGTGACTGTACGTCACCCAACCTTTGTTCCGACATAATCTACCTAAAACTCCTAACAAATGTCTCGTTTTAATTAAAGAACAAATACCGGTTAATTTACTTTTATAAAAAGTAATGTTAGCTTTCAAAGGGTATTTTGACGGGCAGAGGTACCGAGTTGGCTCTTTTGGGAAAAGGGGAAGAATACAAAAAAAAAATCGTGACAGTTTCGCGTGGGTGTTATTGTACTTATTTTTGGGAAGTAAGCAACAATGAGATGCCTGTAATACTGTTGATTAATGGAACATTGTGAGAAGGTTTCTTAATAAAAAAAAACATTCAAAGAGATTTTTCAGTAGCTTAGTACACTGAAATATGATGAGAAAGGTAATTTTTCTGTCCGTCAGGAAGAACAAAAATGATATCAGAATTATTATGGGATTTCTTAACAAGCAGTTTTCAACAGCATATTATATTATGACCTGTTGCTATTAAATAAAACATCGGCACATGTTTTCTTTGATTCTTATTCTGTGAAAAAAAATTGTTACGTACGTGCAGTATTTTAATTTGAAATCACGCCCCGTTCCGGTCCATTCGGCAAAGAAATATTCAGGTATATAATTATGTTAACAGAGATAAAGGGATATCGATGCACAAACGGTTACAACGAATTCAATTCAATTACTATAAATCACAGATTTGTAATTTTTTTAAAGTATCGTTTCCTACAAAAGTGTAGTACGGTCGAAATGAATGGAGGTCTGTTTTTTTAATAGTACCGTTGAAATATATTCTATGTGGCCAACACGAAATGATGTACTCAACACGTGGTAACCGTTTGTGTTTCCACCCCATATAAACAAAACTAACAAACCACACGACCAAAACATCTAGACTGTGACCTGGTTACAAAGCCGTAGGTATTGTTTACAAACATTTCGAACGCCCAACCTTCAGTTCAGACGGGAAATAGTTCAATTCGACTCGGCTTTTGTATAGACCGACGAAAAAATCTTGACCGAAGTACTGAATGAACCAATTACACGGTACCTTATTTTGGTCGCTTTAACCGTTCACTCCTAGGTGTTTTTTTTAATTAGTGGCACGTGTTAAAAAACCGTATGTATGTTTTTTTAATGGCTGTCTATTTGAATCTGGCTGTTGTTCAACCAATACTTCTCGGTATTGATTCATTTATCATTTAGGGAAATAATAGAGAGCCCCTCTCTATTTGCCATCACCTCATGGAAGACTCGCGCAGTCGAGGGAACCATGACACAAAAGACCAAAGACCACAATTTTATCTAGATAATACGAGTATCAGGATAGTATGAAATCCTAGTGTACCATTTTTTACTACCTACTATGCCACCATAAGCACTATTTAGTTACTTAACAAACGAGTGACTATGCCTACAAAAGAGACGACGTTTATGTCCTATAATGTCTAGAATTAAGTTCTAAAAAAAAAAGCTTGCTGAGACGTACGTTACCCAAGTAAATATTTTATCTGTGGATGAGACCTAGTATCCTCAAAAAAACACAACAAGCCTACCAACGATGATAATGATCATGATACTTTTTTCCATTCAAAACTAAGTAAGTACTTGAAACATGTAGGTTAATAATAAAATTGCAAAATTAATGAAACAGTATCTAGTGTGGTATCTTACGCAAGTCATCGTTTGACGGAAATTAGCTAATATGGCGACGTCGTAGCAGTAATTATGTGATTTGTCACACGAGGTGCCTTAAATAACTGTGGTTGTACAACAGAATTGATTAACAGGCATACTACCTACTAAGAAACTAGCTTTTAGATACTTTGTTACTCGCCAACATTTTTTCACCAACTAGTATTTAATTCGCGTTTCTATGAATGAGGCTTCGGTAACAGCGAGAAAATTTAATACGCTTTCATTTTTAAATTCTTGCTACAAAATAAGCTAGCTACATATTGTTTCTTTTTTATTCAAGTACAGAAGATATCCCGAGGGTTTATTGTTTTATACACCTGTTTTCAGCCAGACAGTGAATATACCAAAAAATTTCAAACATTTTAACGTAAATTAGAAGTAAGTTTTAAGTAGACAGGTACTGCGTAGAATATTTTCCAACAGCCAGTATAACTGGCCAGGCTTAATTTTTTTAAAGCCGTCATCAGAATAGGCCTTCATTAGGCGGATAATCTGGCAGCTTGTTAAAAGAGACCCAGGTTTAATGATCACAATATAATTGGAGAAAAAGTTGTGAAATTTCGTTAGTCGCAATTTTAATGATACGAAAAATTACGAAAAATTCCTTAGTCTAGGCTTTCCTAAAAGTAATTTTGTTTTTGTACTGCTTTGTGCAATTAACACAAAGAACACTGCTGAGTTTTTCTATTCCGGGCTGGAGATTTTTTGTTCCGGTCTTTTATAAACTAAAACCACATGTTTATCATCCTGACCAGTCAAGACGTAAGGAGCCAAACCTGCTGCAGAACACAGAACAACGAAAAGCAGCAGCAGGAATGAATTAAATGTCCCTTGTTAAAATTGCCGTCATCTCAACTGGCCATCATGGACACGCAAAAACTTTAACAATTAATAGATACCAATATCAATGTCACAACAAGAATAACCACGGCCTTGATGACGTCACAACTACAACCGTTACGCTCAAAAATTAGCATTACACGAACCTGCGCACGCGACTCTAGTTACGACAGCAAACACGATCACTAAACTGATCGACGCTGTAATGAGATAATTTATGCAACATAACTGTAATCATTGAAACGAGGCGAGTTCCGTTATTGTAATGTAATGTAATGAAGGGAGATTATAATAAAATAAGTTGTTGTAAATTAAAGTGGTAATCAAACCCACGCGTTACCAATAAATGCAAATATTTACAATCTCTTTGTTGGAACTACGTAGGTAGTGTTTTTAAAATATGGTGTTGTATAAACGTCTAACCCAGACAGTACAATTTGTTTGAACGAGTCCACGGCATACAAAAACATTCTGGGGTACATTGTCCCTGACCTAGGTATACAAGATGGTAGGGTTATTCAGACCCCCCCCCCCCCCCCAACATAAAAGTTTTTCATCGGGAATTTAAGAAAAAATACGGCTACGAGCATTTTAAATTAGTGTTGTACACGCGGTCAGTTACAAAATAACATGTATCTATATTATATTCATGAAAACTGTGAAGAAAATATAAAACGATCACAACGGCCTTTTTCCTTCGGACGCCTTTCAACAGCCTTGTTGAAAACTTGTTAAAGATTTTGGCTTTTAGGTTTTGAAGTAATGCATTACTTCCTTAAAATAACTGCTTGTTAGACCATTATTACAGGAAATTAGGCTTGATTTTTCCTTCGTTAAGGTAACTAAAATATCGTACTAGATCAATCAAAATACGTTACGTTGTGAAATACACTAACTACCCAAACATCCTAAGTAATTAAATACAGTAAAAATCATGAAATAAGAAATAATGCAGTAGGTGTCCCGAATTAAGTTACTTAAGACATCATCATCTGCCTAGGTATTTTTCATTTATATTAGGGTCGGCTTCCAGTCTAACCGTAACGTAACGTAACAAACCAAATACGTACATTTAAAATCAAGCCATTATAATTTTTCTATCAACACGTCGTAAAAGTACTCCATCTGAAACGCTCTTAGATAGCACGTATTAATTGTTGCGGAAAGTCGATGTATTCTGTATATTACGTATGTAACAAATAACCCTGCAACTCCAACAATTTATACACCCCTTTTACAAAGTAGAGCTACTTTCTCTTTATTTGCCCTTCACAGCTGTTGTGGGGAGAAGCATAAATATAGCCATAGCAAGGTCAAGCCCTCCCATCTGACCTTGAACCACTTGCACCCCGCTCGTCACTTGTTTCTATCCTGTTTCATTGCCGACGCGCCACTTGCATTATGTAAACAATTATCCCGCTCAGAAGCGTGTAAAAGATTGTTGATTGTGTAAGGCTTAGACGGTACGTACCACTAACACGGGGTTAGACTCTAAGCCCGTGTTAGTAGTACCATAAAAATAGCTAATCGCTGGCTGTTCACACAGAAGACGAGTATGCGTTTATCGCAGCGACAAAAGTCATCAAAGAGACTTTTCGCTCAGCGATGGTAGCTGGGTAAGCTCATTAAGAAACTCGTTTGGTACATACCATACGATGACACATTAAGCTATACATTTCAGTATAACATGGCCTTGCTTTGGATAAATTTCCTGTACAATTAGAGATCTGTATAAACTGTTCTTGTATAGCTTGATTAGGTGTTGTCCATACATACACATACTGTCATACACTCGCTGGTATTTTTCCACATCTTGTTTGTCACTAGCTCTACTCGCTTCTCGCTAGTCGCTAGTGGTGAGACCTAGCCTTACACTACTCACGCCCGTGGACAAAATCACGGTCGTGGACATTCAGTCTCCTTTCGAAAATCTGTGCGATTTCGTCCGTGTTTTAATTAGTTTTTATTGTAAACATGTTGTAGTACTTTAATGAACCAAATATTGCAAAATGCAGTTCTTACTTTTTAAATACGTTGTGTTTTATTATTCTCTTTATAATTACACAATGGAGTAATTACAGATGAGATGTTTGAAGTTACTTAGTATAAAATGTTAGCTATCAGAGTGTTTTCAGTTTATTTTAGTAGCCTAAAAACAAAAAAAAAACATCTGAACTTTTGTATTACTTAACGTACTGAATCTGATGGATATATCGTGTCCCTATGGAAAAATTTAATAGAAGTGCTCTTTTTAGATGTTTTTAGACAAAAAGTCTAGACTTTTCAGAATTTCCATTTAATCTAGAACTTTGTAAGTTATTCAAATTAGTTTTAAAGATCGCCATATCAAAAGAAAAGGTCAAAGTTTTCATTTCTTCTGGGATTTTCAAATTTGTTCATAAAGGTAGGAGTAAAAAAAATACCTAAATCCGCTTGAGAACAATAGCAAATAAAAACTTTACGCTTCTGGTGTTGGGGAATGCAGTATTTAGGTATTTTATTAATCTTCATTTTCTATGAATATCTTTTTGGAGAAGAGGAATCATAAATTTCACGACTGCTTGAGCAAAAAGATGAATAGAATTTTCAAGGAGCGAGCATCGATGTTTGTTATGAATACCGAACCGGATCGCTTCTGCATTTCAACGATAAAATCTGTGCTAGATGTTCTTTTGAAAAAGAAAATTAAGCTCTATACACATAAAATACGGTACAAAATAAAATACGGTTTCCTCGTTTAACAAAACAATGCCTAATAGCAGTAATGGGTTACAATTTTGAAACTTTTGTAGGTAAGTATGGACTAACACACAACGGCCACATATTGCAGATATTTTACTTTCTGATTTAGTTTTACATATTAATATTCAATTGAACTTTATTCACTTTCTAAAGAAATGACATGAATGAATTGAATGACTGATGTAGAAAACCCGAGAAATGCCACAAAGAAGCCGAAATATATTTAACCGGGTAGTAACCTCAAATAAGCCTGACCTTGTTATTTTGTTGGTTCCAGGAATAGCTAGAATACACTCGAAATATTTGTAGAATACTAGGTCACACGTAGAGAAACCTCTACCACTTATATTATCTGTCACGGTGACACATATTTTTTATGATTTCAGGATTCACGTAAAACTGCCACGTCCCATCAGTATCACAGACACAGACCTTACGATCGTAATAAAAAAGTAGGTAGGTAGATATTTTTCAGGCGAATGATCCTGAATTTGTGATGGTACGTGACTCGATTCAGATTTTCTGTAATCACAGGTACCCTCGTCACGGTGTCCTGAGCCCAAATATTACGGATTCGAACATGACGGATTTACCTAGCAACGGAGACATGACAAGCGAATTATGAATTATTATTTATGGAAAAGATTTAATCGAGGTTTGTCAAAGGTCCGGGGTTTTAGGAGTAATGTAGGTGGGTTCGAAAAGCTTGGTATGCGTAGGTGACGGATGAAAAGGTGTCGTCTACACTCAGTCTGGTTTTAAATATGAGATTAGCTACGTTAATCCATATTAAAACTTTTTACTCTGTAAGCTTTACTATAAACTGGAGCCTTGATACAGCTAGACGGGGGTCAAGACAGACCAAGGAGAAAATGGGGGGACGCCTTTGATAGCTTTCTCGATAATTGGCGAGAAGAGACGCAACACAGAGAAAAGAGAAAGGAATGGGGCGAGGTCTTTGCCCAGGAGTGAGACAGTTCAGACTAACAAAAAAAAAATCTAAACTACTGTTCAAATTAATTATGAGTCCCGAAGCAATACTAATTTCAGAAAACATTTTATTCGCCAGCTGTGGACAAAAAGTCGGAATAGCAAACAATATTCTAAGCGTATATTTAAAGCAGGCAGGCATACGGCAGGCTGCTTTCTGAATTTATATCAGGCAAACTACTTGAAATTCAGACGGTAAAGCTGAAATAACTTCAATAATTCGATGTTTAACTAAAATGTGAATGCTGGGAAGTTCCCTGACGATGACTTTAAAAGGAAGTTTTGCTTACTATCACTGCGCCCGCGAGTTCGTCTGCAAAAATTGTGATACTTCGGCTAATATGCATGATATATATAATTTATAGCTTATAACTCACAAATAATTTGGCTTTCCGCCAGTGAAATAAAACAGAATTGGATTATTAGTTTCCCTCGAGCAGATTACCCATATATGTAATATATAATGTATGTAAATATTACATTTTATTATATTGCATGTGTATGTGTGTAAATAAATAATAATAATAAATATACAAACTTATTATCAAAATTTACCTCATAATAATATCCAACGGCAAGGTTTATACCTTTTTTGAATTGTATTCTATGTAATATTGAGGGACAAAGATGCTTAGTACTTTTTCCGGGAAAGTAGGTATTACAAGGAGTTTAAGTTCTTATTGGAAAAATCTATTTGAGAAGCACGTTCTTGCATTCACGCCTTTTAAAAGAGAGAGGTATCCGTCTTTCAAAAGTTATTAAGTTTTCTAGGAAAGCACGTTTAAATAAGCTTAGTTAAACGTGTAATAGTGTGATATTTCTTATTTTATGTAAAGTCTGAGAGATTTGTCTGTACTAATATTATAGAGGAAAAAATTGTTAATTTGATTGTAGGGGGTAATCTTCGGAATAATAATACTGAATCCAAAGATCTCAAAGTAAATAAGATATGTTTCTCGTGGAAGCTGTTGGCTGTAAATTATATTGATATAATTAGCTGAGCTATCATGACACAATTTAAGTAATAGGGTAACAAGTACCTGATGTCAGCAACATTGAAGGGGCAAGGGCCGACGCCCGTCGGGGCTGCGGGTTGTTCGAAAGAGATACCGCGGCCTCGCCACAAAGGGCTAAGAAGGAACATGTATGGTTTTAGTCAGTAGTAGTCTGACAAAAAAAAAGGGTAACAAGTACCTAATCCGGAGTATTGTATTGTTTTTTTTACAGGAATTTAATAAGCTTACATTATGTAAGAACAGGTAAAATATACATTATAATAAATCATACCCAAACCCTTAAGCCAAACTATTTAATAAAAGTAATACGGGATTCTCATTCAAGTCAGCAAACACGAAACGACAGCTTATTTACCTATACCACTTTTTCATCGAAATATTTTCCGATCCTACAAAGATAACATGGTTTTCCAATGATTTATAAAAAATAATGACATTTATAAACGCTTTATAAATACCTGGCTGACATATTTACAAGGTGTTTACCTGTCAACGACATGTTTAAGCACCTTACTGACCTACTAATAGCTTGTCAATGAATGAAAATAGTAATTCATTTCAGAGTACCTAAGCTTAAACTGTTCTTGATTAACAAGTGTCTATATTCTGCTGATGAATTATAATTTAATAGAAATGGACATCGTAATGTATTTTTTGAATTTATAGAATTATTTTATAGGTATTTTTTGTATTTTATTCGTTTTATTTTTCTGATTTTAATTTAATTTTATAATTTTAATGCTTTAAATATGAGTCGACATTCAATTTGGTTAATTGTGATGATTGCATGTATGATTTTTAGTGTATATTAAGTTATAGATAGATATTCAGACACAATGTAAAAATTGTTGGTGAATAAATGAATTGAATTTTGTTTACAAGGTTATTGAAAAATACACTAAAACCTCTTACCGTCACGCTTCTTTACATCGTTTAATAATTTTTGTGCGTTTCATAGTAAATTAACAGATTTTCTTATATTAGAGGTGTTTTTTTTCTGAATTTCTCAGTATCATCCATCACCTCCTGCGATGTGCTCCCATCGTTTGTGGGGCATCTCCACATTTATACTCCAGAACAGATTCATCTATAAATCTCAACCAGAACAGATCTTAAAGTAAGGATTTCGAAGTCAGCCATGGCAATTCGTGTCCAGGTGGAAGATTGTCTGCAAGTGGTTTGGTACTAACTTGCCACGGCTTGGCATTGCATTATTAAAGTACCTATCGATGTTCAACAACTTTTTGCTCTAACCCCCAAACAGCTTTTCAAAGAGGTTGTCACACATGACCAGTCGCAAAGGCGTGGTGACTTGCCAGCTCAGTTTTTTAGTAAAAAGAACCAAGCCACTAGGCGTTACTAGTTATTGTACTGTATATGCGTCTAGTTTTTGCGCTATTGTTATGTAGAATACGAGGCCGACAATGAGGCAATGTGATTTAATGGGTAATAGACTATTTTTAGTTTTGTTCCTTGTTTTTCCTAGTGTTATGCAAGTCAGTAACTGTACTGTGATACTGACTACAAATTCGAGAACCTAATTGGAAATGTTGGTATTATTAGTGTATGTTTTATTGTACTTATTACATTTTTTAATATAATTTGCTATTACTTTGTTGTCTATTTATCAAAGAGATTTATAAAAATTATAGAGCGGCCAATGGGAATGTTTTCATAGTTTTTATGCCCCCGATGACACTACAGACAGATGGTTCACTACGATTTGTTTCTAAGTCATCATTAGAAAGATGTTCATTCACTACATACACATAAAGACACACATAGACATAGGCCTCCTCAAGTGACGCAACAATGACCGGTTCCGTCCGTCTCATTTCCAGCGGATCCTCGTGATCTTCACCTTACCTTAGCTAGGTTACTAAGGAGTAACAAGTATAAGATTACGATTATTTTTATCCGTAATATTATAATAAATACAAATATTTGAATATCTTTGTTATGAAACTTATATCATATTTTTTCATTTAATTTACGCACCTGTGTACCTACGGTAAAAGTTGTTAGATGACTACTCTTGTTTTTTTCGAATTTAATATTTTGTCTAGAGAAATCTGTTCGGGCACCGCCGACCACTCGAATCCGGCTCGAAGGACCATTTGTTAGGGACCTAACTAAGGACTTGAATTGAAAGCAGTGGACTGTAATTTACAATGGTATAATTCAAAAATAGGTACAAGGAAATATTTGGTGAACTAAAGAAATGTGCGCGCGCGTCGTCGTCCGAGATCAAATGGTATGAATCATAAAAAGAGAAATATGCAAATTTAGACGTGCTGAATCATACTGTACCACAACGTACCTACTATGACACGCAAATCATAACAATACCAGTTGCGTCAAACAGTTATGAAATAAATAAGGAAAAGCTGCAATTGCAAGGACTTTCCAGTCACTCAGAAGGTATTTAACGTAAATGTAAACGAGTTATTAATGTTCCTTCGTGATTTAATTTTAAAATCAACTTTTACCCGAGGCTTCGATTGTGTGGAGCTCAAAAAATAACTCCACTTTCGTATTTATAATGTAAGGGTGACTGTACACTGTAACCTAGACGAGCGATTCCATTATTGTCCAGGCTGGTAGAGACTCCGTCATGAAAACCGTTACCTCACTTTCAGCTGTACACCACAATTTGTATCGGTAATTTTTTAGTCTATTGCACTTTTCTAAATACGTGGTAAACGTTTTCGTGTCGGTGTCCTTTTTATCCTTTACATTTGCAGTTACCGCGCGAGAGTGTACAATCACTTATGGTACGGAAGTAGGAATTACAATTTAAATTCCGGAAAGTGAACACCATCAGGAGATGAAAGGAAAATTAAAGTGCAGCGATGAGAGCATTTTAGAAAAACTGGTGTGCTCTATGTTCAAAAATATGCTTTTAAAAACTAAAAATACTTTTTTTAATGGCTATGAGAGAGTAAGTAATTGTCTTGAAAAACGTATTTTTTTTTAAGTTTTCAAAAGAATGGCGACATCTAAAAATAGATTAACATAATTATTTTGAGACATACATTTTAGTCGTTTCTTCAATGAAACAAACCTCTAAAATCAACCTCATCTAGTTCTTCTCTTTTTTTTCATGTAAGTAGGTATATCAAAGTGGTTTTATATTATGTAAAACATCTATAGAAAAAAAGTTTTTGTTAAACCTAGCCCTTAAGGTAGGACTTGTAAGTAATAAAAACTCCCTCTTTACTTTCAGTAGAAACCTGTACAAAACACATTAAAATATTCAATTTCGGTACAAAACGGTTCAACACATAAATCTTGTGAGAGAGAATCCTAAAACGTCTATCTACGCTGAGACTGCTGGCTTCTGTGATTTATGTAAACGTTGCAGATTTTGGCTCTTACACCCGTGAAATATTTCAGAATTACTGCCAAAATATTTATTTTTATTCATTAAATTTTGTAGGAAAATATTATCTGTACCTAAATACGCTATAATTTTTACTTTATAGCATACCTAATATAAATTCACGACTGTTTCTTTGATGGGTTAGATGTAGTTGTAGGTACATATATTTTAGTACATCCTCTTTTAGTCAGTTACTATCAGTTTTACTCTCATTTAATAGGGGGCTAGCCCATTGCCACCAACCGTGCACAAATCCAGGTTTCGGGCTGTGAGTGGCAAAGAAATAATTTACTTGTAAAATGATTACACACACAGTTTTACGACTTAGTTACAATGCAATAATTTTACGAGATTCCGGAAAAGGCGCGGACCGCGATAGCACTGTAGTCGCCTGTACCGCCACGCTTCGTTTCCGACTACTCGTTCTTTCAGACACATTACTAAAAACCAGGTTGCTACTAAGAAAATTTAAACGGAAAAATCCAATAAAACTTTACCCCTATACGTATGAGGTCCTAGATTAGATTCCCTACCTGGACAACAAATCTTGGACCTCATGCGCATAACGCATTACGATCTAGACATAAATAATAAATAACCATCCGGTCTGAGGATCGACCCTAGAGACCACCACAGGAAGAAATACGAAAACAATACTGAAAGCGAATATCAAACACATAACGACTGTCGTATTATTAGAGCATTAACAATTAATAATACATAAACAAGCGTGGGAACGTATCGTGCGATCTCTCAAACTTCCGTTTCCGATATTACTGTTTGTCTAGCAGATAATTATCGACTCGATAAAACTCGAAGCTACACTGACTGACTATTATTCATACCTCGGTGCGCTGCGTTCCGTCCGGTATTGAATAACCACGTTAAATAATACGTGGTAAATATTTATTGTATGATAATTGGTCTAGTTAGAGCATTAATTATGTGTTTTGATAGCTGCTTTAATTGGACGCCAGTTAACCATGAAATGCTTCAACATTATCATCGTTCTTTTGATCTTATCCCACTTTATTTGGGGTCGACATAGTAAGTTTTCTAAGTGGATGTTCCATTTGGCAAAACGATCGCATTTAACTGTAGAACTCTTTATTTCTCTGTTTTACTTTTATTAGTTAAAATCTTTTGTATCATCGACATTTTGATGTAAATTGTGTTTATGTTGTAGAACCCCTACCCTCTTCTAGGTACATCACACATTTTTGTTTAGTTTATATTATGACCTTTTAATATATTATGTTACCCTAACCTACTGTAATATATTTGAAATTAAAACAAATTACAAAAACAACACAGTCGATTATCTGAATTCCAATCCGACTCGCCCAAAACTTATCCAATAATTATGTAAATTGATTTTCGATATATTATTATTTATGCATGCATGAAACGAGGTAGCTTTGAACACATACAAACATGATATTCGCGGAAAATTGTTCATTTTGTTTTACCAAAAAATAACTAAAATTAAGTGGATTTGGGTATGAAAGTTATGTGCTACTAGCTTTCGTCCATGAATTCATTTGAATTATCAGGATATTACAACAGTCAGAGTCAGACAAAGGATTGGCGCATTCGAGATGTGGTGCTGGAGGCGAATGCTGTGAATACCTTGGACTGCGAAACGCACGGCAAACGGCAACACATCTGGCCATACTTCGGCCACAAAGTGCACAGGGGCGACTACAATTTGGAAAAATTGATTATGGTTGGGAACACCGAAGGCAAAAGATCACGCGGTTGTTCGCCAACTAGATGGACCGACCAAATAAAAGAAACGACCGACATCGCACAAATTCCATGAGATTGTGAGAGACGCACTGGACAGAAACCGGTGGAGGCAGATCACCCGCTCCAGATGCAACCTACATGCTGACCACGATCCTCAGAACTTAGGGATCGACCAGAGAGAGACAACAGTCAGAATTAAAAGTAACAATCTATTTTAAGCCAATATATAACATAACATCACGCATCATCCCCGAAGGGTCAGGCAGAGGTGTACACATTAGTACAGCCACATTTCGCCAGTTATGTTTCAATTCCATGTAACAGGGGGAAAGCCTAATTCCATCAAACGGGCACAAGTCCAGACTTCGTTTCGTTGAGCTAATAATCTACCAAATTCAATCGGGCGTGACAACTTGACATCAATCTGCCAAAATCACAATTATCCGAATTAATTCAGTCAAAATGAAAATGGAATGAAATTGTATTTAAATAGATTTAGCAATAATAAGACTTTTAATATACAGGATGGTGCCGACAATACGACAATAAATGAAACCACTGGTAGTTCTAGTTCATGGGAACATTTTTAAAACTATCAAATAAATCCTAACACCGTCGTGGTGCCGACGATACGACAATAACCTACCTAAATGTCTTTGCCAAATTCGGTTGTTACATTGTATTTCCACACGTTAATCGGTGCAAATTATTCCTAAGGTTAGTAAACCAATATTTGTTTGTAAATTGTAATGTATTTCGTTTACAGTTTTATGCTACTTAGTTTTATTGTTTTTTTTTAATTTTGTTAAGATTTATTTGATAGTTCCTATGAACTAGAACTACCAGTGGTTTCATTTATTGTCGTATTGGCGGCACCACCCTGTGTAGGTACGTAATATATGTGTTAGAGTTTTTCCTTTTCATAATTTGGGGAGAAAAACAGGTTTGGTTATCGTCTGAAGTGGTTGATTTGTCAGCACAAATAGGTGCCCACCGTGGTCATTATCTTAACCGCTAGCTGTTGTAAGACAACAAGAACATAACATCACGCCTGTAATCCCCGAAAGTTAAGGCAGTGGTGTATCTATTAGTAACTAATAGTACACCCACAATTCGCCAGTTATGTTTAAGTCCCTTATAAAGCGCACAAATCCAGACTCCGTGGTTGTAACCGAGAATTTCCAGATGGAAAAACCCAATAACATTTTCCCCGACCCAGGAATCGAACCCATGACCTCAGGCGCAAAAGTCACGCTTGCGACCACTCGACCAACGAGGCAGACAACAAGAACAAAAGGAGTAAAATCTTGAACCTTAATATTTTCAAACAAAGATACACTCAAAAGGATTCCTAAGGAAATAAGAGTGAATGGTGTAATTAAGAACATTTCTATTAATAAAGTTATTATGAGTCTTCTCACAAATTTAATTTTAGTGTCTATTTGCGTTATCACAGTGCCGTTACAAGATTCGGGGTTGGTACTTGAGCTTTATAAGCACCTTCATTTAAATAAAAGGTAATTATTTGCAAAGCTTTGCTTTGATAATAATATTAAATAGGTGAAGTTGATAAAATTCATTTGCTCTTTTGTAGTTTTAATTTAAAGGTACAGATAGTTTCTCCGGGTCTGGGTGTTTGGTTTGTGTATGTGAGTTTAAATGTTTGTAAACGTGCCCGCGATGCAGGAGAAATTCCTAGCGTGGGGCAAAAGAAAGGAAAAAGGTTGGTTTTTTGGTGTTGAAAAGTTTGTTATTTATTAAAATCTCATTTACAACTACCATTTCTACTCTAACTGGTGTATTTTTTTTATATATAAATTGCCCCACACTAGGAATTTCTCCTGTATCAAAATCAAAAAAAATCAAAAGTCATTAATTCAAACTAGGCTGATAATCAGCACTTTACTTTACTCATTTACAAGTGACAGTCCCCCAAAACGCCCACCCTTCGACACTTCCTAGTGTTTTTTGCTAGAAAGAAGAAGTGGCGGAACAAACTCCCCAGCAACACATCTGTCTGTTTGGTTAGAAGAACCAGACTCGATACAATAGAAAGGTGTAACTTAATATTACGATTGATTACAGACACAAGTGAAAAATAAAAATGTATATAATAATAAAAACATAAAAAAGACATAACATGTCAGTAAACTAATTTTGGAGAAAGAAAATAAATAAATAACAAACAAACATTGTCTTGTGTTCAACTCAGCGACCAACTATCTATAAGTATATAAGTATCGTGGGTGCGTTCACTAGCATTCAAACTCACATACACAAATACCCAGACCCGGAACAATATCTGTGGGCATACAAATAAAGAAGTATAGAAGAAGAAGACATGCTGCGCCGACCCCAAATTAATCGGGATAAGGGCAAGAGAATGATGATCATGGAATCTGATAGTTTCGACATACACCCATGAAAAAGGGCAAGATTTTGTGTGCTGTCCGTATGTTACGTTTCGCCAAGTACACAGTGACTCGGGTCATCTTTTAAACACAGAATAATGGAAGCTATCAGAAACCATGAAACGGAGACACGTAATGAAAATATGGTAACAAAAGGGATTTCAACAGGAACCACGGCGGAAACAAAGCAATTTTTGGAGCGAAGAGATTAAAAATAAAAAGTCTTGTACAAACGTAAAGCCAAAAATGCTCCCAGGTTCGAGTGTGAATTTATTATCTTTATACATTTTTCCTCATTTATATTCTTTATTGTACGTAAGCAGGAAGATTAATATTTTTTTTGTTTTAAACCTGATTAAGTTATTATGTGATTTTCAGGTCAAACCATCATAACAGAAGATGATGAAATCATCTTCTGTTATGATGGTGGGTTACTAGGGGTTTGAAATGAATATGTGCGGAAGTATATATATATACATAGTTCTTAGCACTTTTTATATTTAAATTTTAGAAAGCGATGTACAAGGTATATAATGGAACGAACGTGCCCAGAAGATGCCACACTTGTTTTGAAGGGTTAAATAAAGGAATGAAACACAGATGCCCCCGGCTGAGAGTGCCACACTTTGACTGTGTCATTAATACACGTGGAGGAGGAACGCTGATTACGACTCGTCGAGATTTCAACCAAGTGTCCAAGTCGAAACATAATCAAAAGTATAGCGTTTTCTTACATATCTTGTAAAGAACAGGTGTAATAATTAATCGAATTCTAAAGTCTTATAATACTCTCATGTTGGTTGGATGGATCTAAATACATACTGTTTAAATTGAGAATGTAAGTTATCTTTTGTAAATTCGTCACCTAAACAAACTGACTGTAAAATAGCTGCTCTGAGTCTTGTTTTGAACCCCGAACAACTTTTTAAAATAGCTATTCATCAAATTTTTTTTCTTGTCGTAGTCTCAAAACGCCCTATTCGGTCTCGAGGGAAAGCTGCAAAGTTGTTCAACTTTTAGGTGCAGCAAAGTTGGAAACTAAAAGTCCCGTACTGACTGCAACGGGAAAACTTCTTAATTACTTATAACAGATGTTCAGACCGCTTTACTTTCACTGAACCTTGTTTAGTACCTACAAGTAGCTAATTAAGCGAATTCCGACTGGAAAATCATAATTACATAGATGTTTTGATTCTAAATCAGGCAGTAATATTTTTTATACTTTTTGCGATGCCTATGATTACTTTCTTGTTCTTGAATATTAGCCTGCTTTCTTTCACATTACTACAATAATTAATATTGATTTTATGAATCGGTTTTCTTCAGATTTTGCCGTATCACACACACTCATGTTGGTTTCGACTACTCGTTCCAATTATTATTACATTCAAATCGATTAAAACGTGTTTTTGTGCAAACTTGATTAAAATTAAGAACACTAGACTGACATAGACATGCATAATTTCACTATGAAAGTTGCTGTCAGTCACACATTCTATTCTATTCTATTTTTGTTTAATGGCAATTAAAGCCGATGTCGACTATTCTGCCAATGTCCAGTGAGATTGGAAAAACAAGTGTCTTACACACTTGTTTTTAAAAAATAAATAAAAAAATGAATGGAATGTTAGATAAACTACAACAAGGGTCGCATATTTAATTCTTCGATACGACGTGGATCTTGTCAGTCACACATTCATTTAACGTGATTTCTGAACCAATGTTTATTTCCGACTTTGCAACCAAAGTGACTCCTGCGCTGCCACAGAACAGTCATACATGACGTGAATACAAAATGACACAAAAAATAGACCATAAACAACCAACCCATGACATAAATTTTTATATTTTTTAAATATTAAGGAATAGGAAGTACAAAAAAAAAAAAAGTTAACAGCTACGTCACACAGCCAGCTAGCGTCTGCCGGTTAATCTGCGACAAATAATAATTTGTTTTTTTTTTCTTTTGTTATCTATCGTAGTGGCGAGTGAGTGCGAGTGGCGAGCGAGAGGTGACCTTTTGGACCATCAATATTTGAAGTACTGTCGTGCCAGCGACACGTAAAAGAAGAAGTGATATTTCTCATCCAAGTTTTATTTAGATCCATATTAGACACAAAATTTCATACATCTAGTTACTTTATATCTACGTTGAAAATCGTCTGAACGAACGGAAGCGGAGCGTTGAGGTACAGGCGAGCGCAACACTGTCACCGGGTGTGCCTTTTCCGGGTCTCACGGTGCTCTCATAAAAATATTGCACATATTGCGTAACTATGTAAGTGCCTCGTCAAACTATAAGAGTGATCACATTGCAAGTTAAATTAATTAGAGTTGATGCGACAAGGTAGCCCGTGAAATTCGAATTTTCTTGCGTTTTTTTGCAATTTGCCGGTCAGTGTCAAGTCGTATGTTAAATAAAATAGGATTCGCGGCAGTAACAATGTCTATTTACTGATTAATGATGATTAAAATCACCAATACAACCGTCTCAGTTCATACAAGTCTCTTGAGTGACTATTTATTTATTTAAAAAGGCATTCTTGAAGCGTACGAAAATTTTAATTTCGCGGGCTACCTTGTCGCATTCACCTTAATGGAAAAAAACCTTTTTGTGATTAACATACTTTATTGGCTTAATAGAAAATAATTGTCATTTCAATGCATCGATACATATACATAAACTTTCACCCTTTTCCAATGGGGCAAAAACCACAGAACGTCACCTGCTACAAATGCTACAATCCTCCCAAACTCTTTTGGCCTCGTCCACATTCATACATCTAGTCATACGCACGCCTTTTGCGAGTTCGTTTTGAAGAACCCCACCAAAAAGGGCAGTGTAGGTATGTCTTTCTAGGGCGTCCTAGCGTTGACACTCACATCAGCATGAATAATACAAAAAAAAACCAAATATAACCTATCCTACCTCACAAATGAGTTCCAAAAGAAGAATGACATTCATTTGTCACAAAGACACTTGCATAAAGAAAACAAATAAACAAGGAAAACAACTTTGAGTAGAACAATGTTGTCACACCATTTAATTCTCTGTCTATTTACATCGCTGAAACGACACTAACACAAAACATTTGGCCTCTATTAGTTACAATTATGTTAGCTTAAACTCCAAACAGCAGCCATTTTGTCTATCAACAAATATAATTAACATGTTGATTGATTGAGCTCTGCCAAGTGACGGATAACAGGCTTAACTCGTCAGGAATCTGGTATTGGATTGGTTTAAACTAACTAGTGTAATCTGATTAAGAATTTCTCGACTGCCGAGATAGGTTGTTGACAGGGCTATATTAGGGTCAAGGAATTTTGGAGTGGCAATCGCGTGTCGACTAGCGTAGTAAGGGAAGGTCTCCATCTAGAAGGCCTAGCAACCTTAAAAACGTGGTTAGTTCCAACTGAAAGGGGATGCCGACAGGGTCTTGTGAGACAGCTAGGGAGAGGTCCATGACAAGCAGTACATACCGCAACATCACTCCTATAGTGTTCGATGTGTTATATGTCTCTTGCCATTAACCGTGCACGAATCCTGACTCCGTGGCTGGTACTGATACGTTCCTGATCGGAAAAACCCAATAACACTTTGCGCAACTTGGGAATCGAACCCAGAACCTCATGTACAGCAGTCGCTTGCGACCACTAGACCAACGAAGCAGTACAACTGCAATAGGCTAAGTCATTAGAAACCTATGCTTTACATACATGAATATTTAGCAAAATATTGCGTACAAAATAATAGGCCTGTACATGTTTCTTCGAGGTCGAGACATTATCTCGATTCAAAAAATTACTATTGCCGTACCAGAGAAAGCTTAAATTGAACCCATATAGTTACATTGTCCAAGCTACGAATATGTTTATGAATTCCGATAATATAAGACGTGCAATTTGTTTCTCTCAATTCAATTATCGTACAATTTCTAGGCAGCCTTCAATTTATTTTTAAAGTTATAGAAATTGCACTGTTTTCTCGAAACAGCTGCACTAAAACCTATCACATTTACACGTTACAGATGCCAAACAAGATACAGGTCCATATAAAATAATAATTGAACCTAACAACTTGTTGTTTTCTTGTTTTTCAACAAACAATGAAGGTTTATTAAATCGGTTTGACCTGTGGACTGACCTCTGTAAGTAAACACGTGTTCTGTTGTAAACTGTGTTTGTCTGTGTGTGACTGTACAGATGAATCGATTTCGCAAGACGAATGTCATTTGTTCTGCACTGTAGAAAAAATTGAAGAAGTTGTCAGGTACCCTAATAATTTTTTTGGTAGTTACATAGGAGTCGAAAATATTTTTAATATTTTCGACTCCTATGTTACATTTTGGGCAAAATGGATGGCAAATATTGAAGTTCATAGTGGCAGTGAATGCTTTAGAAATTGCTTGCCAAGTGATTGCATAAGGTGAATTCAATATTTTCATTGGTCTCGAAACCTCTACCTCAAAATTTTTTAAATTGTCATATTCTAAAACCAAATGAAAAAGACTGGCGTTCTACTGCATCCGGAAAGAGTGGAAACTGACCTCAACATAATTGGGAAAGGCTAGGCAGATGATTTTTGCCAAAGCAATCCACTTCTAAAAAGCTACATGTGTTAGCCAAAGAAATTACATTTTTGTTACTGCATTGTATTTCATTTTGAATCGAACTTCAATAAAAAGATGGATCCAATAAGTTGTGGAAATAAGATATCGCTTTCATGAGAGTATTAATCTTAATAGGATATCTTCTAGCTACTATAAATTAAACTCGATACTTTGATATTTATTGGAGACGCTCGGTCGCATCAGTGCAATGAGGGTGAAATTACAATCTTTTCAAACTTCGATACTGGATAAAAAATCTGGCCCCTTTGAAACAATGATATTTCAGTTTTTTTTTTGCCTATTGCTTTCAAACTATGGAAACCAGAGTTTTAAATGCCAAAGGTGAAGTTACATCTAGGTTTAATGTTACAACTTTATTCAGGATTCCATTCTAACGTACAAAAGTAGCCGTGAGCCAAAGACATTCAAATATTTATGAACGTTACAAGGGATAGGACGAAGAAAATCGTAATCCAATACTTGTTAGGTACTACTTAAGTAACAAATCAGTCATTCTAGGGTCACTCGCCCGGTTGTCAGATAACATTAGTGTGACAAAATGTTCGGGATCAAAATTCTAAGACCCAATGTTCCGCTCTATAATTCTTTTAAATCTCTAGCCGTGAACTTACAAACCTGTGACTAAAGACTACCGATGTGTCCTAACGAAATCTGTTAAGACCCTCCACACGGTTTATCACCTTAAAACTGAGATACAGATCTCAATGTAATTATCACGCACAAGTAATGAACTCCTTCTCGGATCCTAGAACCCCTTACTACTTCATCAAGACTAAATCCCATTAATTAGCCTTTCACAGTACATTGAATGAAACACAAGACGCTACTGTACCTTTATTCCTTGATAACGGTCAGTGGAACTGCTACAAATATTTTTAAACGTTTCAATCTCAACAATTAGTAGCAATGTGTGTAGCAGGATTTAAGGATTCCAATCACGTGTTTCTCATTTCATTAAGCCAGATCGTAAATTAAGTTTTAACGAACTAAACTGTATTGTTGTTCCTAGTGTTTCTAAGAGTATTTACTGTTTTCATGGCTTAGTACTTACTTAAACAGCTGTAAAATAGACTTTAGTCTATTTGCTACACGGTTGTATTCGGAAAAGCATTAAGGTTTCCAGAACTTTTCACCTCAGGCATTTATGGACATTAAATTCGGCACTTATGCTGTTAAATAAACAACAAAAGTGATAAAACAACAGGCCCTGAAGTTCCGTGATTTTAGGACTGTCATGGAAGCAAAAAACTATTCGATACTCGAGGGGACAGTGAAGGCCGAAGTGTGAGACAATCTCGTATGGCATCAGATTCTTAATCATCTATTGATGAAAGGGTCATCTATTAGATTTTGAATGGTTCCCATGACATTACATCCTTGGACAGTTAAATATGTACACTGCAGCAATAAATATGGGCTCCTGAATAATTTCAGCAATTAATGTTTCTCCAATACTTGATGCAGAGCAATAGAGTTGTCCAGGTTGCTACATACTGGTCGGGCAAAGTCTGAGTCATCTATACGAGGAGAAGAAGAAAAAAGTGGATGGATTAGGCTATTCGTAGAACTGTTGGATTTATTACCAAGGCCCAAAGATAATAAAGACAGTAGGTATTCTGCGCTACCGACTGTGGTACCGAAATTGGTAGATTTTAATTAACTCAGTTTAGCACAGGTGAACACACTTCAATTTGCTGATACTAAAAGTGTTACCCATCCAATTTACTCCGTGTTTTTATTTGGAGGTAGGTGTTGAATAAAATTAAAATAAACCCTCGCCTTAGTACAAACAAACAAATAACTTTTAGGAAAATCAGGCGACTGAAAGAAAAATCTGGTAAAGTCTACTTGAAATTAATTTATTGTAGAGACACCAAAAAGACTTGTGTAAACTTCAAAGATGTAATTCATTAGCCTAAAAGTTTCAGACACTTTCAGTGAGAAAACTTGTTTCTTTATCACTAGGAACAATTCTGCGAAATTCACAATAGATAGTAAGTAGTGAAAGGAATGGAATGAGAACTGTTCGTCGGGGCGGCGAGATGGGCAGACGAGCGACATTGTTGCCGTTACAGGAATATCCTGGGTGAATACCCAGCAGTGGGTGTAGTGGATGATGATGATGAGTAGGTACCGAAGAGGTTCTCTTTGACTGGTTTTGCCATTATCAATGAGTAATGGCACATAACGAGATATAGTAAATTTTGATATAGGAAAGTGTGTTATTGCAGTCGCGGCGGCATTCACAACCAAGCCGCAGGAAAGGTTGTTTTAAAGCCGCTATTTACGATGTTCTATTTATAGACACAATTTAAATATTCAAAAAATATTTATGCCGTAAAAACGCATATCTCTTCGCCGAGATTTAAAAATATAATATTAAAAAAAACCCGCACACGGTTGAGATAGAGATATTAATACTGTAAAAGAACTTCTAACTTTAATTTAATTTTCTATTTTTAACTTGTTTCTGTCTCCTTAAACCTTGTTTTTTCAGGAGAAACACGAGAAGATGTGAAACTTATTAATGTAATTCCCGTGGGCATAAATTAGATTAAACTTTCCCTGATTGATTCCATTTTAGGGAGAATGAAGACGTAAGGTTATCTTAACCGAAAATATATCTACAGCTGTCTGTGTAAATATTAATAATAGTTCAAACTAATGTTTGACCGTGGCTTCGTCCACTTGGAAGACGGCAATCATTCTTTGGGAACGTAAAATCGAGGTTTAAAATATTCTTTGTCCAGTCCTAACCCAGGTCATTATCTTTCTGAGTGTCTTTCACCAATGTCCGTTCAGGTGTGGAAGGTGACAGACAAATCGCACCTTCAGAATAGTATGGACTTAACTCAAAAATCGAACAAATTGAGTTACGGTCATAGAGGGTCACTAAAAGGTACGCATTTTTCGGTGAATATTAAAGAAGCGACGTTTTCATGGTAGAATAAAGCCATAGGTACCATAAATATGTCACTTCTTATAATCTAATTTGTGAGATTTTTGAGTTAAGTCCATACTATTCTGAAGGTGCGAAATATAGGCAAACAAACATAATTAAGTTAATCATAAAATCACGCCTGTAATCTCCGAAGGGTTAGGCTGGAGGAGTTTTATCTCATAGTACATTCACGTTTCGCCAGTTATGTTTAAGTCCCATGTATTAGGGGGCGAGCCTATTACCATCAACTGATCCCAAATCCCGCCTCTGTGGCTACTGAGATTGAGACATTCTTGATAGGAAAACCTAATAACACTATGCCCGACCCGGGAATCGAACCCAGGACCTGATGCTCAGCAATCGCGCTTGCGTCCACTAGACCATCGAGGTAGTCAATACGGTTACTTTCATATCTATACTTCTATACTAATATTATAAAGCTGAAGAGTTTGTTTGTTTGATTGTTTGTTTGAACGGGGTAAACTCTGGAACTACTGGTTGGAATTGAAAAATTCTTTTAGTGTTGGATAGTCCATTTATCGAGGAAGGCTTTAGGCTATATAACATCACGCCACAATCAATAGGAGCGGAGCATAAATGAAAAATGTTGCAAAAACGGGAAAAGATATTCCTTTTTGAGAGCTTCCGTTGCGTGCGCTGCGAAAACGGTTTAAGTTACGTAAATATCATGTATGAAGGAATTGTTTCTCTTTAAAAGTTCTAAAAAAAAGTCCGCGACAGCATATTATGTTTATCTTTTACGATTGACTCACTGTAACCATTTTCTTATATTAAAATGTTAGGTTAAAAAGAATTATATTTTGCGAAGCTTATTTAACCCATATGGTATTAATCTATATCTAAATAAATGGTTTGCTAGCACGGAAATTTAATATAGAATATTTGTGCCCTTTACTCTATACAGTTTAAACAAATATCTTAGAAGATATCGCAATGTAAAAATATACGGGCGACAAAATAATTAGCGCGTGGCAGTCATTCGGTCCGGTGCGGTAGGTATGTACGTGGGGATTCTGGCCTCTGGGGGCTCCGGAGAAATTCAAATTCAAAAAAATTACTGCACCATAATGTTTACAAGTACAAGGTGTTACTGTATATTAAACAGTAAGAGATACCTATAGTAATTGTTACTTTAATAATATAATCGAAGTCAATCTAAACTAATAGGTATTTTATAGAGGAAAGGTAAGATTTTTTGTTTGTTACGAGTACGATATAATTTAATAAGTTGGATAGTCGATTTATCTAGAAAGGTTTTAAGCTATATTATGTGTTGCAGACGAAGTTGCGTGGGTCAGCTAGTTATTTAATAATATTGGTACTACTATAAAGCACATGTTTGGTAATAAAAAATAATGACACTAATTAACAATGTATCATTTTACAAATCATTTTGCGTGTTCGGTTTCGGACATACGTGTAATAAGCTCGCCATATTCAAATCTATGGTTTTATGAATATTCATTTCTCACTTTAATTAACTTCGTTCGTGGACATTTCTGTGTGGGCTGGACACGTGTAAGTTCAATAGAATATAAACCGAAGCCTTTTATGATAGAATTGACATTCTAATCAAAATTTTGTGCGTCTAAAAGTAAGTGCCCCTAATTGGGTAAAAGAGAGTACTTCTATTTTCCATGCCCCGATTACTTCACTCACGCAAAAATTGTGAGAAAAATAAAAACATCTACTTACGTAATAAAATGTCACGGCTGTAATTCAAAATCAATACACCCACATTTCTCCAGTTATGATTAAGTCCCATGTATGGGTAATAAGTGATGAGCGTATTGCCATCAACCGTGCACATATCCAGAACTGTGGCTTCTATTGAGAAATTCCTGATGGAAAAATCCAATTACATTTTGCCCGACCTGGGAATCAAACCAAGGAACTTAGGCCTATCAGTCAGTCAGACCATTAGACCAACGTGGCATCTACATCTTTTATTAAGTTTTTCTTTGACAAGCTAAGAACCTTTTTTTTTGGCGGGTGGAAAAACATCGAATAACCCCTCCCGCTCTTGGGCAGAGCGAAAGGGAGTGTCAGACTTCTACTGACTAAAAACCACCCATGTTCCTTCTTAGCCCTTGCGGCGAGGCCCCGGTATCTCTTGCGAACAACCCGCAGCCCCGACGGGGAAGCTAAGAACCTTAACAAAACGTTAACACATCAAGCTAAACATGTCCAGTATATCTTGACCTCACTTTGTATGATTTCCCCGTACAATAAGAGTTCAGCTTAATTTTGTTTTCATGGCTTGATTGCTCGTCGCACGTCATACAGCGGTAGTTATTATAATTATTGTTCGAAACTAAAAATAAACTAGTTTCGTGTCGAACTAAATTGACTGTCAGACATAATGGTAGGTTTGTTAACAGCACTTCAGTTAGACAATGACCCTGTATGTGGATTGACCTGGTAATTTAGTGGTATTCATAGTCGGACTTTCTGTGTTCCAAGTTTCCAACATTTACCGAATAACGAATTGTCAATCAAGGAACAACAGGTAAAATCAATAAAAAAATCCGGCGAAGTGACTCGTACACCGGTGTTCTGTAGCACCAGACAATATAATATCAATATTTTTACCCTCATTCATATATATGTTTACACTCAACAGCAAAACTAAATTTGTTTTTCATAGTATGTTAATGAAAAACAAAGTTACTGCTGCAGTATTATTATTTGCATATTTCAAAAACTAAACAGTAAATTCCACCTGTAGCAGGTGGCGGCGCCTGTGTCACCTACCTCAGAGTAAAATAGCTGTGACATATGGACGCACAAAAAGACCGAGAGGATGAATTTAATATAGGTTCCATTTATGTCATCTGACTGCTGACACCTAAAACGGGCGTTTATTAATTTACGTCCGATTTCCATCGATTTCTAAATCACCATGATATTTTTTCTCGTTGACTTAAGGTTGGTGAGGGCTACTATTACAGGTAGGATTACTTACGGAGGTACTGAATAAATATTAAAAATTTCATGAAAAATTCCTCCACCTTTTTCATACACTATCTAATCAATCCTATGATCTGGTCCTGTGTTTCGTTTCAATAAATATACATGATTTTGTAACGATTTTTTCACAAGAAAAATGTGTGGAAAATTCTTAACTTTACAGGATACACGCCCTATTGTGAGCCGGAAACGCAGAAAGGCTTATACTCAAAACGAATTAACCTACAAAATCTTCGCCCAGATTTAATAAAAGGGTTCCAGAATGTCCTTAATTAAAGAGCCCGTATTTTTGTCTCTCCCGCTTGTGGTATGACGGCCCTGCTAATTAAAAACTTTGCTCTCAAAGTATGCATGAACCGCAGTTGGCCAGCGACAGAAAACTAGCGGTCAACATTATAATTAAGTTGTACATGTTTTAACCCTTACTAATATTATGGAGGTGAGTTTAGACAGTTGTGGTTTAGTTCTTGTTTTTATGTGTGTTTGTACCTCAATCACTACGGAACGCATGAACGAATTTGGGTGAAATTTTGTGTAGGATTTAAATGAATTTCGGCTCAAAACATTGGGTATAAATAAAACCACAGACTCGAATAGAATATCATAATTATCATCCACTGCTTGACTTGACCTACTGCTGAGTATGTGCCCTGGTCTTATGCCAGCCTAATCCAGGCTAATACCGCAATGGCAATAATTTCGTCTGCTCAATAGAAGATCCGTAATACTAATAATTCATTATCACGCAATCTGCTGAAATACTAGCGTTTGATACCGTCATTGTGTGTATAATATCTGGGGTCGTGAGGCTTTCGGGACCGGGACCGTGGTTCAGGACTCCAACTGAAATACTTAAATATAATTAATGCATTTTTAGGTGAAATCCTGGACCGCGGTCCCGGTCCCGAAAACCCCGCGACCCAATACCTGTGCCTTGTTGATGTATACCTTCTATCTACATATACATATCCCCAAACGTTTACAATTTTAGTAGGTGTTACCACGATCATAAAATTTAATATATAGAGAGAGTATGACGCATGAAACCATTACAAATGTTAAAACTTTAAATTTTACGACTAAGATCTTGTCAGTAATGGTCTTAAACATAGTCGTTACTTACTTAATAATCCACTACCTATTATTAGGTCGTAATCAAAATATCATTTTCAAGCTAATCATCAATGCAAAGGCTTGTATAGATTTGATTGATGATACTATTATTTCATAACTACTTACATACGTTTAAGGTCACTTAATATTATACCCTAGTTATTGGTATGTTAATTTATTGTTACTTGGCAACTAAAATCAAACAAGCCAGAATTAAAGTTAGATTTTCAATTAATTTTTGACGTTTAAATGTGTTTCTAACAAGCAATTTACAGAAATAAATATTATTAGGATGTCATCAATACATTAAGGCTGTGTGTGTACCTATTCTGAAATCGGTACCGCCGCATAAAGCTGTCAAATATTTCAGTGTTCTAAATAATTAGACTGTATACCGTTCCATGTTTCACTAAAATATTGATCATAAATTCCAATAATATGCGATGTAGCCAGGGTTTAGAATATATACAGAGTCGAAGGGACACCGACACCAAAACGGTTACTACGTATTCAATATATCATTCTGGACACCTCCAACACATAGATTTTTTTCTACAAAACTGGTTTTTTTTTTTAAGCTATTGCATAGCTTCTATCGCGGGCCTTGAGCGTGGGGACCGAATCCAGAAATTCCGTAACGAAAAAAAAAAAAAACCAATTTTTTTTTTTTTTTTTTCTTTCGCCTGTAAAAAAAGGCAGGCATCGGTCTATAGACCATTCAGCCTCGTCATATTTTCGTATTCTTCTATTTAATAAGAGTAAGGCCAAAGCCAAGTCATCAGTAATTTTTTTTCTTATTATGTTTTAATCAAGGCATATGCCATGTCTTCTTTTTTTTGTCATAATTAAATGTTTCATCAATCCAATTTTTTTTTGTCAAATTCAGTTTCATCGTCATTTCCATGTGGTCATTTCCAAGAGTTAGGTATGTCAATTGTCCTATCCATGTATAAAGTCCCGATCAAATTTTACACCCACTAGATGTAATAAAATTAATTATGGGAATATACGAAGAAAAATTCTCCAGCAATCCTTGAATGTCGCGCGGGAGGTTTGCCGGTGTTTTGTAAATCTCAAGCAATTTGTCAATCAATATTAGACGGTTCACATTGTGCGCTGGGCATTCAAAAATAATGTGGTTAAGAGTCTGATCTTTATCGAGGTTGCAATCAGTGCATTTAGGGGAAGCAATAATCTTCATTTTGGCCAGATGAGCATTAAAACGTCCATGTCCAAATCTTAGCCGACATATTATAGAATAAAACAGTTTGCTTCTGTGAAATTGTGCCTTCGTAAACCAAGGAGCTGAACCAATAGCTGTATTGATTTTTGCATACCAAGTGCCTTTTATTTGCAGAGTCTCCTGCCAATCTTCAAGCCAACGTCGAATATTATCTTCCTTGATCATAGGTAATAAATCTGAACAAGGTATGGCAACACTTTTAATTTCTGTATTACCTAGGTCAACAATGGCTCTCGCTAGAGTGTCTGCGTTTTCATTGCCACTGACTCCTATGTGCGAAGGGGTCCACAAAAATTTTATATCAAAGTCTTTTGATTTAAGTGTGAAATACTTTTCCTTGATGCGATATATGATGTAGTTTGTAGAAGCATCCAGTTTGTTGTTATCTAATGCCGTAAGAACACTCATGCTGTCCGTTACAATAAGCCAAGAAATGATGCCAGAGTTCTCTTCACTTATGAAATCCTAAGCAGCTAAAATAGCCATCGCCTCAGCAGAAAATATAGTTAAAACATCAGGCAACCTAACACCATAACCAGTCTTAATAAAAGGTATGTAAATAGCCATTGCGACATTTGTACTGCTCTTAGAAGCATCAGTGAATATACATCGATAGCCAGAATGTTCATGCAGTAACTGGTACACCTCTTCCTTGGTTTTCAAATCATGCTTTATAACAATATTCATATCTATAAATTTACTATTGTACTTGCCAGAATAACATGTCCAAGTGTCATTACATTTGTAAAGTTCATATTGCTGATTAAGTGTAATTGTAGTAGAGAAGTCATGAAGTAAATAGGGAATGTTAATATTATTTGAAGGATTATAAATTGTATGATAAAATGAAAGTTTTCTGTAAAGAGGGTGTCTATTATATGACAAAAGCCTTAAAAGAAATTTAGATTTTAAGTATTGAAATCTAATTTTCAGTGGAGGAATATTACATTCTACTTGTAAGGAGTTGATAGGTGTTGTTTTCATGGCTCCTGTAATGCAACGCAAATTATGATTTTGTAAGACTTCAAGTTTACGAATAAGTCTCTGATCAGACCCAAAACACAAAAAGCCATATTCAAAATGACTACGAACTAAAGATTTGTATAACATTAACAAAATTTTAGGATCAGCATGTACTGACACAGATTTTATAAAATTATATGCTTTATTTGCTTTACCAAGTATGTAATCAACATATTTATTCCATGTAAGATTGGCAGAAAAAATTACTCCTAAGTACTTAAATTCATTTACAATGGGAAGTTCAAAATTATCATAAAAAATTTCAAAATCAAAATCTATTTCACCAAAAACAACAACTTTTGATTTATCTGGACTAATTTCTAAGTTTAAATAATGAAAATATTTACTCATATTTTTCAAAGCCTCATTAATATTACTCTTAATGTCATCCATATCCGGACCAGATGTATAAATAACCAAATCATCAGCAAATTGTAAATTTAGTACTTTGCTACCCAAAACCATATTAAGCTTATGCATATAAAGCACATAAATCAATGGACTCATAATACCACCTTGACACACCCCTTTATATGAAAAACGGGGTCCAATTAATTGCTTATCTACTTTAACATAAACTTCTCTACCATGCAAAAAATTAAAAACCCATGAAACTATTTTTTCAGGTATTCCAAGTGAGCGGAGTTCAAGTGACAAAATTTGATGATTGACGTTATTGAAAGCACCAACTATGTCGACAAAAACAGCAACACAGTCATGGTCCATTTTACGAGCATTAAAAATATCAAGATACAAATGAGAAATACTTTCATGTGTTGACCTTCCTCTACGAAATCCAAGCTGATTAGAAGGTAATAAATTATTACTTTCTATGTAAAACTCTAGTCTTTGCTTTAACAATTGCTCAAAAATCTTTCCTATACAAGAGGTCAGAGCTATAGGTCTATAAGAATCAGGTTTGTTTTTATCTTTATTAGGTTTTAAAATCGGAATAAGACAGTCCATTTTCCAGTCTAAAGGTATGATTTCATTAAGCCAAAGTAAGTTAAAAACTTTTAAAACCAAAAATAAGGCTTGCAATGAAACATTCTTAAGGATTTTATATGGCATACAATCGAGGCCAAAAGCTGTATCACGCCTGGAGAAAATTGCAGCTTTCAACTCTTGCATATTAAATGGATCTGTTAAATAATTTGAGCATGCTGCTGTTGGTAAATGATCATGTGAATGAAAGGGGGCCTCTACAGTATCAGGTGTGAATTTTTTAAGAAAATCAAAAATCCATGGATATACATTATTGCAAGATGGTACATATGTTCTATTAAACTTTCTAGAAATACCCCAAATTTTACTCAAAGAAGTTGTTCTATTAAAAGACTCGCACAAAGTTACCCAACTCAAATACCTCTCTCTTTTTAAATCAATTTTTTAACAGCTTGTCGCCTTTTAAATTCAATATAGTTTGCTTGTGAGGGATCATGTTTAAACTGTATATAGGCATTCTTAGCATCTTCTACAGCCCTAGTACAGTTGTTATTCCACCACGGAAGTGGACTGCGTTTTTTCTTTTTAGAAGTTCTATATGTATTGAGTGAGGCACTAGAAGTAGTTTGCATACGAGAAATATCGGAACATGGAACAGAATTCTGTATAGCTTTATTTAAGATAAGAATAAGTTCATTATAAGTTTGTAATGGGTTTCGATGGTTAACCAAAAAATTTTGTAATAGATTATCTACTTGAGCTGTGTAAAGTTCCCAATTAACTAGTTTAAAATTTACGTGAACAGGCAGATTTGAAAGATCATTGGATGAAAAAATAAAATTATTAAATACTATTTTTGTAATTACAGGCAAATGATATCCACCTAGAGGAACATCATGCACTGACCAGCCACAAGACAAAGCTAATGATGGTGATACTAAGGTTAAGTCAAGGGCATTTCTCTGCCAGACCTATCTGAGCCTACTGTAGTCATATCTCCGTTATTCAGCAACACAAGATTGTTGTCATTGATGCTTTCAAGAATGTCAATACCACGACTGCACTGTGCACTACAGCCCCAGGCCGAATGATGGGCATTGAAATGCCCACCAATCAGAACAGGACCAGGAATACTTTTGATTAAATTATCCAGCTTTGATTTAGAAAAAAAATGGATTACAATTACCAGGACTATAAAATGACACCAAAGAAAGCTCCTTAGCACCATATTTTAAACGTATTGCAATATTTTGTATAGAGTCATCATATGTAGTATCAATTTTTTTGAACTGTAATGAATTATGTATTAATATAGCTACGCCATTATGACTATTACCAGAGTCTAATCTAACAGTATTATAACCTTTTATATTGAAACGCATCTCAGGCTTAAGCCAAGTTTCACAAAGTAAAGCTACATGAATATTGTTCTCAATTAAAAAATGAGAAAAAATATGTTGATTACTACGAATACTCTGAGCATTCCACTGTACAATATTTAACTAATCCATAGTTATGATTGTTTAATGTTATTATCACTCTGTATTGTTGCTAAGAGAACTTTTTTAATATTTTCATTTGTAATGGAACTTTCTTTGTTCCGATTTTGTGAAATTAAAGTAAGGAGGGTCTGAATTAAAATGTTTTGTATTTGATCTGTTTGTATTAGAAATTTAAGTTGTTCAGCAGGGTTTTTGTTAGGTAAAGGAGGAAATGACTTTTCATTAAATACATCAGCATAATATGATCTTTTCTGAATTTTATTTTTATTTTCTTCTATCTTGGCTTTTTTGACAGGACATTCTGCAGAAATAGCAATATGATTTCCTTTACATTGGCAGCATGTAGCTTCTGTTGGGGCAATCGTACATTCTTTATAGCTATGATCTTTTCCGCATATGGAACACCTAATGCTATTTTTGCAAAATTTGGCAATATGTCCATACCTCAGACACTGCAAACACTGCTTTACCGGCGGGATGTACGGCCGTACCTCAAACCGCCAGCTGTTCAGGTCCACGCTGTCGGGCAAGGAGACGCACGAAAAGGTGATGCTCACTGTCTTCATTGGTTCAAAGGTGACTTTATTTTCTGTAATTATGCGACGCATAAATCTTTTGACTGATATTATATTTTTGGAGCTGGATATAGCTGAGTAAATTTGCTCATTCGACAGATCAATTGGGACATGCTGTATGATTCCAGTAATTTCTGTAGCTGAGGCTGGAATGCTGGCTTTGAGTTTAAAATTGTCCAAAAACTTTTTGTTTATGAGCGCAGCATTGGCAAATGTCGGACGCTCGAAAATAACACCAACCTTGTGCCGATTCATTCTAATTAGTTGCTTAACCCCTTTGTTATACCTCTTAAAGTTAGTGGCTAACGACATCATATCGCGGTCACCAATCGGGACTTGGTTCTGACTTTCAATAAAAACAATATATTCATAATTTCCACCAGACTCTGGATAAGACCGGGTGTAATCAGATACTCTATATTCAAGATACTTATCCGTATCCTTTTCAGCATCTGATGTGACCGACTGCATGGAGCGCAACGACCCAGTGTCAGCCTCATCGTCGAGAGAATCCCCGGGGGGATCCGCTCCACCTTTCTTCCTCTTCTTAACCCTCCCCATCATAACAAACTACATATAAGTAGTTATGCAAAAGTAGTGTTAAAATAAAATAAATTTGAAAAAAAACCAAAAATCGCGCCCACTTTCTTTAACTTTCCCGCGCTTTTTTCAAAAAAAAAAAAAAAAAAACCTAACGAATTGACACTTGACAATTTTTTGAAATCAAAAATTGTGAGTTGCCTGTATTTAATTTTATTATTCAGTCAAAAACTTCCTCAAAGAATTTCTGTGAGCGTGTTAATTAATTTTATAAGCGTAAGATAAGATACTATTAATAGAAATTATCAATAAATTATATTATTTGAGCAAACATATTAATAAAAATAAATTAAATTATATAAATCAAATGTAACCTTCATAGCTCTAACCACTAAGAAAAACTATGACACAAAATAAAAGAAAAAGTAAATGACATCTTGACAACTGACGTAATGTCAGATGAAAAGTAAACATTGAAAAATTATTAGATTTAATATTTTAAAACAGCAAAATCAAAGTTAATAAATCGAATAAGATAGATTATAAGGCTGCCAACAAAAATAGTTGTCGCCAAGGCGCGACATGAGACGTAGAAGGACATTTTATAAAATATGAGGATGATTAGTAAAAGTGTAAGTATAAATACTATATTTAAATACTGCATTAATAAATTAAATAAATAATTATAATTGCATAAGTTGATAAAAAATGCTATGCAATAGCTTTACCGCGGCAGTCTCCCAGTGCCACACGTCTTTTTTTAATTTACTATGAATAATATCTGTGTGTATTCGAAAACAAAATAACCAAACCTGAACTATAACGATCTGAATCCAGTGCTCAATAACCATCTAATCAGTCGAGTATATCAAAATGTTAGGCCTGGGGGTTCAAAAAGGCCACGGATATCCTAGATATGACGGCCACGGAAATAAGATGGTAACAATTGTTCCAGTAAACGATGGGAAATAAAAATAATAATAAAAGTTGCCAGCTTTCGAAAATCAGCTGTCGATTTAAAGACGCCCCCATAATTCACTGTCAGGTCATTAATTTTCACTTGCTTCAGGGAAATCAATGTTAAAAGTAACCCTTAAAATCAGCTTAAGGCTAAGCTTTGAAAAATTGTACAAATAATGAGATTTTATTTTCGGTAAACTTCAATTTCTATGTTTAGGTATTTCGATTAAGAAAATGATTGATTGTTTTCTTTCCATTTAAAGGCTTCAATTTATTTTCTTATGCCCGCGGCTTCACCCGCGTGGATGTCGGTCAAATTATATACTAAAACCTTAACTTAAATAACCACTCTATCCATTATTGAAAACAGCATGAAAATTGGTACAGAGGTTTTTGAATTTATCGCGAACAGACAGACAGATGCGGCGGAGAACTTAGTTTTATAATATGTATTGATTCTAAAACAAATGAAAACCCTTGCTCGCTTGTATTGTCGAAATATAGGTTAAAATCGTTGATACATGTTTGACCACTGTCTGATAAGTAAATGATTAATGGCGGCACTATATGCCAACTATGAAGCCTTACCATCAGACACGTGATATTATGCTCATGTGTATGCATTTTCATATCTCAAGCATATATGGTGCATATTTGCATACATATTTCGACGACTTCAGGTTGCATATACTCCAGTTTCTACTCATCATTGTCAAAGTAAAGACCACTTACTTGTAATGGTCCAAAGGGTCTAGACAAAGTGGCAATCTATAAGCGAGTGGCGATAACGACGATAGAATAGTAAAAATGTCTGGAAATGACATACGGTATCGAAAAGTTATTTACCGCGGAAACGCTTTCTCAATTGCCAATTATTGAGATCAAGAAGAATACCGAAATAATGCAAGAAATTACAGCCTTAAGCTATGCGTATGTGGAAAGTGTAAGCGACACTTTTAACAGAGATAATCTTAAATGGCTCCGTGGAAAATACATACAGCTGGTAAATCACGTTACGCAAGATAAACGGCACAAGAAAGACACCGCGACAGAGTATTTATGAGCACTATACACTTAAATACAATTTCCTTAAAAACAAGCGAAAGATAGTGAACGGAAATCGTAAATATCCTAGTGCGTAATACAATTTGTATGCACATATCTATTGCAAAACGCGACTTTCCACGATAAATTGCACAACTTGAATTCACAAAGCAGAAAAAGCGATATTTTATAACCACAATATCAGAGTCTGAAAGTTTGATACCTAACTAGTATTACAATATTTCGTATAACCCAGTAAATGGGCTGTGGAGGTCAGGTAGGCAGTCGCTCCAAGTAAAATACTGGTATTCAGCTGTATCCGGTTAGACTGGAGGCAGACCCCGACACAGTTGAAAAAAGTATAGGCAACTGATGATAGCCAGATGATGAATAATAACTGTGCTGGTAATATAAGTAAACAGTGGTTTTTAGGGTTTCGTATAGGTTACCAACGGGACCCTAAAACTAAATCTCGGCTGTCCGTCTGTCTGTCTGGCGGCCTGTATCTCATGATCGGTAAAAGGTAGACAGTTGAAATTTTCCCAGAATATGGTTTTCTGTTGCCGCTATATTAACAAATATTAAAAATAAAAGGGGGTTCCTCTAATGAGATGGCCTTATATCAGCCTAATTTGAATAAATGACTTTCGATTTGATTATGATTCCCAACAGAGTACTTAAGCCTTATCATTTTACGTAGAGGGCCGTTGCTAAAGTCTTCTTTACTTCTATATAAAGAATAGAGATTTAGGCTTTCAGACTATTAAGTTAGTCCTCCGGGAATGGGCGGGCTTGATGCTCAAAAAGGACACAAATGTAGGTTTATTTCGCCAATTTTGCGATGTCTCAATGTCAACGAAAGTATTATTGACATCAAGTTTTTTTTATTATTAATCATTATTTCGATTAGTAAGTTCACTAGGTACATTCTTTATTTTACCAGTCCATCATAGGTATTTGATTAATAGTCATAAAACAAGTATCGTAATTATTTCTTACGTTCAATAATAGACCTAAAAGTCACATAAGGACAGATAATTTGGAGTATGATCGAAAGTAAACCACGTGACTGTACCTACATGTGGTGCCAAGGTAAAGTGCGGTCAAAGAAAGGTACGGTCAGCAACAAAAGTAGCTTAACATTTCATAATTTTAATTATTTGATTTACAGGACTCCAGTTATTATTTTTAATGTTTTAGAAGATTATTCTATAAAATAATCCTTACTCTTCAATAAATTGTTAGTAACAAAATATATTTAACTTTTTTTTATTGAATAACCAGTTTTGAAACTTTGGGATGTGTTGATCTACTTCTGTTGGTGACCGTACCTAGCCAGGCAGTCATGTGACCAAGAGCCCTTGCATACCGGCTGTTAACTTGCTTCAGGTCAAATATGACGCACAAGGCTATTGGCAATGTTTTGTTTTGTACGCCTACGTTTTAGCAAGCCTGGTAGATGATTGATTCAGTTTGATAGATAAATCAGTTAGCATGACCGACACAATACGTAATAGAAGTAATTTGACGGCACGGTTTAAATTTTTTAAACATCTTTACAAATTGCAAATAAAAGACTAAAGCGATATACAGACATCGGGATTAAATAAAACTTGTTATTCATAAAATGTGCTTTTTTTTAACGATACCCCTTTGATGGGCGCCGAAGCATTATTCAATAACTGAACTGAAAGAACTGTTCGGTTGAAATTGCATGTTTTACTAAAATATCTGCCAGAATTTACAAATGGAGTGAAAAGCGTAATTAACTCGTCTTTCGAACGAGCTGTTTAATGTAAATATTCAACATTTTATGTTGATTATAGACGTCGCTTTCAGAGGTTCTGAAAAGTTTCTGGCGATTATAGAATAATCCTCAATTGAAGTCAAGGTAGGTAGTTAATAGGACTTGGCGTCAACCTTCGCCTCGTAGTCGCAAGCGCGACTGCTGAGTTCTGGGTTTGATACCCGGGTGGGGCAAAAAGTACTATTAAGTTTTTATTTTTGAAATTTCACAATAGTAACAAAAAGTTAGCCATTTGTACAAAACCCAACTAGGAGCTATTTACAAACGCTGTGTAAAATAAAAATAAACTGTTTCATCCCTCAAAATACACCAACCTGCAAACTCGTTAAACTACCCGTTAACGAGTTTACATAAAGCAATACAACTTTTATTTTTACTCTTTGGTTGAATCTTTATTTTTATTTGAAACTCATTGTTTTACTTCGGACCCACCGCCTTGCAGTCTTTCTCACACAGAGAGAAGGTCTCTGTCATAATAATGTTTACTTTATAGCCTTTTTTTTTTTTTTTTTGGGGGTGGGAAATCATCAAATAACCCCTCCCGCTCTTGGGCAGAGCGAAAGGGAGTGTCAGACTTCTACTGACTAAAAACCACCCATGTTCCTTCTTCGCCCTTCATGTCGAGGCCTCGGTATCCCTTGCGGACAACCCGCAGCCTCGACAGTTACTTTATAGCCTGACCCATAACATCACGCCTGTGATCCTCAAAGGTTTAGGCAGAAGTGTACCTAATAGTTCTCTCACATTTACATACCGCCGACATGTCAGCGGCTCTGGTGTATAGAGTACATAAGGACACAGGTACTCATTCTCTCCGTCATTGCGATATTTTAATTGTTCTGGACCATACCTGGAAACGCTCGAGTTGCAAACCGCCGTCCGCCCATGTACCACTTTTGTAATTATGATGTTTAAATAAATAAATAAAAATATTGGAGGTCGAATTTCCAATTGTTTTTGGCATAATGTTTTGAGTGTTATCGTAAAACGTCCGACCGCAAAAAAGTTGTTTCCCAGCAAAAATTTATACGTAGAGTTACTTACTTTGATGTCAGAATGCTTGGTTGACCGATCCGTGAGGGTTCCGTTTACAACTATACAGGATGCTTACATACATACACACATGCCCTTTTCCTATGTGGATAGGCAGAAACTACAGAACGCCACCTGCTACGATCCTCACATACTCCTTTTGCCTCGTCCACATTCAGGATGGATTAACCACAAATTTTCGAAACTTCTTCCCTGACCGGTGTTTGACGCAAGGTTAATGTTACCATGCAAACGAACCGGTGGGAATTAAATCAACAAATTATTAATAATTCTACTCCGACGGAAACCGCGATCTACAAGTACCTTAAGTTGCGCTTACTTGAGTTAATCGAATCGTTGCATAACTGACCGCATTTTAACACAAAGCTGGTTCACATAAGGTCTGAGCCCATTTCAGCGGTTATAAAAGTAAATAAAAGCAATCAATGGCGTCGTAATATTATACAGGTAAAACTCGTTCACTTTCATTATTTTGGGTTTAGTTAATAAATTTGGAAGCAAATCCTGATTCCGGATTCGAGTGATTTTCGTAATATATACTGAACTAAACGTGACTACATATTTAAGGGAATAACTTACATATATTTCAGTTACGTAAGTACAAAAAGTTTGTTAGTCTGTTACATTTGGGACAAGCTCGCCTGTCACACTATTCCCAAACCACTGCAACTCCGAAAAAACCCTGAAAGCCAGAATCAACAGTGGCGACCAACAGAAAAGCGCCGAGACAATGAAGCCCGACAAAGTCCCAGAGAAACTATTTACCTGTCTTGGATCCCGCAACTAAATTAATCAGAAAAGAATGGAGGAGGAGTACAGTAGTTTTAAAAAACTATTACCTGTAGGTTTAGAGAATTATTTAAACATGCATAGTTGTACGGGATAATTTAATAAATAAATACCTTAATACAACAGGTAATTTACCAACGTTTAATAAAATATTGTTACATCTATTCCTAATAATTTGAACATAAATAGAAATTAAAAAATAACAAATGAATAAGAGTTTCAAAAAATATTTAGAATGCTCCCATAAAATGGATATGTACAGAAATCTCTGAAATATTATAATATTTAGATAATTCATTTGAAAGTTTCGAACGATAATTTGAATTCTCCATCTTGAATTTCATTGGTTTCAGTTGAATGTTCCAAAAATAAAACATAATAATGAGAATAAATATCTCTTGAATCGCTAACAAGACTATATTTCGTCAAACCGAGGAAACCAGAAGTATTATAATTATTTTTTTGTCATGTCAACGGCAGAAACCTTGGCCCGCTCCAAGAAATTGTTGATTTCTGAAAGCGAATAAATTGCAAAATTGAGTGTGGTTATTTTAATTGTTATTAATATGATACCTACACGTGATTGGAAAAGATAAAATGAAATGCTGGTTCTATGTCATGAAATGTTTTTAATATTAATAATTAATATGACAGGCATTGCTTTCTTATTATTAGGGCCTTTATTAAGTAATTTTAATTTGCTGTTTGTCACGCCAAATTATCAATTTTGTATGATTACATGTATGGATAATACTGACCTAGTATGTGTACAAAAACTTGTAGGTACACTACGCAACCTTCACTTTATTTCAAGAAAAACAGATGTTAAAATTCTAAAATTGTTTAGTTTAGGCACTAAATAACGGGTGCTAATTAAACCGGCTTCTTTTTAATAGCATTATTCGCCTGTAAAAATCTACGTTGCCTTCTAAATTACTATGTCAGCCACAATTAACAAGCGTCTAAATATTACTATCTTAGCCACTAGTTATATTCTATCTGGACACTCTAAATATAACTCAGCATGGTGGTTATTTTTTAGCATCTAAATTTGTAACATGCATTCAAACAGTAAACTTCTAAAATATTCACATTTGGCATCAGAAAAGATATTCTATAGCTTCTAATTTTTTAACTCGGTATGCTTAAAATGTAACTCATCCCCAATTAATTCATCGTCAAAAGTTTTCTAAAATTGTCATCAAATAGTAATTAATTGTCACATTAGTACGTAGAAACTACTGTCGTGACATCGAAAGGCTTAAATATCGAAGTTTTGGACTTCGGTGTAACAATTTTAGGTATTTTCATGCTTGACATTCAAATATGTACCCAAAACAATTGCAATATGAACGCGCGAACGACAAAAATAAATACACGTGACTAACTCGTCAGTACATGAATCGAATGGCGCTCTCTGATTGATGCAAATGGCCGGTCGCCGTCGCGCGTCGTCTCGCGCGCTCGCGCTACGTTTTGCAGTTGCTATTTCCATGATAAAAGAATATGATGTATTATTTTTAATGCTAAGTTATAATAAATGATATTGTCTATGGTCACTTGAATTGTATTTTTTGAGGACCTAATGTTGAAGCTATAAAACGTAAAATGGTGACAAGATATAAATTGCGTTGCTGAGTTAGTAAATTAGGCGGCTATGTATAAATAAGAAGGACAAGTTACGATAATTGATGATCTTTATTTGATGCTTTCTGTAAGATATTTAGTTGGCATTGTAAAAACGACGAATTCGTTTATTAGAGGCTATCTCATTTTCCCGTGGCTTAGTTATTAAATTAGAAGTTTGATCACGTGGCCAATAAAAAAAATTGTGGCTCGACTTATTATTTTCCTTAAATAACAAAAGGTGCAACGTAAAACTATAAACAAATGAAAAGTTAAGCCATTTTCATAACAAATCATAAAATATATATACAGTTTATTCTGGAAAGACCCTTAGTGATTATAATATTATATTGACCACTAACCGATGGGCCAGTTAACGCTTGGAGCTATATAAAACAATAAAGTTGGGCTTTATTGACCATAAACAGCTAAAGTTGGTAAATAGAGCCTACGGGTACAAACAAAGGATCGATTTACTTAATAGTATTTCATGTGACGTCAATATTTAAACCTTCTACTCGGTTCTAACAAATCTATCTTTATTACATTGCCAACTGCATTCCATGAATCGGAAATTAATCACCTCAAATCAGCCATGCATGATTTGGTTCAGTAAAGACTGTTTACCATCTATTTACAGTACATTCTGTAAAATGTGACATGTTAATTTATGAAATGTATAGTCATCCTTTTTCTGCTCTTATCCCAATGTATGTTTGATCGGCGCAGCATGTCTTCTTTTTCTATCATCTTTCACACACTCCATTCACCATCTACATTCATAATCAACATTTTCCTCACTATCTTTTCCTTTTTCCTCCGCATAACATGTCCACAAAAACCTATGAAAACACATTAGTATTGAATCGAATGTAGTTAATTTGATTTGCAGTGCCCTTACAGTGTGCATGGTTTGATACTTATAACATTAGTCCAACCCTGTACAACATGTTTGCAATAAACTGATTTGATTAGAATTTTCAGAACGGAAATAAACTTTTTAATAAATGGGTCCAATTATTTATTTATCGTGACTGCTGCCATTTGCACCGACCTTTGACATTGTTTTTTGTTTTGCCATAATAAATATCAGTTTCAAACCATCTGATAATTTACATCCAGACAAATTCATGTCAAATTCTTGTCTACAAAATTTAAGCAATAACTGCTGCACTGTGCCTTTCAGTCAATTAATCTTCATATATTATGATGTCCCATACAAAAAGATCAAGCTAAATAAATGGCCATTCAAGCGGTTGTGAAACTAAACAAATACAAATATCTCGTATGACATGATTGATTGTTTGAGTCGTTAGTGCAATTGAACTTTACAATATACGTGTGTTAATGCTATTGTCGAATTTAACTAGATAGTTACTAGATTCATTTCAATTTGTCGATGTGGATAAAATAGAGATCACTGTCTCTTGCCTATACAATAATCCATAAAAAGGTAACGTTTGTTGTAGGTGATAATCTTCTGAACGATTCGTAAGTTTTTTGTAGGGGGTAATCTTCGGAACTACTGATCCGATCCCGAATATTCGTTAAATGAGAAGCTACAGTATCCCCGAGAGGCATTGGCTATATTAAAAACAAAAACCGGTCGTTTGGTTAGTGTCAGAGTTTCATAAATGCCGATGGCGCCGAAAGAAGGTATAATATGGTAAGAAAGGAGGTGTCTCATGAGATGACGAGAAACAGAGAAGTATGGAAGAAGAAGATAATATGCTATGCCGACCCCAAATTACTTGGGATAAGGGCAAGAGAATGATGATGGGCCTTTGACTTGGCTTAAATCCGAATAATTTCCATGTATGAGTAGCTCAAATTAGATGCGTTTTTCTAATTCACATGCTTTACTTTCTTTAAAAAAACGTTGCCCGAATATTGTAAGTATATGTTAGTACTGATACCGAATATACGGTATCATTGCACAACACTGTGATGTGTCGGTGTGTAATACGTATTACCGACCATTAATCCTATCTAACGCGTGTCGCCTGTATTGTGGGAGTTACGCTTTTTTGGTGCATTCGATACGCTTTGAAACGTTGTGCAATAGTCTAGACCTGTGTCAGCGATCGGTAAAATTGATTACATCACGACTATTTTTTCCCGAAAAGGTAAGGCAGAGGCGTATCCATCAGTATTTACACCCACCTTTGGTCAGTTAAGTTTGAGTCGCATTATTGCAAAACGTGAGCTCTGGTGGGATCTGCTTAAGCCTCTTGATGGCTTCATCGAGCCGTCTGAAAACCTTCCACCTGGACATGCTTTGACGTGCCCAACTTGAAAATCTCTAAATAGACTCCGAACCCAGGTCGGCCGTAGCAAAGACAATCTCTTCAGATGTATTTTTGATTCATTCACAGCTCAGACCTCAAGTGTATATGCGGCGTATCTCCACAGATAATGTCCCACCTTCCATTTTGCGCTGCATGCCCTGACACCTGTACACTTGACGACCTAACGACTGCATCAGCGAGTGGAGTTCGCATAGCCGAATTTTGGGCCAAAACAATTTAATAGAAATTTGCCAACGACACGCTAAGAAGATTATGTAGTGGGGACAAGCCAGCAAATCTAGACTCCGTCCTGCCTATAGGTACACTTACATTTCCCCAGTTATGTTTCAGTCTCATTCTCATGGGCACAAATTCGTGGCTGCTACTGAGAAATTCTTGATGGGAAAACCCATTTTACCCGACCTAAGAACCCAGGCCCAGGGCCTCATGATTCGCAGTAGCGCTTGCGACCACTATATCAATGACATAGTCCTGGAAATACAATATATCGTAGTTGATCCCCGTATCTGCGTGAATAAAATTGCTGCGACAGATTGTATCCGTTCCACGTGAGATACCCCTTTCATTATTTATTTCTATGTCTCTCTTTACGCTTTATTTGATTGTACCTATGTATTTTATACTACGAGTATAAAACATTATCTTGTGGGTAACATTATTTTATTTATGTTACGATTAATACTTGTATACTTTTATGGGTATAAGATATTGTTGGCAGTTACGCTTATGGTCAGATATTCTGCTATGATTTACAATAGACATTTACGGAAATCCGTTTCGGACAAAAGATAATTTTATGTCTGGGATAAAAGGAACAGAAAAACTACTTGGTTTCTACTACAGTAGGCCAATATCGTAAACCAAAATCCTTTGCTAGTTAAGGTTAATACACCCATCTTATAAAAGTGCTAGACATTTTCTCAATCGATGATGGCCCAATTAATAAGATTGCCGATGGATTTTATTGAAGGATCTACTATATACTTACGAGTTTAATATTATTACCAAGACTGTAAATTCATACGTTTGTATAGATGGATGTTTGTTACTTAAAACCACCTTAAGGGTAGAACAAACATTTAATTTATTAAATGAGGCACATACATAGATAGATTATTGTCTGGAATAGCACATAGGCTACTTTTTTTCTTTCACACATAATTATAATCACCAAACTTTATCCGCGGGCAACAGCTGGTAACAAATAAAGCTGTGTTGGAATCGTAGGTGGTGAAACAGGCCCTAAGAGTAGTTATTTAGGTACAAATGAATACTAAATCATTCTTGGATCGATATCCATGAATGATTTTTTTTTTTTTCCATTTATTCAAACTAGGCTGATAATCAGCACTTTTCGAACGTCAAAATTTACTTTACTTTACTTTACTCATTTACAAGACAAGTGACAGTCCCCCAAAACGCCCACCCTTCGACACTTCCTAGTGTTTTTTGCTGGAAAGAAGAAGTGGCGGAACAAACTCCCCAGCAACACATCTGTCTGTTTGGTTAGAAGAACTAATAAGAATTTAATTTGTAGATAGTGGTATACCCGATACCATACCGTAAGTATTTATATTGACGCTGTGACGTTTATTCGGTCAAGGTATCCTGGGAATTTGTCTGCAGTTTTAATTGGAGCCGAGTATGACAACGGAATAACTACGACTCGACTTGCACGTTGCTCGGCACAATGATTCTGTTTCTGTTATTATTGCCCGCAATCGCAAATTTAAAACCTTATTATAACATAACATAACATTACGCCTGTAATCCCCAAGGGTTAGGTAGTGGTGTTTGCTAATGCGTAACTATTAGTGCCCCCGTATTTCGTCACTTATGTCTAAGCCCCATGTAATAGAGTGAAGGGTGCAAGCCTATTGCCATCCACCCGCGCACAAATCGGACTCCGTGGCTACTACTGAGGATTTCCTGTTGAAAAACCAAATAACACTTTGCCCAACGCGAGCATCGAACCCAAGCTTAGCAGTCGCGCTTGGAACCACTCGACAAACGAGGAAGTTTGTTAGTTATTTGATAAACCTTCAAATCACAAAATAAAACGAGTTTTTTATGTCTCCAAAGTGAAAAACGTGTTTCATTTCTACGTTTCGCAGTACCTAACGGTAAAACATACCATCACATTCAAAGGAAGGAAATGTTTTAAAAACGCAAGATAATCGTTTATCAAGACCTTTGTGTTCAACGGTCGGTGTCACACCCAAAAATGGTGGCAATAAAGCCTCAGGATACATGCGGTAATTTCCGTTTTTTCTTCGTAAAAAACCGGACGAGTTATGCTTATGCACGGTTTGGTAATGTCGTAATATTGCGTGCGTAATAATTTCGTACGTTATTTGTGCATCCATCTGAGAGTCGGTGAACTGAGAGATTGAATTTGTTTTTTTTTGTTTAGTAATAAGTACGTTTGCTTATCGGAATTTTAAGTACTTACTTTCAATACGGAAATAAAATTAAATTGGTGTAGCAAACATATAAAGTAAGAAAGTGTCAGGTTCAGACAACCGCAAAAATTAATGTTTGTTTTATTTTTATTTTGTTATTGGTAACTATCGGAGGAGCTCGTAGCTACAAATTACAGACACTCGGATCAAAATTCAGGATAAGGCGCGCTTGTTTATGTCAATATGTGGATGGGTGACTACCCATACATACTGATATTCTTTAGAGCCACGGAAAGCACGTTAAGCCATTAATCCCGACTGTCATTTGAAGAAGTTTTTCAATCCTAACTGGTACCCAGTTGCCCGAAAGTCTACCAACCGTACCAGTCTTAACAAAAGGTAACATTTAATATTACCCAGTACTGGAAATAACTGGATCGTGGAGGTCAGATAAGCAGTCACTCTATGTAAAATGGTGTTCAGCTGCATTCGGCTAGACTGTAAGCCGACTCCAACATACTAGTTTGGAAAAGGCTTGGCAGATGATGATGATGTCACAGTTCTCCATTATTTATGCAAAAATTACACAATTCGAATTAACAAATTTTTCACACAAAATGACGAAAAGGTATTTTATTCCGTAAAGCATGAGTCAACAAAACAAGTTTAGCCAACACTTATAAACTAGGTACACTGTCATAACAAGCCTTGTTTATTGCTGCACAAAAGGGAAAAAACAGAGATTTGCAAAACAAACTAAATAACAAAAATATCTGAATCAAAAAGATACAATCAAAGTTGTCACATGGTTTACATTTTCTCTCTCACAAACGAGCCGACACAGAGAGGTGCTACAGACTAACGGGTTCATACATTCGATATTTTTTGAACGTCAAAGCTATACATTCAATATTTTTTTTTAATTCAAAGAATATGTACAAATACCGTGTAAAACGGAATGAATAGAAACGCAGGGGTAAATCAAAACAAAACTTTGAAAGGGATTTTAACATTGAATTAAAATAGAAACCATTTTTGCCACATACCACATTCATTCAACGTTAAAATCCCTCTCAAAGATCTGTCTCGATTCACCCCAGAGTTTCTATTCACCCCGTTTTACGGTATTGGACTTTCATTCGAATTTTAATTTCAATTAGAAATAGTGTGTACAATAAGTAAATTTAAGTTACGGAAGAGTGGAGTGTCCTAATACAGGCATGTACATGCTTAAAAGGGCACTTCTAGCACTAGTTAAGCTGTATAAACTTGTTAAAGAAAATTAACTATTTGTATTTGTGGCTAAATAACAGCCGCTTTTTTTTGGTGTGTGGGATATCATCAAATGACTCCTCCCGCTCTGGACGGAGCGGTAGGGAGTCAGACTTTCACTGACTAAATCCACCCATGTTCCTTCTTAGCCCTTTGTGTCCGAGGCCGCGGTCCTGGATGACTGTCTATTACATACCGAGGTTCCTCTGTACCTCGAAAAGCACGTCAAGCCGTTGGTCCCAGCTGTGATTTGTATATCTTTGACAGTCGTCATAGGTCAATGGGCTGAATGTCTGACAACCAGTATTACCAGAGGTTTCAGGGGTTGTTAATTTAACTTTTATTTTTTATTTTGTCCTGTGCGAGAGTACTATACACTATATCTTTTCTGTATTTATTTAATCGTACCTATTACCCAGTATTAACTAGGTTGAGGAGGTCATATAGGTAGTCACTCCATGTCAAATAGTGCAGTTATTAGCTGCATCCGATTAGACTGGAAGCCCACCCCAAATGAATACGCTAGGCACATAAGCAGATGATGATTAGGTTTTCATTCGAATTGTGCTTATTAGCAAAGTCTGTTCAACATGTAAAATCACCTTCAATTCGACTCGGCACAATTTTGAGTTTAGTCCGGGGCGGCTCTTTCCCCGACGTTTATCAATTTGATCGCCAGAATATGCCACCGAATGATACCAAATTGCCATCCTAAACATGTGTAGCAGCCCTTATAGAAAAAGCTTCTTGCGAATTTTCACACAATTTGCATGACGACTTTTACTGCCTGTCTTATTTAATTAACGAGTTCTCCAACTCGATCGGGTTCGAAATCGTGAGAACATCTAACGTGCGTGTTGCATGATATTTTATTCAGCAATACTTTGTAGATGTTGATGTCATTGAATTAAAGCCATTGTTACAAATATTTTGGAGAAACTAGAGAAAACGTATTTTCCCAGATATGAAAAACCAGTGTATTGTAACTTTCATCGAAATCGTCACAGCGATTTTCGGGAAAGTATAAATAAATATACAAATATTGCTAAGTCTTTTTTTAAAAAAAACTTTGCCCCACACTAGGAATTTCTCCTGTATACAAACACACACATACACAAACTCTCAGACCCGAAACCACTAGTAGTTCATACAAATATATGTTCCGTACGGAGATCGAACCCGCGACACAAATATCAATCGTGCCGTCAAATAAACAACAAACAATTAAACAGTACCTATACCTACCTACTATAGGATAGGCTCACGATTTAGACTAGGGTCAAACGAGAGTTTTATTCCCTCGAAGTTATTGACGTACTCAGGTTACCTATTAGAAACGAATCAGCTCTTTGGAAAAAGCCGACAACAAACCTCTTTTTTTAATCGATTTCCAAAAAGGAAGAGGTTCTCAATTCGCCTGTATGGTTTTTTAAAACCTTTGTAACTGTGGTTAATGATAGTTGAATACGAAATGGTGCAAAATAAAATATTACGACTTAAGTACGAGTGACCTTTTTGATTTCATTTATACCAATAGCAATGATTAATGTTTATCGAAAAAATGCTGGTTTTTTATTGGAGGTATTTAATTTTGTGGTCTGTGGTGTGGGAGGGAGGGGACGCCGTTGTTTATGTTCTGGCATAAGGTTAATGCAAGATTTGCTATATCAGTAAATATAGACATGACTTTACCCCGTTTTCCCCGTCACTTGTTACAATAAACACAGTTTCCACAGAATCAAATTTTCCGGGATAAAAGTAACTTATTCACTTGCTTACGAAGAATCCCTGTGAATTTGAACCACATCCATCAACTGGATCTTGAAGCGTGAAAAGGCTCAAAGTTCAGGAAGTAAACTGGGTAAACGATATTTTATTTGTCTACATGGTTACACAATCGTAATGCAGAAATAAGGAAATAATAAGATCCATTATTTATTATCAGTACAAATATGGTACTTACTTAGTATTATTTATTATATCTCATAGAAAAGCGGAAATAATAACATGACACCATTATTTCTTACATTATTAAATCATTACCACTATACTAAAACATATTATGATGCAACTATTCAATTTATAGCAGATACGATTTGTGAGTTTGACATTTGAAGGAACCTAATAAATAAACTCTAAGTAATAATTATGTTAGCTGATTTAATGATCATGATTTCCTAACCTTAAACCACTTGTTTGGGATCATCAGTGTTTCACATTCTAAAAACTTTTTTTAAGTTTATATAACTTAAACAATCACTACGTAAGTGCTTACCGTCGAAACCCACCGACTATACACATTGATTTATGTCTATAACTGATAACACAAAAATGCACGTTTTATATTATATAAAAAGTTAGTTTTGAAATTCTGTGCATACTTATTGTACGGGTAAGGTATATTTAAATGATAGACTGATTAAATTATAGAAAAAGTGTATTGATAGAACACCTAAAAACTGATAAATGATCGACTCGCGACGAATGAGTCTTTTTGATATTTGTCCAACAACGGTGCTAACTGCTAAGCGACTACTGATCGTTTACATAAAATTGCATAAATTTTATTCATTCGCTGCGCGTCAATGTCAGCATAAAATTGAAACAATTGATATTGTACGGATTTGCTCAGACAGATTGTTAGTCATTGTAGCATTTATGAAAAGTACTAAAAAATAATCGTTATCACTGAAAGATTTACTTATGCATTGATTTATAACATACATAACACGCCTGTAATTCCTGAAATGTTCACATAACCATAACCCACATTTCGCTAGTTATGCTTTTTATAAATCCCATGTAAAAGGGGTAAGCCCATTACCATCAAAATTCGTCGTCGTCGAGATTTATATGTCGTCGGTATAAATCACAGAACAGAACCTCTTTTATCTGTTCTGTGGTATAAATAGATACCCTTTTAGTAGGTACCTACCTACACAGGAATATAATTTATTGAATAGAATATAAACAAATCTATAAACAATAGATTTACATAAATTTATTTATTGTTCTTGAATGCAGATTTTATGTAAATAATGTTTTATGATTATATATCTACTGACGAGTTTTAGATTTATGTTATTACAAAATACTATAATTTACATTTTGTCACACTCAAACATTACTGTCTACCTTTAGTAACGGTAGCATGATAACCTGTATAAAAAAATAACGCGTACAAAAATTGGTTTACCTACATTTTGTCTAATTAGATTTTGTGTACAAATAATGATATTTATTTAGGACCCACAGGTATGTATTTAGAACAAGCAATCAGGTAAGCAATTAGGGCCATTTTAAATCACTGTGTAGATACAGTCTACACTAGTATTATATAGAGGTAGAGTCTGAGAGCAGCGGTGGCCCAGTGGTGGCTGCCCCGACTTACGAACAGTAAGTCGTGGGTTCGAACCCAGGCAGGCGCATTACTTTGTGTAATTTATTTCATCACCGCTGCTCTCAAAACGGTGAAGGAAAACATCGTAAAGAAACCGGCATGTCTTAGAACCAAAAAATTCGAAGACATGTGACATCTACCAATCCGCACTAGGCCCGCGTGGTGGGTTATAGCGCATCGTTCTCCTAGAGAGGAGGCCTGAGTCCCTGCAATGGTAACATTATAGGCTGTTGATGATGATGAGAGTCTGAAACAACCTCCCACATTTAACCTGTCTACCTTTAAAGCAAGAGTGACCAGGCATATTCTGGGAACACTCGATCCATCATAGACCCCATCCATCGCTTTCTATCAGGCATGATCGAAGTCAGGAGCACGCCCATTGTGCAATAAAAAAATTGGATGTCTACATCCAATTTTTAAAAAGAAAAGAAAAGAAGAAAAGATTAATCTTAATTAATTAGATTAATCTTTTTTCGAACATTATTTCACTAATGAGAAGATAGTAATCTCCGCGTCTCATGGATTTATACTTTTTTTTAATCGTGTGGAATAATTTCGGTCTATAACGTGAGGGAAGCCGTGGGAAAAAAAATGTATTTGATAAATTCAGTCGTATTTTAATCTTCTTACTCTTTTTTTCTGAAAACGCATTTTCAAGTCCTTCACCTTCAACACGGTTAATTAACCTAAGATTAAATTAAAATGGCACAAAATAAAAGTACAAAAAACTGCACCTTCATTTTTAACGTAACCTCGACTATCACTAACTAAAAAATACTCAGATAAACCCAAACAAAACTAATCGATTTATTTACATTTGTATATTAAAATTGATAATGAAAAATCGAATCCATGAAAATCGCAAGTACTCGTAGACACCGTCGTTTCACAACATTCAGTTGTTTTTACCGGTAACCGTGTCGAGGAAAAACGTGCGATAGAGAAAAATAATAAGACATTGTGACCGGCAAATAATAGAGGTAACTACAGATAATGACATTGTCTTAGCGAAGTGAACAAACTGAATATTTACAACTACCGATTTAATTGTTTCGCCGATTTACTTCGCGCGCCATTACAATCGCATTAAGATCTCTACCGTAATTGTTTCGTACGCAATACGCACGTTTCATTGCCCATGCGCATACGAAACCGGTGCAGTGTGGACCAGTCTTTACGACCTTATTATGTTTCGTAATAGGCTAATTATGGTGTTACAATTTGTTGGTTGACGCTATCATTAAAGAAAGTGGACCAATTATTAAATAATGTGTTAAACACGATACCTTTATGTAATACTTAATAGTTAAATATATCATACTAGATGCATATCATACTTATTTAATTAGGTACAAAAAATCAGATTTTACGACTATTATTGAAAATATGTCCAGTGTTAATTATATATCTGCCTCATACATCAAAGTGAGATAATTATATAGCTTTTTAATTGTTATCTCGAGTAAAGTGAAACACAGTAGTAAGGTATTTAGCAATTTTTCCCACACTCTGATAAATATCTCGACAACAGTGGTAAAGAATTAATTATAGCGTGCAATATTTATGTGTAAGCGATAGCTTTTTATTTCACGCTTATTGTGTTAGGTTAAATAGATTAATTAAATTAATGATTTCGGTTCCTTAATTATTTATACTTATTTAATTTGGCTGCTAATATTTATGTTAGTTACTCTTCATAAAGAAGATACCTACCTAAGACAATACTTTGTACTTTCAAACCGTTTTACTTAATTTTAACAATACATATTTATTTAATTTAAACAATATATTTAATTTGGTTGCTAACAGTATGTTAATAACTGTTAATAAAGAAATTACCTACTTAAGGTAATACTATGTACTTTCGAATCCTTTCATTTAATTTCAACAACGAGTATATTGATCAATAAAATCACAGAAAATCGAAGTCCTATTGAATTCGCAAATCAAATAAAAAAATATTATTAATTCATTCATAAAACTCACCTGTTCACACAAATCAACGTATCTCCAAATCACTCCACTATGCACTTACGTACAAATTTATTTGAAACGCCTTTCCGAACGTTAATACTCTTTCGCGTGCTCTTGCGCAGCATTCGACGGTGCTGCCAATCCGCACCAACCTCAAACAACTAAGCCGCGCGAAGGGCGCACAAGGAAATATATACAGCAATAAGCGGGGATACGATATTAAAATCATATCGAAATCTTAAACAAGTATATATAATAACTACTGTTAACTATAAAAATTATAGTAAAGTAACTTTAAACATCTAGGTAATTACAAAAGAAAATTTTAAATTTTTAAACAACTTTATGGGCAAAATGTTCATTTATTTAAATCATTATTACTCTAGGATTTCTTAAGCAGGCACTTATGAAAATTGAAAATTATAATGACAATTGGCAATTTATTTTGTTTATTTGTTTTGTTGTTTGTGTCTTTTTTCATTTATATACCTACTTAATAGTAGGTATATAAATGAAAGCTAAAAGGTAATTACAACTAACGTACATAAAATAAAATAGAAAAACTTAATTTGATGCAAATATATGCACGAAATAACACAACAAGTTTTATAATGATTTTGACCGGGTGTCGTAAACACTATTTTTGTGGCGACAGAAAAAGAAGAACAAAATACCTTTTGCATAATCTATCAGCTTAAATGCCAAAAGTTAATCTTTTTCCAATATAACATGGCCTTGCTATGATTTGATTTCCCATGCAATATAATATAGCTTAATTGGTCGCCGTGGGTATACCCAGATTTGATTTTTTAATACAAAGGATCCAGTTGGCAGATACAAGTCGGTCGTCCGATTATGCAATAAAAAAAAATAATTTGTAAAGTCTATCTACCTAAACACACATTTCTTGATATGGTAATACAGCTAATCTGAGAAAAACAATTTTTGACCGACTCAATTTGAATTGTCATCAACACGCTAAGAAGCCCGAAAAAGTGCATATTTACAAACTTAAATGGATACCTTAATAATTAAATTCTTTTTTTTTTCTTATATGGCATAATATTATGAAATGAAATTAATTTATTTGCCAGAATATAGGTACATACATAATAAGATGGTAAAATAATTTTAGTCTCACTATATTCGACTCATCAGTCGTGCAAATGTTTCTGGTAGGTACATGCATAACAATAACATATAAATACAAATACATTAATTGCAGTAGTCACAAACATCTTAATCATAATAATAAAATAAAATTTATGGTCTTGCTGCGTTAATATTAGTTAGGCAAATTACATTATAAAATATATTAGCTTAATTTATTAGAGTATTTCACAGTCAAGACAGTTCATCAATTTGTTGATTAGATTTTAGATACTTAATGTCAATATGTAAATAATAAGTAAAAAATTATCATGTTAAAATGTATCAAGTTATGCATCATGTTCATGTCTGTTTAAAATTTAAATAGTCGTCTATTGAATAAAAACATCTGTCACAAAGCCAATTGTTTAAAGTTCTGTTAAATTCTAAGTTATTCATTTTTCTTATTTTTACTGGTAGATAATTATAAATTTTTACCGCCATTGTGTAGCAGTTACTGTCACATAGCCTCAATCTGTTTCGAGGAACAATCAGAGGTTTTTGGACTACTTTTCTCTTAAATTGGGCCTTCTCATCCTGCTCAAAGAGTAATATATTGTTTCTAACAAATTTACTAATTTCAAAAATGTATATGGATGGAAGTGTTAGCAAACGTTTTTCGGTGAATACCGGTCGACACGAATCAGTCCATTTGAGACCAAAGATCGATCTTAAGCATTTTTTTTGGGCTATAAAAGCTCTCTGAACGTCTGTAGAGTTTCCCCAAATTATTATACCATACCTCAGTACCGAACATACATGGCTGTGGTATACCACTAATGCTGTTTCTTTACTTGTTATTTTTTTTATTTTGCGAAGTGCGTAAACAAATTTTTTTTTTTTTTTACAAACTAAATCTACATGAGATTTCCAGTTACAATAACTATCAATATTTATTCCTAGAAATTTTATTTCAGTAACTTCTTCAATGATATTATTATTATATTTTATTGGCAAGTCAGTAGTGTCTTTTTTATTTAATTTATTATTATATGTCAAATATCTCATGAATTTAGTTTTATCTGTATTTATTTCTAAATTATTTTCACTTAACCAGTCATGTATACTCTTTAGAGCTTCATTGGTGACGTTTATCGACCGTTCAATAGTAACTTCTCTAGTAAGTACAGTGGTATCATCTGCGAATAGTACAGTGTACTGATCCGTTGATTCTGGCAATTCATTTATGTATGCTATAAATAATACTGGGGCCAGCACAGTTCCTTGCGGTACGCCATAGTGATTCACTAAGTAAGGGGACCTATAGGTTACCTGGGTGTTAGTGTCTCGATGCATTTTTTTAATCTCTGTGCACTGTTTTCGCCCCCTTAAATAACTTTCAAACCAATTTAATGCAGGGCCTCTTATACCGTACTGTTCTTATTTATTTAATAATTTATCATGGCATACCATATCAAATGCTTTAGTCATGTCTAGAAACACAGCTATAGGTATTTCTTTTTTGTCTACTGACCTGAGAATTTCCGTAATTAAATTAAAACATGCCAATGTAGTGGATTTATTTTTAATAAAACCGTTTTGTTGTTTACTTATGACATCATTTCTTTCAAAAAAATTTATAAGCCTAACACACATTACTTTTTCAAATATCTTGGAGAAGATCGGTACCAAAGTAATTGGTCTGTAATTCCCCGCTTCTGTTTTCGAACTCTTTTTATGAAGTGGTTTTACGACGGAAAATTTTAGGGCTTCAGGAAAGATTCCGTTTTCCATGGATAGATTTATTAAATAGGTCAATGGCTTAAGTATCGCAGATATGTTATCTTTTAATATTCGAGTTGTAATACCATCATACCCGGCCGAATTCGTATTTCGTAGCTCCATTGTTATTTTATAAACGTCCAAATTATCGACTGGTTCAAGATAGATGGAGTTTGCTAACCTTCTTCCCTTTTTTGGTTGTTTTTTTGGCTGCTCGGTGGATTTTGACATAGATACGTCAAACTAATGGTAGCTTTCGAGCTTTCCATTAGAGCGACAGGCACTGTTTCCACATTTTTTGCAATACCTATACATAATATTCAATCTTCTTCACAACCATGACACAACATCACGCCTGTAATCCCCGCAGGGCTCGGTAGTGTACATTAGTAGAGTATTAGTAGGTACATACACATTTCGTCAGTGGTTATTCCCATGCATCATTCTCCTGCCCTTATCCCAATTTATTTGGGGTCGGCGCAACATGTCTTCTTCTTCCATACTTCTCTATTTCTCGTCATGTCAGCAGTCACCTCCTTTCTAGCCATATCATCCTTCACACAGTCCATCCATCGTTTCTTTAGTGTTTATTCCCATGTACCTAATAGGGAATAAACATAACTGGATCTAGACTGCGATGCTGCTACTGAGAAATTCTAAATAATATAGAATCAAACCCGAGACCTTATTCTCATAAATCGCCTTTGCGAGCAATGGACCTACGAGGCAGTCTTTTGCAATATTTTATTGAATAACAAATAAAACGTTCAAGGAAAGTCATCAATGTTAATTATCACATCAAGAAAGAGCTGGTTTAGGAAAATCCACACATCAATTTGTGAATAATCGAAATACCCGGATTCATAGTACCGTTTTTCCTAAGATTTGTTAAATGTCTAATTAACGATGTAACGTAATACTTAATACCCAAAAATCACGAGAAAGAGGCTATATAAATAAAGCAACATTGTTTTCTAAGGATTTATTATGTAATGAAAGTAGGTAATGATCATGAATCATGAGTAATTACCGTACTCTTGTATGCCTACTGGAATTCGGTAATAATCTGATGAGAAATGATCTTTTTTCCAACCTTTTATTTTATCATCATCATCATCATCAGCCTATAATGTTCCCACTGCAGGGACTCAGGCCTCCTCTCTAGGAGAGGAATGGGCTATAATCCACCACGCGTGTCCAGTGCGGGTTGGTAGAATGTCACAACATGTCTTCGAAATTTTTGGTAACCTTTTATTTAACTGGAATTTGTTCTCAATGAGACAAGCTCCTTTTTACAAGCAAGTTTTATACTTGTTTTGGTCAAATATTGCAATTGAATTTTAAAACAGTTATGCCCAACCGGTTGAGCTGAAATTTTGCATGCACGTTGAGTTTGAATGACAATGTATGATTAGCTAACTGACATCAATCAATATGGCGGACTCCCCGTGTTATGGGTATTAATTTAATGGGTTTGCTGAGAAGAATACGAAAAAATAACGTCACACCTTTATTGAAAAACTGGTCAAGTGCAAGTCGGACTTGCACATGAATGGTTCCGTACCATTGTAGTAGATATTGAGAGATTTTCCATGTTATTTTAGCACCATAGACTTCTTAAAGGTTTTCCTGTAATGTATAAGTGTTGAACTAATTTCTGTATTTTTTTCAAAATGTTAGGCTCGGTAGTTTCGGAGATAAGGGGGGGGGGGATAGTCGGACAGACAGACAGACACACCAGTGTTCTAATAAGGGTTCCGTTTTTTCCTTTTGAGGTACCGCTCTCGGCAACGCCTGCCTCCAGCTGCTTACCGCGCTGTGACAATCGATAATTTGAAATGCCTGCGAATCATTATCTACATAATACTAATGTAAGAGAAAAAGTTTAAAGTTTCTGGGGTTGTAGGGGGAGAATCTCTGTTTCTACTAAACCGATTTTGATAATTCTTTTACCAATGATTATTAATTATTCTAATGGGAAGCTTTATATTTTTATAATTTTAGTGTGTGATGTTGACTTGCTGCACGCGTTGGTGCAAACTATAAGTGTAGCAAGTACCTGCTTCAATAAATAATCCCCGAGTGTCATTAGCCTATTTTATTTAAAACGTAGATAATATCCGACCAAAACGCGAGCGAAGCTGCGGGGAAAACCTTGGTTGTAAATAGTCAATAAACGACTACTTAGCCAACGTGTCGTTATATATGGTGATGAGGTGATGACTGTTATATTTAATGTATTCTCAGTAGCTACGGAGTCTGGGAAATGTGGAACAAGCTAATAAATAAACAGGTAGAGTTTTTTACAATTCTAGTACACTGAAAATATTGATTGCAATTTCGGTTTATAGAGCGTTTCTCATTAAACGTCTGATGTCAAACGCTGTATCGTTTGGCATCAGTCTCTAAATGTATCTATTTAATCTTACAAAAAGTAAATGCAAGTTAAGTGGCTGTATACTTATTAGCTTGTTCGACTGTACTTTATCAGGTACACCTCTGCCCAACCCTTTGGGGATTAGAGGCGTGAGTTTATGTATGTACTATGTATTAGATTTTTTCAGAATCATTTATCACTCTTGTGTAGGTATACTGTCTCGTTGGTTTAGATCGGGCAAATTGTTATTTTATTTTTTCCATCAGAATTTCTCAGTACCAGCCACGGAGTCTGGATTTGTGCCCGGTTTATGGCCATAGGATCCCCCTAGTGGAAATAGAAAAATGGGTGTACACCTATGCCTAACCCTTTTGTTATTACAGTCGTGATGTTATATTTTAATGTTTACCTATTACATAACTATGACAACCTGTCAGTCATCAAAATTTGTTGTTACGAGTAGTTTTTATGATAATCTCGTTATTTGACTTATATTAGCCGAATGGACATCATAAAATTAGTATTTTATTAGGATTCTGAGGAACTATGACTAGCACTAGGTAATCACACTAACACTCGTTTTATTTAATACCAATTAGTACTAATTGAGTTCATTTTATTATTTCCCTGTATTTGTTTTGTATCACCTAAGTTACTTACATATGTTTCCATTGTACATGGCCTTTATTATATTCCTAAATACTAAATGAATAGAAGGTTTATTGATCTATGTTATTTGCTTAAATACTCATGCAGTCATGTTTCAGTAGACATTCCAAAACAACACAATCATATTTTGATATTATATTTTATACTAGCGGACGTCACGCGGTTTCACCCGCGTAGTTCCCGTCGGAATACAGGGATAAAAAGTAGCCCTTGTCACCCGGGAATAGTGTAACTTCCTAACAGTGAAAGAATTTTTCAAATCGGTTTCGTAGTTTTTAAGTTTATTCATTACAAACATACACACACACAAAAATACAAATCTTTCCTCTTTATAATATTAGTGTATATGTATTCTTGTAGCTTGCTGGACATAGGCTTCCCCAAAGTGTCGCCACATTGACCAATCTCGTACGTCTCGCATCCATCAGGTCCCCGCAACCTTCACCGGTTCGTCGGTTCACCTTGTGGGAGAGCTCTTCTAACGCAACATCTTCCGGTTCGTGGTCGCCACTCCAAATCTCTTCGATCCCATCGGCCATCCGTAAATATCATATTTTTATTAAATTTAAAAATATTTTCAAAGGCTGACTCATGCAGAGGTAGAAAGCGTTAAATTAATAAATATATTTTGCTTTCTCTACTAAAAACAGCACTCACAAAGTTTTAACTGAAGCACCTTTTCCAAAAGGTTAAAAGATAAACTTGTAAGTACCAAAATATCTAAAAAAGTTACCCGACCCTTAAAGTGAAAATTCGTTATGTTTTTAAAGTTGTTTACTTCGGGAACTACAAAAATATCCACGTACAGTCACGAGCAATAATATGTAGATTCTCGTTCTTTTTTAGTTAGAAGAAATGTTGCCTCGCACTAGGAATTTGTCCTGCATCGTGGGTGCGTTCGCAAACATTTAAACTCACATACACAAAACCGTAAAATAACGGTTGCAATTTTGAGATAATTATGACCTACTTTATGAGACGTACGGGTTCCAAAATATTAGTTTCTCCAAGTAACATGAAAATGAAAACAATGCAATAGGCGAAAATTAAATCTAAACGTTGCTAATTGTGTACATATTGGTGCTGCTGGCTGTACTCGACACTCCTCAAAGTTTTAAATCATATTTCATGGAAAACTGCTTCATATCCATTATCATTAAGGAAGTCTTCCGGCCATAAAATGTAATGAAATCACGGTATGCACAAGTTTTGCCCACATTTAGTTGAAACTTTTTGCTGAAGCTCGTTTAGAAGAAAGAGGGAACCATTAGTTAATCAATCTTCATAGTTACACTCAAAGTATGTACTTAAGGATGTAAATTATCTGAAGTCTACTGAAAGCTACGTTTAAACTAAATGTTTCACTAGATTTACGGTCATTTTTTAACGGAAAGGTTCCTGAAAAGATCCCTCTTCTTATTATTCCAAAACCAGCGAGAGCTAATGACTAGATTTATTTTATAAACTAGCTCAACTTTTTAGACTTATTCAGTCTTATTTCTATGGAGCCTCTTTAAAACGGCTTACAATTAAGCTCCATGATCTTTTTCCAGACTACTGCAGTCCCTATTTAGGGATGTTACGGAGCTTCGATTTCGGTTCCGTTAAGTCGGAACTTCCGATTATTATTACACCTTCGGTTCCGACTTCGGCTCCGACACTTTTAAATCGAAGGTTTTGATCGGAGGTCGAACCATAACATAGCGGCGCGGCGGCGGCGGCGGCCTGTGTCGACTGTTATGAACAGGTTCATACATGTCGCGCGGGGAATCCCCTCTACTCCCACTACGTGCACTCTATCGTCAATTATTTTTTCACTTGTTGTTAATTTGTTACGCACCACCACCACTTCTGACCCTGCCTCCGACTCCGATTCCGACTCCGATAAAGCAAATTTAAAAACTCGGACTCCGCCTTCGGTTCCAGTAAAACTACCTCCGTTACATCCCTGGTCCCTATCTACAGGGTATTAAAGATAACCTAGCATAAGTTTTTTTTTCGTGTGGTTTGTGCCTAACCTGGTGGTTGGCTGGTGTGAGAGCTTTTATGCCGTTCAGAGTTTTTATTCCGTCGAGAAATATCTCTCAGCCATGCTGATTAAACGAATGTTAAATATGTATTTTTTTTTAAATTGGGACAAGCCCGCCACACTATTCCCAAACCACTGTAACTCCTGTTAGCCAGAATCAACAGTGGCGACCACAAAAAAAGCGCCTAGACAATGAAGCTCGACGAAGTCCCAGGGAAACGATTTAACTGTCTTGGATCCTGCAACGAAATTAATCAGAAAAGAATAGCGGAGGAGTAGGAAAAAAAACATAATTTTAAAGATGTATAAATGACTGCTGGGACCAACGGCTGAACGTATTTTTCGAGGCACGGAGGGGTATGTAATGGGCGGTCACCCATTCATTCACACACCTGAACTGACCTGTACATCGACCCAAAAAGCTGATATTATTTGCCCACGAAAGCGCCTCCAGACTGTTGAAAAGTGCTGTAGTTAAAAACAAAACGTTTTGGAAGTAACTGTCTCTTCTAGGCAGGTGTCTGACTTCACAGCACACATGCACAAAAACTCGACCGTTTCAAGGCACATTGCACCCTATGAACAAAGACAAGAGTGTGTTACTACCTCTTAACTTAAGTAGTTTCTGGAACAAAGTAGCTATATTGGCGGCTGGCACTGTATTTAACTTTAAAATTATTTTTTAAAGTAACGAAGTTTTGGAACCCCTCATTCCAACCGCCTGCGATCGATCTTGTTTGTTTTAATTAAGGGTTCACTGATCACTCCTAAATACTTACTATAAGAGCCTGGTTATTGGAAATACTCACAATACGATTCTAATCTCATTTGATTTAATTTAAAATCCAAGAAGTTTTTATTTATTTGTTTTATTTATGTACACACAAAATACAAAAAAAAAAAAGGAAATAAAACATAAAAATAGAAGAGCACAAAGGTACTGCTTATTTCATAAGAAATTTCTATTATTGTTGTTTTTATTATTATTGACGAACATTAAATTGAAACTCTGTCTAATTCAATCTTGCAACATTGGTATTAAAACTAAAGATACGGTACGGAATACAGAGAATCGGTGTAGTCTGCTCGATAATGTAACCTTATATAAGCGGCGTGGTATTTTCGAGGTCTAAAGAACATAAATAAAGCTTTTAATAAAATTTACGACCGCACACGAAGAGAGCCGATCGTGGACTAGTTCACTTCGGCTTAGGAAAGACCATTTTGGAACCACGTTCGAGGCGTCATTTTAACATGCCGTCCGCCCAGTCCACGCAGTAATATATACTCGTAACCGTAAGTCAATGTCTTGCAAACTTAAAAAAAAATACAGTTTGAGATTTTTTGAATTTGTTATGTCAAATAACAAAGGACCCTGTCCTTTGTTATTGCAGGAAGATTATGATCAGTATCATCACTGACCTATTCTTTACCAGTCAATTCGAGGTAGAAGATTATGTGCAGCATTTGGGAATCCAATAGTATTTCTACTTACTCAAAAAAGCTTTGAAAGTTCACACAACTTGATGGCATAGATTGCGACGAAGTAGTCCAGAAATGAACTGTAGAAGTCAGTTTACGAGTAGATATAATAATATGCTTTAGACTTTTTCCTTCATCTTCAATGTTTTTTTCTGAGGTTTTAGATAAATCCTGGAGCTAAAACTTTCTAACTTCCGAATCTGTTGCGAACTAGTTGCAAACCAGTATTAGTTAAGATCAGGACTAAGATAAAAAAGGTTTATGTACCACGTAGTTGCTGACGGTCTACCGCTTTTCACCCTTATGCCCTAAGTTATAAGGTTTAGAAGTCGTCGACCATCAGTGAACTCGGTGGTACTTACAATTTTAAAACAGAGCATTTAGTAGATATCTATAAACCTTAATCCACGAGTGGGAGCGGTAAGCTAAGATAAAAGAAGTACTAATTAAAATCCTCTTCCTAAGAAGGTACTCTACGTACTTTATTCTAGGCCTAATTCACGTTTTAACTACACGAGGGACCTAAATAAATATGCCATGCTGTTTTATTTTCAACTTTTAGCGTGGTAGCGTGAGTTGAAAATAGCGCCGTGCAACAATATTGAAGCATTTATTTAGTGAAAACTTGCATTTATAAGCACTACTATGTTCCAAGTCTTACTATATATTTATATATATTTAATGATTACTTACAAGAATGTCCAGTGGCTAGATTATCTTGGTAGCAAATCAAATTGTTAATTATTACGATCATCATCATCTGCGTAGCCTTTTCCCAATTATGTTGGGGTCGGCTTCTAGTCAAACTGGATGTTGCTGAACACTAGTATTTTACATGATGCGACTGTCAAATATCTTCAAATGACAACTGGGACCAACGGCTTAACGTGCTTTCCGAGGCACGGAGGAAACTCGGTATAAAATAGGAGGTAAATTATTCAGGGACCAACAAAGGCAAGCGCGGCTTAACCTGAAGATCAAGCAGTATGACTCTCATTATTTAGACACAAGTTCTGAGCTCTTGTTAATTATTACGATATTTTCAATTAATCGTAATAATACTTTCCACCGAATCCGTGAACTTGTTAAAAAACTCGTTAAAAGCCAGTAGTTCTTATAAACATAAAACCGTTCCCATCGCTCGTAAGCCTGTAATGTCTAATAAAGTATGAAAAAAACAAGAAGTTACGAGAAGATCCTACCATTAAACGAAGCAGGGTGTTACGTTATGTTACCCTTTTTATGTTTATGAACCAGCTTCACGCGAAGTTACGGTAATTTTCTTGTCAATATTTAGACTCCATAAATAAGTATTCATGTTTCATGAATAAAATAAATGTTATCAGATCACATCGTTTCAAATTATGCTCTAATATCTTACTAGCGATGACCAACCTGTCTCTGAGGACTTCGTATTGCTCACTGGTCAAAGTAATGAAGATCTAGTCACCTTTTTTAAGTTCGTATATATTATTGTTTTACTGAAAAGTAAATATAAAATTCCCGCGTGGTGGTTTATATAGGGTGTAAAAGTACCCTTAACGCAAACGAAGGGCACTTGTTCTCCCTACCACTGCGATCATTTTTTTGTTCTAGACCATACCTGAGAAACTCCTAGTTACGGAGATATTGGGGGTCAAAGTTTCAAATTTATCACAGCTGTTTTTGTAAATACTAGTTTTTCAGGTTTTAACTGTACTTAAATTACCTCCATGACCAGTTTACTTTTCAAAGCATCTACTAGCACAATGATTTAGCAGTGCTACATTGAGTTTTACCGATGTGATTTTTGACCCAAAAAAAAAAGTCGTTTCCCAGCAAAAAATTTTGCGCAGTGGTACTTAGTTCGATGTACAGAATGCTTGGTTGACGGCTGTGTGATGGGTTGATTTACACCCTGTATTATTGTTTTACTGAAAAGTAAATAAAAAATTCCCGCGTGGTGGATTATATATCCCATCCCTCTCCTAGAGAGGAGGCCTGAGTCCCTACATAGGCTGATGATGATGATGAAATATAACATCATTTCTGTTATCGAGGAAAGATTAGACTAAAGTATACAAAGTTATAAAAAAGTAAAGTCAGTTTAAGTTAAGTTTTTTTTTTTTAGTTTTTAAATTAAGTTTTTCCACCAGGAACTTCTCAGTAGCAGCCATGAAATCTGGTTTATCATTTATGCCCGGTTGATGGCAATACGCGCAAATTATTACGTGTGACTTAAACATAACTGACGAAATGTGGGTGGTATTATTAGGTATACCTCTGCCTAACCCTTCGGAGATTACAGGCGTGATGTTATGTTTATACCGTAATTTAAAAAAGTTATAAAATGAAAAATATGGCAAAAAGGCAACCGTGTCCTTAGCTGACTTTCAATGGGTCCTGCCATGTACACCACGTACACAGCAGCCACACTTTGTCATCCATTCATAATTTTAGATCTGGGTACTCCTTTTTTTTTGTTTTTTTTTCTGTGGTGGGAAATCATCAAATAACCCATCCCCCTCTTGGGCAGAGCGAAAGGGAGTGTCAGACTTCTACTGACTAAAAACCACCCATGTTCCTTCTTAGCCCTTGTGCTGAGGCTGACTTCCTAATACTAGCTACAAACATAATGAACAGTCCTTCACACAGAGGGCAAACCGGTGTCCCAGCACTGGGAATATTATAGGCTGATTATGCTTGGTAAATGCTATATTGAACAGTACCGAGAATTAATAAACCACAAACCCGATCGCATTCCAACCGCGCGCTCATCTAAAGGCAAATTAGTTTATCTTCATTCGAACTATTCATAGAAATTACGTAGAAATTAATTCTATGTAAGATATTTGTAATACCTTCTACTTGCAATTAATGCATTGTGCTTTTACTTCGGATTGCGCGGCTTGTCTTCTTCTTTTACTGGTCATCAGACAGCTCCTTTCTTGCCATGATTATTCATTTTTCACACAGTCAATCCATCGGCCAAGGGAATGAAGGAAGTAGAAATTATATTTTTCGTTAGAGATGTTCTTGTTTTTTAAACTTGTTGCGGGATCCGAGACAGGTAAGTTGTTTCTCTTTAACTTCATCTAGTGGTCGCCACTGTTGATTCTGGCTTTCAGGAGTTGCAGTGATTTGGAAAATAGTAAAGCGGGCTTGTCTCAAAAAAAAATGTCCATCAATCGTAGCTTCAAACAATTAATAAACTGCAGATTCAAAAGTAATTTTAATCAAAACCTTTATTCAAGTTATCACTTTGAACTGTTTATGGTACGGATGTTAGTATTTCTACGTAGTGATTTACTCAGTAAAACTGTTGTACCGATGGTAACATGTGGGTGGAATGATAAAGGGTATTTTTCACCCCAGCAATTCGTTATTGCTGGCAAAGCTACATTGCACAAGAGCTTAGGGAGTCAATAAACCTGTAAATCATTTATGTTTGTGTGAAATAACGACAAATTCTCGGTAGCAATCCAATCAAAACTTCCACATAGATATAAGAGCTGTGGGGAATTTCTCGACTATGTTAAAATTATGTGTATTTTAGATCTATCACATATACAATGTGTTGTATATGAGACAGATCTAAAATACACTTTAACATAATAAGTGGACCGAGAGAAATGTTCATGTTTCATTTATATTGTTAGTAACCATATAGAGCAATTAGCTAAAACTCTTACTACCCACATCTTTCCAGTGATGCGTATAAACTTTATCATAGAACGTTTTGTGTATTTAATTTGACTTTGGTGAATATTATCTTAGTTATAATAACTTGGATAATATTTACAATAAGCGGTTTTTTTTTCAAATATAAGGGCGGAGTCAACCTTCAGTTTCCTGTTTTTTTATGTTGAAGACGGCTTCCAGTCTAACCAGATCTAGTCGCTGCCAGTATTTTACATGGGACGACTGCCAATCCAAACTCCACAATCTTGTTATTGGATAAGATATGAAGGTACTCCTTGGAAAGACTGATCGTCACTTCCCATTTACCAGTAAGTTTTTTTTTTTAAGTGCCTCGTTGGTCTAGTGGTCGAAAGGACGACTGCTGATCGGGGCTGCGGGCTGTTCGCAGATACCGTGGCCTCGACATGAAGGGCTAAGAAGGAACATGGGTGGTTTTTAGTCAGTAGAAGTCTGACACTCCCTTTCGCTCTGCCCAAGAGCGGGAGGGGTCATTTGATGATTTACCACCCAATAAAAAAAAAAATGGCGACTGCTAAGCATGTGGTCGTGGGTTCGATTCCCGGGTCGGGTAAAGTGATATCGGGATTTTTCTCAGTAGCAACCACGGAATCTAGATTTGTGCCCAGTGATGGCAATAGAAACATAACTGTGAAATGAAATGTGAGTTTACTATTACGAATAACTCTGAAAGTCTGCATAACCCTTCGGGGTTCACTTCAAACAACAATTTAGAGTCGTTTTCGACGTAGGTACCCCAAGAGTCAAACATTATTATCCGAAGTTAAATATTACTCAGTACCTACGTGTAATTTTGAACGTACTCTAAAGAATTTCTTATCTGTAGTAAGAGGATGTAATTTAGTGCATTTGTTCACTCTGTCTTTGAACTGTGCAAGCAGGTAAATGATTTATATCTGTGTTGCCAACGACAGGAAATAAGTAATGTTTTATAGTATGTAAGTACTGGGTATTTATTTAATGCGACAGTAAATATTTAGTACTTTGTTTTGTTGCATTTTTATAGAATCGAAATACAAGTATTTTTTAAGTTCTGTGCGTAATCGAATTCCAACTCGAAATCTAAGAATTCTCATTTGCTGATAAAAATTAGGGGAAAGATAAACCGAGAACTTTACGTTGGTAAGTAGTAAGTACAGTAGGTATATAAATAATAATAAGAATAAGAAAAATAATATGAATAAGTAAACACAAAATCTGTCGGAAATAATGGTCATAAAGCTATTAGAATCCTTAGGCCTAACAGCATTTTTCTAACGCTGATATAGGTGCAAAGTTTATGTATACTTAGCTAAAAACACAATCATCCCCCAACTATGTTGGGGTCGCATTTTAGTCTTACGGGATTCAGCTGAATACCAGTATTTTACATGAAGTAACCGCCTATTTGACCTCGACTATCCAGTTTTTGTCAGACTTTCGGGCCACTGACTACCTGTTGTAACGACTGTCAAGGATCTACTAAGGACAGTCGGGAACAATGGCTTAACATGCCTTTCCGATACACGGAGGAAACTCGGTATGTAATAGGTGGTTACCCATCCACGGACCAACCTAGCCAAGCACGGCTTAACCTGATGATCGATCCGAGTAGCTGTTCTTACTAAGCTCCTCGTTCTTAGTTAAAAACATTACCGACTTATAGGCCTGCCCACGGCAGTGGCAGTTGTTGAGGAAAATGAGACAGTAACCAAAAACTTCAGACCTCCAAATGAATTAGAAGTTTGCATTGCCAATCCAAAACTTACAATAGATTGTTAACAAAGATACTATTAACTAAAACTTGGTGAAGTTAAAGTTACATTAAGTAAATTGCCTACGCAACCTTTGCACGGTCGAAGACATTTGTTTCTTGAAATGTTAATAGGAAGGAAAACTAAAATACCTACCCACCAGTTAAAGGAATCAACCACTTATCTCCTGAGCGAATTGTTAGAAAATGTGTTGCGAAGGTACTCTGGGAAGATTGGTGGCTTTCGTGATCATAAATGACGATGGAACAAACGACCTGAAAGTAGGTGCCACTAAGTAAGATATAGTGGATGCCAAATTATATTTCTAGGTACATAAATAAATCGTCCGATGCTCACCGTAACGTTTATATTCCTAAACAAGATATAAATCAACGCCAGTTCTTATTTCTATCTGTGTGACTTTGCCTACAACTTCTATTTAACACTCATAAGGAAAACCGGACGAAAGGTGCGGTTTTCAATATAATGAAAGCATAAAGCATAAAAGTTAAATATGTGCAAATACTTAAATTAAATACAAGACTTGACTAAGATTAGGCACAGAGATTTCAATGTTTTAACATCGCAAATGCACCCGTCCAGGGCCCCGAGTCTGCTATTCAATAGTGTCAGAATGGTCTATCATTGATCTCATAATTGTTGATTTTGACATCACCAAACTTGTCAAAATCAACAATTATGAGATCAATGATAGACCATTCTGACACTATTGAATAGCAGACTCGGGGCCCAGGGAGCGGTTTTAGTGATCAATCAATTCAAAAAGTCCGTTTGTTTAGTATGTTAGTATTACACTAGATTTAACTGTAGAATAGAGTCAATAGGTGCTACAGACTTATGGCACTTGTAACTTGTGTCCTACTTGTTAAATACATGTTTTACTGGTTCGAGGTAACTACAGTACTATCACAAATATAATGCCTTGTTATTGGGTCTGTAGCTTTATTTTATTGTTGTCTTTGTTTCGACAGTTCAAAAGTGCCTTTATCTGGTCTAATTGGAAAAAAAGTACTCGCCATGTATTCTGAACATGATTCGTTTTACAGAGACAGAGTCGAGGCAAACCGTTTTCACTTTCATCATGTAGATACTCAAAATCATAAAAAAATATTTACCAATCGATAATCGGTGCTAATGCAGAGTCAATAAATCTCACGAGAACGATAAAAATTTCGCGATGTATTAATTCGGAAACGTATTCAAGACAGTTCAAAGGAAAAAAAACTTCGGAAAAACGGAAAACAAAATTCGTAAAAGTAACAAACTTTACGTTTAATAATACGGAGAAACTCGCTTTCTAGTTGCTGATTTGGAAATTGGGTTTTATCGTTTCTACATTTCTAGAAGATTACGCCTTGACTGAAGAAATAAAATTTCCATCTTTAGTAGCTGGATGGAATTGTGAAATTGTGACGCTTCCTGTAATTTGGTTTTGTTTTTGCTAAATTATACTTAGGCATTTCGCTGGTCTTTAAACTGTAATCTTGGTTTTATGATATTGCTTATTTTTGTTTAATTTTCTTATACATTGATTGTGAGAATAAATTTCTCCATCCATAATTGGGAGGAACCTTTTCGTTAGCGCTCAAGAAGTGAAAAAAATCTTTTTTTTAATTTTTCCTTCTTTATCGTGTGTGTCAGAGTTTTCGTACCGCCCAAGGGCCTCCGACTTGGTTTTACATACCGTCGAGAAATATCTCCAAGGCATGCTAGTTCCCTCACGATGTTTTCCTTCACCGAAGCAAGTGATAATTATACAAACGCACATGAATACGTAAATTCAAAATTCAGAGGTGCTAATCTAGGCATCAAACGAGATCTATTACTTGGCAGTCCGACGTTTAAACCACTACACTACCACTGTCTTTTTTATAAAAATGTTACATAATGGCAGCACCATAATTTCACCTTCAAATGACAAATGAACCCATCGGTCTAACGGGTTGACTATAGCAACTTCCATTAAGACGATTCAATTTCGCAGTCATTGGGGTCACAGAAGACATTCACTACATGATATTATGACATGATTCCAAATGAAGGTGCATCTATCATCCTTAACTTTAAGCACTTTAAGAAACCAAGTTGAAGCTGTTTCATAGTATATTCCCAACTCGAATGTACCTACTTCCTAAAAGCTGTGCTCGAGACTCCTGAAAATTTAGCTTTGAACCTCTATGAAAGCTATAAGTAATTGCTTTTGCTGCCGAGCTTGATGAAAGTAGACTCAAAAGTCCGTATGTCCTTCAAGCATAGCTTGGTTTAATCGTCTTAAACGAAGAAGAATGTATTCCGCCAATGAAACCGAACATAATCTGCACATCTGTAGTGGCGCTGCTTGTGTTTTCCATTTTTAGTTGTTATGTATAGGATACCTAAATTTTGCATAAATCTCTAAAATCAATTATATTTTATTAACTTAGAACATTTTTATATGCATTAATTACTTGTTCTGTGATTACTACATTCACAATAATTTAATTAAAACAAAATCAAAACTTTTAAAATATTTATTTTATTGGATTGTACTACAATAAAAAAATACTACGCAGTAACGGCGACGGCTTCCCCTTCATCATGACTTCTTGTACAGTCAGTGCCCAGCTTTACCTGACCCCTCGTATAAAGAAGAAGAGAGCAATTGCTGTGAGAATTCTATGAGAGGGGTCAGGTAATGGGGCTGCGGGTTGTTCGCAGATACCGTGGCCTCGACATGAAGGGCTAAGAAGGAACATGGGTGGTTTTTAGTCAGTAAGGCATTGTTTTAGTAAAAGCTCCAAAATATCAATACCAATAGGGATGTTTACTGACTAAAAGAAATATGATTCTAATTAGTCCCGTCTGTTAGATTATCTAAAAACATTGGATACGTATTTTTTATTTTATGAAATCAATGAAAATTGACGAAGACAAAACGCGTCAAAGATTTGAGAGGGGGTTGTGACGTCACTCACCGGTAAAAAATGTCATACTAATGTCTTAGAATATGACGTCACACGAGTTTTCAAAGTACTGTATCGTCTTCATTGTTTGTTTACGTGAAAAAAGAAAAAATACGTGTACAGTATTTTTTTTGAAATCTGTCTGAATCTGTCTGTCTGACTAATTTTTTAGTTAACTACCCTACTACCAACCTAATCCAATTATCAATTTACAGGCACTATCATTGTTGTCAACATCAGCGCACAATAACTTAATTCAGATGACGACACCAACACTACTCGTCAATTGGAATTTCTGCCAACATGGCGACGCATCTGAGGCAATAATGTCTTGAAGCGTAAATCCTCTGCTCGAAACAATAACTCGTAAGCGGAGTAGACACGTTATTAACATTAAGTACCTTCTAGCGTTTGTGTGTACAGCAACACCAATATGTTTGCATACATTTAGCAATTTAACGTTTAGAAGCACTTTTCACCTACTGTCATCATCATCTTCCTGCCCATATCCCATTCTATCAGGGGTCGGCGCAATACGTGTATATTTTCCATTCTTCCCTGTTATACGTCACGGTGGTATTTACTCCTTTCTCATTCATATCATTCCTCACACAATCCATCCATCTTTTCTTTGGCCTTCCTTTCCCTCTTCATCCATAAACATTTATATCCACATTTCACCTACTGTATTGATTTTATTTTCATGTTACGTAACGAAATTGATTCTGTGTCCAGGTCGGGCAGTGTTATTGGGTTTTTCCAACAGGAATTTCTCGGTAGCCGCCCTAGAGTCTGAATTTGTGCCCGCTTGATGGCAATAGGGTCACATGGAACTTAAACATAACTGGCGAGATGTGGGTGTGCTAATGGGTACATCTCTGTCTAACCTTTCGGGGATAATAGGCATAATGTTATGTTTTTTTCGTAACGCAACTAATATTTTGGTACCCATATTATCTTAAAGTAGGTCATATCTCAAAGTTACAATCGTTATTTTACAAGAAATTCGATTTTGAACTTAATACTTAATAAGTAATACCTGCTGTAAATACCTAGGATATTTCATATTATTATTTTGTATTCCTTAGCTATGGAAGAGCGGGGCTCCCCAACACAGGCATTATACTTGCTTACAGGGGAGCTCCAAACACAAATATTGTAAATGTAAATTTGTTAAAGCAATAAACCATTTTGTATTTTTTGTATTTTTTTTTTTGTAACTTGGTAAGTGAATACATTATATCATTGGCCGTGACTGTACGTAGTACCGACTCAAGTATAGTTTATCTCTAGAGGAGTAATGATCTGGTCGCAATTGTTTTATGTTCTAATGCAACACAAGGACTGCATATAATGTGCAGCCGTCTGGTCTAAACACTACATTGTTCGCATTGTTGGAAGATTTACGAGTATCAAGTATCGTATGTCGGAAATGGTAGATCTTTACTGTTAATTTGTTATTTGAGGATGAAGGACGAGCAATAACGAGTTATTTCTCAAAAAATTAAGATATGGGAGTTATCTAAGTTTATAGCTTTGAAGTATGGTTTTCCCATAACTCGGAATAAATAAAGAGGTCTCGTGAAGTTCTTGTTTTTTATCTTCTAATTATGCCTTTTTTTATGGTGGGTGGAAAATCATCAAATAACCCCTCCCGCTCTTGGGCAGAGCGGAAAGGAGTGTCAGACTTCTACTGACTAAAAACCACCCATGTTCCTTCTTAGCCCTTCATGTGGAGGCCGCGGTATCTCTTTGCAAACAACCCGCAGCCCCGACGGGTTCTAATTATGCCTGCTCTTGAGTCTTGACCTCGATCCCGCCTGATGAAAAGCGATGGAGGAGTTTTTTGATTGAACGAACGTGCCCTGAAGTGCCTATACACTCTTGCTTTGAAGTCAATGGGTTAAATATGGGAAGAAACACAGGGGGTCTAAAATGGCCACCTTAGCAGATCATAATAATTATGAATTGCGTTAAAAAGCGTAAAATGAACCTTTCATAATAGGAATGCGTCTGTAACCATTTAGGAAAATAGATCATAATAGGGAAATAATATGAATTGCGTTAGAATTCGTAAAATGGTCCCCCTCAGATCTATTGATTTTAGATGCGTCGGCATAGAGTTCGTCACTATGGCTGTGCGCATAATACGTGGAGGAGAAGCGCTGAGTGCGTACAGTTAGTACCCAGCATTACCTAACCCCTCGTATAAAGAAGAAGAGGGTAAATGATGTAAGAAGAAGGGTCATGTAATGCTAGGCACTGAATGTACTCGTCGGAATATCAACAAGTGTAGATGGTTGACCGTTGGTAAAAGGGTGGTGGTGGGATCAGGTCGTGGAGCTCCTGTGAACACTCTGCGAAGTTCACACTCTCGTTTTTCTAATCTCGTGCTGAATTTTCATATATCATGATAATTTTAAGACCTACAATCTAATTACTTGTTTGCAATAGTTGCATATATTTTGAATAGTTAGGTACCTAAGGAAAAATAGAAATTTCACAAAATCCAATTTCCTTAAACATTGACGTCAGCTGCATGCGGTGACCCTTCAACCTTGCACCTCCGACGTGGCTATGACGATAATTAGATGTTGGAAAATTCAAGAGGCAAGATGCCATATGGCTGTGACGTGTATTTTTATGACTAGCTAGGTTAATGACTAAAGACATGGTTAAACAGGTTTTTTTCAAAAATGGCCTATGTGGTATTCTTGCTTTATAGTCATGGGTGAGCTTGTATAGGTGACTGGACACTCTCGCCTAGGCACTGCGAGACAGGGCAAGTGCGTGTGTGTATATTATGTACTTGCTCTAGCCTGTAACCATCGTTTACGTGAAATTATTATTAAAAACGAGTACTTTTCGAATCAGATTTTGTTACCAATTTCAAAGGCTTTAAAATGCTATTCTCAAATAAAAGTAGCCCAAGTTATTTCTAATAACATATCTATCTGCCAGTTTAAGTCAAGCCAAGTCAAGCCTTTTCGGAGTAACCTCCGCCCGAAACCCGACCATGTGCCGTACATCTGGTCATTTTTGTTAGGTAGTCAATTTAAAACACTTTAATTTCCATTTGTATTGTGGTTAGATGCTGTGACTAAGAAATTAAAGGAAAACTCGTCCTCATCTAAGAAGAAAGTAGACTATTTCACAATATTAGAATTTCTACTGCAATTATTGCGCTTCATGCTAATAGGAAACCGCATCTCTTGTCTGTAACTAAGTCCAACCGGAAAAAAGCAAAAGCAAATAAGTCTAGGTAGAATATCTCTAACCTGGTGGGTTCCGAAGTCTTTACCATGAAATAAACAGTACATAAAGCCTTCGCTTCTGCGGAATTTTGTTGCTCTATGGGATCGACTGTATTGGTATGGACATGTGATGAGGAGGAACGAATCGCATGTAACTTGAAGAATAAGAAATATAAATGTTGATGAATGGAGAGTGAGTGGAATACCAAAGAAACGATGGATTGTGTGGGGAATAAAACAAATGAAAAAGAAGTAAATGGTAGCGTGACGGTAGACAAAAAAAATGGACGAAAAAAACGTGTTGCCCTTGCGCCGACCACAAGTAAACATGGGATGAGGGCGGGAAGAAGATGATGATGTTTGCCGAGTTCTGCGTTTTGAGATTTTAAAAGTCACTATCTCAGGTTCAGTTGAAAACCAGCGTCGGGCACTAGGTGCTCGGCAGTTTGCTGAACTGGACCTATTTGGCGCTGCCGTGAGACACACAATATTATCTCTTTTTGTTCCCTGTTTAGTTTTTGTTTTTTTATATTTTTTTGTTGTGTGTACTTGTGGTACCTATGTGCCAAATAATTATGTTTTCTTTCTTTTTCTTTCTTTTCTTTCTTTCATCATCTTCCTTGAAAATGGAATCTTGTTTCCATAATAATATGCCAAGATTATTTCCTCGTTGCTCAGTAAAATTAGCTACCATGTTTTGTTCCTCAATGATATTGTTGTTTCACAGCTCTGTTTATTCAGTTTCATTATATCGTTAATATGTCTCACGTGGAGCGTGGGAGTTAGTACATCTATATGAAATAGCATTTTAGGGAAATCTGAAGAAATCATGCGTTCATACAAACATTAAGGAAAAAGTAAAAGATTTTTTTATTTCGATTAATCATAATATAAAACATAAGTAGGTATCATGCCTCGTTTGTCTAGACGTCACAAGTGCGACTGCAGTTGTGCATGAGGTCCTAGCTTTGATTCCCGGGTCGGACAAAGTGTTATTAGGTTTTTCCATCAGGAATCTCTCAGTAGCAGCTACGGAGTCTGAATTTGTGCCAAGTTGATAGCAATAGGCTCGCCACTTTTTACATAACACTTAATCAGTAGTAGCGAAATGTGGGTGTAATAATTGGTACACACACACCTCTACCTAACTCTTTGCGATTACAGGCGCTATTATTGTATGCCGGGGCTGCGGGTTGTTAGAAAGAGATACCGCGGCCCCGGACACAAAGGGCTAAGAAGGAACATGGGTGGTTTTTAGTCAGTAGAAGTCTAACACTCCCCTTCTGCTCCGCCAGACCGGAAGGAGTCATTAGATGATTTCCCAACCTCCAAAAAAATGGCGCTGTTAATGTGAAACTTCCGAAGTTGATTAGTTGGTTGCTAAATCTATCTACTTGGACCAACAGTAAATTAAATTAGAATTGATTGATCGATTGACCATAGAAAACATGCTGCCTCTATTAAATCAGTTCAATGTAACAATCACTAATCTCTATAAACGGAAGTCATGCCGTAACATTGTATCCCTACTATGTTTAACGTTAAAGATGCTTAAAGTAACTCTGTCTGTTTGTACCTACGTTAATATTTCACGACTTTTTTTTTTTGGGTGGTGAGAAATCATGAAATAACCCCTCCCGCTCTTGGGCAGAGCGGAAGGGAGTGTCAGATTTCTACTGACTAAAAACCACCCATGTTCCTTCTTAGCCCTTGCGCCGGGGCCGCGGTATCTCTTTCGAACAACCCACAGCCCCGACGGTACCCGCAGCCCCGACGGGTAATATTTCACGCCTTGACTGCTGAACGGACATCATCATCATGATCTGCCTAGCCTTTTCCCAACTATGTTGGGTTCGACTTCTAGTCCAACCGGATGTATTTGAATACCAGTATTTTACATGGAGCGCCTTCCCATCTGACCTCCACAACTTAGTACTAGGAACTACTGAACTAACTTAGTACTAGGTAAGGAACTACTGAACTAACTTAGTACTAGGTAAGGAACTACTGAACTAACTTGGTACTAGGTAAGGAACTACTGAACTAACTTAGTACCTACTAGGTAAGGAACTACTGAACTAACTTAGTACTAGGTAAGGAACTACTGAACTAACTTAGTACTAGATAGGATAGGTGATACCCCTTGGTAAGACTAGTTGTCAGAATTTCAGACCACTGAATCCCTGTTACGACTGTCAAAGATCCACAAACAAAAGCCGGGACCGACCTTATCGTGCTTTCCGAGGCACGGAGCAAACTCGGTAAGTAATAGGTGGTCAACCATCCACGGAGCAACCAAGGCAAGCGCGGCTTATAAAGAAAAAAAAGAAAGAAGAAGAAAGGAAGAAGGTGGCTTGTGAAGATTGATCCGAGTGGCTGTTAAAATCAAGCCACAAGCTCCGACTACTCGCTCAGCAGTCATTGATGAAATTTTGCATACACAGGTAAACCATGACTTGGATACTGTCAGGGTGTGATGACTTTTTGATCTGGAAGTATGTTCAAGTGTGAATTCCCGAAATCCCGAACTAAAAGCGGACGCAGCCGCGAGCTAAAGTTAGTAGGTACATAACCCCTGATTCTATGGTGATTGTTAAGCTAAACTCTTTTGTTTCGCCTCGTTTCGACTTGCCATAAAATTTCGCCTTGAATAATTCGTGTCTTGGACCGGGGAGCGACCTTACTTACGTTGCGTAAGTAAATCAATGTATTGGTACAAGTCCGTAGGTTAACGCACCAAAAATGCGAGATTTAATTTCGTAACCTGTTAAGTCGTGAGAAAGTCCCAAGATTTATTATTCATCGGTGTTTTATCAGGCGGGATATCTAATCTAAACCTTTGCGTCTTTGTTAATAGCCGGCGTCTTCGATAAAGGTAGGTAAACGAAAAACCAATTTCTTGTTGCCCTAGACAACTAAGTTTTTTCCATTAAAGCCACGACCTATGCTCATTTTCTTTTTTAAGACTGAGCCAAACCCTCTTATAAAGTGTCGGCACTTAAATAAATTTCAATTTCAGTAGATCCAACGATAGTAATACCAAAGTCTAAGCTGAATATTTTAAGCGAGAAGTTAGTAAGTATTTTTATTCGCATAAAATGTGGGGGTATATAAAAGACGTTATTAAGAGCGCTTACGCGTGAAATCTTGATATAGGACCTCGAAACGGCTTAAGGGAATTGGATTAAATATGTACGACGTAGGGACTGAATTGGTACGTCAGTCTTTGCATACTGGAGATACTTTCACTTCCCTGCTCGAGCGTGTTAAGTTTCATTTACTTCAACGTTCCTAATTCTGTCCAGGTTCTACATGAGCAAAATTTTGGATGCCTATTATCTATTGAAATTATACCTTCGATACTACCTATAGTTGCGCTTGCGCGAAACTCCTAGATTGTAAGAAGTAGATTGTACTTTACTATGATTGTTCGAAAGAGATACCGCGGCCCCGGACACAATGGGCTAAAAAGGATAATGGGTGGTTTTTAGTCAGTACAAGTCTAAACTCCCTTTCGCTCTAGTCAAGAGCGGGAGGGGTTATTCGATGACTTTCCACCCGCCAAAAAAAAAAAGGTATACACAGGCAGCTACACCTTCATCGTAATTTGCCGTTGTTTCCACGTTACTTGGGGTCAGCCAAACACGTTCTTATTTCTTCTTCAATTCTTCTCTGTCAACCGTAACGCTATACAGGGTGTAAATCAACCCATCACACAGCCGTCAACCAAGCATTCTGTACATCAAACTAAGTACCCCTACGCAAAAGTTTTTGCTGGGAAACGATTTTTTTTTTTTGGGTCAAAAATCACATTTTACGGTAAAACTCAATGTAGCACTGTTAAAACATTGTGCTAGTGGATGCTTTGAATAGTAAACGGGTCATGGAGGTAATTTAAGTAAAGTTTTAACCTGAAAAACTAGTGTTTACAAAAACAGCTGTGAAAAATTTGGAACTTTGACCCCCAATATCTCCGTAACTAGGAGGTTCCCAGGTATGGTCTAAAACAAAAAAATGATCGCAGTGGTGGGGAGAATAAGTGCCCTTCGTTTGCGTTAAGGGTACTTTTACACCCTATATTCTACTCCTTTTTTCCACACTAGAAATCGTAATAATATGACATCTTCTTTCTCTTAGTAAAATCTTCGTGTCGACCACAAGTACAATCTTAGAGGCACTTACTGAGTTTCTAAACTAACAGACTTGAGAAGGATTTATCTCGAGTGTCGGACATGCACTTCAACGTATCGGAAAACACCAGTAAAGCCTCACAAAGTGTTAAACTTTCAGCTTACAGTGATGCCCGACCATATCAACACTGATATTTACGGTTATCATACTTATTACCCTGTTTCATCACTGCCAAAGGTTCATTTAACTTATTTGTATGATTAATGTTATTGAATGTGATGAAAGGAAATACCTAGATGAAGATTATCTTTATTTTTTTATCTGCCTTCTCTGTCCTACTGAGTCCAGTAAAATGAGTAAGCTCACCTCGCGATTCGAGATACCCAGCTATATAAACTCGTATAAACTTGTATTTTGTCTGCGACTATTAAAATCTAAGGTCAAAGGTCACGTTTTTTTGCAAATATGTTGTTCCTGTGGGTTTCTCGCTATTTGTGTTTATGATCAATTATATTGTAAAGGATTGAATTCCCTACAACTTTTGTTTCATTTTTTTTAACAACAATGAAGAAGTTAACCTTAGATTTTATTAGATGCGGTCACCCTACCATAAGTAGGTTTTGAGACAACTTTTAGGATGTCAAAATACAAGTTTATACGAGGTGGGAGCTGGGTATCTCAAATTCCAAATTCAAATCTCTAATATTTCGAGATTCTTATCTAATTTTGGCTAATTTGACTGGACCATGTTGGGTAAAATGCTCCTTTCCAATTTAGTTTTACATTTGCCGTCTCTGACATAAATCTAATGTAACATGTTTTTAATTTATCTTGTAAATCATGCCACTTCCATCGTGTAAGCAAGTACAGAACAATTCATCATCATTCTCTTGTCCTTATCCCAATTCATTTGGGGTCGGCGCAGCATGTCTTCCTCTTCCATACTTCTCTGTTTCTCGTCATCTCATGAGACACCTCCTTTTTTTCCAATATCATTTTTAACACAGTCCATCCATCGTTTCTTTGGTTTTCCTCTACTCGTATATCCTTCCACATTCATATTTAAAACCTTCCTCACAACATTTTCCTCAAGTACAGAACAATTAACTAAATAAAAAGCAATCTTTTCTTGACTGCTGACAGACCTTGTTTACTGACAAAATATTACCTGTCCACGCCTAAGATGCAAAATTATGATAGTAAATGTTTATAGCGTGATAAGGCACATCCTGTCCACCCAAGTATGAAAGGTATATTTTTTTAAATTCAAATTAAATATTATTGCTGTAGGTTTAATTTGTCTCTACGTTAACGTGAAGGTCGTTTATATATCGTTCCTTAATTGTACACAAAATACCAAACATTTGCTCAGTAACTGTAACTGTAAGAGCATAAATAATGGTGGTATTTACTTAAAAACAAGAAATAGAAGGAAAAATGGTGTGGAGAGGAAAACCCTTTTTAGGGTTCCGTAGTCAACTAGGAACCCTTATAGTTTCGCCATGTCTGTCTGTCTGTCTGTCCGTCCTCGCTTAATCTCTGTGACCGTTAGCACTAGAAAGCTGAAATTTGGGACCAATATGTGTATCAATCACGCCGACAAAGTGCTAAAATAAAAATTGGAAAAAAATGTTTTATTAGGGTAGCCCCCCTGTTTTTTTTTTTAATTTTAACCCTAATGTGTGATATATTGTTAGAAAGGTATTTAAAAATGAATAGGGGTTTACTAAAATCATTTTTTGATAATGTCAATAATTTCGGAAATAATCGCTCCAAAAGTAAAAAACAAAGCGTCCCCCCCCCTCTAACTTTTGAACCATAAGTTTAGAAAATACGAAAAAAATCTGAAAAGTAGAACTTTATAAGGACTTTCTAGGAAAATTATTTTGAACTTGGATGGAAACAACAGATGGAAACTGTTACTGCAGTTAACCAATATAATTTGGTCCCTGAATCGTATGAGCGCCTATACAATCCAGAGGTCAAGTTTCATTTGCCCGTATTTTTTTTTTAACTTCGTTTACATAATATTTTATTATCTACGGAACCCTACACTGAGCGTGGCCCGACACGCTCTTGGCCGGTTTTTTTTTTTTTTTGGCGGTTGGAAAATCATCAGATAACCCCTCCCGCTCTTGGGCAGAGCGAAAGGAGAGTGTCAGACTTCTACTGACTAAAAACCACCCATGTTCCTTCTTAGACCTTCATGTCGAGGCCGCGGAATCTCTTGCGACCAACCCGAACCGTGCACCTTTTTGTCGACGATTTACAAGTGCCCATGTACTACGTGAAATAAAATTGTATTTTGATTTTGAACGATGAATGGATTGTGCGAGGTATTAAAGAAAAAGCAGTAAATGATTGCGTGGCGGTTGATATACGAGAATGGAAGAAAAAAATGTGTAGCATCGAAACTGGCTGAAGTTTTCTGCCCTTGACCCATGACCATGTGACTTGGCGTAACATGGGGCAAGGGCAGAAAGATGATGAGAAGGAAAACTGCAGCAAACAGGTTACTTTTTTTATGTAGATACTAATACAGTGTTGTTGATTGTCGTTGAATAAGTATAAAATGGATTCGAATTATTTTCGTTCGCTATATATTTAGAACTTCTTAGGATCCTTTGACGTTAGTAAATCATCATTCAGGATAGTACCATGTCACTGTTGAAACAAATTCTTAGGTACCTACTTAACAAGAAGAAGTATCGACGGAAATTTATAAAATGAAAGTCTTACATACATAGTAAATATATTTATTGGTGTATAAAAAGGACTTAGAAATAAGAATAAGTAATTCTGATTTAAACATAAAATTAATGTCAATACACTCAGTTTGTTCAGATGTGAGAATTAAATAAACAATACATTCTTTAACATCATACTAACTACAAAAGGGTAAGGCATGGCATGCTATTGTTTTGGCAGTTTATAAAAGAGATATAGGTATTTGTGACAGAACATTTAAATTCAGTTATACAAACATGTTATTTATAAATATATATTGAGCCAAAACTGAGACGAAAAATAAAACAAAAGCAGCAGCTTCAAAACAGAGCATTATTTTTCGAGAAATCATAACACAACAGTATGTAATATAATTATATATATATGTCCATATCATTCGATAAAATTGACATGTTATTGCATAATATTTGACACTTTCTACATTCCAGTTATAAAATTATGATAGTGTCGACATAAGTCCAAATCTTTGGCATTAGTTTTCGCCAACGCTTTTAAATTTCGTTGTAATTACAAAAAATAACTATTATGAACAATATATGCCCAAAAACTTAAAACTATCAACATAAGTAATTCATAAGAGAAAATAAAGAACTCGAAAACAAGACGAAATAACAACAGGAAACAATGAAAAAAGCGCAGAACTGCAAAAAAAACTGGGTCTGGGATATATGACTTTTTACATCAAGACAGTATTCACTTGGATGCACTACGATTTATTACCCACGATAGCAATCAAACTAATGACCACGTTACTCAAGACATAATAAATTCCAGTGAAAACTGGTTAGCCTCGTTATGTCACCAAAAGCCAAAATCCTTATTTGGACCGCACCATGCATCACGCAAAATGAATCTCTTGTCAACAAACTTAACGAGACTTTCCTCATCAGTAAACAAGACAATCTAAAAGATGTTTTAACAGTTTAACTAGATAAAATTGTGCTGCATTTACAAAACCACAACCTACAAACAACCCTTCGGTAAGCCAGGTGGGCAATGAAGTTTTATTTTTTTTATTCTTCCTTATAAACCCTGGCTTTGCAGTCTAAGTACGTTACATTAACACTATCCGCTTCCTCACAATATATCGAATAATTTAGACGTTGTTTTTTTTAGTTTTTGTTATTAGAGACAATCCTCGGATCTTTTAACATATGGATCGCAAGGATCATTAAACTCACGTCCCGAACTCGAGACTTTTTTCTCTATGCAGTGGACTTAACGTCCACATATCACAGCCACTGTACGACACGGTACAATCACACGACAGGCAATACGACCAAACCTATCTTCATCAATAGAAATCTCAAATTATCAGAAGACACCCGAATGGTCTACAAACTAAAGTTCACTTTCGATTAAGTAACGAGGAACGTGGTTGTAAGTACGACTAACTAAATAAGCACACCGTTACAATCAAACAAAATACTGAATCTCTCGTCTACAATTATTATTTACTTAACATCTACAATGCAAGCTGGAACAGTCTTAATACATTCTTAACTACATAGGTGTTCAGTTTCTTACTTAGAACTTCGTAGTATTGTAACTACAACTAGGTGCCAAACATCGAGTTTTACTTTAAGTACTCGATTGTCTGAAACGACTTACACTAAAAACTAATTACAAGGGCCGTACTTGCATTGCAGGTTATTAGAAGAAATTTAACGCTAAGGGTGAGAATCTACTTTGTGGAGTTTCCCGAGCTGCCGACTTTGTTTTTGAGCCAGTTATTGGTGCGAGTTAGAATGTCAGGTTGTACTGCCGAAGCCTGCCAAGCTTCCAAATTCACCTTTTTGATTTCATCGCAGGGCACGATAGGGTTGCTGTAAAGAAACAAAAACAGAATAAGTTAACAATGTTGGAATAAAATAATCATTAATTAAGGCAAATGCCACAATAAGAAGGAAAACCACTTTCAATACAGTGATGATGAAAATGTTTACAAATCAACAAGTGGAGCAGGAAGCTTCACAACGAAGGTCTAGTATCTTTTATTAATCTACGTTCATCTGCATTCTACTTTCCATCAGGAATTAAAGCATAAATACAATTTTTCGATGTTGTCATCCACCAATAAAACCGCATAACCTTCAGTTACTGCCGTAAACAATGGCGATTGACCAATTTTGGTTCGAAAGCAACAATATGATGCAATATCAACCACTTAAACTAACTCCAGATTACATGCCGCCCTAAGATTGTACCTTGTGGTATTCCTTTCTCTATCTTTCCTCATTAAAAAATTGGGCGTCCAAAAACAGAATAAATCTAATTTCCCACTAGTAAGATTCAATTCCAACTTATAACAGACAATTTAAAGCAGTGTGCAATGATTTTTTTTTTTTAAACGAGTTGTTTTTGTTACATTTGTAAGTCAAATGCTTCTGTGGCGACCGTTATGATTGTCAGATCCTTTGTTGGTTACATATACTACTTTTATAAGTTCCAATTGTTACTAACCATTATGGATCATTGTTAAAATGATTGATTTAACAATTTTTTATTATTTATTTATTATGCGTGAACTAGAATTTACCTTTCAGAAGCTGGCCGGAACACATCTTTCTGTATTCTATCAAAGGGTGTGTTGTCGCAGAGCAGCCTCGCAAGGGATGAACGTCTGATCTCTACTAATTGCTTCTTGGTGAAACTGCCAGATTCATCCTTGTGGCTGTAGAAGTATCTGTCACCTAACTTTGTGCGCCACAGCTGTTCCTCTGTGGATAAATAGAAAAGATCATGAATTAAGATCCTATGTTAAATCATTAATATACTTAGAAAAACATCTACCTATAGCTAATGTAAGATTAATAATAATACTTTGTGTGTATAAAGCTAACGGTACGAAATCTTAATATTTGACTTAAATTAAATATGTATTGTCTTCTTTTCTAAGTATGGAATAAATTATTTTTATATGTGGTTTTTTTTATTTCCATATTTGCTATTTATAGCCAGTTTTATTGATGAGGTTCTAGTTTTATGCTAAATGTGCAATTCAAGTATCTGGCTCATGAGGTTATCAACACGTGGGACGTGAGCTGTACTCACGTCCCACAGTGTCAGTCCTTGTGCCGATCGATACCCACAAGAGCCCTTACCACCGGTAGCTCGGACTCTGTTCCCGATGCTGGTGTATTACTATTTTTGTATATAATGATACTTACTTAAGAGACAAGTTGCAGTGGGTCCGATCAGTGATCCAGAGACAGGTGTCTCAGCCATCAGACCAATCACCAGATCGATGTCGCCGGGTTGCTCGTATAGTTTCGATAGTTTGTCAATCGTCTGTTGATGAAAGAGAATTGTATAAAAACTCCATTTTACAATGACGATGTTTGTTTGGATGTTTTTGAAAATAAATAGCTTTCTGAAACTTCGGGCTATAGTTATAAACATAGTAATGTTTTATGTTATGACTATAATTCTTCCACCGAGTTCTTTTTTTCGTGTTGTTTTGACGTCCCTATATTGTTTTAGTCATGATGTATTTAACTATCTTCTTCTGGCACTTAAAACTTATCAAGTATAGACGCCAGCACATCAAGCTACCGTCAATGTTTTTTAATGGATTTTCAACTTTATCGCTAAAGCTTCAAGGTTTATTAGGAAAATATGACAGTTTCGGGTACTAAGCTTGATGTTTTCTACGTCTGCACATTGTTTTGTAAGTGATATATTCAACATTTTAATAGATGCTTACCTCTTCGGGAATAACATCAACAAGTTGTTGGAAGCTGGAAGCAGCAGGCAATCCACAGAGAGTACGGAACTGAATGTATCCAGGCAGACCATGGTCACGACCACGCTGGATATCCACTGCTAGCACATCCAGACCTCCCAGCCATTGGTGACGGAGCTGTTGAAAAAAAAATGATTTTAGTACATTTGAGATTGGGTTAAAAATGTAACATCTCTAGATCTGTCACGGTAGTCGTCCGTCAAATCAATCATCTGTCTTGTCGTTTCGTAACTGCGTTGCGGTCGGCTTCCAGTTCAGTCTAACTGAATGCAACTGAATACTAGTCTTTTACAGGAAGCTACTATATTTTTGACCTCCACAGCAAAATTCTTGGGTAATACGTACTCGTATTATATTACTGGTTGCCAATATTGGATAAAATTTTATTTTCTGTTTCGCAACAATCCAAGAACATAAACACAATAAAATATTTAGCAATCCACTATTATTCAATTCAATAATTTGTTACAAATTAAGACCAGAACAAAAGCTGTTTCAATTTGTCAACCCCGTAGTATTTTAATTTGCATTAACTTAGCTGAGGTAGTTAGATACGGCTAATGAAGTTGAAATACAGTAAGCGATATCAAGCATAAATAAAATGCCGTTATAATTAGTTCTACCGACTTGTATGTTTACATAATTCCTTAGCGATGTACTTACTGCTGATAACTAAAACAGACGGCACGTTATTGATAATAAGGCTATTTTTAACGCAACTAACGTTTAGAACAGAATCTATTCGGTTCTCTTATTCTCTAGAAGAACGCGCAATTAGTTCCCTGCAGTCATTGTCAACGCTACTTAGTATTGTTAGGTCATTCAGTACATAAGACTAAAGTAAGTGTTTTCTAATAAGTTCAAGTGGTTAATGTTAAACAACATGCAGAATCGATTAGTATCTGTGGTTAGCCTTAGAAGATTTAGAAGTCATAAAGGAGACTCTGTTGCAGCACAAGCTGAAGAGCAGTCGATTTAGTAGACTAAAGAACAAATAAAATAAAGTGTGCCCCGCAACACTGTCAAGATTATTGCACATTTTTAAGAGTACGTCTATTGAACGATGATGATTTTTTTTCACTAGATGTAAATTCTCTTGACCTAGCTACAATTTTATTTAATTCTATGGTTCCTACTTCATACCAATTCTTAGAAGCTCTGATAAACTTGGCTGGCTAATAATAACTGTCCACTTAGGTAGAGAAATTCTTAACGTTAGTTTAGTTTAAAGCCTTTCGGGATATAAGTTGTGTAATGCTGTTTAACCCCACCATTGTCAGAAGTATTTAAAAAGTATGCGCGTATGCACAACACAAGATATAATTTTATAAGTCTGTGTCTTTGTTTATGCATTAATGTACATTATTTGATTATGTCAAACACGTTCAATGTGACATTCAACCATTGTTCAAAGCGAGAACAAACGTTGGATGAAAATTCATAACATATCTTCGCTTGTTATTTTTCTCAGCGATGCTTGACTCATACACGGGAAGTAATTTGAAAGGAATTTCCAAACATTACATAGAATTTTTATTAATGTATTGTTTCTTTTAACAATCCAATATAAAAACGATGTTGTATGCTCTGACATTAAAGGCACTTACGTACCTACTATAAGTACTTTATCAATATACTGTGATATGTGTTCAAGGTGAAGCCTGCATCAGTAAGGAAAAGTAAATATTTTTGGTCAGGAACGTAGTTAGGTACAAGTTTCATTAGCATAAGAGTGCGAATTGTATGTACTTCACTCATCAATGCTGCCATATTAAACAGACCTTTTGGACTCATTACTGCAAATCCCAGGCAAGTTGATATATAAGTACCTTTAGCATTGACATATCGACATTAAGATGTTATTTGACATTGACTCAGACTCGTAATTGCTTCAGCCTACCGATTAACTTCTGCTTACGTCACTACGACGATTATGAAAACATTTTCATTCAAAGGTTACTCTTCCTTATCGACCTCTTTTGTCTTGAAATCATCATCTATAGATTAATTCCGGGTTGAATTCCTACAACACTACCATTCCAAACTAAGATTTTGTCTTGTTTCATTCGCGTGGGATTTTTACCTCATTTTTTTTTTTTTTGGGAGGTGGGAAATCATCAAATAACCCCTCCCGCTCTTGGGCAGAGCGAAAGGGAGTGTCAGACTTCTACTGACTAAAAACCACCCATGTTCCTTCTTCGCCCTTCATGTCGAGGCCGCGGTATCCCTTGCGAACAACCCGCAGCCTCGACAGGCGTCGGCCCTTGCGGGCCCCTTCCATCTTGCTGACAGCTCTTTGAGGCGCGCGTGGAACACGAACGCGCCGTCGACACGGCCTGTCGTCGTCATAAGACGGACGGACGGCGAGCTTACCCATCACTCACCTTCCACAGGCCCGCGTCTACGGTGGCCAGAAGCCATCACGTGGCCCCCGACGCCCGGAGCGCCTCCCGCGGCGGCTGGGACGAGAGGTTCTCTCCCTCTCACGTTCCGCCACCTCCTACGTTCCGCCACCTCCTGATTTTTACCTCCTAACCCATCTTTTATCACTTCGTACATTTTACTCCCCTCTTTTCTTTTATCAGAAATCTCAAAAAAACTTACATCGTCATCATAATTGAAGTCCAATCCCTGACTCTTCTGGCTGATCATTCCTCTCAAGATCTTCTCCAATCCTCCCTTCTTTGCAACCAGCTCTGGTTTGAAGTAGTTGTTCATAAGACGGTGTGACGCCATCTTTCTGTTCTCATCAACCATCTCGATGTCTTGGTCTAAGAGGCTGTTGACGAAGTGGAAAGCGGCCGTAGCGAAGGAGTTGGTGATGGTGGGGTCAATGTCTGGGTTGTACCCAGTGTCGTAGCTCTCATATAACTCATCGAATGACTTTCCTGTAAACATAAAAATTTGCATTTATTAGCAATGGTTTGTTGAAACACTGAGTGTGGTGGACTTCTAATAAATTAGTTTTGTCGGTGGATCAAAGCCATCCTTACGTTGTTATTGTTCCAGTTGTCCAGTAAGTATTCTGGGTATGTAGAAAAACATGTGCGACTACAAATGCATTCAGCTGCATCTGGTAAGACTGGAAGCCGAAACAAACATAGTCGGGCAAAGGCTATAGTCAGATGTGCGACTACAATACTATACATTTTGATGATTGAATACTAATAATCGTTTACGTAATCAAGTATTTTTTTTCTTATACGTCGTTTGCACAGATTTATTTCTTTTCATCAGTGGAGGACCATTAGTTGGTCCTGTGTCCCACAACTAGGCAATTTATTAGCTGATTAGAATAAATCGTTTGTTAATGTAAAATCCTTACCAGTCAGTGCAGGCAGCCAAGTCTTGTAGGTTATATGCTGAATCTCAGCGATGACAATCCTCCTAGCTTCGTGGTACAGTTTGTCGGAGTTCCAACTGGGGTTGAGGGCAGCCAGGGAGCGGGCAATGCGGTTGTGTTCCCTCACCCAGAGGGAGTACATGCTGGTTAGCCAGGGGTTGCTGTTGGCACGGGCATCTCCTGTTCATAAGAACAATAAGGCAATCAGTATTGAAATTCGGATATTTGGCAGATGGATCAAGGGTATAAAAAAAAAAAAAAAAAAAAGGGAAAAAGGACAAGGGAGGGAGGAAGGGAGGGGGGAGGGGGGGGTGAGGGGGGAGGAGGGGTAAAGGGGATAAGGGGATGCAAGTTATAAGATCCACAGTTTATTAAACACTAGCTGATGCCCGCGGCTTCACCCGCGTGTATATCGGTCAAACTATATACTAAAACCATCCTCTTGAATCACTCTATCTATTAAAAAAAACGGCATCAAAATCCGTTGCACAGTTTTAAAGATTTAAACATACATAGGTATATAGGGACAGAGAAAGCGACTTTGTTTTTTACTATGTAGTGATTTTAATGAGCTTAGTGTAACTCATTCGTTACGTAAAGACGCCAGCCAGCATAATTGAAGCTTTACAATCTGTCCAATTTCTACAATAGATTTTCAACTTTATCGCTGAAGCATTAGGTTCAAGAAAATTGTCAGTTTCGGGTAGCTTGATGTACTGACGTCTGAACCTAGTGCTGGAGTGTTTTCTTACAAAGTAAATACTATTGACGTGACCCAGTTAAGGATTTATCTTTGTATACATACTTAAACTTCAAATGAATCATACTTAAATCTATGACGCATTTGATTTTTTGCTTCTTATCGTTTTAAAAATAAAAGAGCATCGTCAAAGGAAAACGAAAGGCAAAACTATAATTAAGAATCTATTTGAATTAGGCAGAGAGGTCAATGACACTGAAAACGAAAGTAGATGTGTGTGCACAATGACCAACCAAACCAAATACTAAACCAAATTAAACTGATATTTTATCAACGAAAACATTCAATCAATGTGACAGCTTGGATTTCTAATGGGCCATGTGCCCTTGAGTTTCACTTTAATAAATTATTTCTGAAACTAGCTTAGTGTACTTACTGTTTAAATAGCTTAGCTGTTTACAGTTTACGTTAATGAACCCATTTATCATGACAGATGCTGTGATGCCAGAAAATGCTTCATCAAAATATGTTAACGAACGTATGTATGTACAAACTACAGGCTGTCAGTAAGTTTTGATGTGAAACATCTCTAAGCGCGCCTAGGCAGTAAAACCGACTCGTAAGTATGGCATGACGCTGTCAGGACGTTATGCCGGTTCTATGCCACGTCCAAAAATCAACCGTACCAATCACAATTCGACACAAACATAATATTATATTCAGCACTTTCATCTAAATCAGAATTGGAATCGGAACTTTCCAGGGCAAAATAATGTGACAGAATATTCCTATAAACCTTTTTTTAGTATCTTATCTTAGTGAAAGATACAATTATTATCAAAGGAATTATAATCTTAATAACATAATCTCTTTATCTGTCGTTATCATTGTCATCATATTATTGCCACATGGCACTGATACATTTGTAAATACCTAACGGTGTTATACCTAAAGTTCTCTCAAGGTAAAACCCAGAATTGATTTCAATGTTTAAGCCGTCCATGTCCATTAATGTATCTAATATCATATTAAGTTCATCAACATCATTCTTCTGCCCTTATCCCAATTTATTTGGGATCGGCGCAGCATGTCTTCTTCTTCCATGCTTCTCTTCTACTTATCATCTCAGCAGTCACCTCCTTTCTGCCATATCATCCTTCACACAGTCCATCCATCGCTTCTTTGGTCTTCCTCTACTCATATAGCCTTCTACATTCATACTCAACATAATCTAATATAAAGTAAAGTGCTTATTAAGTAGTATCTAACGTTTTTGCATGTTGATCTACCAATTTGCTACTAAAAATAATAACGTCTAGTCGTCTCTACAAATTAGCCATAAATAGAACGAACGATCTGTGTTTCCCATTAGATCATGTTAACACATTTGTGGTCAGTATTCAATAAATAATGGCATTTTATTCGATGTTCTTACACATACCCAACTGACCTTATAAGAGCAGTAAGCAAGCACCATGTTAATAATTAGTAAGTTTGATATAAATGCTTTAATATCTTCTTCAACACACACACATATTTTCCATCAATATTTACACTCCCATACAGACCTTATCTTGAACAACAATGAACCATGACGTGTGTCCAACATAACAACATTATGTTTGCTATAATATTAATATCACTTTTCGCCAACAACTACTAAGTAATGTATTCCTTTTACATTTATATCTAATTATCTATCTGTCTCTGATTGACTCGGTCGGGGAGGCCAGATAGGCAGTCGCTCCATGTGAAAGCCTCAACATAGTTGGGAAAAGGCTAGGCAGATGATGATGTAACATAGGTACCTACATGGTATCAATCTGGGTTTCCGTGTTATTTTTGCTAAACTGCTTAATTTATTTTGATACGATTAGTAAGGCCTTTTTGCAACCGTGTGGTTGGTCTAATTCCTAGTCAATTAATATACAAAATAGATAGATGGTACAAAAGGTAAACTCATGAAAAACCCTAAACTCATGAACAGTAGTAGGTTATAGGTAAGGGTAAGCCAAGCTTTTAGGCTTGATGAAAGTACCGCCATACAGAAATCTCGATATTTTAGCGTTTCGCAAAAACCAAGCAAGGCAGGGGCAGATAAGTTCCAAATAAAATAAACTTACCCGCGTTAAAGCAAGTAGCAGAACTGCTGTCGACGAGGCACTTCGCACTAGGGTTGGAAGCCAAAGGCAGGTGCTCCTCATCTTCAACAGAAGAAGTCTTCAGTAGACCTCCAGTCCTCTCGCGTAAGCTCGCAGCATCCCAGCTGTTCACGCCGTAGATATTGGACCCATCCAGGAAGTGAGTCGCTTGGTTCATCTGAGAGGAAGTAAGAAACATAATTATAGTGTGATTGTGAAGGATTTCTTTGTAAATGCTAATTACTTTAGAGTAGACACTATCGACGTCAGTATTTTAATTAGGTAGGTATAATTGTAGGCATTGCTTTATGCCTATTTATATGGAACTTGGTCGTTTATTGATTGCAGTGACTACCGGTTATAACTGGTTCCGGTCATCTCAGTAACTGGAAATGTTTATCCTAATAGGTAATGTAATTAAGTACTATATTAGTACTAAATGAGATGACGAGAAATATAGAAGTAGGTATGGAAGGAGAAGACATGCGGATGCGCCAATCCCAAATAAATTGGGATAAGAGCAGGAGAATGGTGATTACCTAGTACTAAATAGAGATAGAGACATCTTGTTGGTTTAATGAGTGGTATACGGATCTTGAAAATATCCCCCGACTAAGTACAATTTTGTTAGTAGGTCCACTTGTAAACACAACATGTTATCGTATCACCAAAACCACCAACAAACAAATTAATCAAGCCACAACGATGACTCATAAGTAAATATGTTATGTATAGTACACAAACGTGTACTAGATAACTTATTTACTTATGAGCCAGTGAAGGTCAAGGGCATAAACTAAAAATATATTAAACTCATGGCTATTTTACTTAACATAGGTAGGTAATGGTATTACAAATCGAACAGAACAGCAGTTTAAAGTAAAAGTAAAAAACCTGATCAGACATGTTTGTTAACTAGCTATTTCAATAAATATTAAAACGAAATTAAAATACAGAAACTAAAGAAATGTTTAAATTGAATTCGCCATGGTAATATACTGCCTTGCAGATGAAACAAATGCGTCCCTATCTACAGTCTTTGATCAGATTTCCCCATAATAAGAGGCACTTCTAATCTGCTCTAGATTAATGCATCCTTTATGTTACTTACATAAAGTTCAAAACTCTTTCATTATGTACCTCCTATGTAGGAGAACCTCTGTTATTATTTTCAAGACAAAATTTTATTAAACTAGGAATTCCAAAAGATGCTTCTAGATCGGAGTGGATTAAAGATACCAGACGCTTTATAAACAGTTTTTCACAGAAAGCGAAAAAAATGTCAGCGTACAATTTACGCTTATCTTGTTCGTTATTCACAAAGGTTACTAAAAAGCAACGAAACAAGACGATAACATAAACAAACTTCAATTTAATAAACAAAATTGTATTGTTGTAACAATTCCAGTAAATCTGCATAAATAAGTGGGTAAATGCCAGACTGTTGTTTAACGTACTTTAACGCAATCATCAGGAAAACTGCATTTAATCGTTTTATCAGGGTCACATTACAAGGCGAACGAACTGCAATTAATCAAGTTCGCCAATCAATAACATCCACCCATTGTGTAGGGAGGAGCCACTTTATATCTTTATGCTAAGTAATAAGGTTGCAAAATGGTCATCTGCTATTGTCCAATAGCAACAGGGTACGTAAGTCTTACAAAAACATGTTTTTATCCGGGTTGCAACGTCAGACCTTATCAATTACATGTTTGTGGCCTAATAAGGATATCTCTAAGACTTGAGTGACGTCTTATACACTCCCACAGGGTTATTGCGTCACAAAATTGCATTCAGGAATTAAATTAAATTGCATTCAGAAATTGCATTGAATCAAGAACTATAGAAAAAAACATAATAAAAACAACAACAGAAATCGGGGAACAGAAAATTATTCTGAATCAGCTCGCGTTGACTGGACCGTCCGAAATACTCCGAATATGATTGCAACCTTAAAAAATAGAATGCAACTTCTTTCTGTATCGTGTGGAATGTGGTTAGTGCATTAACTGATGTCGGAGTTTTATACCGCCGATGATGGGCCTCTAACTTGGCTTTACATGCCGTCGAGCCATATCTGTAAACCAGCATGCCGCTGGTTTCCTCACTCTTAGAACGAAACATCATTGACGTGACAATTTGAACCCAATTCATCATTATTCTCCTGCCCTTATCCCGACTTATTTGGGGTCGGCGCAACAAGTCTTCTTCCGTTCATTTTGAACCCAATTGTGTTACACAATAAGCCTGCCAGTCTTTTATGTAAGAGTACGTTTTCAATAGACTTAGACTAGACCATTAATCTATCTCCAAGCAACTAAGCTCGTGTCAACTAGGTATTAGCCTGTATTGCCATCAATTGAAACTACTCAATGCAAGTACAAATCGATAAGGCTAATTTAGCATTGCAAATATTCGGACTCTTGGACTCATTCATAGTTCCATCAAACTTTTAAATAAACTTATTTGTTATTGCACAAGTAGGTACTGCGATGGAAAAGTTTTTGCATCAATTTAAAGTCGTGTATTATGCTTCGAGAATCGCCGCTCCATAATTTCGGTACTATTTTTTTCTATAAATAATTACAATTCTGCCGAATGCTTTGCTATGTATACTTTGCTTTGCTAAGTATATTGAAAATAAATAGCTAATGCTAATTCATTTACATTTTAGTTTATGTTTTTGCTTGCAATAAGAAACGCATTTCATGTAAGCTTTTGTGGAGACAGAGGGCAGTCACCAAAATAAAAATTGATTCAGTTAAGATAAAAACATAATATTGCATTATCGATTCAAAGAAACAATCAAAGGCACATGTGATAGGAAAATCAATGACTGCGTATTGACGAAATACAAAAGTGATGAATTTAAACAAACTCAAGTAACACGACATCGATGCATGATCGATGACGAGTCTTTATAGGTAGGTACAGACAAAGTCTTTGAACATGATCATAATGTATCAGAAATTGTTTTGCCTTTCTTGATATGGAATGACGCGCGTCTCTCTGTACACCAGTTCAAGGAACCGAGATTGTTATTAACTTAGAAGAATTTTATTAAAACGAATCTAGATCATAATGTAAGTTATTTATAAAAAGGCTGAAATAATACCAAATTTTGAAACCTAAAAGCTTTCTTACTACAATCGTGAGTCATGATAAAATTCTTAACGTAATAGGACAACCTCATAAAGGGGTTTTAGACATTGCAGTTAACTCTTGATCTTCTTTTGCATGTAGGCCTAAAGGTAACTAAACTGGACAAGACGGCTTGTCATCTCTAAAGCTCGTCAGACGCAGTACCACGTTTCTGGTAATTTTTACAGAAGAAGAACGCAACGGAGGTAGTCTCTTACCTGTTCAGCAGCTCCAAAAGTGCAGTCTCCTCTATAAGTAGTGACAGACCGGGTGTACTCCATGCAGGTGACGTACTTCTCCTTGTAAAAGGCATCATCGTAAGGCACGGTGATGGGCATGCAGCTTGGATGAATGTACCTCGGAGACAGGGGGAAACCGTCGTTACCGCAGCACCGGATAGCCTGGTTCGTGTGAACTGGTGACAAAAAACCAAAGGTGAGGATGACTTTGATCGCAACTGCAAAAGTAGCTGTGGATATATTGGAGGTATAGATAAAGGCACACGACCTACTTTTATTATAATCTCTTATCAATGAAATAAATTTGCAATTGCAGTAATTTGTAAATCAAATTGATTTAAAACGTGGACTGTAGGTATTGTGGCTTAGCTATATTGTGTGCTAAATTAAAATTGCAAATGTAAAGTGTTGTTTTGAGTTTCAATCAGTTACCATTGTGACTCAAGGATTCACTTCAATTAGTTACATCACAATTTTTATTCCAATTAATACGCTTAACCCGCTTTAACTCTGGATCGAAAAAACTAGAAGTCGTGGGGAGAGAGCTTTGCCCAGCAGTGTTATATTATAATGTTGGTCAACAGTAATAGACTTACTTGTTTTACGAACTGGAATGTGAACCAGATCATGATAGATGAACTGACTCCAGATACCTAAAACCATGGTCTTGTCGTTGTTAGGCATATCCAGGTTGTTTGTAAGTTTTATGCTGACGGCACGAGCTGAGGGCAGGGCATTGTGGCTTATAGCACGACGGGGCTGCAAGAAAAAACAGAATTATACCTCTTAACCAACACAGGAATATATTTTGTTCATAAACGAAATGTTACTCAATGAATATTGATATGTTATCTCGAAAAATCCATACTGACGTAATGGCAATCCAGTTGTTTACCAAAAGATAAGCCTAAAGGTCATCAAAACAGTTTCGAGTAGGTGGATGAGTAATATTCCAGAAAAAACAGTTACAAAAAATATTAAAACCAACCTCTTCAATGCCATCAGCATATCTGGGGTGCAGAAGACGTTTGTAGCCAGTCAGCGCCTGTCCCCAGGAAGCACGACCTTTGTTATTGCAGGAAGCATCAAAAGTACGATACTTTGACGACACCTTACTGTTATGGCAGACGAAACGTTCAAGAGCAGCGCATTCCCCACCGAACTCACTGTCTCGCAGGTTCAAGGTGCTGATAAAACTCGCGCACTCATCATTAGGGAGGCCGTATCTGAATTTGGAAAAATTAGACAGCTATTAAACCCGAACCGGCAGACCAGAGAACTTTATAGAAAATAAGAATTCCATCACGTACCTTCGGCACCTCGTGTAGACTAAATTCTGAGACGCCTTCGTGATAGTTAACGAAGACTTCTCATATTGCATAGCGTTGTCAGAAACAGCACCTTCAATCGCCAATCCATGTGCAGTAGAGTCGGTTTGAGGAAGGATTCCAGCAGACTGCAAGTTCCTTTCCAATCTATCCAACATTGACACTTCTAATTTGCTTATCCTTATAGATCTGTTTGTGTGTAAGCCTGTGACAGGCGGCAATCTCCTCAACATTTCAGCACTCGGGAACGGAAAGTCATACATCGGTGGAGGATGACTGAAATCTGTAAATTTAGAAACTGATTAAGAACCCTGTCCCTACGCAGTGATCTATTACAGTGTAATAGTAGATGACGATGAAGAAGGGACTTACCCGATGTTAATATTAGGTTTAGAGGGTAAGGAGCAATCTGGCTCCCGAAGGTGACTCCAGCCCAGAGCACCACACCAAGCAACACCATCTTAATCATTTCTTCCAAAATACTGCAACAAAGGATCCAACAATGATTCACCGAGCCACTGTACGAATATTAACACTATGTAAATGTCAAAAGACCAACCGCTGACAAATTTTAAATATTAACATACTTCGTTCTTATATCTGAGACGTTTGGTGTTCAACTGATCAACAATCGGGTGGATAAACAGTTTTATGAAGACCTATTGACGAGAAGGGGCATGGCCTGTGATAACCTGTGTCTGTCCCTGCAGATAGTGTGAAGACTTAAGCATATGCACGTTTCGTCACAATTGCCCGCCATTTTTAGCTATCATACGATAAGTAGTCGAGCCCCCTGCCCTGAACTACTAGATAAAGAAGTATATTTATGTAGGTCCGTCTAAACATAGATATAATAATTATAATCGTGTAAGTAATACCTAATTACAATTATTTAATCAGAAGCATGTCTAGTTCAGAGAATCCGTGTTAAAGACGATAAACAAGTGACGAATCGATGTTTTGTCTTGAATAATGATTGAAAACTCATCTAAATGTTGTTTTTCTATAATTCGTTATTTACGCACTAACTAACTTCCTACGCAGAACTAGGGTCTGAATAATAGATTTCATTCCCTATAATTTTATGTAACTTGTAAGATTGTTTTCATATGTACACTATAAATCTACGACTATTACTAATAGGTTTGAAAGAGGTGGGTTAAAATGCATTTTGTTATATACTTATAACAAAGTGTCTGTGTCTTAAATCATGGCTGTCATGAAAAAATAAAATGCTTATTTTTTTATAGAAATTTAATTTGTCTGTGAGATATAAATAACTGTGTTTTTTGTTTCTTTCGCTATTATGTTTTTTGTGCTTCGCTTTTGTATTTAGGGAGGTACGTGATTGACAACTCATACAACGAAGTAAACAGTTCTGCGTGTTTGTGGCTTGCTTTTTGCATTCGTATTGTTCTTTGCTTTTATTCACGCTATTTAACCAGAAGTACAGTGAAAATAACTGTGCACTTCGACTAAGTTTTACAATTACCTACTCTACTACTTCACTAATAAGGTAAGAATTTGTGTATAATAGGTACCTTAACATAATGTTTTGAAAGTTGAATCACACTATGATAATAATAATGCTCAATTGCTCTTGTTCTCATATACAGGTTGATTTTTTAAGCGTACGTGAATGGTCAGATCCAAAACTATGCAGAATACCGAAACTTCTGTAGTAATTTTTGTCGAGTTAAGCTGAGCGACTTGCACACTCGTATGGTGGTGCAAGTGCAGGTGCAAGAAGTGGATCAATTATCAAGTTCCTCGACAGTAGTTACGAAAGTCTGACAACTAATCATAACAAAAGGTATCATATTACCTAGTACTAACTGGGTTCTGGAGGTCAGATAGGAAATTCATGGGATAATATATTTTAAGTAGGTGCCTACTTACCTTTTTATTTATTTGGTAAACCAACAGCATCACATACAAAACATTAATATTGGCTTATCATTAATTATAACAATAACAGAAGTGCTGATGTAAATGCGCGAAAGATACAGGGTTTGTATCTTATCGATGTTAGGATCGCCATTTTGATCAAACAGGGTGACAAAGTAGACACAAAAACAACAAGGCAACCCATCGGTTGTGTGCCTGTTATTTTGAGAATCGTGCTTTTATGGTAAGCTCAGCTAGGTATAGAAATAGGGACTTAACTAAATCCGCTTTGAGCTAATTAGATTAACGATTCGAGTTAAGTAATTACAATTGTTTACAGAATACTCCGTGATCAGCTACTAATTAAATAATTACATAAGTAATCAATGTGAATATCAAAACAAAAACATTAGACTACACAAATTACGATAAAATCTGTTTATAAAACTTTACGGATGTTTATGCTACTTTCTCGGGAAACAGATAGGTAGGTAGGTTAGAGTTTGAACATTCATGAATCACTGAGGAAAAAATAGCTCACAAGTTCCATGGGACAACTACGGTGGAACTAGTGAGACGAGTTCGATTTAGTTTTGTTTCATTTGTTCCATTAACAAAGTGCATGGAACTACTGAGAAAAAAAAGTCTCACTAGTTCCATGGAACTAGTTGCTGGTGCAACTAATGAGAATGATCCTGATCATCAAGTTAGATTAAAATAGGTCCAGAATTTTAAAATATCATTAGGCAATAATCTAGGCACTTTCATGCTCATTATAAATTAGAGTACTGAAGGCTAAATCCTGTACAACCTCGGATATATTCGGCAATTCAAGCGCAATCTAATTATTAAATTTATAATTAAATATTTAGTTAGGTAAAGTATAATTATGTAAAACTTATCTTGGCGAGAAGTGGGCGTACTACTGTACACCTCTGCCTAACCCTTCGGGGATTACAGGCGTGATATAAAACACTTATGTACAAAATTAAAGATAACAATATCTCATCATTTCATCAATATAGGTACCTATGATTTTACTTAAAACAAGTTAAATAAGTCTATCAAATAATACTGACCTAGACTTACCACAACCCAAGAAAACGGAGTTTGTGAGTAAAAAAATATGTTTGCGCGGTTTTATAACTTTATCATGTACCTCTTGTCATTAAAAAGGTAGGCAGGTACCTAAGTAAGTACCTTCCCTACTCTTTAGTTTATATTCATTCATTAACACTTTGACAGATACCCAACGGCCGTCAGCTAACATTATTCAGTCAGTAAAGATCAATGATCCTTTCTGACCCCATATGGTCAATAATGACCCTCTTTGACCGCTATCCGGTTTAATGTAAACAAACATTATGATAATATTCAGAGCGCTGTTAGACTCGAAACAGTCCGATAAAGTCGGTCAACACAAGAATGTATAATAATGTACATCGGTGGCATTGATGCAAACTGGCGTTCAAAATAAATAACCACTCGTTCCACGGCCTTTTCTAAACTAGTTCTTCGCTTGTCTTGGTTTGTTTTTTGTTCAGTTTTTGCATTGAAATGGGCTGGTTGGCGTTAACGCAGTCTATTAATAGTGCAGTGTAGCTACATTCTAGAAGTAAGTTTAGTGTACCCATTATAAAAGTAGGTAGCGTTCATTTAAATAGGCAGAACCAAGGAGTAGGATTCAGACTTACGTGGAATATTCACTACATCCATCGCATTCCGACCTCCTTCTAGAACATTTCTCTGGCGAAATGTTCTTGGCATCCGCCTTTAACGTCGACTTTCCTTCAATGATCCGTTTAAACAGCATAATAGTAGTAGCAGGATTTGTTGTTTACGACAATTGTCGCGCCTTAGACGAATGTTTGATTTGTTTAACACGATTGCAGACGACACTTTCTCGAAGGATCGATTTTCCATTAGATTGGCAGAGAAGCCAATTTCACCTCTACTGTCAAGATCGCACTGGAACTGGTAAACATGCAGCGAGTCGACGGGCGCCCGATCGAATCAACAGTGTTAACCCCTCCTCTCCCCTCGCCCCTGCCTTGTGTTGTCATAAAAGAAACCTTCGCCACAGCCTAAAGAATCACTTGCAGCGGTTCAATGATGTTTATGTAAATGTCCATCATTTTTATGGGTTGAAAGCATATGGGATAAGAAAATTTGTTCAGTTTATCCATGTACATATAAATTACATTTTTATAGGAAGTTAATCTATAGTAATTAAGAAACACATACCTTTAACTAACTGATATAGTTAGGCTGTGGTATTGCTGCCGTTATTAGTGTGCGAATGGAATATTTTGTGGTTTTTATATTTAGGTCTTCAAAATACGATTCCACCTTAACGTAAAAAGGTTATACAAGTTTTTAGATACCCCATAACGTCAAAAATATCAAACAGTACATGCCTACTTCGCTACCTATTCATGCTATTTGTTATTTTATTTTATTTATGTGTATTTATACACGCATGCTGGACGTGATCATATTTACAATGCAACTCATCAATCATGTAAAATGAATCATAGAAATTAATTATGTAATAATGACAATTAAAATTGTCTTTTATTTTATTTAAAGTGACGCACAGTAATAAAGTCCCACGAGCACGTGGAGTGCGCATGTTCACAGCGCGCTGTGAACATGCGCTGCAGCGTGGTTCTACCTCTCCCCCTCATACTTCCCTGGCCTCCCCTCTGTCCACATTCCCCTTGCCATCAGCTGATCACGCAGCGACAGCGTGCACAAAAGCCGGTTTGCATGAATCGCATAACATGACTATGACTATGTATACAAACAAAAACCAAGGTAGATGAGTAGGTACGTACCTATAAGTTTCCGTTCACTGCACGTTTGCGAATATGACGTGATGTGTAAGCAATATGAATAATTACATGAGTTGTTACAAGATCAAGTTTGCATTGCACCCCGTTTTTAATAAAGATCGACAAATCCCACGTCGCGTGTCGTCCTATTAGACTGCATTATTGGTAGTAAAAAAACTTGCCAAGTGTCAAAGAGCAATGGAGAGGAGCATGGTAGGCTCAAAGAGACAGGATAGAATTTGGAATATAGATCTCCGGTCCAAAACAAAAGTGACCGATGTCCTAACAAGAATAGACCAACAAAAGTGGAGGTGGATAGGCCACATGATGCGAGACTCTAAAGGCAAGTGGAGCAAGGTAGTGACAGAGTGGTATCCAAGGGACGGCAAAAGAAATCGGGGAAGGCAGCCTACTCGCTGGGAGGATGAATTACAACTGACAGCAGGCCCAAATTGGAGAAGGATACCTCGCGACAGACATCAATGGAAATTGTTAGAGGAGGCCTATGCCACGAGGCACACCGAAATTCGTGACATTTTGTGATTTTTGTATAACCATTATATTACCTACCTATTGTGAGTCTGGTTTCGGAATAAAAGGCTTTATTATTATTATTGGTAGTAAAGTGTTCGTTGGTAGTAGGATTATTAATAGTGCACTAAACTGTACGACTGTGTAGTCGAAATATTTTAATGTTCAACATTTCCAATCAGGATCAACTGTAGCTCTGAATATAAACAGACTACATTATTATTTTAAAATTCGCGCTTCGCATCTTTCTAAACCTTAGCTACCTGCCGGTTTTTTTATATAATTATGTACATAGAATATTTCAGTAAGATGTTTCCATAATTAGGCTACTTAAATACCTAAAACAACGACCCTTATTTCTCTTCACCGCAGACTTCAGAAAAAATACAGAATTTCAGTTTTCAAACAAATTAATGCCTTTTTGTAATGAAAAAATTAATTGTTGCTAGACTTAAAAATCGAACTCCGCCCCCAAGTCGACCCACTGACCACAAATTCTTCTGTCTGAGTCTGACAAATTTTCAAGAATCACAGTACTTATTGAGTTTATATATTAATTCTACAAACAAATTTTCGAGCAACTATGGTTCAAATAAACTAATTTAATTACTTGACAACACAAATTGACAATGTCAACGTTGCATTTTCATACCATTTAGCTGTCAAATTCGGTCATTTACTGATTCCGAGTTTAATAATACTAGATTTAAACGGCTTTATACTATAAATAATCTTCTTTCTGTGTTGAAATATAGTTTTTCTTTTAAGTAGGACACCATGGCATCTCATTTGAGCACTAAAGACCGACTACTGGCATTGATTGACGACATCGAGTTAATTTCAAAGTAAGCACATAGTTGTTTCGCAAAAAGTTATTAAAAAAGAAAGTGTATAATTGATGGTATGTCTAATATTACAGAGAAATGATTGAAGTATCGATAGCCCCGAAACCTCAGAAACTTTCTGCGGCAGACCATGCACAGCTAACAGATTTACTTCTCTCAAAGGATTCAGAGTTGAAGAAAACATTAGAGTTAGCTGATGAACAAGCTCAGATTCAGCAGAAAATGAACGACTTGAAGGCTGAAGTTGAAAATAAGGTAAAACACACATATCTGCGTGTGTGTTCTTTAGCTAATTTCTTTCCCAATAAGCCACGAATGTTTTCATAAAACACTAAAATCATAAATATTTGTCTAGGATCAAGACATCTTCCATTTGCAAAGACAGCTCAAAGATGCAGAACAAATACTTGCAACTTCATTATATCAAGCTAGACAGAAACTTGCATCAATAGTGAAGTCTAGAAAACGGCCAGTATCATCAGAAGAATTGATCAAGTTTGCACACAGGTGAGTCTTTTATTACCATAGACTAACTAAAGAAAAAAAAATATCCATGTTCTACATTGAAAGAAATAATTCTCATTTTTATATTTTCCTGTAGTATACTACAGTACTGTTTTGTATTAATTTTGCAATGAATTGTAATTTTTTGTTTGAATATTGTTGTTTATTTTAAAAAAAAAATATACTCACAGTTCCTTCTTGTAACAAAATAATAAATGTACAGAATCAGTGCATCAAACGCAGTGAGTGCACCTCTTTCGTGGCAACCAGGAGACCCGCGCAGACCGTACCCCACAGATCTTGAGATGAGGCTGGGAATGCTTGGCCGGCTCTGTGACCTACCACTCAATGGACACACTCCATCTACACTAAACGAACTACATAGAATGACCACAGGCGGAGGTGAGTCATATCATTCATAAATTTCCTTAGAAATATATTCTAGCTCAATTACGCATTAAAAGTTTCAACTATAAAGTAATTATGGGTATTTCCATGCTTGAATAAGCTTTATGTTTAATTTTATTGCATGGGGTTTTGCATTCCTCATGTAGTCATAAATTATAGGAAACAAACAATGCATCCTCATTGTTTGGTGTGTGATGGAAAATGATAAGAGTGTGGAGCAAGTGAGTGATTTTGTATATTTGGGCCATCTATCTACTTGAGATGGAAAGATTAACGCAGATCTGGATTAGAGAGTTGATGCGAGATATTAAGTGAATGATGCTATATTGTTGGAGAGCCTCGAGGATCTGGTCACCTCTTTGTTGATCTGCCCCGATTGGCCGCACGTGACTGCGACGTCGAGGCCCGATCCTGCAGCTTGGGCATAGCTACGGTTCGCGACCCGGTTGGACTTATCATACACCGTCAGCATGACCTTCACCACCACTTTGGCCCTCCTGAGATAACCTCCATGAGATGACCTCCCACTCCTCACCGTGACCCTCTGACGGGACACTATGGCCATTTCCCTACCCCCGGCTATCAGGTAGGGCCACCGTTTCGCTAGAAATCCAGACCAAAGAGTGCGTGTTGCCTTGCGGACACATTACCACCAGCGCCGCTCGGCTCAACCCCCCAGGACTCCTTCATCCCCGCTTACGGCGCTCAACTGCGCAGGTCCTAGCGCAGGTGACTGGTTGTACCTACTCAATACCACTTAAATTTAAGTGGTAACCGAGCCCACCACCATCCAGTCAGAGATGGTCGCGGTAAGGTAGGGTAGAACGCGCCTGGTGGTTTTTGTTACGTCTATTTCGTATGGAATTAGACCAAAAACGGGGTGGCAACCGCGTGAAGTCAGCTTCACGCGGTTGCCACCCTGTTTCACACACCAGACTTGCCTTGAGGATCTACACGACTGTGGCGCTTTCCCTCAAGACCCCGCCACCTTGCCGCCTCTGAGGGAGGCAGTTGTTAACATATTAGATGTCTGTGGTGTAATAACTAGTTAGTGGAGTATAGAGGATTAAAAAATGATTGTTTAGTCTATGATAAGTCTCTCCTGTAAGAAGCCAAGATGGCTGACGTTCTAAAAGAAAAATGTATTGTGTGAATTATAATAAAACCATTCTAAAATAAAACCAGACTTTCTTCCTGTGTCCAAACATATAAACCTCAACAGCAGTAAGGTAGACCTGCATCTATACTACCAAGCAAAGCATAAGCAAAGCGTGTCGTTGTGCAATCGCAAAAGCATAAATACAAGCCCTCCCCAAAAAAAATGTAGTTATAGTCATTAGTGTTGGGAATGCAACTAACTACATCTTTATTTATAATGCTCACAGTACCGGCATCAGCATCAAACCAGTTCACGTGGCATCCATCGGGCGAGCTCCACATGTCCGTGGGAGGCGGCAACTCTGTTGCTCTCGACGGACGCACCAAGGACGCTCCCAACCAAGAAGACGTTGAAGTCATGTCCACCGACAGCAGTTCAAGTTCAAGCAGTGACTCTCAATGAATAAGGCAGAAAAAGTGTTTGAAACGGAATCAAACCTTATGATAGTTTTGTGATGATTTATGTGATTGTTATGAACAGACAGCTAAGTGGGAAGTGTATTTTATGTTGGACACTGCAATATCAGATTAAAAGACTGTTTTATATGTAATTTATGTACTATTATTTACATCATTTGTATTTTAGACATAATTTGCTGATTAAAATAGTATTCGAACTTATTATCTCAAGTACCCAACTGTTTTATTTGTTGACTATTAGATTTATTTATGTAATTTTCCTATCGTTTTTCTTTTGTTATAATTAAGGTCATAGGGTTAAACACGACAGGGCACGCCACGATAATAGCGCTAAGTCCCCTCTTTGAGGAGTGGCTTGAGAGGCGCCACGGCGCCCTCACCTTCCGTCTGACGCAGGTCCTCATCGGACACGGTTATTTCGGGAGGTACCTGCACCGAATCAGGCGGGAGGAAATGCCCGGATGTCACCATTGTAAGGAACAACCGGAGGACACGGTGGAGCACACCGTGGAGGTCTCCTCCGCTTGAGCGGAGCCCCGCCGTGTTCTCGTAGCGGCGATCGACGGCGGCGACCTCTCGCGTCCGGCCCTGGTGCAAGCCATGGTCCGGGGCAAGATGGAATGGGACGCCGTCGCCTCCTTCTGCGAAGCAGTGATCCTAGCGAAGGAGGTGGCGGAACGTGAAAGGGAGAGAACCTCTCACCTACGAAAATGAATAACTTGGAGGCTGTTGTACAGGCTCCAGCGCATCAAATTACCACAAACTGTCACATTTCTCCAAATGATTTTAACCCAAAAGGTGTAGAGAATTAAGTTCAAAATCGAATGAGAAAATTTGAGTTGAGAGTTGAAAACTCGATGTGCTGGCGACTTTACCTCGTGAGGTCGTCTACTCAGATGTTTGGGGCACTATGATCACCGCGTGAACCGAAGAGAATACTTATACCAAACGGATGAGAGGATCGACTCGCACAATAATTTGGTTTGTGAACCTCTTCGTTGGCTAAGGATTTTTCCATTCCGTAACATACGAGATTGGCCCAACGCAAACCTACCTATGAGGTTACACTTTAATGACCTACCTATGACCTCTTACGGAAAATATTGCCATGCAACAGGCAGTCACCACGGTAACGAAACTTTGTTTACATTACACGACAAATCATTGTTCGACATTGACAATTCTAGTCACATATTAATTAATCTTTTACTTATATAAATAGTTTTAGAAATGACTGAGCGAGCTCCAGTATCCTCAGAAGAAACCTTAGTTCGTTATGACAATCCTGTATTAGTAACTAAACGGGTGGAAAAAGCAGTAAGCATCAAATATTGTCTTGTTATCAAGCAGTTTGATTTGTCAGACGAAATCGTGAGGTGCATGCTAAATATTTATTTCTTGCAGGCTGGGTCAGCCCTCGCAGGATCTTCCATACAGCCATGTGTGCCAACAGAAGCCAAAAAGGAAACAGAAGAGATTCTAAATGCCATCTTGCCACCAAAGGAATGGGAAGAAGACGGCCAAATATGGACTCAGAAGGTGCTGTTACGTCTTTTTTGGAGTTGTCATGATTTGGGTATCTCATGGTGATTGGAGAGGTTTTATATTCACCCAATTTCGATACCGAGAGATGATAGAAGTTGCTTGTTATAATAATGTTGTAAGAATTTAAAAATAGTTGATTTATTTCTTGTATAATCGTTCTCAAACACGCGACGAACCTAACGAGTGGTTCGGTTCGACGACACTTTTCTGCGTTTATTTGAAAAGATTTATGATCTGATGTGCTTGTTTAGATTTCGTCGACTCCTGCGACTCGGCTGGATGTGATAAACCTACAAGAAATGCTGGATACGCGCCTGCAACAGAGGCAAGCCAGAGAAACAGGAATTTGTCCCGTGCGTCGACAGTTGTACACGCAGTGCTTCGATGAGCTTATAAGACAGGTTCGCACATTTCAATATTTATTGTGGTTTGGGTGACTTACAGCTAATAACACAAAAGTTATAGGGAGAGATAATGAAGTACCAAACATTTATAGTTAGCAGTTAAGTAATTTATATTGTTATACAAAGTTTTAACTAAAGGGAATCGAATGTCGTGGTATAGAGGTTATGAGGAGGGACAAATCGCATATCCCTAAAATGGTGATGGATATAAATGTTGATAGATGGAGAGGGAGAGGAAGGTCAAAGAAAAGATGGATGGATTGTGTGAGGAATGATATGAAAGAGAAAGGAGTAAATGCCACCGAAACGTCTAACAGGGAAGAATGGAAAAAGAAAACGTGTTGCGCCGACCCCAAGTAGAATGGGATAAGGGCAGGAAGATGATGATACAAAGTTTTAACTAGGTAAGCATAATATCTAGATTGATCATAAAAGTATTGATTAGGTAGGTATCTTAAAACTTTACACATTATGTACAGTCTATCAGTGGCGAGGCGTGAAGTATAAGAAAGGGGAAGCAGATGAAACAAAAAAAATGGGTTTTTTTTCTATTTATTTTAGATTCTTATTTGTTTAATTTTTTTTTTTCATTTTTAGTTGTAATATCCTATTCAAATATATATATTTACTATGCATTTAACATTCAACCAATGAACCAAAACCTTAACCTTCAATCAAGATTCCCTTATTATTGCTTTCAACTCCTTACCGTTGAGGAGCTGTACCTTCCTTCCATAATCAGCTCACCTAGATAACCTGAAAGAATATCCTCATAATAATTTATTTAAGAATTTTTCTCCAACTCCTAACCGTTAAGGAGTTATACCTTCCAGCATCAGCTCATCAACATGAGATGATGACTGCCAGATGAGAATACTTGAATAACTTCATAAAAAAACACGAAACATTACGTGTTTCGTGTTTTTTACGTGCCTATAAAATTTTAAAGTTGCCCTTTATTTCCCTGAGATTCCATCATCAGATCTTGACATGGTGACAATGGGACCACCTCGGGAGTAATTCTTTCGAATAAAAAAAGAATTTTGAAAATAGGTTCATCAATGACGGAGTTAAGACGTTTCTCCCCTACATAGTCTCGATTCCTGCCCGTCGTAACTCGATAATATGCGGCTCACTGAGTGCCCTACAAAACCGTGTTATGAGTCGCGATATCACGTGGTCCAATTTCATACTAATTTAGTTCTGAATTCTGACACCTGGTTATGTGGCGCTGGCTGTTGCTTCCTTTGTTGACATGAAAAATGTTGGCATTTTTGTAATCCTTTTAATCTTATGATGCATTAAATATTTTTAGCCACAGATCTGATAATATACTATTGATCTGAAGTACATAACAATTAGTTTTTTTTTCTTTTTGCTTAATTTTCAAAGGGAAGCCGGTGGGAATGGGCTTATAGGCACGCCTCGGCACTGCAGCCTATCACACATAAGCAAAAAAATAAACAATAGGTAACTTACCTTAGTAGATATTGGTGTGTCTTTGACCCGGAGACGTTCTATTAGGCAGTTAATTATCCTTCCCTGCACTTTAGGATGCACTGTTACACCAAGTATGGCTGCAGCTTTAACTCTACTAGATCTACAACCATAATGTTATGCCGTGTCAGTCTCCCTGTCAATAGAATTTGATTCGATCTAAGCCTAATTTAACCCAGCCTAGTTACCACTATTATCTTTCTCTCGGCACAAACTATCTCCAAAGAGACAAAATACCATACTATTCCCATATATTTTACATACTACTTACTATTTTGCAGGTAACAATAAACTGTGGTGAAAGAGGCCTTCTATTACTGAGGGTTCGCGATGAAGCCAAAATCACCATGGAAGCTTACCAAACGCTTTACTGTAGTTCCATCGCGTTTGGCATGAGGAAAGCTTTACAGGTTTGTTACCACAAAATGTTACAAATTTTATTTTACTATACCGTTGTATTATTGAACGCAATTGCGTCTGAAAGATCTTGGGTTCGATTTATAGGTCTGGCCAACTTTTATGGGCTTGTAACGTAGAGTGCAGAATAATGCTTGATTGTTGGCTCGCTAAACCGAAGTGCCGAAACGAATAACAGCGATTCACTTATTCTTGTTGAGAATACAGGCACCGTGTTTTTTTCTTGGACGGACGTATATAATTGAATTATTTTAATCCCAGTCAGAGCAAGGGAAATCAGACTTAATGGATCAAGTGGCAAAGTTGGAAGCAGAACGTTCTGCCTTGGAGAAACAATGTCTGGAGTTGAAACAAAAGACTGAACAGCTGGAGAGACGTGCGGCCGAACTAAGAGCCGCTGAGGAGAAACGTCACCAAGAAGAGTTGCTCGCTCTGAAAAAGACCAATGCTCAACTCAAGGTGAGATCAGCTTTCAGTGGTTGTATACCTTTCCATATCTTGGAATTCAGAATCTCAGCGACTTTCATTGTCAACGACTCAATTATCAACTTTTAACGCTACGTAGTCCAAATCCATTTTTGCCTAACTCTTTGTAAAATATCTGACTGCTATCGAATTTGGAACTTTGTTAGGTAAGCTATGTGTTATATGTATGGTGTACGTATTGTACCATCTTGTAGAAATGTAAACTATTGTAATTTACAATTTCTTCTTTGCTTTCAGGCGCAACTGGAAGGCATTATTGCACCAAAGAAGTAGAAGCGTTCAATTCGTTGTTATTAATTATTTTTAAGATGTTTTTGTTGTTATTATAGTTACTAGATTATAGACGTTTAAATTGTGTTCCTTAGATATATTATTATTATAGTCGTGAAGTTTAATAAACTAGCATAAATATGTTGTGTTTTTCAATGAAACCACAAAATAATTTTATTAAAATATATATTAAAACATTTAATTGGGACAAACATACAATGTTTTCAATAGTTTACAATGCACATATCACTAGAAAGGTATAAAGGACACACATTCTTCCATTCAACACTTCAATTTATTTACCGTAATACATATTTTATCAAACTCAAATATTACATTTCATACAGTCGGAAATGTACACTTTGTTGTTATGTCTGGACATTTACAGAAAATCTTAATAATAAACACTACGGTCATACAAATGCGTAATTCATCACCTCATTCTGTAGGATTACAATCTTTATATTATAACTGACTTTAAAATTATTTTTCGAAACAAAATTACAAGCATAGGTAATAAAATATAATCAAGTTTGAATAATAAAATCGAATAATTATAATAAAATTGATTTCATGAAATCAAGGCACCACATATAAAATTAAATTATTATTACATTAAATTAAAATATTAATACATCATCAAACATAAAATACTGAATGAAACAACAATGCGCAAATAATATAAGAAATTGTATAATTCAAGTATAGGTAGATATAATTAAGTTATATCGTCAAATGTGATGCCACTATCGTACACTTGCGTCGCATTCCATTGCGTGTTGGTGGTGTGCCACCTCTAATATCATCTTACACTCGGCCTACAGTCACATACTGGTCGGACAACCAGTCACTTTCCTCAGCAGGTACAGCATCAACATTCAGTCACAATAAAGACTTGCACGGAATGAAAATTATTTAAAATTAAATACGTAAAGTATTCAAAGAATAATAACTATTAATATTTCCAAAAATATATAATAACACCTATTATAATTCTAAAATCTCCGTCGCAAAACTAAAATAAAAAAATAAAAATTGTGATCAAATTAAAAATGCCACAAAACGCATCTCGCTAGTGGATTTCTTCAAGCGCCTTTAAGTAACATAACAAGTCGGTGGAATCTAAATTTATTATCACAGTTACAATACAAAATTAAGATGGAAACTCGTTTCACGAACGTTCGTTTCGTTGAAGAAATCTACAATCGAGTTGGATTCTCGACGGCGGTCGAGTCGTGTCTATTACAACTGTGGTTATAGCCGATGTGTTGTCATGGGGTCGTTCAGGTATGGTAAGGGAGCGGAGATTGAGGCGCGGGGGGATAGAGATCTGAGTGTCTACTGAGGCTGTTCTGTGTAGGCCGTGACGCGGTGCGTGGGCCCCACGGGAATGGCGGTGACGCGGCCGGCGCCGCCGTCCAGCAAGGGGTTCACGACCTGCACGATGTCCGGCTGCAGCGAGTCCCCGCCCTCTGTCTCCCCCTCCCCTAAGCTAATACCGGCCTCCTCAAGGTCAGAAGGCGCTGTTTCGCTACTTGGGCTAGTAGTTAATTCCAGAGAAATTATTTTTTCTTGCGTCGTTTCCACCTGTATAGATTAATACAATTAAAATCGAGGTTCTAGAATTTTGAGCTCCAAAGAATATGAAATGATATGACTATAAATTACATTTAATTCTGAGGTAATGCTATAAGATCTAATGACTTCAGGAGGATTCTTTAAATGTATGAAGTTCTTTTAGTATTTTGTTCCAGAACGGGAAGTTATGAAAGTTCTTTTTTAAATTCGATAACAAGGTAAAGTTAATGTTATCGAAGTGTGTGCTCAAAATTGTGATAACATAAAACAACATCTAACATGACAGAAGCACACTACAACAGATAAGTCACAATTTTGGGCACCTTGCTGGTACATGGGATGTTGGTTACCTATGGGAAATGACATGCACTAAATACTGTTAATATTCAAATATACAGGCGTTAGTGGGGTTAGTTTTGCTTCTGCTGCTAAAGCAATGAAATAAGCTTTAGTATATATATTTCTGAAGAGTAATAAACGCAACAAACCATTGTTTTCGTTGAAGCTTGCCGTGTCTAGAATCCAGGTATCGTCTGACAAATTACACAATAAATTAAGTTAGCATGCCATGCCAAAATATCATGCAACACTCGTGTAAACATTAAATAGATAGGAAGAAATAAAAGAAAAATAAAGGAGAAACCTTGGGAATCGGGATACTGTCAAATGGGGCAAATAAATTGTATATAACATGGGATTTATTACAACATAAATATTCTATAACTTAAGTCTTGTTATTGCCACGTTGATTTTAGTTCTATTAACGTGAGTGTAATTAAGTACTACGTGATTATCTACATTTTATATCTTTTACAGAAAAGTTGCACAATCAGTTATTTAATAATATTTCTAATTATTTTCTTAAATTCCACAAGCAGGCAACTTTTAGCAAACATTGGGAGTCACCGAAAATTTTAATTGGTGAAATTATTTTTTACAGCTACAAATACAAACAAAATGAAAATCTGTCTACTATTCCTAATAGTACGTTGACCAACAAAAACTCAAGACTCGTGTTAAAAAAGTGAGTTAGCTCATTAAAACTGAAATCAATTTCTGCCTTTATAGAACTTTATCCAATAATTTGAGATACATGTTATAATAACTGATTAGTAATTTTTCCTAAAAACATATCTACTGCATTTGTGGTGTTTCAAGGTTGTGTAGTGCTAAATAGTGTATTTCGTTATGTGCACTTAAAAGGCCCCGTTAACATTTTAGTGTTTATACACGTAGTTGATCTTTGTCAGTCGATCTATTTCATGTCTTGATACAAATATCGTTTGAAGTTCGTTTCGTCAGTCTACAGTAAGGTCTATAATTGTCTGTCATAATAGTTGCACGTTGAAAGCTAAGCGTAGTTTTTTAAAGATATACAAAAGATAATAAAAACCACACGATACGGCATTGCTTGTGTACAGCGTCTTACGTAGCACAATGTACAAATCGCGGCGTTATACGCGTACCTCTTTCTCAATGACTTTCTCAATGTACTCGACGGTTCGCACTTTAGTCTCGCCGGTTGCCGGGCACACGAACTCCTCGGTGCGGAGAGTAATGCGCTCGTCTAACAATTTTTCTTTCTCCTTGACGGCCAGTATTTGGCCCGGTTTTGTACGTAACGCGATACGTGGCAGGGGCCATTTCTATAATTTGTAAAGCAAATTTTGACATTCGCAGCCCATTGTGAACGTACAATAATATGCCAGCCAAGCGACATTGATCCCCACCCATGATAAGACAAATCCACATTGTGTTAGTTAAAGTTAAATCATCAGTACTGTTACTGGTACTTGCAACAAGACATCAAAGGTATCAATTTAAACATTCAAATTGAATACGGACAGAACAAGGACAGACTGTTTCATTGCTTACTGGACAAAGACAATATTCTATCAGTGTTAATCACAATGTTAACAGTTACAAACAAATTAATACATGGAATATTATTGGATTATGACAAAACATTCTAAATCTGAAATGGAAAAAAGATGACGTTGGATATTTGAATGAGAAGCGACAATGACAATGTGGTGAGAGATTTTATATGATTTTGGGGGGTAAAAAACATGATCATTTTTCCATTTACAGAATCGGTTGCTTTAGTATTTTAATTTGGACAACATTCAACTGATTCATCAAGACATGGAGACGGTATTATTTAGAGTAATTACCTCATTGGAAGCACTCTCCCTCTGTGGATCTTCTAAGATGTCACTCGCTGGCCCCACCATGCTTTTTATCACTTTCTGTGATTCAAGCGCCTCCTATATTAACCAAACACACTTTAGCCCACATTACCATTATGTAACATGATCGAAACTACTAGAAAAAATTGGATACAATCAGAATGACAGTTGTACTATGTTCATTCTGATAAATGTTCATATAAATTGTTTCGATAATTTTGAAAGTACCTATAATTATGAAGTGGTTCTTTGTAATTTTGATTCACACTAGTAAGTGAACCAATGACCCAGTGAAGGTTGCGGGGATCCGCTGGAAATGATGGTGATGATTGAGTCATATAACATCAACTTTGATCATCATCACTGACCTGTTCGAGCGAGCGCAGTCTAGCGGCCCGCCAGGCGGCGCGTCGTGCGGCTCTCGTGGCCGCATCTTCTACCTCACCGTCCCGCCCCGCGCGTCTGCGTTGAGACTTCGCTGATGGACTTACGCCTCCAGACACACTATAAACAAGAGAACAGAAAATAAGTATACAAAATCACACTTTCCTCCTTATTATCTGCGGAGTTTGCCTCTGCCCGTCGATAAAATCTGTTCACTTTAATTCTTCCTATATTTCTACAGACATACATTCAGATAGCTTCCTTGGTCTAGTGGTTGAAAAGCGAGACGTCGGGAAAAGCGTTTTTCCATATGGAACTTCCTAGTAGCAGTCACGGAGTCTTTGTACTCGGATGATGACAATAGGCTCGCCCCCTTTCACATGAGAGTGTACTATTAGGTACATCTCTGCCTAACCCTTCGGGTATTACAGGCGTGATGTTATGTTATGTAAAATTTCTATAATTAACTAAGTATAAGCTATGTTGCCCTTGCAACAAAATAAAAACATACCTATGACCATTCTCATAAGGTTCGTCGTCGGAATGTGAGCTATATCCACTCTGCCGGTCCTCGCCTGGGGACCACGAGCCGAGCTCTGATCGCGACAGAGATGCCATCTTCCTTTCCTCTTCTTGCTTCAATTTCTCCACCTCATCCGCTGATAGAAATGCGAAAACTTTTTCTGGAAATTTTAAATAAAAAATGAATTTGAATAGGTGCTTGACTGATGATGACAGATTCTATAATAAGTTCTAGTGCTGAAATAGTGCTTTAATTTGTGCGTGGGAGTGTTATTTTTTAGATTGCAACATTATCTTTAAATAATAGTCATGCTATAGTGTATGTCTGTAAGTTACAATAGTATTGAATAATCCTCAATGAAAAACATCGGTGTAATACACCAGTGCAGTGCCGTTCCTAGAGGCTTAAAATACGACAAGCTCATAAAGCAGACTGTTCAGAAACCCTAACATCATGAATAGTAGGTTCTATCGGCAAATCAAACTTTTAGGCTTGTATAAAAGTCAGCCACTAGTAAAGGTCATAAAACCCGCAAAACATTTAATTTTATAAATATTTACCTGGCTTGGGCGATGGTTTGTGACTTTCTTCCATTGCATTCTCGAAGAACTTCTTCTTATCGCTGACAGACGCTTTCACAAAATTACCAGAATGAGGTGGGGAAGCCTGAGGACATTCGGTTTGATTAGCTTAACTCACCAACTAATTTGACACTCACATTAAATACACAATGAGTTAAAAAGCTTATGATATTTACAAGCGTTGAAATTCCCTTCTCCAGGCTTCACACCCATGCAGTCAATGTTTTAATAAATAATAAAAATAAGGTTATTGCGGTTAGTAAATCAATCATGCAAAATATAAGTAATTGCAAGTTAAAAACAATAAATCAATGGGGGTAAGTAACAAAATGGGATATGGAGGGATGACAGACTGTGGTTTTTAGTCAAGAATCCAGGTTGGGTTGTCGACGAACACAATCAAAAGAAGCCGAGTGTGTGTGTGCGAGGATAAGATTCCGTACATTGATGTTTACCTCGCCGATGGCGAAGGATTTGATTTTGCTGCTCCATGCGGGTTTCAAGGCAGATGCGGCCGTAGGGCTCCCTTCCCTCAAGGGATCCGAACTGTTCGACATTCTATCAGTTTCGGCCACTGTCGTCACCTCACCGAAACGAACTCTTCTCTCTGATTGAACACTTTTAGGCGCATCATCGATATTAGTGGATACAGATGAAGTGATGTTTGCATTTATATCTTGTCCTAAGGTACTGACTAGAGCGGTATGTGATTTGTGATTCATAATTAGATTGGAAGAACATACAGGGACCGTGCAAGTGTATGGATTGTACGTTCCGGCTACAGTCGTTAGAGATGGGTAAGGATTGATTGGCGGGTACGTGTTAGAATGAACCATACCCGGTGTACTATCTTCTGTCCTCAAATCACGTAATGAACGGTGCACCGGTACATACATTGTTCGTTGATCGATATACGTTTGATCTGGATGTAAACTACATGGAGAGTTAGGGACGTGTGACACAGAAGGCAGAGTTCTATATTGTGCGTGTAGCAATGCAGGGGGATCGGGTTCTCCACTAGGACTTACAGAAAGTTCTTTATAATATTCCTCATTAGCTACAGGAAATTCTTGTGTACGGAAGACTTGACTTGAAGGCACTGCTGATACTACAACCGAGCGAAATGGTACGTCAGAAACGACCGGCCCCGCAGCCAACTGTGGAAAGGCTTCGTACTTTACAAGGGGAGGGGGGACTTCGGTTTCGGGAGAGTTCGTGGAATTTGAGGACTGCATGGATGTTTCGGCCACCGCAGGTTCAGGCAGCAAAATCCGTTCAGGAATGACGGTGATAGGTGGTAGACTTGCCTCGATATCTTCATCTTCAACTAATTCACTATCACTAAGGTATGTGTCGAACAAAGGCGGAGGCGGGATGATGAGGTCGGCGTGGAGTACTCGACTCGCTTTAGGGACCGGTCTCGACACTCCCACTTCGGTAGTCGTTTGGTTTCGGATTAGTAAGGAGCTGAACCCCTCGCATGCATCGTTAGTGTCAATGATCGTAGGCCCCGCTCGTTCGTCATCATGCTCGTCATGCAATGAGAATCGGAATATGTTCGTATCGTTCGTCGACAAGGGGTAGTGTTCGGGTTCATCCATCGGTTCTGGTGTGAAACTAACTCGCTTCGTGTGCGGTTTGCGAGGCACTTGAGGTTTCAGTTTGACGGGAGACGCAGGGGTCGCAGGAGTTGAAGGGGTCGCAGGGGGCGCGGGCGGCGGTCTGGTCGGGCGCTGCAGCCGCGGTGGGCCCGCCGGCGTGCCGGGCGAGGGGGGGGGCGGTGCGGAGGGGGGCGGCGTCCTGGCTGCTTGCTGCGCGTACAGCGGCGAGGGGGGCGCCGCTTGCGAACTAGACGACTAACCAAACCAACAAAATATACTGCACCACTCGGTACATACGCAACTCATTACTTTGGCTACGGCTAAAAGAAAGACCAAAACAAAATGCTAGATACTCGAGCGTAATCACGAATTGAGCCAAATATTTTTCAATTTTATTTCATACATCGAACAATAGCGAAGCTACTTGCACGAAAATTATGAATAATTAGCCAATATCATTATTTAGCATAAAACCCAAAAATCTATTCAGCGACGAACAAAAATCTTCCAAAATAAATGTCATTAGAAAACATGCTAACTTAAAAACAAAAGAAAACGTCATCTGAAACATCATGTATTTAATGCAATACTAAACATAACGTCAATTAGAACAATATTGTACATTAAAAAGTAAATAAAGTAAAAGCACAATAGTTTTTTATCAAATGTAAAATAATTGGCAGTTGAGAATAGTAATTTTGGCCAAAAATCCTAATTTTAAGTCTTACATAAATTAAATCAATTAAGAATATTCTAACAATTGTCTAGTACGTGTGATACCGTATCATCAGAAAAAATAAATTCATACACTCAGAATTTAGGAAGCGAAGATTATAAACATTTCAAAACTTTATTTCGACATTACTTTGTCCATATATGGTTTATGTATATTCATAGAATTGTTCTAGTTAGACAAACAGGGATAAACAGGTATACAAAATTGGTCTTTTGGGTCGAAGATTACAAAGACATGTTACGAATTTACAGGGTGGGAAGTTGAGGCGAGTCCTGTAAGGTAAGTGATCAAAAATTATTAATAACACTGAAAACGGGATATTTACTATGTTTACTGTTCACTCGTGGACAAGTGTGACGGGAAAAGAATATAGTTGTGAATGACGTAGCGGTACCGAGCGCAAAAAAACGAACAAGAAAGAGGGTAGATCGATTTGTCTGCTCATAAACATCGTTAATCGTTGTTGTTTGCAACAGCTCCGAAATATAGGGAACTCAAAACTACGCAGTAAACATGGTAAATATACGTTTCCAGTGTTAATGATAATGTCAGTGACCATGGCAGTTTTAAAACTTATTCTCAAAAATTGATGCTACCAATTTTATTACCCCGCTTCAACTTTCCACACTGTATTTCTATATTTAGACTTTAGTTAGGTATAAATGTATTTGAAGGCTAAATATGTTTACTACATAGATGTTATAATATTATGAATTGGTCGTATCAGACTGATTAATAATGTTAAAATATCGAATGGATATGAATATCAAGGATATTAAATACTTAATTTTACGATATTTGGAACATTTTTATGAAATCATTTTGATAGCTAGGTATATAGGTTGTTTAATATGGAATTCAAAATGCAGAGGCGAAAAGTGGGTCACAAAGTATACGAGCCAACTAAGAATAGCGCTGTCAAGACGCCATTTTGTTCAGCAAAACTCGCGAACTTCATTACCAAAGCGTACGGTGTACAGAAAAATCAATCAAGAAATTATACTCAGTTTAATTATTTAATATTCATTTTTTTGGTATTTCTAATCAATTTTACGTCATATTAGTTATACATGAGTAGGATATGGAAAAAAGCATGTAAATAAAAATATTACAAGATTTTTTTCACTTTCAAAGTACTAGTGCACATTGAAACGATTTCTCGTGCTCCAGGATGGAGCACCGCACCTCTCTCTGAACTCATATTGAGTTGAAAATTTATTTATAGAATTCAAGAAATAAGATTTTATAAAAAAAAATTTTGAGAATCGTTTCACAAATAGAGGAGAAATCAGGTAACAAACATAAAAAAAAAAAAATACATACACACGAACATAGAACCTCCTCCTTTTTTGAAGTCGGTTAAAAATGTACATTTATTATAATAATTAAATCTATGATTAAAAAAACATAACATTTCTTATTCGCATTTCTTTTTTTGCTGGCAGTACTTATCGGTCAGATAGTACTGTTACCGTGTGAAGTTGGCAGAAAGCGCGATCATATTCTTAGTTGGCTCGCATAGTAAAAATGGTTAGGTTATAATGATTTGACCACATGTTTTAAGGGTCACCAATACTCGATTGGGAGAAATGGTAAATTCAGTTCAAAGTAAAATATTGTTGGACACGTATAACATGTTATCTAACTACATATACCCTTCTCCTTACTTACTAAATACAATGATAAATTGTGCTATTATATACATTTACCACTTTCCATTAAATTATGTTTCATAATGACCATTTGCATGTTTTACATGTAGTTGATTACATAGTGTTAGACAGCGCGAAGCTTAGAACGACATATAGAAAAAGTATGTTTGGATATCTATAATCAAAACATCTTTGTTAACGCACGGACATAAAATATCATCAATGCAACTAAATAGCATTGCATTGGCACATATAACTAATCTGAATTTTAAAATATTTATTTAATTTATTTTATAACACTCATTATATTGATTTGCCAAAATTATAAATGCGTAATTATTATATTTCATTTAGATGTTTTCGGCCAATGATGGCCTCAGTTCACAGATAGTTTGACACATAATATAAATAAGTTTAGTGGACATGTTATGTGTATCCGTTAAGTTTATTGAACATTATTTATTTACAGGTGTTTGGACAGAAGTTAAAATTGCCGTACTATGTGTTTTCTTCCTTTTCCTCAATGGATGCATTCTGCAATGGACGTAATACGCTTTGTCATTAATCTAATTATAAACTGCACCAGTTAGGGTCGTCCTCTAGGCAGAACCCATATACAAGCTAACACAATGACGACATTGAGCTAAGCTACAATAAATTAAAATAAGAACTGAACAACACCGTCTTGCTATAAGGTTTATACTAAAAGTACTAGGATACACTTAAAGGTTCTATTACATTTCCATTAATATTACACAGACGTCCCAACAGAGAGAACTTAAAGAAATTTAGGATACATGCAAAACGGTCCTTTTTAAAGTCAATATGAATGCTGTAATGTATTAGTTAATACATTTACAGACAATAGACAGAAAGTTCACCGTCAAGAGATAGTTGTACTGAAGGTATCTGTAAAGTGCCACCGTTCCACTTCATCACAACCAACTACATACCCAAGGCTCACGTAGATATACTAAACAACATTTATTTTGGAAGACAAGGAGTTAACATACGAATAGTATACTTAGAGTACTCAATACAAGATATTTACGAATATTTTCATGCAAGCAATATTTTATACTACAAAATATACATAGTGCATGCTATCAATATTAGAGTCAAGAAGACGCTAAACGTGCAAACAGTCATACAGCAGAGTTGTTTCGGCCTTTATATACGATTTAGTTATTCATAATAGTATAATACAAAGCTAAATCTTATTTATCATGCTGTAATATAAATTTTCAAAGTATCAGAAATATAAAGCTTAAATTATGTAGGAAATATATTGTTAATCAATTGGAAAATAGAATATAATCTACATGCATACAAATTACAGTTATTTACAGTTGGACACAGAACAAGCGAAGAAAGTCTCTTATATGTTGAGCTTTAAGTTTTTATTCAAATAATACATCATTGTATTCATAATCAGTGTCCATCGTATCTCATTCTGTGACCGTCTGTGGGGATCCAAAATTCAAGGAAACATTAGGAAAAATGCAACTACTAGTGCGAAATAATCCAAAATTATATTCGATCTGGAAGCACATTTTTCTTAAACCATTTCAACTGAAAAGAGCTGGCTGATTTTACTAGTATTTAGTAGATAGAGCAAATATTTAATACAAGAAATCTACCTTAATTTTTTAAGAGCAAGGTTTAGAATTGTATAGCTTCTATTCAAAGGAGGTTTATGTACATGTACAGTTATGCACTGACCTGAGGTTGGAGTGTGTGTTTGGACATAACGACGGTGGTCGTCTTGTGTTGCAGTTCGGGCGATATCGGAGGCGCAGGCTCGAGAGCCATACTCTCTACCGCGTGAACGATATCTAGCACCTGAAACGTTTATACGAAACCTATTAAAGTGCCCTTTTGTCATTTTTAAGTATAGTATATCATCTTATACTTTTACCGCTGCTGGACCATAGAACTTATCTCTAAAAGTTGGAATGGGATATAATTCAACATGCAAACCCAATGCGGGTTGGTGGATGTTTAAATACCAGTACGAAATTAAAACAAACGGGGTTGAGGACCATGAAATTGATTGAATATTTCTGTAAGTAAGTTTTTTCGTAGAATATTGAATCGTGAACGAGATAGTTGCTGGAGCTTACTAAATAGGCAAAACGCTATTAAAAAATATTGAGACAACGCGATTTAGACTTATTGCGTTTTAGATATATCAAGCTATAAAAAGTTCTCAACAGATACCATAAATCTCAGAATAAATTATAGAATAAACAAAATCAAAAAGGAGTGGGAAAATTCATCAATGCCTGTAATGGTTTAATTGAAATAAATGCTTTGAGTTTGAGTTTGAGTTTGCATCCTAACAAAAAAAACACAGGCTGATTACTATTTTTCATGTTAGAGTTTAAATATTACTAACCTTTTCGGGTGTCGACTTTTCCCTCATTTCAGCGACTTGTTTCTCATGTTCAAACTCAACAAGGTCCTGTTGGAATTGTTGCTCCTGCGGTAAACAAATTCAACGATTAATTTTACATAAATTAACATAGCTAACAACCGGGCACCAATCTAGACACTGCTACCAAGAAATTTCTGGTGAAAAAATCCAGTTACATTTTGTCCCACCTGGGAATAGAACATTTAACTCGAAAGTATCGCTTTGTAACTACTAGGCCAACGAGCCTTTTCTTTTATCTTAAAAGTAGATCAAGTAATTTCATCTATTATTCAGGAACACATATTATTATGACGAGTAACACTAACGTCAATGTACATTGATGTTCTTGGTTCTAAAAATCTGTTACATTTAAATAAATTTGTGAATTCAGTAAATATTCAGAAAGTGATGATAGTCTCATCTCCTGATATGCACACTGGTCGTCTCTCCCGTTTAATAAGTAAGCGAGTAGATAGCTTAGTTATAACAAAAATAATAAGTAGTTCAAAGCTTGAGGTGAATGCTTATGTTCAAGCTTAAAATCAATAAAAAAGGAAAACCATGCAACAAAAGGAACATAAAGGTGCGTACAGATCATATAACATAACATGTTATAAAACGTTGTTACATAACATGTTTCAGTCACGTGGAGCTTGAATGTCGTGTAACAAATGTTATATAACTTGTTATAAAACACAAGTTACATAATCTGTATGCACATTAAAGAAGCGTTCATCATACTGACCTGTTGCTGTTGGTGCAACGTACTATCATCTCTGTCCAGGCTTGACGTTGAGTGAGACAGAGAGCCGCCCGTTTCCGCCGTCCCGCTCTCGCTACCGGTCTGTGCAAATATCGTTCTCTTTCTAACAAGCGCTCGTCAAAACCACACAAAGTCTGGGTGTGACAGACAAAACACACTCTGGAGCGTGCAAAATGAAATTAGTGTCAAAAAAAATAAAATTGAGTCCAGTGTCTTTATAAAAGCGTGAATTCTGCAAGCATTCATGTTTGTTTGATTGGAGGACAGGCTTCCATATTCTTGTGTAGTTATAAAAAACAATGAAATAAAACGATTTACAACACTCGACAGAAACATTTGCAACTGTCAACTGGGTGATGTTTGGGGATCGGACATCGGATGCATATTTACTTAGAGGATATTTTTTAAAGACAACGGGTACAAAAGTATGAAAGCTGCTTCTTTTTACACGACTGCCCCAAAAAAAGAGTGTTATGTTTTTTAAATGTCTTATTTTGTTACAGAATCGCGGAATTTCGTAATTCGTGCTGCATGCTGATTGTGTATTATTTGTAGTACTCAAAATCATAGTGATTATTCATGATCTATTACTGAACAAGTAAAAAAATATCACCTACGACTATTTGAATTAAAATTTTGATGCCGAAATATCGAAAACGACCAAACAAATTAATTTGAAAAAAAAATTGAAATGTCCCGTACTGCCGAGCGGTCCATACTAGTCAACATTCAAAATTAAGGTATACTATACATGCATCCGAATATCCGATCTGCAGTGATGTTTGATTCACATGGCTGGTATAAAGAAAAGTTTACAAACATTTCTGCCGAGTTTTAAATAAGAATGTTGATCTTACAGTGATCTTCTCCGGCCGGGTGTACCCGTAGCACACGACAAGGTGCAGCGGTGCGTTGGTGGCCGAACGCAGCGCGTTCACGGCTTCGTTGTGCGTCGCGCCCAGTAGCGACACACCGTTCACTTCTAATAGACGCATGCCAACCTGTTAGGAGGAAAAGTATTTTTTAACCGACTTCAAAAAAGGAGGAGGTTATATGTTCGTGTGTATGTATTTTTTTTTTTTTTTTTTTTTATGTATGTTACCTGATTTCTCCTCCATTTGTTATAGATATATTCGATATTGCATCAGAAAGAAGCAATTTAAATCAGAATATTTTATTTCACATAGGCCTACGTGGGCACTATTCGGGTTGGTCGTTTCCTATGGAGACGAACCGGCAACAAACTCCATGGTGCGTTCATATTTAACCATTTGGTATAGACCGCTGTATTTAAGGGATACATCTTCGAATCAACTTAAAACCTAACTCATATCAGGAGACCTGCCACCACCTTTTATAACAGTATTATTGTAGTCTTATTTCCGTGAAGGATGGAGCTATAGGGCGTGCATAGTGCATACTCTTTCCCACCCTGAAGTAAGATTATAATACTCGCATGAAACGTGGTGGTAATGTCCCAGATTTTCTGCACAAACAAATATGGTGTATTGTACCCACCTTCAGTCTACCGTCTCTCCTGGCGGCTCCACCGCTATTTATCTTCGATATGAAGACTCCCTCATCATTAGGGTCGTTAGGGTTTCCACGTTGACCGTTCAGACCACCCTTTATGTGCATTCCTAACTTCTCACCTTCTTGTTTGATTATGGTTAGGTCCTGGAGAGTAAGCAAAGTTGAAATCGGGGAAAAATAAATAATTGGAAATCTATAGGCATTGATTCAAAATATTACAAGGCAAAAATTGAGTACCTGATAGACAATTTGCTATTTAAATTGGGTTACTTGAAATACTACATTCACAAACACTTGTAACATGCAAAGCCACAACACAATACTTCATGCACTCTAGGTCACAGAAGCTTTCATACTAAGTATATACAAAAACATTCTAGATAATTGAAAAAAAAACCTAGCACATGACAGACAAAACTTTAAAGGCTTGGGTGTAAGTTTCAGAGTAAATTGGCATGACATTAGAAAGAGCTATAAGCAAAAAGGTTTCATATTTTAAGGTGAAAAGTCGCGTTCTAAATAGGAAAAGCTGTATTACGAAATAACCATTCCGAATACGACGATAGCTGGGCACACGGACTGACTGGATGGGGGTTGGAGACTGACATATATATTTGGTAAAGTAACACACATAAGTTCGAGATCGCCGAACGACGTTCACACTTACAGTTGCATCAACAATCTCAACTTGTATGAGACCCTGAACGTGTGGCGGTGGCCGTGTTGCGAACGTGTGGAACAAAACAATTGATTGCGTTTTATAACGACCAAATAAAACTCGTATCAATAGCTGCTCAAGACTCAATTTCGTGTCTGAACAAGAAACACGCTAGTAGACAAGCGACAGAATTCTTAGCAAAGACATACTAGATGCTTTTGTCAGTAAAAATGTTGAACAATCATGTGCATCAATGCATAAGCGTTATGCATACTTCTCATTATTGTATACCGCCAAATGACTACTGTAAGCGACAATACTCAAATCATTCTACTCGTGAATCCACATTATGCTTTCAACTTCTCACCATTATATCCACAAATTCGGTTACTTGCATAACATGCAAAACATTGCGCGCTTACGTATGTGTTTTTATGTACACACAGATTACGAATATTCATAACAAGACATACCCAATGTTGGGACTGTATTTTGTTAAATTAAGAGTATTTGTCACAGTTAAATGCTTTAATCAAATTGTTATTTCATTTCAGTTTTTGTGTGACACTGGATTGTACAAAAACTATTGACAAAGGCTTGATTGAAGACAATATAAATGTTACTAAGTATTCTATACAGTATGTATTAAAAACGTGTGATCATATTTAAGGGTAACATATTCATCAAGGGTTTTACACTCAGAAATTTCTCAGTACCAGTCACGGCCCATAGTCTGGTTGATGGCAGTAGGCCCGCCCCCCATTACATGGGACTTAAACATAACTGCGATGAAATATAGGTGTACTTTTAGGCACACCTCTGCCTAACCCCTCAGGGGTTATATCATCAAACTGAACAACCGTATGTCCATAGAACCAATATCGTAATCGCGGAAAAATTATAAGCTGTCCTCTACAAAACTTCAAATTCAAAGTTGACCCAAATGTATGAAGCAGATGTTTCTTTTTTGTGATTACGATGGCCACATAGAAAAAGTTATTAACTTTGATGGCTTTTGTTACACCCTTAAATATAACCACACCTTTCTGATACGCGCTATATAGCATCAATAAATTATAAGATATTATTCCCTTATTTCAAATTAATTAAAATCATTTCTCTTGAATAGAAAATAATTTGAAACTGTTTCAAAACTAAAATATGAATTTCATCATCGTTATACGTTTAAAAAATCACAATAAATTAATAAAGAATATATTCAATCCCGTGTCACGGTGTCGTGTGTATAGCGCGATGAGGTCACAAACCTGGAATCCGTTCGGTAGAGGGTCGTGTCGCACGGAGAGCGAGAGCGTAGCGCCCGGTTGCAGTAATAGTTGCACGGCGTCTCGATGCGTTGCACCTGGTAGTTCTACGCCGTTCACTTTGAGGAGACGATCGCCCATGCGCAACTTGCCTGAACGAGCTGCTACTCCACCTGGCACCACCTGTTTTGTATGATCAGAAATTATGATTTATATTTTTTTTAAGGGAGTAAATAAACCTGTCGGGGCTGCGGGATGTTCGCAAGAGATACCGCGGCCTCAACATGAAGGGCTAAGGAGGAACATGGGTGGTTTTTAGTCAGAAGAAGTCTGACACTCCCTTTCGCTCTGCCCAAGAGCGGGAGGGGTTATACTATACGAGACAAGTACCTATGGTTGAAGACTCTTATACAGTGTGGAAGGGACACTGACGCATAAACGGTTACCTTGACTCAGTACATGATTCTAAATGAACAATAGAAATTTTTCATCGGATTAAAAAATGTGGTAGGGTTCAGAATGATGAACGGAGTATGTGGTACCTGTTTTCGCTTCGGTGTAGTAAACTCAAAGACCAGTGTAACAGGTATTTAAAGCAAAACACGCTCTATGCGGCTGGTAAGTCCTATAGAAAATTTCGTTGTAAAAGTGCCAGCGCAAATACGATGTTTTCGGCCTATAAAACAAGGCTTTAATATACAACACTTACATGCGATATAAATATTCCTGGTTCCTTCCCACCGAACGGCACACAAGAGTGGTCAGTGCCACCGATAATACTGAATCCAAGAGATCCTCCTTCTTTGAGTAAGGTGACTTCCTGTAACAAAAAAAGAACAAGGTATAATATTTTCAAATCATTAGCAATTAAGGTTCTTTATCACTTAATTTAATGGTATTCGAAGACCACTCTTTTTGAGATAACATTCCAAACCTCGATGATATAACACGTGTTGCTGTAACAAAATAACTTCGCCGGATAGTAGCTCTCTATTCGAGAAGTTATTTTTGTTGAAAACTATTCAAATTGGAATGTTATGTTGTAGTTCTGCTGTCGAATAGTCTTGAGTGATACGTATGATTGATTATGCACACGGGTTGCGTTACAGCCACCCTTCTTCCCCACACGTATGTGACCCTTAGGTATCCCATCCACAGATATATACCTGTGTATCCAGATAACGCAAGAGTTTCACTCAACACTTGCACTTTGCGATTAATGAACAAAAACGTAGTCAATCTTGTACGCTTAATTGTTTGTATAGTAACTAAATAGTGTTTACTACGTCATATTAATTAGTCAAAACAGGCACGGCTCATTTTCATACGGATTTTGCGTTATCTAGGTCATCATCAGCCTATAATGTACCCACTGCAGGGACTCAGGCATCCTCTCTAGGAGAGGGATGGGCTATGATCCACCACGCGGGCCCAATGCGGATTGGTAGATGTCACACGTCTTCGATTTTTTTGGTTCTAAGACATGCCGGTTTCCTCACGATGTTTTCCTTCACCGTTTTATCTAGGTATCTTTATGTATTTGTGATCCCAACACTGGTCATTTCCGTAGATGTGTATCATAATAAAACCATAAATGCAAACCCGTGCGCATATCCAATTCATGTCTAACTCGAAAACCACTCTTAGCCGCCTCCTTTGGTGAAATGAGTCGAGTAATTTTAGCTGGTTTATACAAAATCCAGATTTCCTCTTCTCCCCCCTCCCCGCTTTTTTAAACACCAATTTATAACAAGAAATACTACGCTTTTATTGCGTGCTAACTACGAAGATAGACAGGTGGTATGCAATGGTATATCATGCAGTATTCGCCCAATTTTGAATGCACGAATTTGGTATTATGATTTTGCTGTCTACATTCTGCTATAAAAAGGAAATACGCATGGGATAATCTTCAATCATTAACTTTTGTCTAATCTACAGAAATAAATAAATTAGAAGTCACTGTTTACAATTAAAAAAAAAAAAAAAAAAATTCTGTCTGTCTGTTTGTTTATGCCGGTTATCTTAGAAACGGCTGGACCTATTTTGGCGGGACTTTTATTGGCAAATAGCTGATGTTACAAAGAGTACTTAGGGTTCCGTGCAAAAGAATTAAAATCCTAGAAATTGATAACAAAATTCGGAAGAAATATTTGTATAATAATGGTCACAGCTAGTTTTTCAGCTCAGCTTTTTTTCGAAAGATACTTTGACTTGAGCTCACCTCGCGAGGAGGATCCATTCCTTCTCAGCGTCCTAGCAAAGGGGACGTTTCAGGTTTATCAACCATTAGGTTTTCATATTATCATGTTTATCAACTTAATTTATATATAGATTTGTTGTAACGTTAATTTTTGAATTCTATCAATAAGTTGATAAAATTAATAAACCAAAGATATCCATTGATAATAAAACCTATCAAATTAATACTAATAGTAGGTATCATCACTTCCATTTCCTACAACTATTGTGCTATGTCATGGTACGATTATATGGATATTACTTAGTACCGACTAGCGTTGAAAATGCCGAAAGTTACTATTTGTTTTATTTTCCCGAAAAAAAAAACAAATTGTGGTTTTATTCCGTTTTTTTTTTCATTGTAACTTTCGATAGATTCAAGTATATTGGCCAGATTAAAATTTCATGTATATTTCCGATAAAACGAAAAATACGAAAGAAACGGGAATAAAATACAACGGCATTGGAAAGAAACGGTTATCTATCTGGCTTTTATCAACGCTTGTACCGACAATACAACGGATTTGGAAAATAAATTCTGTTTTTGAATTCCCTGATTCTTTGTATTTGTCTCTCTCAATTACTTTCTCGAATGATATTCCTCACATATTCAATTTTGTATTATCGTTTACTTTTAATAACTAACTGGATCTGGTCTAAGATCCAGAAACTTTGTATAGCGATGCTTCAGATCTTTAGAAACAACATTGTACAGCAAATCATAAATTAATCGAAAATATTACATGCATATTCCCCTTTAAAAAATCAACAGTGTTCGAGAACAGGCTGTATGGATTAATAATAAATTTTGACAAATTCGGCACATTTATGTGCTTCATACTTACACGCCAAAAGTAAATGGTAAAGATAGCAGGTTAATACTAGATTTGTTGTAGAAGATTTAGTAAAGAGATTGATCACTAAGTAAAATATTACTTAATTTTCAATTCAAAGAATACTGGATAGGCTTTATTTATTTTATTTGCCAGGAAACGTGCATTTTACCTTCACCTGTTTCTAAACATACTTGATACTTTTATTGATGGTGCTACCACTTTTTCTAGGGAGCATCGACTTCGCAAAACGGTTTATATGCCATTGCGAACTTGTGGCCTCATTTTAAGGAGTTGTAAGTTGTGACGTCGTCGGTCGGCGTTCTTACTTCGATGATGAGCGGCTCGACGAGTTGGTTGTCGGTGATGCGGGTGACGGTGGTCTCGGTGAAGGTGGACTTGGTGATGGTTTCGGTGACGCGGCCGAGCGCGACGGGCGGCGGCGGCAGCACGACGGCGGGCGCGCGCTCCACCGTGACGCGCACGCCGCGCTCCACCGGCTCGCTGGCCGGCCGCGCGCGCGGGCCGCCCAGGAAGTGCGCCGGGATCATCGCTTGGAACTCCTCGTTGGAAATCGGCCGCGACGGCTGCGCGTTTAACACGTTCACATCGAATCAGTCTACATTTATTAGTGCAAGGAAGGGAGACCTAGTTGTTTCGGTCATGGTAGCGTATCATTATCACCCCAAATACTACCAAACACAAATAAATATTGCCAGAAGTCTAACCAAGTTTTGGAAAGAATAAATTCGTAAGCAAAGTAATACAAGCCTTGTGGTCAAGTGATAGTGTCAATTAAACAGCGGGACTGATTCTCTTGCGCAAAACCAACTGCAGTTATTGCCTGCCTATTATGACTTTTGAACAGACCCAGTTTTATTCTGGCTAATTTCATTAATTAACAATGTGTAGATCAGCTACGTTTGTCGAAGGACTGATGACCGATGGGGCAAACGGGTCCTGGAGTGGTGGGGTTTCGGAAAGAGTAGTGTGGGACAACACGAAAAGGGGACTGGGTCAGACTGGAGGCGGAAGGCAGCGGACAGGATGTTGTGACGTAACTTGAGAAAGGGCCATGACCAGCAGTGGCCTACGTTAGGCTCAGTTAATTGATTTACTCCTACTAGTCAGTGAAAGAGCCTTTCGCTGAGCTGTGCGAAATTAAGTGGGCGGTGTTTATTTTGACGGTCCGTTTAAACATCTAATTTATATGTCCTTTGCTAAAGTCATAAAGACTTTGCTTAATGTATTTGGCTTGTTCAATTTACTCATTATAGTTGGATAATATGTTAAGTTACAAAAAACTCCTCAGGGGATGCTGATAGCGAAAACAGTCAATACATTCAAATTAAAGTTAAAAGAGATATGAAACTTTTATACGTGTTACAATTTTTTAAGCCAAATGTAATTGTCAATTTACAACTACAACAAAAAAATCGGTCACGTTCTTGCGACTATCAAGCTTTTATGCAGTATGTTCTAGAATCTCACGTCTAGTACGAAAATTTCAAGTTATCGTGTTTGATTATTTACTTTCGTCTTTGCCTTGTTGGGTTTGCTGCGCATAACGGAATCAGGCCCACCGTTTTCTCTATTGACAAGAATTTAAAAATAGAATATTTAGACATCCTCTGTTTTTTTTTGTTAAGGTGAATGCTCCAACCACCCCGCGAAATTCAAATTTTCTTACGTTTTTTGTAATTTGCAGGTCAGTGTTAGTCCAACTCATAAAGCACGACAAGCTTCCAAGTTCATAAAGGTGCAAAAATGACTTTTTCAAGTTCCTGCACCTTTATGAACTTGGAGGCTTGTATTGATGATTTTGATGATTATATTTCTGTAACTACATACGTCTTACAGCCGCAATTAATATTCTAATCAACATACAAACTAACACTGACCTGCAAATTGCAAAAAACGTAAAAAAAATTGAATTTCGCGGGCTAGTTGGAGCATTCACCTTAAATGTTTTTTGTTGAATGTTTGCATAAGTATTCTTATCTGTTAGCAGCACCTTGTGTTAAGTTAAAGCTTTCTGTGACCTACAATAATTATACTGGTATCTATTTTATGTGGAAGAGGCTTGTAGTTCTTTGACAAACAATTAGATGATGCAAAAAGAAAGAAAAAGATATCAGATTGTTTACTTTAATAGCTATACCCCGTAGCTTTCCAGCTTTAAAAATCTGAAAAATTAAAAAATAGTGCTTGTATAGATGATTACGACAAATCTACTAGCATAACTCGTTGGTTACTCAACTAGAATTGTGACTAAAATATTTACCAAATACTAACTCTGTTTCAATATTAGCAATACATACATTTTTTTGTAGCTGCGGAATCCTAAATACATAATATACATACTTTAGTACATACATATTTTAAAAATAATTACTATATTTTAATATGACAACAATAAATAGTTAATAATCGTGTAATATGGAAAAGTTATAAACAGTGTTGACAATGTTTATTGGCGATAGTGCAAGTTTACAAGGTCAAGCTAAAGCTTTAAATTATGCTCAAACTAGTGGATACAATAAAATGTGCATAATTACTATAATAAATATGGATAATAATACACCGTACATTTTTTAGAATAAATGTAATGATACGTTAGCATGTTTCTGTTTACTTACAATAAATTCGAACCAGATTTTTAATAAATGATTTTTACATTACCCAATGAGGTTTTAATAACAGTAACTAAGGTCTGAAATTGAATGTTTTATAGATAGGTGAAGCGGATAAATGTAAAAAAGTACAGAGATCGCATTTAACCGAAGAATTAATAGTTGTGACCGCTATCAAATCCGAACATCACGAAATATGAGCTCTATATTTCGGAATGCATCGAACGTGATACCGTTCGCAGCTATTGGCGGGTAAATGTCATCGCCGACTTTCAACTAATCTACATAGTGAATTGAGCCAGATAAGGCACCGCACACAATTGTGGTAAAGCTATGATGAAAAAGCTCGGATGTGAACGTGTTAAACCAAAACCATCACCTGCGAAACTTGGTAAGTAATAATGAGTGAATCTTACCTGAATATCGTCGAAGACATCGTCGTTAGATCCGTGCACGTTATTGGCGCCAGTAGTTAGAGGCGTGCTCGTACTGTTAGTTGTCGGTTTCGCCTGGAGTGAACGAGGTTTAATTTTGAATTTATTTGCGTCCGCTAATGTGCACGAAAAGCATATCAAACAGAATTTTTTAAAGCATCAATTTTAGTCCAACAAAACAACATATTCAAATCTAAATAAATGTTATTATTGAATAACTAATGTGCGATAATGGAAGTCAATTAGACTAGTCAACATCTATATTAATGCTACGTTCCCAAAATCGTAACTAAACCGAGAAATCCATAGAGAGCGATCACTAAGCCTCACCTGTCCGTTCGGTTGACTCAGTTTTCGAGGTGCAGGTTGCGGTGCGACGGTGGGTGCGAAAGTTGTTTGTTTGTGTGTCGCTGCGGGCGGCTGCGGCGACGGAGTGGGCGGGGCGGGCTGGGGGGGCGTGGCCTGCGTGGACACGCGCGGTGCGGTGTGCGTTTGTGTGTGGTTGCCGATAGCTGTGCTAATGTGGTTGCTGGTGGGTTTGGGTGTCGGAGTGACGTTCACATTCTGCAGGCTGCTCTTGTGTTCTCTCACTTCGTCTGATGTGGACTTCCGGGACATCAACTCGCCTAAATGAGAAAAGAATACATTTTAATGGACGAGATTAAAGCTAAGCGGATTTTCTGCTACGGTATAAATCACAATAGGGATTTTCCTTACAAAAAAAAATCTGTTTAGTCCGTCAGTAAGATTATCCAAAATATTTTATAATTAAATGTTAAGAGTTTTAAAAAATATATAAAAATTGACGAAGATAAAACGCGTCAACATGAGTGGGGGCTTGTGGAGTCACATTCCGGTAAGAAATGTACCGAAATGTCACACGAGTTTTCGACCACATTTTCTGTTTACGTGAAAAAAAAATGTGTCCAATATTTTTCGATAATCTAATTGACGGACTAAAAAGATCTTTTTGGCATCATCCCTATTGTATCAGTTTTTCATGAAAAACCATCTTTCTTTTCCTCTTTTGCCAAAACAAAAGCAACTGATCCTGCAAGCTTTCAAGGGAGCGTACATAATAATATAAACAAGTAATTCATCAGAATAATTACCCTGCTCCGTTGTGATGGTCCGCTGTAGAACAAGCCTTACGAATCTCTCGTGTCCTGTGAGAAGGGATACCGCGGCTTCATGAGGAGCGCTCTCCATATCTACGCCGTTTATCTGAGAAAATAAATCTATATTGAGTCTCTGGTTACTTGGCTTTCGTACCTTAAATGTTTACGATACTGGTATATTAGTGTTAATAAATTCCTTTCTCTTGTAAAACAATTTCTTGCCATGGTTTTAACATGATTGCTTTCTCATTATCCAAGCTTTCGCTTGCAGTAGCTTAGCTTATCTTAAAAGTAAAAGCGAGTGGTTTCTGCATTTAATCTGAATTAATATTACTTGGCAGTTTATTCCTATGATCTCACGATTAAATTAGTATTCAATGTGTGTTCAATCATCTTTATGTATTTAGTTTCGTTACTTGTCATTTTGTCTCTTGTATTAATTACTCGTTCATAAAGGTATGTGTACATAATATGTATACTGTTTGACACTTTGAGTTTATGACTAAATTTTAATATTTCTACACCATGTTCAAAGTATGTGAAACTGATCAATATGAAGATCTTAATGTACCATATGCTCGGACACAAATTTAAACAAACCAGTACGGTTTGGACTGTTTATAAGGTCTGAATCAGGTTTTCAGTCGACATAACGTGTGCACAACTTACCGAAACAACTTTATCGCCGACCAGCATCTTTCCATCCTTAGCGGCGGCACCTTGGGGCGAGATCCGAGAGATATAGATGGCGTCACTATCATCCCGGTAGGGAGGGGAGCCCTTCCCGCCGGCTATGCTGAACCCGAGGCCAGCACCGTCGCGGATCAGCGTCGTGTGGACTAGCACCTTTTGTTGGTATACTAGAAATAATGGAAAGTTTGGTTAGTTTGAGGAGCTCATCATCATCATCTTCCTGCCCTTTTTCCGTATTACTTGGAGTCGGTTTTTACGTTAGTTAGAGGAACCCGTGTCTAAATAATGGCAGCCGCTCGGATCGGTACACGGATAGGTGACCACTCATTTCATACCGAATTTTCTCCGTGCCTCGGAAAGTACATTAAGTCGTTTGTCTCGGCTTTGATTAGTTGCTACAGGTAGTCAGTGGCCTGAAACACTGACAACCAGTCTTATCAAGGGGTATCGTATTACCCAGTACTAATTATATAGCTGTGTCCGGTTAGACTGGAAGCCGACCCCAACATAATATGTTGAGAAAAGTTATTATAATAGTTGAGAAAAGGTCAAATGAGTAGAAAGTTTGGTTTGTACTTTTGTCTGGTTGTTAGAGCCAAAATCACCAATGAAATTGAACAGGATCAACACATCTAAGCTGTGTTCAAGAGCAGTCAATGTCTTAATTTTTATGGAATATTGGTGGACAGCTTTTAAATGAACTTTAGAACGTGTTCATCGTAATTAGTTTACAGGCACTGTGTATCCACGGTAGTTTGCACGAGGCAAATGCAACAATAAAATGTAGTTGTGTATTGAGTTTTATAAACAGCGCTAACAAATGCTATAAGATACAAACATACATAACATCACGTCTGTAATCCCCGAAGGATAATAGGCAGAGGTGTAGCTAATAGTACAACCAAATTTCGCCAGTTATGCTTTCGTCCCATGTGGTGTGGGGGTGAGCTTAATGCCATTAACCAGGCACACATCAAGAATCCGTACTATGCTTTAAGATGTTACCTAAAAGTACTTACTAGATTAAAGTTCAAACGATCTACTAGTCCCGCTATTAATGATCTTAATTTACATAATCTAATCTCTTGAGCAAATACGTAAGCGTGCCCTTTTCCCACGAACATCGAGTTCGGCTTCCAGTCTAACCAGATGCGTACACTATCTGTATTTTAGACGGTGAAATGACGTCTGACCTCGGCAACCCGACTGAGGAAATACCTGTATCTAAAGGTTAGACCGGCAATCAGGTTTTATTGAGCTTTTCGATTGCCTGTGACGACTTTCATAGAATAATTTACGATGTTTGAGACTGACAGATTAGCCCTGTGAGGAGTTGAAAGCGTCTCTTCTCTTTGTTTGTAATCGATGCTCATCGAACTAGCTTTGGTCAATAAATCCTTGCGGAAGCCAAGCGTCTACGTTATCGGATATCGTAAATAGATAAGGGACGTGCATTAAAATAACATTTACGAGTGGCGGCACTTAAATGTAGGACCAGTTTACGTACTCCTAATACTTTTTTCATAATATGAAACACTTTTACAATCGGGTAGTTTCACCGGATGCAATCAAATGACATACTTTTATTTGAGCTGTCAAAAGAGGTTTCTCTTACCATTTAATATGGCAATACCAACCTGTTACGTCACTAATTTACGAAGTCGAATGACCCAACTTTTTATTGATTTCAGACCAAAAATCTACTTTTACAATAAATTGAAAAATCGAGTTTAGAAGTCTAAAATAAAATGTTTTTTAAAGAAATTGTGTCCTACAATTAATCGTTATTGATCCATCTTTTGGTAGTTGCAACATTAACCAATAATTCCAAGCCATGATATGTTTTAAGTTCTTGTCAGACTTACCGGGCGGAATGTATGGCTCAACCGGAGGAGGCGGCGACGCTTGCAGTCGCTGGTAGGGCTCCGTCGTAACCTGCCCCGTCGGAGAAGGACTGTAGCTCAACACCGTAGGCACCACAGCCGGCACAGTCTGGTTCAACGCTTGCTCCTTATACTCCGGCTCGAACTCTTGCGCATACTGGTTGCTGATGATAAGCGGCTTGTTCGGTATACCGCGACCCGTTGGAACCTGTCCGAGGAAAGAGTGTCCATGGAGTTTCTTGTTCATTCTTCTCCATAGAGATCTACGCTTTGGAATGGACAACTACAGTACCTTTACAAGTTATTATGTCTTGTGACTGTGACTAGTTTCGCTTTTTTTGTTTTTCTGACATACAAAAGTGCCAGTAATGGTCTAATTAAAATAAATGCTTTCAGATTGAGTTTGAAAAACTGTTTGTTTTTGCTTCGACTCGAGCGGTTATCGATACGGTTGTAGCAATAAAACATTACGAACTGCGTTGCATATGGCCGCGAAGTTATTTTGCATAATATAAACATTGCGGTGTGAATACTGAATGAGATGTTTACCTGTCCATTTTCTAGGGTTGATACTGTGTCGGTGGTGCTTGATATGGAATGATGGCTCGCTCCGCTTGGCGCTCGGCTGTGGGTTCTGTATAAAATTTATTATTTATACTTTATGCCAACATTGTGTGGTGAGTATTTACACCAATTAGAGATTGCAAATACCGACCCGAGATTCGTCCCGAATTTTACAATAGCATAACATCTCGCCTGTAATCCCCGAAGAGTTAGGTAGAGGTGTGACTCATTCATCACCCACATTTCACCAGTTATGTTTAAAGTCTCATTGTAATAGGGGGCGAGCCTATTGCCATCAACCGGGCACAGATCCAGACTCCGTGGCTGTTACTGAGAGTGAGAAATTCCTGATAGAAAAAACCCAATAACACTTTGTCTGGGAATAGAACGCATGACTTCATGCGCTGCTGTCGCGTTTAGGACCACTAGACCAACATGGCAGTGAGGTACGTTTACAATGACGAAAATTACACAAATAATGACATTAAACAGACTGCAAATGTTGCACAAAAACACTTCAGTAACTGCACTCAATCTTCAATGTTATTCTGTTCTAAATAAATTAAGTTCTCGCAATCTGTATTGCAACAGAAGTGATGAAACTTAAAGATAAGGAACAAACGGTGCTTACCTGGTCGAATTGGGTGAATCTCTGGTCACGACAAGTGTGAGCGTTGGCCCGCTTGCTTTAAGTACTTCCACTGCATAGTAATGATCCACTTCTATCACAGACGTACCGTTCACCGAGAGCACCTTGTCGCCAACCTGAAACAATACAAAACGGTTTTATTGCAACTTTGATTTTATTGTGGGTAAGCATGTGTACTAATCGAAGTTCGAAAAGTTCGAAAAAAAAAAGACGTGTGGCACTGCCGCGGTAAAGCTATTGTATAGCATTTTTTATCAACTTATGCAATTATAATTATTTATTTATTTTATTAATGCGGTATTTTTTTTCCTTTTTTTTTCTTTGATATTAATTCAAGTTACACTTTGAGCGTGGTGACCGATAAAAAAACATTTTTTTTTGTTTTATTAAATAAATGAGATGTTAATATTGTTCACCGCTGTGCCGGTCGGAGTGGGGGGTGTTAGGTTTTTTTCGTTACGGAATTTCTGGATTCGGTCCCCACGCTCAAGGCCCGCGATAGAAGCTATGCAATAGCTTAAAAAGTTATTAGAATTAAAAAAGAACATCTTGACGTTTTTACCTGTACAGCTACCTAAATCACTCTTTTTAGTATACTTAACCTTTTTAGTTTCGAAAATATATTTTTTTGTTGTTACAAGCCCGCCACACTATTCCCAAACTAGTGTAGTTCACCAGAAAAGCGCCGAGACAATGAAGCTCGACGAAGTCCAAGAGAAACAAATAACCGTCTAGGATCCCGCGACAAAATTAATCTGAAAAAAATAATAGCGAAGGAGTAGAAAAAACAATTCCACTTCCATAAGAAAATACGATCCAAGCAAACAACCTATAACCTAGTCTGTCCAAACCCTGTGATGATCTTCTGTTCAGTAAAATCCGGACAATGTTGCACCAAAAAGCCCGACACATCCACACAAATCCGGACGGAAGGTAATCCTAAATGTAATTAGCTGATCTTTCATACATTTTCGAAACTAGGAAGACGGCTCCATGATTAATGACAGTACTCAAATAAAACAAAAGAGAAGAAAGTAAAGCAACGGATACAATAACAATTTAACGACGACATTAATAAGTACTTCCCGCAGTGATTCATATTATTAGAAACGGAAACACTATCTAACACTTGTATGCCGTTCGAACGGCTTTGTGATAATATTGTAGTAGTTAATTGTACCTAGATATCTTTACTAATAGGAGCCCGGGGATGTAGTACCATTATTTAGATTTCCGCCGCCAAGCAGCGGTGCTGTCTTCCGGTTCGAAAGGAGTGACAATGATCTTAAAATGCCTCTGGTATTGCCGGCGACCATAAACAACGATGACCTCTTACCAGAAGGTGGCCCGATTCCTTTTAAGCCTCCAATGTCTTTTTCCTTATTCAGTGTTCATCAAAATGATGGACAATAATCTTTATAATCTAACCTTGTATATGGACTAACATGTATTTTTTTTTCTTTTTAAAAAACGTTGCCCCACACTAGGATTTTTTCCTGTATCATGGGTGCGTTCACAAACATATAAAGTCACATACAAAATACCCAGACCCGAAACAACTATCTGCAGGCCATACAAATATTTGTTCCGTGCGGGGATCGAACCCGCGACACGCAACGCAGCTTAGCCACTGCGCCAATCGTGCCGCATTATAACTTAAACTGTTAAAAAGCCTATAATTAACAACAAAAATGCTGAAGCTCTCTTACCCTAAGTCCAGCCATATAAGCAGGTCCATTCTGTGTGACTCTCGATATGAAGATGCCGTCATCATCGCCGACGTAAGGCGTGGAGCCTCGTCCACCGGCTATGCTGAGCCCCAGACCTCCGGCTGTGCGCGCTATGCGGACCTCGATGCTTCGTTGATCGCTGACCACCCTAGCTTCACTCTCCGCCCGTTCGGATACGGACTCACCTGTGATAAAACAAAAGCATGTTAAACTAATACGGTTATCATAGACTAATGCACCTGTGACCTATAAACCCATCGTGGAATTTTGTTATCACAGCACAGATGCTACTGATATCACTCGCTCGGTTAACACACCCTATTCCCTTGGATATACCAAGGTTGTAAAGATTATAACTTCAGTCGATAATGTTTACAAATACCGTTGCTAAATACATTTATTACTAGAATTGTATTCATTATGTCATCCATCAATATTCTTATCGTTGTAAAACCCTTTACTTTATTTATCTGCAATTTTGAGTCATTGCCGAATTTAGAATTGATAAGCGAATATAGAACGTTCAGACCAATGACAAATATTATTCAATATTAATTAATCCGTACCGACTAAACACATGTCTGATATCTAAACCAGTCATTATGTAATGCGTATTGTTGCGGACTACTGAGTTCCGCCACTTGCGTAATGCTCATGTATATCTATTGTCAGCAAGTGTAAGGTCAAGCATAAATATGAAAACAGATATTCGTGAGAATAACGCAACGTTACATGCATAGAACAATTAACCTACTTGTCAGGTTACATAGATAATTAGAGATGAGTACCAGACTTCCCTATAAGCAAGTAAACAAATTATCCTGAACAAGGTCTTCTTTGAGTTAATAGGATAGTAGGCGTTTAAAAGTGCCGCCGGCACTGAACTAATTATTGACCCTCCTGTGAATAGGAACAATGCGCTGTATGCATTGTGGTGCATATGGTTCCAAGGTCGGTACTCAAACGATCATGAGCACAAAAATAAACCATCACGATATAGACATTATGACTGTGTGACGTATCACCTGCGCTTGCGCTCGTCACGACTGTGAACTATCAGTTGCTAAATGTTAAGCCTGTGATCGCTATCGCTAAGAGAAATGCTTTGTTCTAAACACCAATGACAAACGATGCGCTGCGACAATTATTGATGATACGTTTCTACGCAACCGGGTTTCTAATTCCACAGATCTTCAATGCAAACAGTACGGAATTGAATAACAAATGATCGCGCGTCACTCCGTAACGTTCGCACGACAATCAACATGTCGAGACGAATGAATGGTCCACAGTGAAATCATGATCCCGAATGGCCGTGCCCGCGTCCTATCTTGTGCATTACAATAGCCAATCAGTTGCGATACTTTCACCCCCGGATAAGCTTAATAGAATAACTACACAACAATTGTACCCCAGAAAGACTCGTGATAGTTTACAGAGGGATTCGTGACTCTCATTTTACAGTAGTCTTATTGGAAAATGCTCTTTTCTAGGAATGATGGTAATTTAGTTCCAATCTAAATGTAACGGACAGGTGAAAGTCAATTTTGTGAAATGATTCAGTGAGTAATTTAACGAAAAAGTATGTAACTATGAAGGTAACTATTAAATAATTGCTGCAAGTACTTTATGCAAGTAATTGAAGTAAAAGCAGTGAAGCAATTTTCATCGAGTATGTAGCAAATGCAGTTTTTGTTGGCGTCTGCGCTTAAAGACGGTAAAAACTAAGAAGCAATGTAACAAATTGCAGCTTTGATGACAGGAATAAATCCTGAGCTTGATAGCGGTTCGTTAATGTTAAATTAAAGAGTGGCAATTTGATTTAATGGCTGTAGTGGGCTATGTACACTTTGTAGTAACGGGTGTAAACACGTAAATGTATGGTGTTACTCGTAGCTACCAGCGCCGCTGCAGCCTCGACCACTTTACGTCGTAAATATACTAAACGTATGACTTCACACATTCATCATGTACAACGGTATTGCACCATTAAGCCTCTGCATGAACTTTATTCATATTCGCTGTACCAACACTTTCTTATATTTTATGGCCCTATTATGGATTTGTGGCTATAAATAAAATTTCCCATTTAACGTTAACTCGATTTCTCTGTTGACATAGATCGATCTTATGAGAAAAGTTTTAGTTTTCGCAGGAATACTTTGGTGGAGTACTAACATTTCATTTGAACTTTCCCACGATAGTGCACATAAACCAAAATCTACAGTAGATGCAAATGTCTCCAACTATCTTTGAAATAAAAATTACAAAAGCTAAGATATTTTTCTACCTGGTATTTTTATTCAGAATTAAAAAGGTTTTTTCCCCAACCATAATTATTTGAAGTTTTAAACAAAAGTGCTGAATTCATGAAAGTAGATTTGTTTTAATCAAAAATCAGTAAAAGGGAATGGACGGTAAGGGTGATCTGGTTTTGAAAGCTGTTTGGTGTTGCAGACTGCAGACTTTACGGTACTCTTTGCACGTTCGAGTACGCTGCAAGCACACTGAAAAAAATAGGTTAACTGAACAGTTCAGCTACTTGAATATTTACTATATAATAGTTAATTGTTACTAAAGTTCAGCTCTGTTTTCAAAATCAATTTAGCTGTGGCTACATTTATTATTTTGTTAAAACCTGTTGAGTTACCAACAACTAAAGCATTTGGTAACTAATTACTAAAATGTAGGTGTTTACTAAACCGCTTAGCTATTATTAGCTCTGTTTTTATAAATAAGCTATTAATTACTAACTCCTGTTAGTAATTGATAGCAACACTGTTTGGCTGGTCTCACAGCTCAGTTGGTAGTAGCCCTGCCTGCCATGCTGTAGGTCGTGGGTTCGATTCCCAACCAGGACAAACATTTTTGTGATGAACATTGATGTTTGTTATGTTTTTGGGTATTATATTGTAAAAATTACATATATTTAAGAAACAAGCGCTTATTAATTTAAAATTTTAAAAAGCCCCCATCTTTTCAAGTAGGAAATGAGCTATAATTATCAACCACCTAAACAGATCTTCATAAATTGTAGCTACGATTCTAGCTCGATCACGTCAGCTTTCAAACAAAATCACATTAAAATCGGTCCATTCATTTAGGAGTTACGATACCACAGACAGACATACAGATGGACAGATACACAGCCCTGTCAAACTTACAAGACCCCTCTTTTTTGTCGGGGGTAAAAAGATTTAAGCATTCGTCAGTCATCTAAATCCAATAGTATATAATATACAATCATATATTATTTACAAGCTTTTGCTTAGTTTGGGCTAGATAGCGGGCTGTAATTTTGATGAAGTAATGAAATTCAGCTGTCGTTTCAAGAGTTACAAATATTATTGTCCTTGTCATACCTACTTCTTAAATTTTGTTATAGGAGCAGTCAATCTGTAAGGTCCTCTTCGGGATTTACATTGCCAACCCTAAAATATATATACATTAAACCATCTTCTTTTTTATTCAACCTACCTTCTTAGGTAGGTACTGTCATACTCCTCCTTGTCTGCAGTTTAATGGCAGGCAAGTTATATCTTTGGAAGTGTTAAGAAAAATAATAAATATAGTAGAATTTAGTGTGTACTTACTTAAAAACAATGTTTTGTTTTTTAGAGGATTCTTGTACGAGTGCTCGTACAAAAGTGCTCGTAATCCTCTATAGAACAACAACTACTTACTGATAAGACTTTCTGTAATATAAGGTAGGTGAGTAAGTAAGTACTAACAGACATAGATTTTAGGAACGGATAGATTAATAGGTACAGTAGTTCAGGTGTTACCTACCTACTTACTAATGAAGCCTTACCTACTTACAAATAAGGACTTCTTTTACAGATACCTATCACAATTTGTCGTAAAAAAGTAGACTACGCGCAAAATAACTCTGCGCGCGTGTTTGATGTATTCTACTCGTTTGCCGCCATCGCCAAGTGCTGGCAGGGATATACCTAATCTTGAAGTGAATAGGTATAGGAATTATATGAACTTGGAGGGTTGTATTGATGATTTTGATGATTAAATTCTGGTAGTAATAATTACAAGTTTTTACAAGTAATTCTAAAATTCGATTCTTTCGTCTCCTTCGCTTCCTTCGGCTCTGTTAAGTGTGCGTTCACCTTTTTTTTTTTTTTTGGGGGGTGGGAAATCATCAAATAACCCCTCCCGCTCTTGGGCAGAGCGAGAGGGAGTGTCTGACTTCTACTGACTAAAAACCACCCATGTTCCTTCTTAGCCCTTCATGTCGAGGCCGCGGTATCCCTTGCGAACAACCCGCAGCCTCGACAGGCGTTGGCCCTTGCGGGCCCCTTCCATGTTGCTGACATCTCTTTGAGGCGCGCGTGGAACACGAACGCGCCGTCGACACCTCCTGTCATCGTCATAAGACGGACGGACGGCGAGCTTACCCATCACTCACCGTCCACAGGCCCGCGTCTACAGTATGGGGTCCACACGCTTGATGTTTGCCGTAAACCCTAAGATGGGTGCTCCAGGATAGCCCGTGAAATTCAATTTTTTTGTAAGGTCAAAGTCATTCCTCGGGCTTTATGAAATTGGAGGGTTGTATTGATGATTTTGATGAATAAAATTATGTAACTAACGTCTTACAGTCGCGAACAATATTTCAATCAACATACAACCTAGCACTGGCCAAAAAACGAAAAAAAAATTGAATTTCGCGGGCTGGTTTTAGCAATCACCGGTAGGTACAGATCTCGGTTCTCAGAAATAAGTGAAATAACCCTATGTACCTAGGTGATTGAGCTGCCACAGACATGGCCCAGTAACTGTATACCAAACTCCTTAGCTGTAGCAGCTAAAGCATTAAAGCTAAATATTTGCAGACAGCAACTAACTGTAATCTATTCAACTAATATTTAGTAGTTCTTTGCTTTAGTATTTATTTAATTGTAACTAAACCACTCGAGAAAGGTCCAACCAAAATTTAGCAGAAATTTAACTAATGTTTAGTAGTTCGCTACCGTAGTGTCTAAGCAATTTGGTGCTAAGCACTTAGTAATTTGTAAATAATGTTTTGGTATTTTTTCCTAAACAATTTAGTTCCATGAACTTGCATTGAGAATATTTTGTTTTCTAGCTCATTCTATTTCCAAACTAGTAACCCTCAGGTCGGTCGCGTTCACTTGTGCCCATGTTCCAAACCATATTTTGACGCCATGTTTTTGTGAAGCTCGCAAACAATTAAATCCGAGTGACGTATTTATTTTGCTCTGTCTGTGGTAGGTATAGTGCGTGCTTGTCTATGTACATAGATACATACAACCCTCGCCAAACTTTGTGACCGCCTTGAATATAGTCGCGAGTCCAAACTTGCGCATGATACCGTCGAGTGGACAATACGTAATCAACCAAACAATTTTCGTTTTCTAACATTTTTAATAGTTATTTTATTATCTCAATTTATTTTTCTTGTGCGTCCCGCTAATACCCTGATTTTGTGTTCTGTGCAATGCAAGAGCCTAGTTTCGGGGCGGTCACAAAGTTTGGCGCGGGCTGTATCAAGGTTACGACCAGCGTTGCCAATTTGTGGGGAATTCCCCAAACTACGGGGAATTTCAAGTTGATTGGGGATTTATTGGGGATTGGCATTATGTGGGGAAAATGCGGGGATTTTGATACCTTATTTGCGTCGGTAGATTTTCATCATTTATTATCGACATCGACATTTTTAGAATCAATATTTATAGCACTTTCCTAGTTTATCAGTTGTTTGTGTTCAAATTTAAAAACTTAAAATCGCAATTGATTAAATACAGATAGATACTGTTGTATCATTTATGGCTGCATGGGAAGGGAATAAAAACTGGGCGGCAGTGTAAAATTTAAGGTTAACCCTTCGAACAAAATGCTTTCGACAAAAATATGGAAAAAATGTTGAAAGAAAAGCAAAAAAGATTATTTAAATAAATGAAAATAGTTTAATTTCCTAAGAAACTTTTGAGGGGAATTCGTGGGGAATTAGCGGATTTTTGTCCCCAAATTTGGGGATTTCGATCAGGATTTTTGGGGAATTGGATAAATTAGCATTGGCAACCCTGGTTACGACTAACGGCGCCGGTGCGAGTTCGAACTTGAACAGGTTGAACTTCAACAAGACTCGTTCATTTGCCGCCAAGCCGCCACGCCGGCGGCTTGGCGCCTGGCGGCTTGGCGGCAAGCCGCCAACGCCAATGCCGCCATCCGGCGCCATCTCAACGTTTTGTCAAGAGATGAAGAGAGTATGATGTGTTCAGTGTTTGTTTTCCTTTAATTACAAGTATTTACAAGTGCTGACAGGGATATAGTCTGCTGAAGTTCACACACGCCCGCCAAGTTAGGTATCTTGCGCGGCCTTCTAGCTAGAATAAGTATTTCCCTGAGTGCAAACCAAAGCGTGTCATGGGCGATAAATCTGTCGAAGACCATCTGGATTCTTGGGGTCTCTCAAAATACAAAGAGAAGTTTAAAGGTAGGTAACAATTAAAATGTTCAAAGCACTTTTATATTTAGATTTCTAGTGGGTATTCTAAACTTATCTACTCATCGAGTCGTGGACTCTCTTCTCAGTAGTCAAAATAAGCTAAGTATGTGCTAAATGAGATGATAATAAATAATCCTTATACTAACATTTGTGTTTGTTAGTTCGGTCAGTGGGTCGTCTTAGGGGCGGTTTATTTATGGAGGAGCTCGTGGCTTAATAAGAACTGCCACTCGGGTCGATCTTTAGGTAAAGCTGTGCTTGCCTAGGTCGGTCTGTGGATGGGTGACCGCCCGACATACCGAGTTTCCTCCGTGCCTCGGAAAGCACGTTAAGCTGTTGGTCCCGGCTGCCATATATAGATCTTTGGCAGTCGTTACAGGTAGTCAGTGACCTGAAATTCTGACATCCAGTCTTACCAAAGAGTATCGTATTACCTAGTATTAACTGGGTTGTGGAGGTCAGATAGGCAGTCGCTTTATGTAAAATACTGGTATTCAGCTGCATCTGGTTAGACTGGAAGCCGACCCTAACATAGTTGGGAAAAGGTTAGGCAGATGATGTTAGTTCATTTATTTCTGTTTTGTTTTAGAGGAAGGCATAACGTTGGATGCGCTGCTTGTGTTAACCAAAGAACACATAAATGCTCTCGTTTTTGCCATAGGAGATCGTGCTTTACTCGAAGCACATATTCAAGGGTTGAAAGATGGGATAAACAAAAAACCGCTCCTAGCATATGTAAGTACGTGTTTCAAATTGTGACTAGAAATTAGTAATATCACTGGCTTAATTGTTGTTACATAGATGTAACTTATAGGTATCTAGCACAATTACATTTTTTTTTTTTTCTACCAGGAATTAGTTGAGAATGTTGAAGACCTTAACTTCTCAAGCCTGTTAAATGATTCAAATTTCATCACTATACCAGTAGCATCAACTAGTACGCATGAAACCCTAAACAGTTGTGAAACACCAAAAGAGAGAACAATTGAGGAGTCTCAAACAGATAAAATCGAAGCTGAACAAGCATGTACTGGAGGACATGGCCAGAGCAGCCAAAGCCTACGTAACTACCTCTCATCTATAAATGAAGGAAAAGCGCTTCTTATGAATTATGAGAAGAGTGGACTGTTAGACAACACAGCAAGACGAAGACTCTGCAATATTATAATAAACAGGGAATTACAAAATAACCCAGATGCAAAAATCACAAGTGAACAATTCTATCAGTTGGCATATGATATTGTAAAAATATTTAAAAAGGAGAGTGCCCCAGTCTATTTCTCACCATACATTTCCATCAGTCCGGCTCACAAAATAGCAGCAAAGGGAAAATTACTTGACACATTTAGACAGCGGCGGAGAGTATTTTCAAAAGCTGGCCTGATTACCACAAGAAAACGAAAATCGTCAAGTTCATCATGTTATAGTAATCCACCATCACCATGCTCTGCTTCAAGAATTGAAGATGCCACAAAAAGTCTACCCGAGCCTACAAGTGACGAGACAGAAGAGAATCTTTTATGGCTGAGAAACTCGTGTGACCCATGGATAACAGTTGAATTATACTGGGATCAGACAAGAAAGGCACGCTTGCAAAAATATGCTGAATCTAATATGCAAATTGCAGATTACTTTAATGAGTTCAGAGCACTAGGACAGCCCAAAGGTTTGCACTTGGTATGTATAATTTGAATTTGATTTAAAAATCCGTGGCGGTCCCGGTTTAAGAATCGACCCCTCAGTGACTCAGCCAGAGTACTAACACTAATAACTTTATGGCAATCGCCAATCCATCAGATTTTGAGGAGGCTCTGCCCAACAGTTGAAATTATCAAGCTGATGATGATGCCAATCCATTGTTTCAATGTTTTATTTTCATAATCATTTATTTATTTGTTAAACATAGGTATTTACATTTTGGATCTTATGAGTAGTGAAGGTTCTTGCTATTTTTTGTCGTTACTGACATACAAATTAAAATATTTTTATTTTATTAACTCCTTACTGTTAAAACTTAAATAAACATATGAATCAATAATTATTTTTATAGTTGCTGAGTGATTTCAACCATCTGTATTTTGAGAATGCTGACAAACTGTTTCAAAACTGGCCACTGTACCGTGAAAACATACTTGAAGCTGGGAAGAAGAGAAATGATCCTGTGCTAAAAGAAATATTATCCTGCCTTGATAGTGAAGGTAATATACCAACTTGGTTTCTATCACAATACATACAAGATTTGGTTTGGTTGATTTTCTATTTTAAATGCACAAAGGAGTATTAATTAGGGTCCTGCAACTCAAACATAACTAGGTCAAAGGTCACTCTGGTGTAAAGGTACGTTTAGACTACGACACTATATACGGTACACTCAGTGTATACATTGAGTGTCTCTGTATGAACATGAGTGTCTCTAATTGCAAAATTTATTGTGACACGATAATTAGTGTCGCATCAGCCGCTGTGTGAAGTTTTCAAACAGGTTTAACGTTTTCAATACACCGATATTTATATTTCATAGAAGGATCCCTACCATATACTCATGCTTAGATGTATAATTTTATTTTTGACACAAATGTATATTTGTTAACAGGTGTGGACAATGATACAATTAACACTGCTGCATTTATGTCGCTGGCGTTTTTGATGACACCAAGTACTATCCGCAAACCAAAAGCGAAGAAACAGTGGAGACCATCAAAGTTGGAAATCTTACAAGGATTTATAACTCATATCAAATCGCCGTCGGATCTAGAAGCCACCATTACTCTTAGGAAGGAAAAAATGGCAAGTTTAGGATATACTGTTCAGCCGTACATTATAATCATTGGTACTTCAATTACGGACATTCACACAAGATACACAGTTATCAATAATGTTAAGTACTCGTCAACATCAAACATTCGTTACGAATCCGCTTCCATAATCCATGCTGTTGATGCTTGTTTTAAAATTTTATTTGCATTAAATGCAGAGTATCCCGCAGAAAGCTCAAACATCTGGTATTTTATTCAAAAAGGACTATACAAGCTCACAACAAAATATGACAAGGTATATACATCAGTTAATTCCCTCATGACCGACCTGGGCATTTCCACTACATAAAGTTCCACATGGTAAATAGGTGTGAATAAGTTACTGCATTTGACGGATCATTCCCACTAGTTCTACTGCACAGTCCTAAGTAAGAACTAGTGGGTTTTTTTTTTCTTTTTTTCCACTAGTTTTACGATTCAAGGTGGTAAGAAATCGTAGAACTAGTGGGAACGAAAATTCCTATTAATATAATTTAGGGGTGTTACAAAATCGTAAAACCTGCGGGACTCAAGTCTTTCATTCGTTGCATCACACAGTTTAGGGTACAACTACGGCACAAACTACCAGGAGAATAGAAGTAGGCAGGATGTTTTGAAAACATTATTTTTTGGTGAAAATAAAAAAAGGATAGGCAGTAGAGTCCCACAAACTACCAGGAGAACAGAAGTAGGAAGGAGGTATTGGAATCTTTAAATCAAATCTAAATTATTCCTTTCTAATAGCATGCACTTTTTTTTGTTGGAGATAGGAAACCAGGATAGTAAAGTCCCACGCGCTACCAGGAGAATAGAAGTAGGCAGGAGTTATTGAACGATACTTTTTTTTTCATCTCTAAAAAATAGTGTTTTCAATAACTCCTGCCTACTTCTATTCTCCTGGTAGTGCGTGGGACTTTACTATCCTGGTTTCCTGCATGTGTTGTGCATGCTATTAGAAAGGAATAATTTAGATTTGATTCAAAGATTCCAATACCTCCCTCCTACTTCTGTTCTCCTGGTAGTTTGTGGGACTTTACTGCCTATCCTTTTTTTATCTTCACCAAAAATAATGTTTTCAATACCTCCTGCCTACTTCTATTCTCCTGGTAGTTTGTGCCGTAGTTGTACCGTAAACTGTGTGATGCAACGAATTGAGTTCCGCAGGTTTTACGATTTTGTAACACCCCTAAATTATATTAATAGGAATTTTCGTTCCCACTAGTTCTACGATTTCTTACCACCTTGAATCGTAGAACTAGTGGGAAAAAAAGGAAAAAAAAATCCCACTAGTTCTATCGTAGGACTGTGCAGTAGAACTAGTGGGAATGATCCCATTTGACGACCTCCCTTATACTTTAAAATGCCAACGTGTTTTATTTGTGCTACAGTAACGGCTGATGTTTCGAGCTTGTTTAAACACTTTACATATTTTCACGGTAACCACAATTTTTCTGAATATCTTTGTGTTGACGATGGGTGTTCTAGAGCATTTCACTTAGCAAACACATTTCGTAAACATCTTAATAGTCAGCATGGTTGTCGAAGCACACATAGTAGTTCAATTCCTGAAGTAGGCATTCTACTACGACACGAAACGACTAACTCACCTGATCAAATTTTAGTTCAACCTTGCCTCAATAACCCGGAAATACCATTAAAAAGTTCGATTGGATCTGAGTGGTTGTCTAATTTTTTGGCAGCATTGTATGCGAATCCACTACTACCAAAAAATGCAGTTCAGTCTGTCGTTGAAGGGATGAGATCTTATATGCGCGAGGGATTGTCCCAGGACATTAAAAATATATTTGACGAAATGTTGATCTCGTTACAGAATGGTCAGGATGTAACTGTTTTTAAAAATAAATTTTTGTCAGCTGTGCAGTCTCCTTTAGACTCCTTTAAAACCGATCACTTGCGAATGAAACACTTTGTGTCTAAGGGTTCTTATGTACCACCGAAACAAATAATAATAGGCGAAAGAATGTCTACAGTAAGACAACGCGGTGTGATGAATGTCAAGCCGACTGAATGTACATTACAATTTATTCCACTTCGAGATACATTGCAAAAGTTTTTTTCCCTTGATGGCGTTATGGCCGAAACACTAAATTACATAGAATTATTATCACGTCAATCGATCAATGGTGTAGTAGAGAACTTTATTCAAGGAACCTATTGGGTTAAACGAATGGAAAATAATGAAGGTAAACATGTATTTCCACTGTTTATGTTTTTTGACGATTATGAGAGTGGAAATGTTCTGGGAAGTCATTCCGGCATTCACAAATTAGGAGCAGTTTACGTTTCAGTTGGTTGCATTCCACCACACAGAGCTTCTTCATTGACTAATATATTTCTTGCATTGCTATTTCATTCCTCTGATAGAGTTACATTTGGTAACGGTGTTATTTTTCAACCTATTATTGAAGAGTTCAACTTTTTGTCAGAAAAGGGCGTAGAAATAGACATAACCTGTTTTAAAGGTAAATTGTATTTTGAACTAGCTCTTATTGTTGGAGATAATTTAGGAATTCATGCTATTACAGGATTTAATGAGTCATTCTCTTCAAATTTTCCTTGTCGCATTTGCACAGTACCTAAAGAATTATTAAAAAAGCAATGTTACGAAAATGTGGATCTCCTACGCAATCAGGCTCAGTATGACATTCAGTTAGCCGAAGATAACAGTTCCAATACTGGTATAAAAGAGAAATGTGTGTGGCTTAATGTTAAAGGATTTAGCTTATTTGAACAGGTTGGGGTTGATGTAATGCACGATATACTTGAAGGGGTTGCCAAATATGTTATGTGTTTTATGATATCAAAGTATGTAACAGATTTAAAGTATTTTACAATTCAAGTCTTAAACAATAAAATTTCTTGCTTTGACTACGGTCCTGACAGTAGTAGCAAGCCCTGTCTCTTGAGTATGGATCATATTTCAAATCGTAATATGAGGCTCTCAGCTTCTGAGATGTTAACAATGATTCGGTATTTTGGTTTGCTCATCGGTGAGTACGTGCCATCCAACGACCAATACTGGATATTGTACACTACCCTAAGAAAGTTGATTGACCTAGTACTATGTCTGAAAATTAATGTTGATACCAGCGAATTGTTAAAATGTTTGGTTGGAGAACTTAATGAATTGTACTTGACATTAACAAACGACCATCTTAAACCAAAATTTCACTTTCTCACTCATTATCCTTCATTTATAATTAAATACGGACCTATTGTTCATTTTTGGTCGATGCGATTTGAAGCAAAACATAGATTGTCTAAAATTGCCGCTCGTACTTCATGTAATAGGCGCAATATTACATTGACACTTGCAAATAAACATCAGATGCAACTCAATGCAATGTTTTTAAAAGGTCACTTGAATGAAACAATTAAGTTTGGCCCGGGTAGAGATATCTCCATAGAAAAATGCAGTGAGATTAGAACAGCACTAAATCTTAGCTCTGAAGATACTCTAAAGCGCGTGTCATGGGTTAAAGTTTATGGTACAGAATATAAACCTAAAACAATACTTACCGAGGATATAGATGATTTAGGTGAGTTTCGTTTCATGATCCTAAAAAATGTTTATATAAATAGTACAAAAAAAGCTATTTTCGAATGTGCTATGTTTAATACACTGGAGTTTGATGATCATTTTCACTGCTACGAAGTTGATATTCCCAAAAATGAAAAAAAGAAATATATTTTTCATGATAATCTTTTAAGCCATGTGCCAAATAATATTACAATAACGTCTACCGGGCAGAGATTTGTAACAGTTCGGTCTCAATTATAGTTGGTACAATAATATTGTAAATATTATTCTAAATAATAATAAAATCTGGTAATGCAGCAATGTCAACTACTCAGCTGACACATTACACATACCTACATTTAATTTAAATGTACAAATGGTAATAAAGTAATGTCAGCTACGTAGCTGATATTGCTGAATTACCAGATTTCATTACTTAAATGAGTCTTTTTGAGAACAATTATCCTTTTTATGAATAGGTCATACGAATAAGTCGCCAAGTTCAAACTGTGTGAACTTCAAGACTATATCACTGACAGCACTTGTAACTACTTTCGGCATAATGATGGCGAATATTTACTTTGGAAAACACTGAACACATCACACTCTCTTGACACTTGATATAAACGTTGAGATGGCGGCAAACGAGTTTTGAATTTCAAACACGCTCGCCAAGTTATCTCACGCGGACTCTAATATGTATTATTTTAGGAGTAAGGCGTTTTGTGAATAGGCCTTTTGTCTTCTAAACCAAATATTACTGTAAGTAATTTTAAAATGTAAAACACATTTGAATTAATGAATACCTCATAATTCAATAAATCAAATGTGTAAATAATAAATTGCAATTATTGTGTAATTTGGTGCCGATTCAAGTTGTGCAGCAATTTAAATTACTTAGAATATCGCTCTCTTTTTGTAATCGTTTTAGTTAGAAAGAGATAGCAAGAATTTTACTCCTGTCAAGTTAGTCTATGTAACGTACTTCTTTGTACTCTGCCGTATTTTTAATCTGATACATTCTGAAATCACGTCTAAAATTGCATAGTAACGTAATTCTGACTAGTTTGACAGGAGTAAAATTCTTGCTAACTCTTTCTAGTTTCAACGATTAGAAAATGAGAGCGATAGTCTAAAATAAGTTAAGCTGCTGGTTTAAAGAATCAGCACCATCAGCAAAAAATAATTATGCGCGTTAGGTGCACCTTTTTGTTCTTATAAAAATTGGATATTATGTGTGTTAATACTTAATCATAATGTTGTTCTTTGTTACTCAAATAAGTAAATGTTATTTAATCATAATATTGTCATTTGGTGTCACTGACTCTGACAGGGCCACCATCAGGGATTTTAATTTTGACAACACAAAAATTTAGTCGCTAATTAGTCGAAATTAGTCGCCAAATATCAAAATTGGTCGGTCACTGGTTCAAAAGATATAGGGGTTTATAGGTGGCCCTCCTGGGAAGAGCCTACCCCAGCAGGGCCACATATATATCTTAAAAACTAGGGCACTTAGCGAAGATCTGTTTTCTCCTATATTTAGTCGCTAATTAGTCGCCAAGTTACAGATTCATTCGGTGTGTAATTAAAAAAATATTAAGGAATTGAATTTCCCCAAATAGTGGTACAAGCAAGTACAAAATACTTTAAGTAGTTTCTAGAAGTATTTTGTACTTGCTTGTACCACTTTTTGGGGAAATTGAATTCCTTAATATTTTTTAATTACACACCGACTGAATCTGTAACTTGGCGACTAATTTCGACTAATTAGCGGCTAAATATGGGAGAAAACAGATCTTCGCTAGGTGCCCTGGTTTTTGAGACAAATATGGTTCTGCTGGGGTAGGCTCTCCCCAGCAGGGCCACCTATAAACCCTTATATCTTTTGAACCAGTGACCGACCAATTCTGATATTTGGTGACTAATTAGCGACAAAATTTTTGTGTTGTCAAAATGAAAATCCCTGATGGTGGCCCTGCCAGAGTCGGTGACACTGTCATTTGTACTCAAATAATAAAAGTTATAGATACTTAAATATTTTCTTTGATTTCAGTCTCTTAATAATTATGCGCGCTATGTGCACCTTTTTGTTCTTATAAAAATTGGATATTATGTGTGTTAATACTTAATCATAATGTTGTTCTTTGTTACTCAAATAAGTAAATGTTATTTAATCATAATATTGTCATTTGGTGTCACTGACTCTGACAGGGCCACCATCAGGGATTTTAATTTTGACAACACAAAAATTTAGTCGCTTATTAGTCGAAATTAGTCGCCAAATATCAAAATTGGTCGGTCACTGGTTCAAAAGATATAAGGATTTATAGGTGGCCCTCCTGGGGAGAGCCTACCCCAGCAGGGCCACATATATATCTTAAAAACTAGGGCACTTAGCGAAGATCTGTTTTCTCCTATATTTAGTCGCTAATTAGTCGCCAAGTTACAGATTCAGTCGGTGTGTAATTAAAAAAATATTAAGGAATTGAATTTCCCCAAATAGTGGTACAAGCAAGTACAAAATACTTCTAGAAACTACTTAAAGTATTTTGTACTTGCTTGTACCACTTTTTGGGGAAATTGAATTCCTTAATATTTTTTAATTACACACCGACTGAATCTGTAACTTGGCGACTAATTTCGACTAATTAGCGGCTAAATATGGGAGAAAACAGATCTTCGCTAGGTGCCCTGGTTTTTGAGACAAATATGGTTCTGCTGGGGTAGGCTCTCCCCAGCAGGGCCACCTATAAACCCTTATATCTTTTGAACCAGTGACCGACCAATTCTGATATTTGGTGACTAATTAGCGACAAAATTTTTGTGTTGTCAAAATGAAAATCCCTGATGGTGGCCCTGCCAGAGTCGGTGACTGTCATTTGTACTCAAATAATAAAAGTTATAGATACTTAAATATTTTCTTTGATTTCAGTCTCTTAATAATTATGCGCGCTATGTGCACCTTTTTGTTCTTATAAAAATTGGATATTATGTGTGTTAATACTTAATCATAATGTTGTTCTTTGTTACTCAAATAAGTAAATGTTATTTAATCATAATATTGTCATTTGGTGTCACTGACTCTGACAGGGCCACCATCAGGGATTTTAATTTTGACAACACAAAAATTTAGTCGCTTATTAGTCGAAATTAGTCGCCAAATATCAAAATTGGTCGGTCACTGGTTCAAAAGATATAAGGATTTATAGGTGGCCCTCCTGGGGAGAGCCTACCCCAGCAGGGCCACATATATATCTTAAAAACTAGGGCACTTAGCGAAGATCTGTTTTCTCCTATATTTAGTCGCTAATTAGTCGCCAAGTTACAGATTCAGTCGGTGTGTAATTATAAAAATATTAAGGAATTCAATTTCCCCAAATAGTGGTACAAGCAAGTACAAAATACTTTCAAGTAGTTTCTAGAAGTATTTTGTACTTGCTTGTACCACTTTTTGGGGAAATTGAATTCCTTAATATTTTTTAATTACACACCGACTGAATCTGTAACTTGGCGACTAACTTCGACTAATTAGCGACTAAATATGGGAGAAAACATCTTCGCTAGGTGCCCTAGTTTTTGAGACATAAATGTGGGAGAGCCTACCCCAGCAGGGCCTATAAATCCTTATATCTTTTGAACCAGTGACCGACCAATTCTGATATTTGGCGACTAATTAGCGACAAAATTTTTGTGTTGTCAAAATGAAAATCCCTGATGGTGGCCCTGCCAGAGTCGGTGACACTGTCATTTGTACTCAAATAATAAAAGTTATAGATACTTATATATTTTCTTTGATTTCAGTCTCTTTATGATTATGCACGCTATGTGCACCTTTTTGTTCTTATAAAAATTGGATATTATGTGTGTTAATACTTAATCATTATGTTGTTCTTTGTTACCTTCTCAAAAAAGTAAATGTTATTTCATCATAAATATTGACATTTGTACTCAAATAATAAAAGTTATAAATATATATTTTCTTTGATTTCAGTCTCTTCAACTAAAGCAACAATACATCTCGTGGGCAAACATCAAAAACTGAACTAGCGCCGCGTATCATTTTTCTCACAAGACGTATTGTTGTTTTTAGCTAACAGGTCGGCCGTGATTACGACCGAGCTATTTTAGCTAAATAGCTCGGTCGTAATCAACAATTTAGGTACCCTTTACATATCTTACTAAATAGGTTGGTACCTATCATCAAACAGTTTAGCTAACGTTAACCAATCTATAGAGCTATATCTTACCAAACGCTTTAGCTAACTCATTCCAAACAGTTCAGCAGTTGTTAACCAAACTGTAATGTTATAACTTGCTAAACAGTTTAGCTATGTCATACCAAATAGTTCAGCAGTCATTAACCAAACTGCTTTATTATATCTTACTAAACAGTTTAGCTATGTCATAGCAAATAGTTCAGCAGTCATTAAACAAACTGCTTTGTTATATCTTACTAAACAGTTTAGCTATGTCATCCCAAATAGTTCAACAGTCATTAACCAAACTGCTTTGGTATATCTTACTAAACAGTTTAGCTATGTCATCCCAAATAGTTCAGCAGTCATTAACCAAACTGCTTTGTTATATCTTACTAAACAGTTTAGCTATGTCATACCAAATAGTTCAGCAGTCATTAACCAAACTGCTTCGTTATATCTTACTAAACAGTTTAGCTATGTCATACCAAATAGTTCAGCAGTCATTAACCAAACTGCTTTGTTATATCTTACTAAACAGTTTAGCTATGTCATACCAAATAGTTCAGCAGTCATTAACCAAACTGCTTTGTTATATCTTACTAAACAGTTTAGCTATGTCATACCAAATAGTTCAGCAGTCACTAACCAAACTGCTTTGTTATATCTTACTAAACAGTTTAGCTATGTCATACCTAATAGTTCAGCAGTCATTAACCAAACTGCTTCGTTATATCTTACTAAACAGTTTAGCTATGTCATACCTAATAGTTCAGCAGTCATTAACCAAACTGCTTTGTTATATCTTACTAAACAGTTTAGCTATGTCATACCAAATAGTTCAGCAGTCATTAACCAAACGGCTTTGTTATATCTTATTAAACAGTTTTGTAATGAGATCTAAATTAAGTAACTAAATTTGTTTTGTTACTGTACCCAAACGTTTGGCAGTCACCACAGCAACTAAATACTTAAGTAATTATTTAATGAAAATTCGGTAACTAGAAACCAAGTCGTTTTTTCAGTGCACTAATCACAGTTATGAAAGATAATTCCAACGGAGGCTAGCAATTTACACGAAAAACACGTAATTATGGTGTAAAAGCTTTATGAAAGGCAGGCGAACAGAAATGTTTCATAGATGAATGATGGTACAAAGTAGAGGCTAGGTAGGAAGACGGCTAAGTACTTTAAACCGAATACAAACTGTTGTTATTAGCCATACTATTTTAGAATATGACAAAGTTAAAGGTCAATCTGAAAAGGCAACACATTCTTAAAATAACCCAATGACAAGAGACACTTTGTCATTAATGACCAAAACAACTTGTCAGATACTTTTGAAGTTATAACTACGCACTTACGAAACACAGGTACCGACGGCAGTACATCAAGTTACCCGAAACTGTCAAAATTTCCCAATCAACCTTGAACCTAACGCTTTAGCGATAAAGTTGAAAATCTATTAAAGAAATTTGACAGATTGTAGTAGCTCGATGTACCTACTGGTGCCTGTACATAATCTACCTACAATGCATGGCAATATAAGTTACGGGGACCAACCCGAATACGTGAGCTAAGCGATGACCGCATACTACTGTTTCACCTTCACACTAGGGTATTTACAAAGCACGTAAAATATGTTACGTATGGCCTATTGAACAGAGGCCGTTGGCGATTATATTGCTATATTATTGAGTGCAAGTGCGCATTGTTTTGCGGTTTCTATCGACAAGGATTATGTTCATTTATGTACGCAAGACGCTATTATAAAAAGAAGATGAACATTTTGCGCTGATAATTAACCTATTGAATATTTAGCTTTGATCAATGCCATGTTATTGACGGCGATGACCTATTCATATCGGAATTCGGATATATAAATATTGTATGAGAAAATATAATAAAAAAATCGGTTACAAAACATAAATTTAAAAGAAACGTGCCGTAAAATTTGACTGTTAACGTTGTTTTTCTTTGCGTTACGTATGGAATTCGTGTAGAGTAACTATCCAATTACTTTCCGTGTCAGATCTTAATTAAAATCTGATATAGTCGTAACAATATTTTAGATACGTTCTAATTCACGTTTGTTTATAAAATAAACATTGTTTTAGATGAATGTTTGTGGTAAACAAACCGAAACGGATGCATTATGTCGATACCGGTTAAAATAACTGGATGAACATGATTCCGACACATATAGCGTGTCCTTATATGGATGCACACTTATAAGCAGGGTTAGTTTGTTTTACGGTCAGTTTAACGTAACTTTTATAGCCGATACAAGTAATCATACAAGAGAATAAGATATAAGTAATTACGGATTTCAATTATCTTTATCACGCTAGAAAAATCATAAAAGCGTCATATCTGAATCTCCCACATAAAATATTTAGCGAATAAGAACTTCCTACTATAATAAAGCTCAATTAACTTAAGAATGTGAAATTGTACTAAAGTTCCCATAGAACGTGAATGTTATTTTCTATATTATAAAAACAATAATGAACCTTGACTTCGCTTGTCGCAGAACATTGTAGAGCACGGTATCCGTTCCCCGGCAGTATTTCCATAACCATAACAAAGTTAACAGGCCATAGAATTTTGTGGCAGACTGATATTTTTGTTCAAAACATTACATTCAACAATACGAAATGTTAATTTGGATGGATTGCATCAGAGGTTTCGCAAACAAAATAATATTGTGTGTACCTATATGACACTGGTTAGGCACTGTTAAATTGAAAGCGGATATTGCCAAAATTGTAACACCTTAATTTTATGTTTGCATGCTGAATGAAGTACGCGAAATATGTGAAACCTTTTATTAATAATTGTAAGACCATAAGGTACCTTATTAAATGCAAATAAAGAATCTTGAGGCTCGTACAACACAACACAGGGATACAAATAAGGAACTAATTAAAACACGACACTAGGAGCGTTTCCTCCCGCTAAGTTATCTAATCGTAGAGAAAGTAAACTTACGCTTTTTTCTCCTGATTACACCCATTTCCTCGTCTAAAACTAGTCCCGGTCTACTTCCTGAATAGGGGCAGCTATGTCCGTAGGCGGAGGTTGATATACCGGCTCTCGTTACGATACTATCTGGTTAGTATCGTCCGTCAATCAAACCGAAGCACCGGCCGGCTGTTCGCCCTAATGCATTCCGAAAAGGTCATTGTCCAATTTGATGATAAAATAAATTGTCCATAATTTTATATTTTATAAGCTGTTAACGTTAATCTTAAATGCTTATCAAATTTTAATGTTGTGATGTATTATTATAGGAACCGGCTTCGGATTTGGTACGGCAAATCAAAACAAACAAGCACCGAACTGGGTTTAAGAGCGCGTGTGGTACGCGCAGCCCGGGGCGCACGCGGTGACGGAATGCGCGCGCGCAACCACCACAAGATCGGAGGCTGTGGCGCCGGCGCCCGCGCCCGCGACCTCTCCGCCCGATTAAAAATAGAAAGTCTCAACCTGGTGCATACCAATTCCTTTATTTTTACCCTAGCGTTACCTACCCATTATCTGTAGCGATCGATCGCATCTACATCCGATCTCGTTACCGACACTTTCGATTCTATAAGAGTACGTATCGATGTGATCGATTGTATACCCAGTTATTATTGCTTTTATCACTTCTGTATTGTTGATTCGAATGTCTGTGAATAATAAATAAGTACCACCTTTACAAATTACACACGCTAGAAGTCGAAACGAAACATATAATTGGTATGCAACAAAAAACTTTTTAGAAGTGTTGAAAATAATATAACATAACATCACGTTTATCATTCACGAAGGGTTAGGCAGAGGTGTACCTGATCCCGTCGAGCCTGCGGATTGTTCGCAAGAGATACCGCGGCCTCGACATAAAGGGCTAAGAAGGAACATGGGTGGTTTTTAGTCAGAAGTCTGACACTCCCTTTCGCTCTGCCCAAGAGCGGGAGGGGTAATTCGATGTTTTCCACCCGCCAAAAAAAAAACCCAAAAAACAAAGGTGTACCTAATACTTAGTACACCCATATTTCGACAGTTATTCTTATGTAATAGCGAGCCTATAGCCAACAACCGGGTACTTGAAAATGAGTGCCACAATTCACCGTAAACTGAGAACACACAAAACAAACATCTTTAAAGTTAATGCTTGTTTACTTAAACGTTATGCTAAAGAACAAACATCGAAGGTAATCAGCCAATCAATACAACTTTGAATTGCAAAATCAAGGTGAAGAGCGCAATCAACATAATCAGAAACATCCACAGAAAAGCATTTAAGTAACTGTTTACATTTAAACTGTAAACATAAACTGTTACTGCCAATATTAATTTAGGTACCTGATTACATAAACTACGTTAAGATGACAGTTAATTACACTACGATTCGATATAATATTACCACCAGCCATCGGAGAAAATTAGAAATCGCGTATCAGCCGGGATATGGCTTTCAGTTAACCGTAGATTATTGAACAGGACTTCAGCTTTCGCAAAGCAGTCCAACCGGTGATCTACATCAGGGATGTTATGGATATGAAACTTCGGATCTGGATACGGACATCGGAATAGTATGATATGGTTTCGGATACGGGTACGGATACAAAATTATTTAAGAACATCCGGATATTAGAATCTCACAACACTATCTAACAAGTAACTGTTGAAGGCCTGGCCAAACAAACAGTGTTATCAACTCAAAAGTAACAAAACTAAAACCAAGTCCCTAGAATATCGCCTATTACTTGAAAATACCCCTAAAAAATATTTTGTAAAAATAATTATAATAACTAACTGATGCCCGCGACTTCGTTCCGGTGCAAATTTTGAAGGGGTGGACAACACTTATCACTTAGGGGTATGAAAAATAGATATTAGCCGATTCTCAGACCTACTGAATATGCATATAAAATTTCATAAAAAATCGGTCTAGCCGTTTCGGAGGAGTATGATAACTAATATTGTGACACGAGAATATTATGAATAAAGAGAAGATTTATACCCTGCATTTTATGTTTCGGTTTCGGTTATTTTTATTTCTGATATCCGATAGTTTCGGTTACGGTGACGGAGCTCCATAACATCCCTGATCTACATACATACAGGCAATGCACACCTTGCAGGGTGATTAATGTATGCAAGGATGCCAATTAGATACGGCACGCGTCTCAGACGTAATGGACGTTCAGACCTACTTATTTGAACACTAACAAACTTGTTCTCGAAAGGACACTTTTCTCAACGAACGTTTATGCGTCTACGTTTCGAGTAACGGTCATGGTGACATAGCTCTGTAAGAATTTGTTACTGTTTCTCCGTAGGTGGAGTTGACGATAAAACGTGTTAATCCGTGAAAAGATTGCATCGACCTCTTCCATTCTTTTTTGCATTGAAGCGAAAGCTGACATTCATTTTATTTGAATTTTTCTGTAACGTTTCCTACATTAGTAAAAATCAAGAGGCTCTTTATTTCTTGTATCTTTTGTTGTCACTATATCATAACATAACATCACGCCCGTTAGTCAGAGGTGTACCTAATAATACATCCTCATTTCGCCAGTTATGATTTAAGTCTTATGTGCAAGGGCGAGCCTATTGCCATCAAACGGACACACATTCAGACTCCGTGGCAGCTACTGAGAAATTCTTGATGGCAAAAACCAATAACACTTTGTCCGACCCAAGAATTGGACTCAGGACCTAATGCTATGCAGTCGCGCTTTCCACCACTACGAGGCAGTCACAATAAATTTTCACACTATCTAAAGGATTGGATTAATTCATAGCAACATCTCAAATGCAAGCAAAAAGCAGTGCAGCAAAATTAAATACAATTATTATTAATGATAGGGGATCATGTTCTCAGGGTATCATGTTATTGATGCGCTTCAATAGCTCATTTCACAGGTTCACTTTCGCGATCTGCCCGCAGCACGGATGCTCACCGCAACGCACGGTTTCCTGTGCACACTGCAGATTCTATACCACTACAGGCAACAGGTATCTTAGATCTAACACACTGCGGTCAGAAGTGATATTAGAGAAACTACGACAGGTATTAAGTATATTCACGTGCATATCCATTGTAACAAACGTCCTTATAATACGAAATAATAGATAAGATTGAGTCGGTAGTCTGATAAAATTCCAACGTCAAGTGGCAATGCCAAGCGTGCTCTTTTCACGCTCGAGAATCGAGATTAATAGTAGTCAGAGAAATCAGAAAAGGTTACGTGTCTCCGCTAAACGCCATTGTAACAGCAATAACAATTAATAAGTTCACGGGGCCAGAATACACAATAACAAGGACTTTCACGGCGTTGAATAAGACGCGGATGCACGAAGATTGATAATGCAAAAGAAAAACATGAGTGCACTACCTTTAGTAATTACTGCTACAGAGAAAGGTGTTTTGTATCCAACATTATAATAACATGTACCAAATTACAATCTATGACATTTATTTATTAAGATTCGAAAGTAAAACACGGTAATTTACGTTCGTGTGACGTGACTGATAGATCCCTAGCTCAGTAACAGTTAATAATATATTTTCGTTATTCGTTATTACCCAATTACATTTCTAGATTCATATCCGAATAATCTTAACATTCCAAACTTAGTCATTGTTTACTTGGTTTATTTACATCCGGCGTTAATCTTCAGACAGTATTCTTTTGTTTTTGATCCAAGGTTCTTGATAACAGACGTCATCAAAGATTAAACAATTAATAAAAATGCTTTTGTATCGTTGTTTGTTTTAGTTTATAAGTAAAGCTAACAGTACGGTGCGGTCTAGTAAACTCGAAATGCGATGTTGTTAGAGTGAAGCTGTGAGTTCACGAGTGTCAATCGTGCTCGTCTCCTTTTCTATCAGGGATCGCTGCACGAACTCGGCTCAGGCACCCTGCCTGGTACCACACCGCCTTCTCCACTACACTCGCAACGAAAGCTCATCCGTTATTATTTGTTAGGGTCAAATAACCTCGCAACTTTATACACTGCCTGTATTGTACTTTCTATCCGATATCGCCAACCATTACACAACTGAGATATAGATTATGGTTTACGAACCATTTGTTATTAGATTTTATACCGTAACAGTCTATTACATAAACCCCGTATCTAAGTACGCTGCACAAAACGAACTCAAAGATTGGAACGCAAACTTTCAAATAAGGCTATCCTACATAAACTTGAAAACATAAAAGAAGCTTTGTGAGTCACACGATGTATAATGAGAAGATAATATGGCGACTAATCATATTCTTTATATCTCCTTTGTATGGCAGAAAAAATAGAAACGCGTCTTCATAGCTGTATTTGGTATAACTTTAGTAAACATAAAAGACAATAAATAGTCGTAGACCTTCTAACTGAACCAGTGCTCCTTTTGTGCAAATGTTAAAACGGTGACACGCGAATATCAAAACGTACCGAATATAACGGCAACGACTGTTATTCTATCGACGTGATCACGATTAAAATACATTCGAAAAACAACTTTTAGGATAATCTCTTCATAACTTGAACTTAGTGTGCAGAATGTATTCAATATTAAAACAGTGGATCATTTAATTAAATATTTATCTGATAGACGAGTTTAAAAAAAAATCGACTTATCAACGTTCAATTCAATCAAATCGGTCATCTTACTTGCTTTGAACGTAAACTCCATGAGGGAACACATAATGCCACGAACCGCTGACTTCGTGACTGCCATCACAAAGTTTTTTTTTTTAAGCAAACACCACTGAATTTCAAGATAGGGGTACTTATGGTAGAGGCATATGAAGTACTGAGAGCCACACAACGGTCTGGCTCATTAGAGCGCACCAGTAAACGTGGGGAGAGTGCCCTGCTGCAGCTATTGTTGTCCGTCCCTAGGGAGGGTTGGCCCAGATGCCGTCCTATTTACGCGCACACGCTTATTAAACCTTTTGTTTATATTTAGAGGTGACTGGAAATATTGTTTGATATTAAAACAATGAGAACTTAAATTAATTAGAAATAGCCGCCCTATGTTTGCACGGTAAAATTTAATCGTTGGGTAGAAATCTGTAGCGAGTTATAAATAACCGCGCTGAATTTAATTGTCGCGAACTAGTTAAGATAAACAGGTTCCCGGAGCTTAATGGGTAGTTACAGTATCGATACTAAGTATTCAAAACACTATGGTAGTTGAGCTGAAAGCAGAATATATTTATAGTAGTTATACCTTGATACAACGTGATATATTGCAGGTTAACGACTAGATTAGTTTCTATTCAAAACGACTTTCTATCGTGGATTTCTCTCCCGACTTCACTGTACAAAATGTTTATGACTTACCAATAAAACATTTCTTGAAATACATTTGAAAATATAGGAAGGCAAGCACAACTTAATTTGAATGAATTTCAGTTTATTAAAGCTCAATGACTTCCTCAACTTTCACGAGAAACCGGCCAAACAGTCTGAAACTGTAAACACTGAAAAATGGCTTGGTATTTCACCTAGCTTTAATCAAACACACTGCTCTCTGGGACCTCTAACAAGAGACTACTATTAGGGTAGATAGCTAGTCCCGTCAACCGACATCAAAACTATTGTTATGCATTTCAGGATGTGAGCATTGTTGTACCGAGTTGTCAGAACTCCTCGGCCACATAATATAACTGTGGGCGTTCTCCGGGATCCTAACATAGGTACATTTATATAGTTTAATGAATTTCGGCTCTTAGCCGTTAACAGAGACACGCCAAGCTTGAATTATAATTGGTTACTTACCATTATATCCGTGTACAATTGGCTCCAGCTCGCTTATCCGTACTCGTCTTGGACCATACTTTGCAGGCAAGGAGTAGGTGTTGGGAAAAATAGGAGTACCACTTTGTGGCTCCTGGCGGCTTACTGATCGAGGTAAAGTGCCATGCAATCGTACTGACGGGTCATACATCGAATTACCTCTCTGCTCATCAATGCGGTTTAGTCGAGGCATTGATCCATGTAGTCTAGCATTTTCGTTATAAATAGGATTGATCTTTTGTTGTTCATTACGGCTTACAGACCGCGGCAAAGATCCCTGCATTGGCACATCATTATGTTGAAAATTGTCTCTGTACTGATCTTGGTGGCTCACTGATCGAGGCATTGTTGAACGAGAGGGCTCCTCGTTATATCTAGGATTGTTTCTTTGTTGTTCATATTGGATTGATCGTGGCAAAGATCCCTGCATTGACTCATCATTATAATTCAAAATTTCCCTTGGCTGATCTTGGCGGCTCACTGACCGAGGGAATGTCGAACGAAAGGGCTCCTCATTATATCCAGGATTGTTTCTTTGTTGTTCATTACGGCTTATTGACCGTGGCAACGATCCATGCATAGCCTCATTATTATAAACCGGGTTGTCCCTTCGTGGATCTTGACGACTCACTGACCGAGGCAATGTTGATCGAAAGGACTCCTCATCATACACAGGATGGCCCCTATCTTGATCTTGGCGACTGACAGATCGTGGCAACGTCCCGTGCAGAATTGATGAGTCATTATAGACAGGCTGATACTGTTGTTGACCCACATTCGACTGTTGCGGCTGTTGCTGATAGTAATATGCCTTCGAAGAATCTGTGTAATCAATATACGGGTTGTTTCTCTCTCTAGTACCGTATCCATTATTTTCTGATTGTTGGTAATGATTCAAAGCTTGCAAGCTTTGTGCTGGATATCCATATTGATTCGGTTGCCTGCGGTACTTGTCGAGTATATCGAAGGATCTGTTGTGCGGTGCGGAGTAACGATCGGTGGCGAATATCTCGCTCACGGGCAACGTGCTGCTATTGTTGCTCGCATTACTCCGGTTACTCCTGTTACTACTCCTGAGGTTGTTTCGACTCAGTGAACCGTCACCGCGAACACTTAAAGTCACTTCCAGTCTCTTTTTGTCTTTCATTATGTCCTACTTTTACACTTTCGTGAGAACCCCCTTGCTAACACCATTTGTTACTTAATGTGTTCCTATTAGAAACGTTGTCAGACTAAATAACGAATTAATTATAGTTTACGGTGTTATACAACGAAGCAACATATCACGTTGAAGAAAGTAAATTGCATCTACACTACAACGGCGAACATCGTGAACGATGAGTAATGATGATCGTCGATGTATAAGTAAATGACCACAAGCCCGAGAACAAGACCGCCGTTGTTGAAGTTAATTGAGGTTAAAATAGTTTGGACGAAACATCGACACGACTTTCGGACAAAGGTACTGTCAATTCCGTGGCAGGCAATTTGACGTATAGACAGAGGAGAACAATAAAAAAACTTGTAAGAGAAAATTCGTAGATACGTTTATCGATTATTTAACTATTACTCTATCAATCAAAGCGACCTCCGATTCAACTAGCTAGATGAATTTTATTTTTTTTACCACTATTATACTATGCACTACACCACACAGTCAGTTTCGAAACTTCAAGGCAGCAAACACATATAGGTTTATTAAAAATTTCCGCGTGCACTTTTAAATTAATTCGTGGACACGCTTACTCCAAAGGGATAAGTTTTTCAAAACAAATACAATTTTCATTGAAAAGATACAAACCCCCCGATTGGAAATGTAAATAATTGCAAAATTAGATATACGAACGACGATGTTGCTTGATAAACAACTCCTTGACATGCAATATCCGCGCAGACGGAGTAGATCCGTTTTAATGAAATTTCCAAGAAAACATTTTTATTTCACGATAAGGCACTAACGAAACGTAACCAATTAACGGAGATAACTGCCTGGCCAACTATTCGAACTGATTCGATGTTAAAGAAACTAATATTGATATTATAATATCACAACTTAATGAACGACTTCCCTCTACTCGAGTGCAATGTTCAGAAACGACTGACAATGAGTTTCGATCGAATAATAATTTATTGTTATAGCTGATAAGATAACGCTGTCAGTTCAATAACTCGTATCAACAAACATGTATTTGCTCCGTAGAGGCCTGGAGGCACATAACACCTTCTAGGCAACCTTAGCGAACTTATTGTTTGCTAATGTAAAACGTATTTTTTATCAACTTGGTATGCCGGCCACGTGAATCATGTGAAGTACACTTAGTAATACTTGAGGCAGGAAAATATTATGCCTTGAGCAAATGGAAAATATGTACAGTGGGTCAAGGTTACAGGTGCCCTCTGTGCATTGTTTTGGAAACATCCGAACAAAGCGAATGAAATTAAAAACCTGTTACAATAACTCTGACACCGGCTTCGTCTACGACTGAATGAGGCACGAATGCACGATTGTGGAATATAATTAGTGCAAATTACTTTAAAAGGATTTAGAGATTCAAAGAGAAAGTTTCACTTTGGGTGAAGAAAATAGCGTTAAATACGACAAAAAAACACTCAAATATATTTGGCGTGTCGCGTATTAGACGAGCGTACAATTTAAACGTTTCAGCCCACGCCACGGGTTGAAGTGCTAAGAAACAAGTTAGTATTTGTTTGTAAATCAAACAGACTACTATTATCAAGTGTGTGTCGACGCAGAGCGCGACCGTGCTTAATCCAACAACTCGTTAACTGTTTACTTAGGACTACCAAAATTAAGGAATCAGTTACTGTGGAAACTTTACAATGATTTTGTAAATACGACTATGGGTCAAAGCAACAAAGTAGTGGTTTGCTTACTGTGGTATGACACAGGGAAAGTGGGTACGTGTGCAACTGTGCACGTAAGTAAGTGCAGGGTATAAAACCCGCAATTTTGAAGTAAATGGAGCAAAGCGTATTACCGCGAAGTTCCGTACAACATTGAGATGTTTTCGAAACAAAAACACAGAGACATGACTAAGTGACGCGTTTACATGTAACGATGTAACAATAACCGAGCTTGACCTTCATACATTGCTTGAACACACGAGTTTCTAGGATATCATACATACGTGCTTAACAATAGATAATGTTATTTACTCGATGATCGAATCAATAACTGTATCATGTTAAGCCATTAAGGAACACTGTTATTAAATTACGTTATCACTAAAACACTAAATCCGGCACTGAATATTTTGACAACTTAATAACAGGACATATTAATGAACTGGGATGAGAAGGGGATTGCGTCAACGCAAACCGTTTTTATGACTCGAATATGATCAACTTGTGATTCTGACTCATACAATGTCTAACGCAGGTATCACACGAATTTGGCACAGATCACATATTTCTGTATCGTTTTGTTTGAAGTGTGTCACGCGACTAGAACACACTGTTATTAATTTTCACTGAAGAAGGAGGTGGAATTAGCTGCAAACTCGGCACAGGCAAGCGAAACACTGCGGGGCTTCGTTCAACGGAACGAAATGGCACGCCGAGTGTACGAGATAAGCTGATAACGTAGCGATACCGATTTATAAAACGCTAACATTGCGTATTACAGGTATGTTAGTATGTTGCTTCATTCATTGTACTTTATGAAGAGCACTTATAAACTAGGTCCCTAAACACATCGGCCATACGCTAACAGGCAGTTTACTTGAGCCTGTATATTCGCATGATCTCTAGTTAAAGAGCGATATGACAATTAACAAGCACACGTTTTCAACCTGGGAAAGTTATTAGCCATAGTTAGATGTTTCCCACATAAAAATAAAGGCGAGACGGTGCGTTTGTGTGTGACGCGAGAGTGACAGACGGCTCCGCTCGGTTCGCGTTCGTGATCGCAAGACGACAGACTATGGTCACGAACGTGTGAAATAATGTCGCAACTATCGAATATCTCAGGGGAAGATCGTGCACCACCTAAGTTGTGCACCGTAATAACAACTAATGAACTGCTAAGTAAAGATAAAATGTATTTTAAATTCAACTCACCGTCGTGGACGTCTTCAACTGTCTCTTCATCATCAGTCTTCGGTTCCTCAGCTTGCTCTCGTTTTTTAATTGCCTGCAAAGGAAATCATGCTTTATACGCCGCAATAAAATCCCTGTAGTCAATAACGGGAGAAGGTAAACAGGCAATAACAAAAGACATAAGCCACACTGATTACAGCTAGTAGGGAAGTTACTTAAATGTCGCATTACACTACATGCCAGTGAAATGGTATGATCGTGACACGACAATACACAAGCAAAGCAAGCCAAACAAAATGCAGTCGAATCTAAATTGAAAATCTTTCGCTAAATGTCTTTCTATCTTGCATACGCATCTCACCCGGGCGAGCCATCCTCCTGCCGCTTTCAAGCACCTCATTTTAATATATACCAGATAAGGAGCACTTTGGAAATTGCCCGGTGTTTGTTGGTGATTTATTTAACACTACACTTGTATTGAGAAAGCGGCACTTCACTTATCGATTAATCGCGGTACACGAAGCATTGTTAGTCGCGGCGCGGTGGAAGGCACTCATTTCTGCGAGCCTCGCGGAGGGTCTACCGAGAGCGTTGTGGTCGAGGGCCCGCGCGCATCAGCCCGTAACAGCCGCGGTATTCCAACAATTACCCACGGTTGGGTCGTGCTTACAGAAACGGAGCGATCCACCAAGAGATTTATTACTTATTTACACACTCATTGCGATGTTACCAGATTCTTCACTGAGATTTCAAACTGGATTTTGAACTAGTATTTAGAAATTATTTAACAGCGGGATAGAATGTGAGTGAAGTGTGAATACTCGTCCCGATGATCGTTATATGGTAATATGTTCACAGAGAACAGGTGCGATGCGAAAGAGATCTCACGACGCTATTGTTTCTGCTATTCTCTGGTGAACAAGAAATTTCGACGCGGACCGTGCGTCAGCTTTTACCCTTTCGCGTTATTGTATAGCCCGCAATTTAGATGCCATTGTGATGCGAGCACGATTGCACGATAGCGCTGTATTTAATTGATGAACGATCATGTATAAGATACCGTCTGCAAAAAATATCATCACTTGCTAATAGAATCATGTTTAATGTAGACAAGCATAACAATCAACCAAGCAGTTTTTATTCAAAATATTATTGCTCAAATTATTTTATTTATCAAGGCTTTCACTTACATTATTCTTTCAAATTATTATCATTGGACACGTTTGTCAGATAAAATAAAATTGATAGTGTAGTAAGGAAATAATCCCATCGAAGATATTTTGTAGTTTCCGAAAACATTTTTTCCATGTCGTAAACGAATAATCGCTGCGTAAAACATGAGGTTTATAAGTTTAATTCTGTATTAATAATGTCTTATTTATAGCCCGTAGTTTAAAGATGGTGCTCGCTGTACCAGGGTACGTTTTTCTTTATAAATAGGTTTTGCGTTTCATTATTATGATGAAAATGAAATAAGGCGTAAAAGGGAGGTTCTACGCTGAACGCTTTCAAAGTTAAAAATAACTTTATCGTAGACTTCAATGTATAAAACTGCTTTTTTTTGACGAGCTTTGAAAACACTGAGAATAAGAAAGAAAGTTATTTTCGAAATGAGATTGTATGGCCAAAACAGATGCTACCAGAAATACATAAAAGGAGGCGTGAGATTTGACCTCTTTCCTGTATTATTGGACTAAGTTCGGCTTTGGTCATCGTAAACATTTCCGAAACGATCATACCTCCATAACAAACGAAGAACATAACAGGTAACCGACAAAATGAAATACAACATTCACAAATATGGTTTTATACTGAACAAGTACATCATGCATTAATGAATGAATTTACACTGCTTTATGAATCTAATTAGAACGACGGTCGGAGATGACCAAACATCGATACAAGTACTACGAAACTAAGCAAGGTTCTGATATTAACAACAGTACACATGAAGGACATAAGTAGCATATCATAAACCATTAAAGTCTTGCCCACACTAACATTCTATAGAAAATCGTGTTTTATGCATACCATCATAATGCCCTGCATGTCAGAATCTTTACTCTTTCTTTTTCGTTGGAGGGTTCCGGTTATACAGGGCATTGATGACATGATCAGCACAAGATTTGATGCGACAAATGTCAGAAATGGACCAAGTTGTTCTTCAAAACCATTTCGCTTACACGAACCGTCATCGTGCGGACTAGACCTTAATTAAGAGTTCATCGAAACAAGAATTATTTATAATTTGAAATACACAATACACACATGACATTATGTTAAAACAATCAGTTAACTATAACCCCAAAAACCGAAAAATATGAATAAACATGCAAACAGAGAGTTTTAGTGTTTTAAAGTATAGTTTAAAGATTAAACATTATATAATTACCACCATGATGCAAGGAAAACTAGACTTCAAAATTTGTAATTGAAAATTGTGAACAAACTAGTTAGGAAGACATGTAACTAAGTCTCGAATATGAAACTTAATTATTATAAGGAAGTTAACAAAGGGTTCAGTTTCAATTTTTGAAGTCCAAATACGGCCTTTTCAGGCCTGTCTGCATTAAACAACAATTTGATCCTTCAAAATTAGAAGCTCCTTTTGAGCGTTTACTAAAACCCGAGCGAGCCTCAAGAGCTGATGATTACCATAGTATTTTGTTATTGATAGCTCTTGGATATCGTTTAGTCGTGCCACCAATGCCATCCCAGAGAAGAGACAAAGTTAATAGTCGTTTTTATGACGGCTTTAATTTAATACAGAGCTCTAGTATTACTGAAACGCTCGAGGACGAGTTGGTACGCAGCTTCATGCCAAATTATGGGTTATAGGTACGTAGGAAGTTGTTGATTAATGCCGGCAGTCAGATTAGGACCTTCAGTATGATTGTACCTAGCACCATTCGAGCAAGCAAGACTACAGTGCAGCATGGTTCTATTGGAACTTGATTGACATTGACAAGAGGGTGTTACAAAATGGCGACAAAACAAAATGGCCACAAAACAAAATGGCCACAAAACAAAATGGCCCCTAAACAAAATGGCGGAGTTAGATCCAAGTATAGCTACGCCCCAAAAGAACCATACAGCACTAAACAATAAGAGGAAACAGGTTGTAAGTACATATTAACACAATGCATTAGGAAGACGGTAGCAGCACCTGCGCTATAAGGTCTCGCGCACGCCGAGCGTCGATCTGATTGACGCGTTTGTTCTTGAGATGGTGGGGGGTATCGCGACGGTGCAGCCGGCTGGCCTGCGGGGGCGCGTCGTGCTCCTCCACCGTGGCCCGCCACGCCACCCGCCGGGGCTGCTACCGAGCGCAACCACCGGGGAACACCCCCAACACATATACCGAACAGTCATAGCCCGAATGAACTTTACCAAGTAGTAAGTACTAGGTTCCTCATGAAGTCATGGTTGATGTGATACCATTGCCGAATGATCACCGATTTATCGATCTATATAGATCATCTTGAATCAGTAAATGTGCACCTTTTTACACGACTGACGAAAGAGTGTTATGTTTTTATCGATGCCTTTAATATTGAATTGATTGAATTAGTTTTTTTTTCTGGTAAGAAACCGGTGATCGCTCGGATGAACCCTCCTCCCCCTGTCCCCTGATTTCACCAAAAGCAGTAAATGTTCTTTGCGAGAGGTATCGCATTCAAGGTATGACTGTTGTTTTAAATCCATTTTCCAGTGTAAATATGTCGGAATATGAAAGAAAGAATATGCTTATGAAAAACAATGTGGTTTTAAAATATAATGAGGGACAATGTCTGTCTATCAGTTGTGGTAAGTCTTTTCCAAGTATTATGAGTTTTCATTGGCATATTTCTATCGTTTCACAACTATGGCATTAGTCTCATAATAAATAAAAGTGGTATTAGAATCAATAATATAGCTACCAGATTCCAAAGAAGTTAATAATGTTATTTTTATTAAAATAATGTTAATAAATCGTTTCCTTTCCTATGTTAATTGGAGTCATGTTCTTTTATAACAAGCATAACTAACTAAAGAGTTAATTCTTCTACCTTTTGGGCAACATGTTAATCTCAGGCGACTATAGAAAAGTCAAATTAGTCTTTGTCCCGAAGAAAATGTTAATCTCATTCTATCACTTTTTACAAGCCTTAAACTTTATGAAATAAGGTCTAGGTTTCCATGACAGAAAATCTACCGCGTTTAAACGCGCGTTAGCGTGCACTGCACGTGATCGACGGAAACCAACTACAGTTTTCAAAGCGTGCCTCTACGCGAGTATATTTGGGTTATCTGGCTGTAGAAGGATCTCTAGCTTCAGCTTGCGTTATCATGGAAACCAAACCATAATATGTGTCTTTGTTTACGTTATCAACAAAGCTTTTAAAAAGGTACACGTGTCTACAAATCTGCTCGATTTTCCAAAGATGCGTGCAATCGCCTCAAAACGAGCAGTGTGTAGGCAGCTATAAATTATCACACAGGTACTAACTACACTTATTTAGCTCAATTCAGCTTATTATTCATAGAAAACACCAGTTTTGAATGGCGCATACATACACCGTGACTTTTTAGTCGTCTTACAACTACAGCCCACTTGATGTTTCTAATGACTAGAAAACGTTTATCAAAAAAAAATACGCGCTCACAACAGGGTATTTCGAAATACGTCATAATAATGAATAATATGTTTTTTAAATGATTGAAATGTCATAAACACCGATATTTTAGTTTTTTGATGAAATTTTACTTGTCATTGGATACATGAAGCGGGCTGCCGTTACAAGGGGACTAAAAAGTCACAGTGTGAACGTACGCATCCGTTCAGTTTCGCGAATGTGAATGTTCTAAGTGAGCTTACCTCTAGTTCGTCAGAGTCATCATTATCGTCGTTTTCACCTTCAGACGATTCTCGATCGGCCGCCGTCTGGGTGTCGCTGTCCTCTTCTTTCGTTGTTTCGAGAAGAGGCTGTGGTGTGTGCACCGGCTGTAAATTGAACTTTATTTAGTATGCATTTAACTATTGTTTACGTATGAGTTACGAGTATGACCCACGGCTGCCCCTCAAGTTAAAGGGAAAATATATAAGTCCGTGATTAGGCGTTTGGTACTACTGCATACAGTAGTACCAAACGCCACCGCTGGCTGAAAGCAGCGGTGGCCCAGCGGTGGCGGCTCCGACTTACGAACAGTAAGTCGTGGGTTCGAACCAGGAAAGGCGCATTACTTTGTGTAATTTATTTCACATCTACCAAACATCTACCAACCGGCACTGGGCCCGCGTGGTGGATTATTGCACATCCCTCTCCTAGAGAGGAGGCCTAAGTCCCTACAGTGGGAACATTATAGGATGATGATGACGAAGGGTCGGAATGGCTGTGAAGGTGGATGATAAAAGTTTGCATGTGGCGGAAATGAGAATGATGAGATGGATGTGTGGTGTGACAGAAATAGATAAAGTAAGTAAACTACTTAAGTACGTGACTTAAAAAAGGTGATTAATATAAATGTTGATGAATGGAGAAGGGGAGAAAGATCGAAGCAAAGATGGATGGATTGTGTGAGGAATTATACGAAGGATACATGAGTAAAGATTCGGGGAGTGAAGAATACGTGTTGCGCCGATCCCAAATAACTGGGACAAGGGTAGGAAGATGACGAACTATATAATTGTTAACACAAAGATTACAAGTTCACTCCGTTACTTTACAGACAAACCGTTTTGACTCACTGTGAATTTAGTCGTAGCTAAGGAAAAGATATTATAATAATTCATCAATTTGTCACTTCAGGCAAAACACACCACTCAAGTTAACTACACAAAAACCAGTATTTTAGTAGCGACCGTGTCTGGAATATCCGCTATATTTTTCAGCAATAGTAATATCGGTAACTTCGTCTTATGCACACTAATCGCTAGTTAATAAACAAATCATTAACTCTCAATGGCCATAAATTTATAAAACATAAATGTGAAAGGTGGTTTAGAAAATTATTTTCTAATTGGATTATTTTCATGACTTCCAAGTTGGCTATAAAAGTAAGATAAACATAAACTAATCCCCAGCTGTTAATAGGAAGTAGCACGTTAATTACTTTTCGTTCTGCCGTTTAGATACACATTTGTTTTACTATTTACTGTTCCTGAAAGGTCGATCAATCTCATCAATGAACTGCGATCACATTAATAATTTTACTTTATTTAATTAGCCTATACTGTCCCACAGCTGGGCAAAGCCTTCCCCCATAGCTTTCCACTCTTTTCTCCGTGCGGTTTTCTCTGGCCAATCTCTCACAATAATTTTACTTAGGTATGTCAATACTCAAAAAACAATAAGCTTTTAGTGACACTTGGCAGCCACAGCGACGAGTGTGAGATTGAATGGCACCATTTTATAGTCTCAAAGAGAATCTGCCTAGAAAAAATGTATAATACTTGACACCCCAAAATACGACCACTGCGTGATGGCTGCTTTCCTAAAGCATCGCAACGTCAATGGATCTATTCGCATCTAGCGGATATCGCGGTCAGATCATTCATCGGTAAAAAAAAACAGTAATCATCTCACCTCAATAGTTTCCACTGGAATTTGCACCTGTTCGGGTGGCGACGTATAAGGAGGTATTCCGTTGGTCTTCGGTGGCTCTTGCTTCGCCGCCAGCAAGGCCGCAGCTTCGGGTGACCGTCCAGCAGCTAGCTTCTGTGCTTTCGCCTTCAAATCCTTCGGGTGAGGTGTATTTTGTCGCACAAACGGAGTCTGTGAAAATTTGAATCATGTTAGAATAGGGTAACAGGCTAATAAGACGAGAGTATCCACTTACTGCGTCACAGCGTTGAAATAAAGAAAATAAACATGCTCATGCTTAAAAAATATATAAACAGTGTATTTTAATAAAGCTTGTGCCAATACTTTATGTGAAGTCAAAAGAAGAAAGTTAATTTTGTAAAAGAAAAAATATATGCCGCTACAGATTATTATACAAATCAAAATCAGCGAAATAAAATATTTTTGTTAGTAGTAAATATAATTGCAGAATGCTAAAAGTATATTTTGCAACATTCAAAGAACGATGTGCATTTACTAATCAGTGTGCAAAAGATAAAAGATAAGTGTCTACAAAGCAAGCGAGTGTGTAAACATATTATGTTAATTAAACTAAAGATATATGCAACATAATTATGTCACATAAACAATAAAGTCTCGAATCAATCCATGACATGACTAGAAACTCAATGACTTATCCCAGTTGCGTTCAGAATCCTGACTAAAGTACCGAAATATGATAATTGTCACTTAACCTATTAACCGCGTAATGTCGCAATGTGCGAGACAAACCGATATGATTCACAGGATATGATATCACACGTTGCCTCTTCTCCGTGATAGTAACGCGTCTTTGCTGGTACATAGAAAAATAACTAATCTACTTTAAGTGCAGTTCAAATATTGTGTGCGATGAATTAGTATTAGTAGCGAGGAATATTTTGATATGAGTGGTATGGTTTATATATGCCGTGAATAAGTTATGAAGACTTTTGGGGAGTGGCTGGGAATAAAATTTGTTACATATGTGTCATTCAGTGCTAGGTCAACAGGTGTGGTTAGTGTTGCGTAACGTTTGATTGTGTGTGAGTTCCAATTCGCAGAAAAAATAGTAAATGCATTTGCAAAAACAACACTAATTTGTCTATGCATTAGTCTACTTCCAAATAAAACAAACTATTATCTAAATACTGAGAGCAAGAGGCTTAGTGGCGGACAGCGCATACTCAACTCGAAGCTAGTGCATTCACAATATTTTAACAATTTTGAGTGTATTTTGTTGCAGGTTCCACTGCGGGGATAAAAGAATAATATCTGCGTTTACCCTTGCTTACATCTTGATAAAGAAAATGACTTTCAGAATAAAACATTAACGGATTGTAAAAGTAAATTGACAAATGTCTTAAAAATATTTTTATGCTCATTCATCGTTCAAGAAACAATGCAGGCAATGTAATAAAGATTAGTTTCGAATCGTAAACAAGTAATTCGAACAACTCGTCTGTGAATTAAAACAGTAAATACCTAATTGGAACTTTTACTGTGTAATTAGTTGGTATTGTTATTTGTGAATGCACCCCGCGAGACGCTTTGCCGCATACCTCCGTGAGGTTAGTTATAGAGGAGGATAGTCGTTGCAGGGAACTCCTCCGTTGTGTAGTGACTAGCTTGCGAACTACGTTTATAGGCCGCCTGAGGTTAAGCATCGACTGTTGTGCGAAGGAGGATTCAGTTGGCATCACGTCTTCACTCTCCTCCATAATCGATGTAACCTTAAAATTAAAATTTGTTTGTTCCAGGAACACTTTACAACCAATGAGGTTCTACGTACAATTTTAAATATGTCTGCTGGTTTTGTTACATTGTACCTATTCATAAATAAATGATTAAATATAATTTAACACAGTTCAATAAAAATAGTCATTTGCGCAGTGTTTACTGTTTACTTTTCCTACCTATACTTATTAATAAACATACACAATAATACAATATTGTAATGACGAGGCTTTGTCTGCCAGGAAATCAAAAGTATTACACCATCTACCTAACCATTTGACCACGATGAAGTCAGCTTCCAGTCCACCTAAGATGTAGCTGATGGCTAGTACATAATATTTTATATAGAGCGACTGCCTATTAAAATCTAGACTGATAGTTGAACACATTGCTGTTTCTTGTTGCCTACCGAGAAACATCCATTTTGATAAGAGGATAAAAAAGCTTACTCATTTTAATCAATTGTAGCTTCTGTAACAAGAGAGGCGACTGCAATTTTGCAAGTCATGCTCTATGTTAGAAAGTCTTGTAAGATGTCTCTCAATATATAAGACTGTATTCATTAAACACGAACAGATAATTACGACATTGTCTGAGTAATAAAATAAATGTACAGTAACAAAAAATATATAGTTTGAAAATAAAGTAACTATAGATGAAAAAATAATTTGGAAATTTATAACAGGTTGTAATTTCAGTAAAAAAAATTATATAGCTTGTTATTTAAATGGAACAAAAATTATATTGGTAATATCACCCATTTAATTTGATATTACTTATTTCTTTTAGGTGCTATTCTTATTTTAATCAGTATAATAATATTATCGTGACAAAGGTGTAACAAAATTAAACATGCAGATAAATGATAAAACATAAATAAAATAAAAAAGTTTATTGCATAAATAAACATAAAAAATGTTAGTTAGCTTATTCTAAATAATACTGAGGTTCTGTTATGTCAACTAAAATAATATGCAGATGGATTTTATCACCAAACCTTTATACAAATCGAGAATTCGAATATAAATTACAAAATATGCTAAAATGAGCGTTAATAACATTTATACAAGTACTTCGATACTGAGATTATTCTAAAGCTACAAGTATTGTACTCAGTGCTAGGTAAGCTCGGTGCCTCGACAAATTTTCCCGTACATGTATTCTGAACCAAGACCCTACCATCCTCCACCTTTCTCTAAGCGTGTCACCAGCGTGGTGGAAGCAAGAAGATACATTATAACGAAAGTGTTTGTGAGAGTACCTAGTATTAAAATTAATTTTTCGTGTATTTTTATACCATCCCTTAGTATTGTTGAATAAGTGACTACAACAGCAAAGGCTCACCTCTTTGAGTTCGGGTATATCTTCGTCGAACTTGACAGAGTGTACGCGTGAATTCTCCTTTTGTTCCCAGTTCTCGTCGTCTGAGCTCGGTTCTCTCGCTGTGCTCGATTCTGTGGAATCAAGTCAGTTAGTGGAATGTTGGGAAACATGTTTAAATTGTTCAAGTACAGACTAATGAGATAATTATACAGGCGAGTAATTATCATGTAATCACTGCAGTGAGTGTTCCACGAGGCTTAATGAGACGGGTAGTTGCAAATACTTGATCACTTAGTAGATGCACCAATCTTTTAAAAGGCAGATGTTGTTATTTAGTTGCCAGCATACTTATCTCATCTGTCAGTACTTAATAGATACAGTAATTAATAAAAAAAAAAAACTTTATTTTTGATTGGCATCACTAGCGATACCATAGATTCTCTGGCAGTGTTACTGTTAAGTTGTATAAATCTAGACATTTTAGTGTCAAACACAATCCCCGTTTAGTAAGACTAGAACACAAATAACCATAGACAATCACAACACAGCAGCGATACGTCACAAACCAAACAAACATTGAAAGCCAAAATGATATGAAATTATCTAACATTGTGTAAAATTATATCAATGATTGATTAATGATAGTGTGATTACGTGTATATTGTAAATTCTCTAATCATACACAGCCTGCACCCTAATATTATGTGACACATTCTTTAGACAATCCCTGTATTTTGTCAATTTTCAGAATTATTTTTTGACATGAGAAGCATAACGTCGGATGTACAAATACAGAGTTTTTATACATTCGACCTTATGCTTCTGATGTTAAGAATTATGTTGTGATATTGAAAACACTCTGTACTTCGAAAACCAAGTTAAACATTGACGATGACGAAGTGCAAAAGAAAGGAATTTACATCATCCTTACTGCATTACTAACTTAGAGAATATGTGTAAATATTCAAGAGGAGTAAAATAGTATAAAAACAGTATATAAGTACAAACCAACACTACATTTCTATTCAGTGCAGTGCTATAGCATGGTGACCATGAATTGCGTTGTGTCGTAAAAAATAATAACAGTGCGAAATAAAATTGTCAACAGTAATAGAGTATCTTCATTTCAACCTTGATAAAGTTGCGCGTCCATCTGATAGTAAACTGGCGCGAGGTTTTTATTTGTTCAGTTCAAATAACATCAGTTAGCACCATTTAATTTAAATAGAAAATTCCTGTAGTCTACTGTTACATTTTAACAACATATCCACATGTGTTATCTTTTATTGAGATAATCACAATAGGGTGTTTTAACAGAGAGAAATACTACACAAAACTTTAATTGAAAATATAGTTGCCAGTTCTTATGAACTCGCACTCACATTTTACAATCAAATGAACGCAGCAATACTTCCATAACAGGTACGATAGCCCAAAAAGGTTTCGTTTCGTTTACTGTATTTGTATTGGATACTTTTGTGAACCTTACCTCTTCTATCTAGCTCTTGCGATTGTGAATTAAATCTGTGATCCCTGTACCAGTGTCCGCTGCCGACCTCGGACGTGTGTTCCAGCTCTATTCGTGTGTGACAAGTGCATTTAGTATATTTACACAGCAAAAACAAAACAAGAACGGCTCAGAGACAGTTCACAATACTTTCATGAACACTTTCCTAGCATTTTCTCAACTATATGTTGGCATTGGCAGCTGAATTCTAGTATTGTACGTTGAAAGACAGTCTAACTGACCTCCACGACCTAGTCAGTACTGGGTAATATGTTTCCTTTCGGGCCACTGACTATATTTATAACGACTGTTACAGATCTAAAGTTCACAAGGAACGTGAAAACTGCTAAGTTGACATACCAAGAAATGCAACCATGTATCATTCAGTTATGGCGAAGAATTAAGCAATAACTTCGCAATTCGATGCCCGATCAAATATTTTTGTGTTGCGTAAAAGGATGCTCATTTCGTTTACAATGGACCATTACATTTGTTGAAAAGCGATTCATTGGTATGTGGTATGTGGTCACAGATTGAGTATATTCAAAACATTTTGGTACGCCCAAAAGAAACGGTGATGAAAATTATTACCACTACCTTTTTTGGTATTCACACAATTTTGTTTAAAGACCACATTAAAATACGCTGTGCCTTGATTTCCATAAGAAACACTCGAAATGGAGCTCTCATGTCAAGAAGATACGACTAATATTGTAAACTGTCTCCGATTTTGCATAATTAAACAAAAGCACGAAAAGCATTGGCAAAGACGACATAAATTACGTAACAAAATGCTCAAATCAAAGCAAACGTAAAATGGTAGTAATATTCTTTACTATGCTATAACGATAGGAATACATGGCAAAGTTTCAAGTGTCAAACATTTGCCTGGCAATGTAATTTCCTTATCATTATCAAGCCACTATTATAATCGAATATAAAGGAAAAATAACAAAAAGGAAATAAATCAAATATGAATTTTAAAATCAAAAATATTATGTACCTAATTTAAAACTTTAACTATCAGTAGATAATTTTATAATATATCAAAATAAGTCAGAAGCTAATGGAATTGACAATAACCAGTGTTGATAGGCAAAGATGAAGATTGTAAATGAACCACCTAAACTTGAATTCAGAATCATAGATAAAATTAACAAGTTTTGGAATTTAAAACTCTATGTCATACATGGCAAAGTTGAAAATTAATTTCAAAATTATAGACTTTTTTTTGTAGGAAATAAGTCACAGAAAAATAAACCGAAAGTATATGTTGCTTAAGTAGATTGTTGATAGATCAGTTATGGTATGTAATTCACTAAGTTTCTGAATCCAAGTACAAATACTAAACGTTTTTCTACTAGCAGGACACCAAAAGCGACACCATGATAATAAATTAAGGCGACATTCATACCTGGTTGTTGGCTATAAGTAAGCTGAGGTAGCAAGAAGCAAGTAAGAACATTTTCCCCTGTGGTTTCATCCCTGTCCGTTTGGAAGGTCAACAGTGGCTGCGCCTGGTTGTCCGATAACCACACCGCTTTCAGTTCCAAGTTCACTAACGTATAAGGTAAGTACTGTAACCTGAAACATTTTAAACATATTGTCTTTATTTTCCATCCCAACTCGATGATAAATCATATAAAATTACTCAAGCAAGATCGCTCTGATTATAATTATGTAAAACACATTTTATGTAACACGGCAGTACCTACCGATTACAATTTACATTTACATTATGTAATCTATCTGGTAATATTACATAATCATTTAGGTACTTAAAGATAAACATGCAATTCAATGTCATAATTATCAGTAACAAAAATGAACTCAGGATGCGTATTCTTGTTGGCTAGTGGCTATTCAGCGAAATGCAATTTAGATAGTAAATAAACAGTTATTTTCTCTTCGTAATAAAACTTACTTATTGCCGCTCACATCCAACACATGCAACGATTTACAATTCCCCAGCTCGTTCGGTAATCTTGTTAGATTGTTATCTCGTAGGCACAACACACCAAGCAAAGTCATATTCCCGATCTCTAAAGGTATGTCAGCCAAGACATTCCTATCTACATTCAGTACAGTCAACTCATTGAGATTCCCTATCGAATTAGGCAGCTCCATTAAAAAATTCTCCGTTAATATAAGCTCTTGTAGATTTGTACACCTGGAAGAGAAATACGAAATCATTAGCGTTATAAATAGCTCAAGATAAACTAACAAAATGAAATATATGTTAAACAGTGCGATATACTAACCTTCCTACATTTTCGTTTAATGTATGTATTCTATTTTGGTCCAACTTCAGTATAGCTAACTTGGATAAATCTCCGATACCATTAGGTACACTGTCCAGCATGTTCTGGGAGAGATGTAAGTCGGTTAAGGAGCAGAGCCCTCCAATCTCTTCAGGAATTTTCTCTAGTTTATTTTCGCTCACATCTAGACATATTAGTGCCTTCAGATTGCCAATTTCTGGCGGCAAATACTGGAGTTTATTGTGATCCAGCCATAACTCTTCTAGGGCGGGCAGCTCTCCCACGAATCCTGGCTGTAATTGAAAATGCGCCAGGTTATTCTTTTGAAAATTGTATTACAATACAAAGAAAATCGTTAAATAACATACCAGTTCCTCAATATCATTGTCACCAAGATCCAGTCTTTGTAATCTCGTGAGATTTTTCAGTGACTCCGGCAGCGATTTAAGTAAATTTTCTCTCAGCTCAAGGGACTGAAGTGAGATCAAACTGGAAAGATAAAAATAAAACGATTATACAGAGCAAATAAAAGGTAAGGCATTAATTTAATGGCATATAACCTTCACAACCCAACAATTGTGACATAATAATTTGATGAGACAATCCAGCGAGGTGGAAACACAATGGGACGACAATCGCGGTAACAACGACTCTACGACTCCCACTGCATCGTTGCAAGGTTAATTTAACACTGGTATTTTCTTTTATCTTAGACAAAATAACTTAGAAATCACTCGGGCGTGTTTGGCAGAGTGTATTCGCTGTAACATTGTATATATTTTTTTATACTAAGCTTGGATATCATCATCATCATCATCTGATTAGCCTTTTTCCCAACTATGTTAAGGCCGGCTTCCGGCCTAAACGTATGCAGCTGAATACCAGTATTTTACATTTAGAGACTGCCTATCTGACCTTCACAACCCAGTAACTGGGTAATACGATACCCCGTGGTAAGACTGGACGTCAGACTTCCGGCTTCTGACTACTCGTAACGACTGTCAAAAATACAAATGACAGCCTCCCTCAACGGCTTATCGCAATAATTTCAGTTATTTTTCGTGTTTGAAATATACTAAAACAAAGAGTCGGTCTGTCGAACATTGACTTGATTTAAGTGTAATACTCTAAAAGATGGCAATGAATTCAAAGAATTGATAAACGAACTGCAAGAAACAAATACGGAAATATTAAAACGAATAACTCATTTCACTTCATGACGGAAACTAAAACGAATTTCATAACAAATGAAATAACAGTAAGGAAGTAATTATTATCCTGTAATATCCGTCCGTAGATACAAGCTCTTACATCACAGGAAAAAGAAATTTCCTCGCCAAAAACAGTCTTTGCAATGGCAATAAAAGATAATGAAATGAAGACTCTGAATGTTTGTCGGAGTCAGAACTTGGGAATACGAGTTTATGAGAAATCCTATTTTCAGCTCATTGTTCAGCAAAATATTGAACAGTAGCTATGCCAGCGGTTGCGTTTGTGATTAGTTTTTTATTATTTTCCCGCATGTGAGAACATTCCACGCTACGGTCGTTACTGAGTAATAGAACATGATTCGATTCGAAAATATTGTCGAGGTGTACACGTACAGTATACATGGTAGTTTTGCTTACTTTCCCATCGTTGTAGATTATTAGTAAAATGATAACATAAGTTCACCACGCCTGTAATCTCAGAAGGGTTAGTCTGAGGTGTACATAATAGGGAATCGGACAAAAAAAACTAATTAGTCCGTCAGATAGATTTCCAAAAAATATTGAACACATATTTTTTCTTTTTTCACATAAACAAAAATGAAGACGATACAGTGCTTCGAAAACTCGTGAACTCCCCGAAAACGTCACATGTCAGTACATTTTTTACCTACAAATGACGTCACAAGTCACAACCCCCCCACTCATGATCTTTGACGCGTTTTATCTTCGTCAATTTATATTAATTTGATAAAACAAAAAACACGTAGGTATCCAATATTTTTCGATAATCTCACGGACTAATTAGAATTATATTTTTTTGACTCAGTCCGATCCCCTATTGTACGTCATCATTTCGCCAGTTATGTTTGAAGTCCCATGTAATAGGGAGCGAGTCTATTGCCATCAACCGGGCACAAATCTAGAATCCGTGGCTACTGAGAAATTCCGGATGGAAACCCAAACCCAATAATACTTTGCCCGACCTGGGAATCAAACTCGGGATCTCATGCACAGCAGACGCGCTTGCGACTAGACCAAAAAGACAGTACTGATAACGCATCTCAACAACGGACTTCTCAGCATAAACAGAAATAATAAGGAGAAGTGTGTGCCATAATATCAGATTCTAGCCTCGCTCAGACGACGCTGATTGCAAAAACAAGTTAGACATACACGTAAGATACTTAGTCGAAGAAACGGAATTCATATCGGGGAGGCGGCACGTAAACCGGCGGCGGCGTAACTGACGAGACACATACGAGTAAGTTGATAAGTCTAGCCGGTTTTAAAAGCATTTATCGCATACATTTTTAAGTTCAAGTCTCACCAAATGACAGAGAATTATCCTGTTAGGAATGTGGAAGGAACCCTTTTGCAGAGTGGCATGTTATTAAAGTTTAAAACAGGTTTTAAATTGCATTCGATCCATTATGGCGAGTGTTTATTATCAAAGTAAACTTTAGTGTACGAGTACGAGTAAACAAACATTGGTCTGTGTTTTTAGAATTCTCTTTTTTCCGGTATGAATCGCATGTGACTTAAAAAGTGGTGAATATAGAGAGGAAAAAGAAGAGCAAGGAAACGATGGATGAATTGTGTGAGGTACCTATGTGAAAGATAAAGGACTAAATAAATAAAAATGATAGCGTGACAGTTGACAGAGAAAAACGTGTTGCGCCGACCCCAAGTAACATAGGACAAGGGCAGGACCTCTCGTTGGGGCTGCGGGTTGTTCGAAAGAAATGCCGCGGCCTCGACACAAAGCGCCAAGAAGGAACATGGGTGGTTTCTAATTAGTGGAAGTCGACACTCCCTACCGCTCTGCTCAGAGCGGGGAGCAGTCATTTGATGATTTACCCCCCCCCCCCCAAAGGGGCAGGGAGCTGATGATTTTTTTTTCTTATTTTGTTAATAACAATCGCAATTTTTTATGTGGTAAAAACTCTTAAAAACATTTTTCTAGGCGTCATTCCGAATCGAATGAGCTATCGCACATATTTTTAGGAGCTTTACTTATTTTTAACACGTTTTTGAACTTGTTGACTATTACCTACGGAAATTCATAAAACTTGTGACGAAATATTTAAAGCGAAACGTAAAACCGCAGCTCTCTGGGAAACCTTTGAATAATTGCCTCAGGAACTGCCACTACATTATCCTTCTACATTAAAATGTACAAGACCGTCACATGAAATTGGTATTCTGCTTGCCGTCGTGGATTTCCAGAAAGCTGTTGCAACGCGCCGACACACCATTCCCAGAAATTAACAGTCTCATAAAAATAAAGTATTTGAATATAACGCAAGTACTGGAAGTATTTCAAACGTTAATTAACTTCCTTTGCAAGTCTTGGCAAAGATTAGGCAATTGTGTGATGCTATGGTGTTATGAAAAAGCCCTATTGTTTACTGATAATACGTGAGCACACGTCATGTTTGTTTAGAGCCTTGAGGCCACATTCCGTAGTCGATGTCATAGTACTTAGCGTTGGTTTTGTACTTGCACTACAGCGTGTTCTGACTCACTAAGTCCGCTTATGAACTCAAGTAATTAGAATATGGAGTAAACATCACCTATACGTGTTCCAGTAAGCATGGTTTGTTCGTGACCCAAATCCAAGAATAATGCGTTAATAAAGTTGTATTCTTGTTAATTATTGGTACGTTTAACCGCAACCATCACAAAAATGTTTTATGATGTCTGAAAATTGGGTTTATTATAATAATAAAAGCAAGAGCAAGACGTCTTGAAAACGCTTCTGGGTTGAAGGAGACGTTCGTAATGTGTCAATTAAATCGTAAAGGAAAACATTAATCAGTGTGATGTAATGCAACAGGTTATACAACATCGCGTACGACCTAACGCCTCTTGTAACGGATCTTTACGCCTTAGACGATCGCATAAAGTTTATTGCGTGTGTTTAATGATGGCATGTCATATCCTCAGTTAAACCAGTTACTAGTGACAACAAATCATAACTTATTAATTACCACGTGTTGAATTTTATAAGCATCTGGAGTAGATGTGCCCTAATCATAACCTATTTTGATCTTTGGATGTTAAGATGTAACTTTTTGACAAGATATTTTCGGTCATGGATTGAGAGATAGTTACTATTACATACCATAACATCACCCCTGTAATCCCCGAAGGGTTAGCCAGAGGTGTACCCTTAGGTAAACCCACATTCGCCAGTATGATTAAGTCCAATGCAACAGAGGGCGAGCCTTTTTTTTTTATGGTGGGTGGAAAATCATCAAATGACCCCTCCCGCTCTTGGGCAGAGCGAAAGGGAGTGTCAGACTTCTACTGACTAAAAACCACCCATGTTCCTTCTTAGCCCTTCATGTCGAGGCCACGGTATCTGCGAACAACCCGCAGCCCCGACGGGCGTCGGCCCTTGCGGGCCCATAGGGGGCGAGCCTGTCGCCATCAACCAGGAATAATTCTACTCCGTGGCTACTACTTTGAAATTCCTGGTGAAAAAACCCAATAACGCTTTGCCCGACCCGGGAACCTAACCCAGGACCTCATGCACAGCAGTCGCGCTTGCGATTACTAGACCAACGAGGCAGTCTACTACTATTAATTAATAAAACATTTACTATCCATTAAAAACCGATAACCAGCCACTATCTGGTATCCGCCTTATTAATTACCTTGCCTTAGTTTTCCGGCCGGATACTAACTAGATGTTTCTTAACACATTAGGGGTGTTAATATCAATAAATCGATTCATAATATTCAATCCGTATTCAAATGAGTCTAGAAAATATTCAATAAACCGAACGCAAAGTGATTTGAGCTCAAACGCCTGAAAATTGGGTCCTTGATAAAGTAATTTACTTTTCGCGGAAAATTTATTCCGATGAGGCTGTGAAGCTTTTTAACGTAATTAATGTTAAATAACAATTTATAGATATTTGTTCGCGGTTTCAGGTCTAATGGATGTTGCTGAATATTGACTAATTCATCAATCTACTCAAATCTGTGTGGGTGGTTCTTTCTTCGGAATACAATCTCAGACATTATGGGTATTAAGAGTAGAGGAAGACCAAAGAAACGATGGATGGACTGTGTTAAGAATGATATGGCAAGAAAGGTGTCTCATGAGATGACGAGAAACGAGAGAAGTATGGAAGAGAAAGACATGCTGCGCCGTCCCCAAATGAATTGGGATAAGGGCAAGAGAATGATGAGGAGTCTTCACCGTGTGAAAACCTATTTGCAAAATAAACATCATTTAAAATTAACCAACCACTGCGAGTTACTTATAACCCGGTGAGTTTTAATTGAAACATGATGCTAACTGCATACCTACACATGTTGAAGTTGGTGTCAAGACAAGACAGGGTATTAGTCATCCCGTCGGGGCTGCGGGTTGTTCGCAAGAGATACCGCGGCCTCGACATAAAGGGCTATGAAGAAACATGGGTGATTTTTAGTCAGTAGAAGTCTGACACTCCCTTTCACTCTGCCCAAGAACGGGAGGAGGTTATTCGATGATTTTCCACCAGCCAAAAAAAAAAAAAAGGGTATTAATCATCGACATCACGCATACAATACAGTCACTGGATAATGACGATAATATAGATCACTACAGATCGTGTAGCTGATAGGGCAGGTATCGACTTACATACGTGAACGAGTACATACATAGTTGAACCCATGAACTAAGTTATCGTACACAGAACAGAAATATGAAAACTTCTGCTACTTAGGGGCCATCCATATTCTTGCCACCCCATCCGGGGGTCCTTGTTACAGCTGGGCACATTCGAGTGTTCCCCTCCCTAGCATGAAGTCACATATTTTCCATACATCATACAAATAGAGATGGAAGTACAACATTTTGAAATGTGACCTCAGAAAATTTTGGACCACCTCACACTTCCTCGACTCTCCCCTCCCCTTAACGTTTGACTTAGTAATTTATGGATAGCCCCTCATTTCTTCCTATTTAGCCAAAATATGTGTTCCGGAACCAATGAAAGCCGTCTGTCTTATTATATGTTTACATCAGCGACAAACAACTTCACATGATACATAAAGAGAAGTATCGGTAAAGCTTTTCTCTTCGTAATCCCAGTACAATGGCCTAAGCGTTACACAATAGACGGTACTTATAGAGCACAGAAAGAATATACTCCTGACAAAAAGAACGTAAAACAAGTTTAACAGGCGTATTATTTGTTTGTGTACTTGTATAGACGTCTATAGGAGTATATTCTAAGAGGCGACCATAGCTTTCCAGTTCAACTTTCGCTTTCGTCTTGAGCTCAAACAAAGCTTGGCCGTACAATTTGTTAGTGCAACTACACTCGTGACTTCATCATTTTATTAACTTTCACGACAAGCTCAAAATTGAAAAATTAAAAGAAATTATCTTTGATCTACAAGCAGACATTATTAAGTCTTAATAACTTTTTTATTGGATTCTATTTGCAATCATATGATGTAACCTGTTAACGAATAATTCAGTGGAATAAGAACAGTAACTCGAATTCACGAAGAGTCACTGGCTTGAATAATAAAGTACGTATTTCGTTCATTTTTGCGAAGGGAACGTCACAGGTTGCTAAAATCTGCTGAATAATTGAAGCTGTCTATATTCCTCCCTACCTTTTGAATGTTTAAACAGTTACTCTTAAAACGGCTCTGAAACTCACAACAGCCCATATCAACGTGAACTTTTTTTGTATCAAAATGATTTACATGTCAATAAATTAATTTAAAATATAATTGTAATGGTTTGGGCAAGCTGGCCTATTAACCGTAATCAAATTTGATTGACAATCATTTTAAGAAGGGATGGGTAGGAATCTGTACACAAAAGGCTTCGGTTCAATGTCGGACTAAAATCAATTTCCCGCAGGAAATTAGTGCGAACTCGCGCAGAAGTAATCATGTTATCTGTAAGCAATATTGAAACTGAATTCTTATATGAACAGTGCCGGTTAGTAACCCTATTAGCACAAAAACATGCTTATTAAGGTTGTTAAAGGAATTGATTTGGTGTTCTCTAGCATGCTAACATCTACGTGATAATATGGCTAAAGGCTTTACAAGGCCAAACACAATTCAAAATAGACATGAGAAGATTATAGACCGACTGCTTCGTTGGTCCAATTTTTTTTTTTTTTTTGACGAATAATAATAATTCTTTATAAATGGTCGTAATGTGGGTGTATTATTAGGTACACTCAGCCCAAACCTCGAGGATTACGCGCGAGATGTTATACTAAACTGTCTACTGCAACACTTTTACAGAGGGGCTACTAGACGAAAATGTCATTCATACCTGCAAGTATAATATAAATTCTCCAGGTCAAATTCTATTTGTCTCTCTTTAGATAACTTAACTGATAACAATCGAAAGGAATATCTTTTATTTATTCTTATCAAGACCCACATTCCCAATATTGTGACCGCAACACAATCACAAACTTTAGTGTTTTATCTATCGACTTAGTAGACATTGCTTTAAAAGAATGACTTCATATTAATAATTTTACGATGCTCTACTTATCACAGTACATAGTCATAGCGAAAAGTCACATGAAAACACGTAATAAATGTGTACAATCCGTTTTCATGTCGTGACAAAGGTCTATTTTTCATGGTTAGTTTACAAATCTTTCATGTCATGTGATCATGTCCCACAAAAACCTCATTGCTAACAACAGAATTTTGGCCCGAGGTAATGAGCGTTCAAATCAAATATTGCTTCAATTTTGCGGATATTCTCATTACCTTGAACATTATTGACTTGCTAATTAAATATTTTGTTCCAGTTCTTTAGATTTAATATTTTTATTTAATGCGGGATGTTTGAGTCAGTATGAGTGGTGAAACATGTTTTTTATGACTTATAGTTCTGTAGAAATGCAATTATGTTCAAATCATTGACACGTCTCCAAACTACAACCAGATATTTACATGTAATTGTGGAAATAACACAAAACACTACGGTCATGTCATGACCTAAATGCCAATGTACATCGAATAAGAATGTCATAAGAGGTACGAACGTGGACAAAGTAGTAGTAAGGATCGTAGCAGGTTGTGTTCTGTAGTTTTTGCCTACCTCCATGGGAAAAAAGCCTTTATATATGCACAGATGCCAGCACTTGCTACCCGAAACTAAAATTTTCCTAACCGACCTTTTGTTTTTGCAATAAAGTTACAAATACCTACAGAAAATTATCAGATTCTAGTAGTTTGACGTACTGCCGGCTTAGCATGACCACCGAAGAAACGGGTTTTGTCGACGGAAGAATCGACAAAATGACAGATTGTCGCAAAATTTTATGTTAAATTGTATGGAAAAAGCTTTGTCTATTCTTGGTAGAATAGAGATAGATTCGCCATACTACGCGTGCTGGCGTCATATACATGTGACAATGATTAATACTCGTTCAGGTATTCGATGTCTATGTCTCACCTGCCAAAGTCGCTGGGCAGGCTGGTCAGGGACATGTCATTGAGCCCAAGCACGGTGAGCGCCCGGAGCTGGCTGAACCCGGCCGGCAGCCGCGGGATCGGGTTGCTGCTGAAGTCTGCGATCTGCAGCGCCCGCAGCTTCTTGATATCCTCCGGGATATCGGGAATGTCTGTGAAATATAAACTTAGTGTAATTAACGGTTTATACGCCGTATTTACTTATATGTAAGTAGCTGTGTTTGTGTCGCCGTACGGTATACAGCTGTTGCTTACGCAAGTGCTTGGAAAAAATAAACCGGTTCTTCTTGTCAATCGAGGTAGATCAAAAATACGTGCCCTTTGTGTTAATAAAACCAACTAAGGTTGGTCGATTCAGCCTTTAAAATAATTATTACTTTGTTGTAAATTAAAATAACACAGGTTACTTATTTTGTTTCGTATGATTACAAAACTCAAAGCGTGAGAAATGTAAATGCAACAATATAAAGTCACGTACAATTAAAAAGTATGCATTAGTTTGAAGTATTTGTGGTATAGGTGAACATAAGATCCCTGCTTTCGTAACCTTTCAAGAAAGCACTTCAAGTAGGTTACTGCAAGTCTGCAACATTGAGCATCCAAATACGGCACTGGCAACAGATCGCTGTTTCGGTATATGGCACAGTTAACGCCACACAAGGACCTATTGCATCGCTCACATTCGGTGGGGCTAAGGGCCGTTGAAGGTCGACACGAGAGTAATTGGCACATGGACATAAACATTGCGGTCATCAAAATAATTTGCGATTGTTCCACGTTTCCAGACGTTAAAAAAAACATTGTGAACGACGTTCAGACAAGGTCGAACCAAGATTTGAATACGAATAACGTTTTTAATTTTATCGGTGATCTCTATAAAATGAAAATTGCTTGTTTTTATAGCGTCTGAAATGCTAGTTATTTCGACAGAATTATACATAACACAAGGCGATGACCGCAAACCTAGACGTTAAAGTTAAGCAATAGTAATTGTTTGATTTCACTTTCAATTTAATCTTTCTTTAAACGTAACCTCACAACATCACACGCACACAGAAACTTTGAGAGCCTGTTGCTTCTCGGTAATAGCCTCAGGACCTTAATTCTTTAGACTCATCAAAGGTCAACGGAGCGGCAAATTATACAGCCGTTCCTATTAACTATTACTTACAGTAGATGGGTTGAGTTACAGTGCCTCATTCTCCTTCACAATTTTCATCTCGTTTGGATTATCAAATTGGATATTCTTTCAGTCAGTGATAAAGACATATTTATTTTATAAAACATGAGTATGATACATAAATGAAATATAGATACTAAATAAATGAAAAGTAGCTAAAGCTCTTACTGCCGCACTCAGAGAGCTTTAATGATAACATAGGCCATCACATAAAGGTTTTGACAGTTTTGTAATCATTAAATATCCCTGAGTACCGTAGTTAGTCTCTCTCTTACTAAATTCTTCATACTATGGTTTTATTGACAATATTGTTCATTTTAATGATCGAATTGATGAGCAGAGCGTTGGTTTGGCATAAGGTTCGAACAACTGACAAAAAAATAGGACAAAATCTGGACGTGATATTTATTAAAAATTGGTCGAACTGATTACATTTCATTGGCTTCAATTGGAACCAATACGTCAAAGAAAAAATTAAATGGTTAGACAAATCGAGCGTCACTAGTGTTAAATGTTTTATTACAATAGAATATGGCAAGGATGATACTGAATACCAATTCATCTGCCTCATATTTTAATTAAATAAATTATACTATGAGTGCTACATGATAAACTGTACACGTATAATATTCATAAAGCTTGAATCGTAGCAAAATTAATTAGCGTATAAACCACCGTTATTTGTTTGCAATGAATTGTTTTATTAGATAACACAATTAGGCTTCTTTTCAGAGGGCATATTATTGTAACTCAGAGAATAATTAAACTGACTTAATACTCTTGAAATAACTGAGTTCACAAGATTGAAACATCAATTTAATTTGCTTACTTAACAATTCTGAAGGAGAAGGAAAAATACTCAAGGCGCTTCCTAACACAAGAAATCAAATAGAGTTTATTTGAAGAGCCTTCAGTATTTTTGTTATTTCTAATTTCCACATTTCAAACATAACTCTCGTCAATGAAGAACTAGGTACTTAACAAAAAAGTGAAGAATGCTTAGGAAAGAAGACCTATTAAAGAATAGTCTAATCCAAACGAATCAGTTACAAAACGTGTTTACTAGAGCAAGGAAAAGCCGTAACAGTCCCGTAACCCGTAGTTAATCGGCCAACGGATACTGAGGTAGGTCGAGTAGTGTGCACAACAGATATGCATATCTACAGTTATGAGAGCAAAACTGCTGCATTCCAACATTTCTATTATAACACCGTGTACAATAAAGTTCATTATATCCAATATATATCTGATCTATGCGTGGTGAATTATACCCCATCCCTTCTCATAGAGAGGAGGCCTGAGTCCCAGCAGTGGGAATATTATCGGCTGCTTAATATGCTTACATCCATCTAACATCAACCTATTGTATACGCGAATATATTTTCATCAACAAGGTACTTTCATGACTGAACGAAACTCAAGGTATAATATTGATCACAAGAAAACTTTATGATGTCGAGAACAAACAAGAGGCTTAAACAACGTAATTAAAATTTGATTCAAGTTCGGATAGATTTTAGCAAAATAAACACCATTACGAAGGCAGTACCGAACTGGTTTTCTAATTTCACGATGTTAACGGTAGTGCGCCCCGGTTTCCGGTTTCGCGGGCGGGCATTCCAACGGGCGTGTTGTCATCAATTATTTGTCAAGCCACGAGCTGTGCTTATTTTGTGGATGAACCCAAACGATAACACAGGTCAGTAACTTTTAACCAGGCACTTAATTTTCTATACTGTGTTTGACAAGTTTTTAGGTAGTTTTAACTATGAACGAAACATGTTCCAGCGACGTAAGTAAATGATACGGAATAACAATTGAAGTAAAATGTTTTTTGTGGATATGTTAAGAACGGTAAATCGTGGGTTCTAATTCGAACCCAAGCAGGCGCATTACTTTGGGTAATTTATTTCATCGCTACTGCTATCAAAACGGTGAAGAAAAACATCGTGAAGAACCGGTATTGCCTAAAAGTGCCTAGAACTAAAAATTTGAAGACTTGTAACATCTTCTAACCCGCACTAAGCCCGCGTGGTGGATTAGCCCATTCACTCTCATAGAAAGGGATTGTCCCAGCAGTGGGAAAATTATAGGCTGGTTATGCTTATGCTATGTTATAGTAAAATAACAAATACTATCTATGTATGTCAAACGGAAAGGGGAAGTTGGATATGTTTACTGAAAACGACTGCAATCCATCTCTCACCCTGTACTGTATTCAGATATAAACGTTACTGTATGGTTTACCAGCATTAAAGTCTTTTTAGTATTAAACTTCCTTCATGTTCTAAAAGAAAATCAACAATTTATGTAACAGGTGCTCGAAGCGGTGATAAATCATTCATTGAATAATGTTTAAGTAAAACATATTTTTAAAAGGGAGGCAGAGGAAATGCTCTTTTGAGTGCGAGTGTAGCTATTTTAAGAAAGGCATGTTATATGTAGATTCCAAGTGTGCCTCTTTGTTTATCTGAAGGGTGCGGGAAGATGTTCACTTCAGGTCTACGGTAATAGCACTTCCGTTGTAATTCGAAAACGGTTCTAAAGATGTTTATTTAAGTGGTAAGTACTACAAACTCTTCAATGTTCCCGTATGCGAGTGCTCCTAATAATTTTGAATTTCACTTCAATCAAATGCAGCTAGCTCAAAGAACGCTTTCATATTATTCCATTAAATTAGATCGAGAATCGTTTAAATTAGCTACCATTCTAAGAGTAGGTCAAATGGAAAGTATAACAAGCGAACAATTAACAAACTGCTGACGTATATAATTTAAACAGCTTCTCTTTGGTATCGTTTGTTCTTATAAACTTTAACATAGAATTTGGGATATATAATCATATATTTATTACTGAAAGGCATAGTAAAAGCTACAAAAACAATAAGATTGACAGTACTAGTGGTACATTAATGGCCGGGATTACATAATATCCGGAACAGTGCACAAACCAACGGTGAATCGAATGGAGGACCTAGAAACGGCAACTGGAAGGAAATTAATCTTCATCTTGCGGCGGAATCTCTCTGCCTACGATCGTCGTATCGTACAGCCTTGCATAGATGCATCTACGACTAAAATCAACACAGATTGCTCAATGTAGGATTTTATTAGTTAACCCGAAAGCTTTTTTCGAAGAGAAGGGAGTATTGTATCACCGAGCACCGAATCTGATTCGCCAACTCGATAAAGCCGTTTGAAAGGAATAGAAACAGAAAACATATCACGTCATATAAAGTAAGCAGGTGAATGAGTCAGGCTCATTTTGAATTCTATTTGCGCATTGTTTTCAAGATAACAGGTATGTGTCGTCGCGAAACGGTTCAAGTGCGCGTGTAAACATTTAACAAGTTAGTTTTTTTCGCTATCGTAGTTGTGGAAAACTATGATAAGTCGACTATGGAGCCACTGCTACTACTGGACTTAATACGTCATTGTCGATGATTGCAGACAGTATTAAAAAATAATAATTAGAGTAATGGGAATTTCAAGTACATGAGAAAACGGTCACGTACATTTGGTTAATAGCAAAACATCAACGTAATTACTCTCGTTAACCTTCCTGTTAAATACGCACAAGATCCAGTTTATTAATTGAACAAGCAACCAATTTATTTTTAAGAGATGATGTAACAAAGTGTTCGGCAGACAACCACAGATTTTCATTGGGTCTCGGACGCACCCATTTCTCGTCCCGCATAGTTTGGTTAGCAGATGTTTGATTCGCGTGTTAGAAGATATGTCAGCTGACCTCGCAGTGGCACCTCTAAACATAACATAACATCACGCCTGTAATCTCCGAAGGGTTCGGCAGATGTGTATCCCACACACCCACACCCACTTTTCCCCAATAATGTTTAAGTCTTTATCTTATGCTTTATTTATCATTCTCATCATTCTCTTGCCCTTATCCCAATTCATTTGGGGTCGGCGCAGCATGTCTTCTTCTTCCATACTTCTCTGTTTCTCTTCATCTCATGAGACACCTCCTTTTTTGCTATATCATTCTTAACACAGTCCATCCATCTGCATCGTTTCTTTGGTCTTCCTCTACTCTCAATACCCATACACATTCATACCCTAAACATTACCTTATGCCTCATTGTGATTAAAAAATAAAACAAACATGCTGTGTCAGTTTTATAGGTCGCGAGTCCACGTAAACAAAGCACAGGTTCGATAAATGAACAGTAAAAGTTATAGTCGCCGGTCGAGTGGCGGTCTCGCGTGGCTTACCACCACTGGAATCCCATTAGAACGTTATTGAGTTGTTCGTTGTACAAAGCAACGAACGGCTAGTCTATACCACTCTATACCGACGCCCGACGCGCGACGCTCACATAATGGATGTTGTCGTTTCAACCTGTAGGCACAGGGCACAATCGACAGAGACACCCTGAGGGCAAAAATCCTATTTGTTTTGTGCGCCGCGCACCAGCGAGTTTGTTGATTGTTGAAGCAAAACGTATAGAAGTTATTAATATGGCTCACAATGTTATTAAATGAGGAAAATGTTGATTAAGCGTTGTGAGTACTTACAATATTGTACTTACTTAATTTTTTTTTAAAGATACAGGGAGAACTTCAAACAGATTTTGGCTTCGCAATCAGTTAAGTAATACTAAACTGGTCGTGTATTTGAGCAGTTTGCATAAACATATAATTATATATACAGACGATTGATTATTCGGTTATGCGTGAATAACCCAGAACACACATTTAGCAGTCAAATAGTTCAATATTTCACGTGAACTGAATTTTTCAAGCTGTTGCTGGGAGAACCATTTGAAAATGGGTAAACTAAAGATCTTGCACTAACCTTATCCAAACAAACGATATGATATGTATTTGAATTTCGGATGGTTGAAGGACAGTACTGACGAAAATTAACGCTCCAATCATTCAAATCAAAATATATTATTTCACATAGTCCTACATGGGCACTTGTAAAACGTCGACAAAAAGGTGCACGGTTCGGTGCATTGGTCGATTCCTATGGAGAAGAACCGGCAAGAAACTCCATGGTTACCATTCATCATGAAATCATTCATTCATGGTATACCTTTCATTTTCTATTTCTTTTGTGCAATTAAAATTAAAAATATATTGTTTTTATAACAATATATATTTCTAATTAAAATATATCTGATACTGCTAAAGTAAAACTGACCTGAATAATAATGTAAATTGAGGTAAAAAATTACCTGAATAAAGAAGGCTTACATAAAAACATACAGTAACTGTTTGTGTTTTGACAGCATTGATGAAACACATCGCTGTTGCATATGGCTCTCTTCAAACGATACGAACGTGGGAATGAATATGTTACGAACATTGCATCATACATATTTATAATAGTATATAGATTTAACATGCACACTTCAATTATTTTTAAAGGTATCTTTATATTAATAAACATCTTGTTCAAAGTACTCGCTCACACGCAAGAATTAGTCACACCTGCGACAGTAAACGTGCCATTGCTCCCAACTTGGATATTTCCTGACGCTTTGATTTTATTACTGTGCAGTTGAATATGTAATGTAACGAAATGTGTAAAGTTACAAGTTTGAGATGTTACAGGTTAAATTATTGGCCGTAAACGATGTTCCACATTGCGAACGATTTGATCCGCACTCTGCTGTGTTCAGCGAATTTTATTTTGACTCGAATTTTGTTTAATCAAACAACGACACCATCGACCAAAATCTCAAAGAAATATTCTAGCCTTTGTTCGTCTGCGGAATTATTTTATACTCTTCTGTAGAACGATGCGTGTCGTGGGACTTGAACCAAACTGAATTTTTCTGTAATATCTTTGAGAAAATATCTTTAACCGAGAATACAATGCTATTCTTAAATTAAACTTCCGCTTGAAGCAATTTAAATTTCTGCTGCGAGGCTAAGAAATACTGGCCAGTATTTCACAAAAACAACAACAAATCTTATAAAATGTTCAACCCATAAATATATCCGATTTATTGTAACCAAACCGGTTCAAAAGTGACCTCACTGGTGATCCAATACTTGTAACGTATTCGAAAACCTGCCTTGCGTGATAAGCAGCATACACGTTCGTGAATAAAGAATAAGGTTTAGGTGTTGCTCATTAAGAGAGTGAGGAATTTGTGATATGGGAAGCTATGGGATTTGTAATAGCGTATATTATATGGGGCAGACAAGCGAGAAGCGTGAGCAGTGCAAACGCGCGGGAGTATAGAGGACAAAGCGATGTTCGGTAGCACGCGCCGTTAGTTCAACAGCCCCATGAGCAGTCATTGAAACACTGCATCGTTCCACCTCTGACCTTTCCCCAAAAAACAATGTCTAGACAGCTCACGATTAAGTTTGCAAGCGAACTTCACCACTAACACTAACATAAGCTGAGGATTAGATTCAAACTTTTTCTTAGAATGCATATCGTTTGCTATAACAATAAAGACGAGAAGATGAATAACATTCTCTATTTGTGTTGCAAATGGAAAAGGAACATTACTTAGGCATTTGCATTAATTTCTTGGATTATTATACTTTTGACTTCAAAACAATATCTGAGCTTCGAGTAGTTTACAATTAAATTCTCATTATTTGTAGTACAATATAATCAGATGAATGCGAGCAATTTTATTAGATTGCTCTTCATAATTCTGCCTCTTCAGAATTGGAATTGTTTATTTATAGTGAAGAGCAGTGCAGCTATCCTTGGACTGATAACATCAAACTATGGCAATATACTCATAAAACCATTTACATAATTGAAGCAGTTCTTCCAATATACATAAGTAGTATAATGACTGATGCTTATGACAGCCAGATTCAAGTGGTTCCAATTCACCACCTATCGTGTTCATCTTTAAAGAATATTATTTTTTTAAACTAGAGATTGCCTCGTTGGTAGTAAGTGCGACTGAGCAGGAGGTCCTGAATCAATTCATGGGTCGGGCAAATGAGAAATTCCTGATGGTAAAACCCATACCATTTCTATGTACCAGCCACGGAATCTGGATTTATGTCCGGTTGATGGCAATAGGCTAGCCCCCTTTTACATGGACATAATTAAACTGGCGAAATGTGGGTGTACTCTTAAGAACACCTCTACCTAAGCCTTCGGGGATTAAAGTCGTGAAATTATGATGATATTATCTCAGACTTTATAATGATGTCTTCAAAACTTTGCAAGAATACCAGGAACAGAATTTTAAAGTTGGTAGAAACGCAGGAGTTTCCAACATTTCTAGATTAAGCTTTAATCTCAACTAGAAAGCTTACCAAGTTACTATGCAGTAAGGCATCTACGTCACGTAGTTGGTAGGTCATGCTAAGATTGAATAAAGATAGCGCAAGCGGGGGGAACCGTGGCAACAAGGAAGGCATATTTTATGCAAACAAGACTTGACTTGGAGAAATAACTCCAAAGAGATTTGCATCTTACGTCAATAAAATTTTATAGAATTCGTTTTTATTTTCTCTTAGATGCTGCAGAAAACTAGGGATGATCTACTGCAACACAGCACTATTGCTTTTTTTACAATCTAAAAACCCATAACTTTGTTTGATACCTGTACTTTATGCAAAAATTATGTACCAATGATGACTTGTGACGAATTTACACATTTTTTTATGCATGTGGCGAATACACTTTCAAATTCAAATTATTTATTAATAACCAAGTACATAAACATACCAATTAGAACGGTGATCCCCAAACTAGACGTTAGTCTGTATCTTGAGGATCAGAGTTGTACATATTCGGTTACTTTCAATGTATGAAGTTTACAAAATGTGACGAATTTACTTTGTGGCGAATGTACAACAACTCTATCTTTCTGCCTTTGTCTCTTGTCATTTTTGGTCGGGGTAACACGTTTTCATTCTCTTCTGTACTAACATTATAAAGAGGCGGGGTAATCTACGGTACTAATAATCCAATTCTTAAACTTCTTTCACTGGCAGAAAGCTACATCATCCGTACGTGCCATAGGTTATATATAGTAACATCATGCACATTAGCAGGACTATCACAACGAGGCGAAATGAGTATTAAGGATGGAGGTGGCGTTCTGTGGTTTCAGCCTATCCCCATGGGAAAAAGGCGTTAGTTTATGTATGATGTATAATATATACAGTACGAAGTCGCGAGCGAAGTGCTTGTTGGTAATACGATTGCAGGCGTTCATAATTACTTACTGTAGTAGTGTTATGTAGAACTACATTCAAATTACCGAGTTACTTGTTCCTGAAGTTCAAAGCACATCAAACATCTCTTCACTACGTTTAAACGAAAATTCGCTCATATTAACACAGAACGGAGTAAATGTGAAACGTCAGGTTTATTATTAAACTCTAAATTAAGCACCTCGCTAAAGTAATTACTGGTCTGAAGTAATGTTATTACTACAAAGGTAATTTAATTACAGCTGTCAGGATCGACTTAATTAAGTACCCAGATTCACGGTGTCATCAACAGACGGGTCTCTTTGCAATAACAAACAAATTGCTAATTAGAGCCTATTAACAACGTTTTGCGCCAAAATTATTTACCAAGCTGGAATGTACACGATTTAGTGTGATATGGTTTTAGACTCAACTTGCAATACATCGTTGTATTGTTTTAAAATTCAGAGCGGAGCAGTTAACTGTGAATAATGTTACTACACAGAGGTTACTGTAGTATACAATATAACATAGCACTAACCGCTTGATGGCGAGTTTAACAGGAAATCTAGTTCATCTACACGGGTCGTTGGAAACGTACTGGAATCACCCACCGCGAACTTGCCATCTATGTAGACTGTAGATACATGTTCGTAAAATACCATACAAGCCATACGTATCATGATGTACGTAATCTGAGGCCGTATATAACCGTAAAAACTGTAAACTAGAAAGTTTTGGATTTACATTTATCACGACTCATATAAACCAAAATTGCAAATGTGGACTAAGCAAGCTGAAATGCCGATATTTTGCACAACAAACAAGTGTGTTTCGGACCCTCGTCAAATTAGTTAATGAAGTGAAACACAAAGGCTAACATCACACTAGATAACCGCTACCGGGTCAAAATTTGGACAAGATATTTGTTCTGGTAAATGGACACACATAATCTGTCAGATTTATTTTCGATTGCTTTCTACAAAGATCCAATAATTGAACCCCAGTAAAAGACATCATCATCCAACCCTGATTTCAATTTACATACATAAAGAGGTTGGTGCAACACGGTTACTCCTGTCATTCACCTCCTTTAATCCTAAGTCAAAGCATATTACTGCCAAATATTTACTCAAAAAATTAGACCTAATTTTTTGCACTCGGGCTTCGATGTCTATCGATCGGTAAACCATGTTTGCAACAAGCGACTAGCCACCGTTTCTGATATTTCACCTATGTTTGCATAAGCTCTGTTTGCACTACACAGAACAAATAACAAGAAAAAGCTTTCTGCGTGAATAAGAACGGTAACCAAGTAGCGGTGTATGATGACGACAGCAACACTTAATAGATCAGATGCTCATTTTACCTGTAACTGCGCGCAATGTAAATAAAGGCTTGAAATTTTAAGTCATTCAGAATTTTAGACCACTTAAAAGTAAACTGTATGATCGCCGTAACCTTGATCCATGCAACCACGCAAGTAACCCATTAAACCTAGAATAAAGTGGATTTAAATTAAACTGATTCCATATTCAGGTTATCTTTTCCACACAAAAGATGGTATCGACGGTGGAAAAAGATTAGCGACCTAAAAAGAAAATTGCCAACCGAAACAATATCAAAAGTAACATAACATGCAATGATTACGCGTAGTTTGTTGCTGAACTAGTTCGCAAATGGCAAATTGTTGGTGTTCGTCTAATGTGGGAACGCATTTGTTTAATAACAAAGGCTGAATACTTGGTGACGTCAGTTTAGCGGTAAAAATAATATGTGGTTGTGCGCTTTAAATTGTAACGTTGAGCGGACAAGGTCGATTGTAGATGGTAAATTAAGTAAAGGTCTTTTAAAAGACATCACTCTTACGTCCAAGAATAAGGATATGCATCTTATCGACATTGGTATCCTTTTCCATACTACGGCTTGGACTGGGATAGTCAGAAAAACCTCTTTGGTGTAAAACCTCTTTCCTTTAACGCCAGTCGACAAATCTACTTCTCTCGAAACTTGACGGTCCTCTTACACAACTTGAAATCCTTCTCCGGTTCCATTCTAAGAGGAATATTTCCCACAAGTAAAACTAGTGGCCTGTATACGGATACCGATGTTGTCCAGTTTGTTATTTTCCGGTAAACAGTGTTCCAGGCAGTTTGGAATCAATCGTTTTGTGTAATGACCCGTTTTGGGACTCTCATTTGAAGCATCATTGCTTTAGTGAGCGTCCCTGTTTTGCTACTGGTCTTCATTGTAGGCAAGCCAGGTGTTACATTGGTTATGGGGAATTATCAAGCTTTAAAAGATTTTTAATTATGATTTAAAAAAAAGAATGTCCATGGAGTTTCTTGCCCATTCTTGTCCATAGAGCTCGACGCTTTGGAATGGGCAACTGCCGTAATTCCACAAGTTATTATTATGCACTGCGACTGTAGCTTCACTGTTTTTTTTTTGTTTTTTTGACATTCAAAAGTAATTGTGTAATTTAAATAAATGCATAGGTTAAGTTTGCAGCATTTATGACATAAAGGGCCACTAAAGGTACGCACTTTTAAACGAATTAAAAAAAAATAAGTGACTGTAACTCAATTTCATCGATTTTTTAGTTAAGTCCATACCATTCTGAAGGTGCGATATTTAAATCCCAGAACTCCTACTCCGTCAAGTTTGTCGTACAATTGATTCTTCAAAGTTATTTCAAGCGTACATGTGATTCAAATTATATTACAAATCTTATTAGCCGCTTTAATAGACTGCAAGGAAAACATAATAAGGAAACTTTGCAATTTCAATAAAACAGGTAAATACATAACAAAGAGGTCTCAATATTATTTACCATGATCATTTGCATTATATTAGCCTTTTCTATTTAAGAACGTAATTATACTGAACATGAACAGCCTGAAATTGACATCGATTTAATAATGTCCAATAACAAAATGTTCTGTTTTAATTTCAAAAAATCTTTTTTCTTTCTTTGCTCCGCTGTAGTCGGGTTATAAATTAATACGCATCTGTTCATACCTGAACATTGGCCTTTCACATTACTAAAACGCCGTTTATCTAACGAATTTTTCTAAAAATAGCAATTCGCTTTTAAATGTTTCTGCAATTCAAAAAACATTTTTGGTAATAGAAAAGTGAACGCGGAAGTGTTTATAAATTAGTTTTTAACGAAGTAAAATTGCGCTCTTCTTTATTACTTAGACCAGCCCCGTTTGCGTCAGCATTGAAACGGTATCCATACCGTAAACATTTTATAATAGTACAGCTTTAACGCATCGCCTATGAGTTAAATGAGATTGGTGTCAATTTTACTTAGCGAGAAACTTAAAAATAGAGATTGAAGAAGTTCATGGTCTTGCATTGCATACGCAATAAGAACTATTTCTTTATAGGTCAAATATGTATAGTTAGAGGCTGTATGATGAGATCATTCTCTTCATTTCACATAGATGAAAGCAAACCAGAAACGAAGGGGAAGACCCAAAGGAATGATAAACGGATTGGATTGTGTGAAACATGACATGCATGGAAACGGGATGACTTCTAAGTTGACGGCAGATACAGAAGTAAGAAGAAGACAAGTGGCGCAGACCGCAAATAAATTGGGACAAGTACAGGAATCCTCTTGTATAATAAGGATGTTTCCTGATTAAAAAATATGATTGTAATTAGTCCGTCTGTCAGATTATCAAAAATTTTGGATACTTGTTCTACGATAAGTTCTCGTTAACTTACTTGACATAAAATTTCATTCCAATTCTGTTTCATTTTAAAAGCTTTTATTTAATTTGCAATGTATGTTAGTAATATGTATACATGTATGTAAGTATGTTCGGGCTAATTCTTGCACCTCAATTTTGAAGCAGATATCTTCAACCGATTGAGATGAAATTTTGCACGCATATGGATATCACGTGATTATGGTGACATGGAGCTGACCTGATGATGGAGCTGGAAAGTGGCCCATAGGAACTCCGTTATAAAACGACATTACCCCAACGTGTTTGGGTTCGTATGATTCGTCTTGATGAGTACTTTGTCTCTAGATGGTATCCACGGTCTGATGATGGAGCAGGAAGGTGGTCATAGGAACTCCGTTATACAACGGCATAACCCCATCGAGTTTGGGCTCGTATGATTCGTCTTGACGAGTACTTTGTCTCTAGATAATATCCAGAGTCTGATGATGGAGCAGGAAGGTGGCTAAGGAACTAGGCTATAAAACGACATGACCCCATCGAGTTTGGGCTCGTATGGTTCGTCTTGACGAGTATTTGGCCTTTAGATAGTATCCAGGGTCTGATGATGGAGCAGGAAGGTGGTCATAGGAACTCCGTTATAAAACGACATAACCCCGTCGAGTTTGGGCTCGTATGATTCGTCTTGACGAGTATTTGGTCTTTGAATATTATCCAGGGTCTCGAAACATTGGCGCTCGAAGGTGACCATAAGAACGCTATAATGATATGACGTAACCTTATTGAGTTTGAACGCATACGATTCGACATGACAAGCACTTTGTCTCTAAATTATATCTAGGGTCTGATGATATAGCTGGAAAGTGGCCATAGGAAGTCCGTAATAAAACGACGTAACCATATCGAGTTAGGGCTCGTTTGATTCGTCTTGATAAGTACTTGTGTCTTAAAAAATATCCGTTTGCAACCCCGTCTGATTTAGGAAAATAAGTTCATTCCATTTGTTACGAATGTGAATTCTATTTGATTACATGGATGACCCAATGCCATTGCGATGTGAACATTTGTCATATCGCTAACGTTGCGCTACAGGTTCACAGGGCGAACCCTGTTGTCAAAAGTCATGCTATCTAACTTGCAATGTATGAAACAATGTTTGTTCGGGTGGAATCTTGCAACTCAATTTTTGAAGCAGTTGTTGACTTCATCCGATGGAGCTGAAGTTTTGTGTAAACGTTTAGTTTGGATGACAGTGCACGGTTAGCGTTTTTAGTGGCATATTCCTCCAAACACCCAAGTCCAGTTAAGGCCGTGCCGAGGACTGAGTGACATCAGGGTGTAAAATGATGTCGTGAACGTATCACCTCGGGGCACCAGGGCGAACTCTGTATAATTATCTTGCATATTAGCTTAGCTCTTATTACCCTTCTTAACCAAGCTCTGGGAGGGTCGACAAATATTTCTTCAGTCTCAAGCATACGTGGCCTTAAGTAGGGTAAAATCATTATTAGACGGTCTTCTTATTGAAGAGCAAGACTCTTCGAAATTAACCGGCAAACGACCTTGCAGCAATGATGGTCTTGCAGAGATTCGGCAAACAACACGAGGGCATCCGCAAACCGAAGGTGCGACAAGTAGACACCATTTATCTTTACTTACACCGCTTTGGTCCCATTTCAGTGTTTTCATCACGTCTTCCAGGGCAGCAGTGAAAAGTTTGGGCGAAATGGTATCTCCTTGTCGCACTCCCCTTTTGATTGAAATTGGTGCGGTGATTTCATGTAGTCTGACCTGCATTGTTACCGCATCGTACAACTGTTTAAGAACGTCGACATACCGAGTGTCGATCTGGCAGCGATGGAGAGCGTTAAACACGGCCCAGTGCTCGACACTGTCGAATGCCTTCTCGTAATCTACGAAAGCTAAACACAAAGGCCGGTTGTATTCTGCACTCTTTTCCATCATCTGCTTTACGGTATGGATTTGATGAATCGTGGAGAAACCCCTTCGGAAACCGGCTTGTTCAACAGGCTGGCAGTCGTCCAGTTGGTGGGTTGGTGACAAGCTTTTATATCATAGAAATTGTGTGATGACGTTGATAGTAAAAGTTTGAAAGGAAAAGTTTATTTTATTCTTTTCAGCGCATTTAAATAAAAGCTCGTTTTTAAAAAGTTTTTTTCTTTAATTTTTTATTTTTATTTATTCGGTAAGTAAGGTTACTAGTATTACTTTTTCATTGTTATCAATCTTCAAGAATATAGCTTTTATGATCCAGCGGTTTGGCGCCAACCACAACTGCTGCAAGGGCCAGGATATTAGACCAGGACTTCAGGTGGGTCATTTTTCTTGTTGGACAGTGTTAATGGATTTGATCCCGATAAATAGCATAATCTCGTGACATGGGACTTAATGCGGTGTAAATATTATTCACTGCTGCCTTCTCAATGAAAACAGGAGTGGTGGTGTTTTGCATAACACCGTTGATTGGTCATGTAGGTATATACAGTAGTTCCCCGTGAGGTACAGCTACAGACCTATTATGTACCAACGTCCGCTATACTAAATGGTGTCGCGTTGTTAGTTAATTGTCGATACGCTATTCTATTACCATGCGAATAATTAGAAGTGCGCGAGTGTGTTCGTTAACGCGCGTAATACAGAATTCACAGTACATTATGTACAGCTGAAACTACAAACAGGTTGTTCAAATGTTGTAGTTCTATTATATTACTTGGCAAACTCATTACTATTGAACTGGAACATTTTAACGTACTAACTACGTCTACTTAGCAAAATTTAAAGGAACGCATGAAGCATTCTAGGAATACATATTTGTATAGTTAATAAACATGAGTTGAAAGTCAAAGAAGGAGTTTTTAGTAATAATGTTAGAACATTTTTCCTTATACATGAAACACGATTAATTTAACGTCAGACGGAGACAGTCGCATAAAGTTTACAACGTATTCGTGCTACCTTACGACCTTCCTTGCAAATAGATTGCTAAAGGTAGAAATTCCCACCTGATAGGTACTGTACTAGACAAGAATAAAATATTTTCCCATCGAACACAATACGGAAAGACGCTTAGCGGAGATTTGCAGCCGCGCGTGGCATTTGTGCAAGGCGAGGTCACTGGAAACCTCATGTGAGCAGGTCAACGTAAATCTTTATTATTTATGTTATTATCAACTTGCTGCAATGATCTGACCATGATTTAGAAATGAAGTAGGTAGACAGCAGTTTTTAGATCGTGACTTTTGGGAAGCAACTTTACTTATCTCGGGTTTCTGAAAGGTCAATCAACACAAAAATTGCTTACAGTCTGAAAACTTTTGATTAAAAAACTGTTCGGTATTCCAACCATTATCAGAAATTGACATTTCTATGACCGTCTGCTAGAACGTGTGAAGTGATTACACCTAGAAAGAATGTGCAATTTGTGCGACCTATTCAATAAAGCTTCTTTTATCGTTCAATTTAACTTAATTTGCTATGACTCACCCGCGCATCAACTTAATGTTAGCTCAACAAGACATTTATTGCTGCTATTACTTGAACGACCATAACAATGATAGTTTCGATAATGGCCTCAAATTAAGTAGATACCTATGGAAATATTATTTTAGCTAATAACTATTAAGACATTTCACAGTGTGTTGTCACCAGGTTTTGAAGCATTTGATCACATTTCTTAATAACTTGTAATGTAATGTAATTGCGTCAGGACGTCCATCCGTTTTACACAGACTTGTTGCTAATAGAACAGTAAGATTGATTGTTTTTCTTTCTATCAAATGATATTTCATTCACGAGTATTTCGCACCTGCTTCGTACGTGAAGTTATGCGCTTGATCGAAAGGACGCAACGCGCATACTGATAGCCGAAGGTACATTACACACAACCTTAAAAGTTTTCAGCATGGCCTGTTTATTAGGCCCGAAATGTTTTAGAAAGTTTACCGAATTTTAAAACTCGTGTTGTACATTTCTGATTTTCAGGAATTTACCAAAGGTAGTAAACAAAGAACGAGGTTAACAAAAAGTACGTAGTGTCTTAAACGTTTCGAACATTCAAACTTTCTCTCAAAGGTAAATTGAACAGTGTTTTGATCAAGAACATGACGTAAAAGTATTAAACTTCCTTTCTTTGAACGATGAAAGTGTAATCGGCTGGAAGGTTTTAATTTTGAACAAAATATTTTAAACCTGTTTTTTTTTCTTTTACGATCGGTCAGATAATCTGCATTTTTTTAACTTTTACTTTTGCGTCTATGTAGCTATCTTGGATCCAATAAGAAACGAAATAAAAACCTTAAATTCAAAAAGAATAGATCTATTGGATCAATTTTAGCAATATCTTTAATGATTTTGAACGAAAATCGAGCCCTTTTTCCGCGTGCTAAATATTCCATTTTAGAATTTAAGTTGTAAAAAACGTAAAGTACCGGTGATAGGTATTTCCTGAAAACATAATCTAAGCACACTATCACAGGCAAAGGAAAAAAAACTTACCATTTCGAGAAACATCTAGCTCGACTAGATTTTCAAAATTCTGTATGTCTGATGGAAGTTTGTGGATTTCATTATCACTGAGACCTAATCTTCTTAGTCTATGAAGTCTGAAGAAATTCTGTAACAAAACATACAAGTGTAAAATCAAAGTGTCACAGAGAAAAAAAATTGTGGTAAAAAAACAATGTCATTGTTTTTGTATTATTTATATTCATGTTGTTTGACTAAATAAATAGGTAATAGAAAACTGGTTTCGCATGATGAGTTGTAAGGCCAACACAGGTTGTAACTTAGTTTCGGCGATTTGCTTATTACACGACTGCCCAAAAAAAAAAGAGTATTATGTTTTTTTATTTTGTATTTAGTTAGTGAGGATACGCGGTTTTGCGAGAAGTAGCGGAAGTTGATGGCCTTTGCCCACGAGTGGAACAAAGCAGGCTAGGAAAATGTTTTCTTTGTTATGAGTTAACTACATTTTAAGTGTTAAGCAGACAGAATCTGTCTATCCGCTATCGCTATCTGATAGCGATAGCGTCAGAAACGCCACCTTGCACTACATCACAACACAACTCAAATAACTGAAGTTGTTGACAAATCAGTCAGGCTAAAGTAGAAGTGGGCAGATCACATGGAACAAATGCACCCAGAGAGACGGGACAGATCGTCACACAGTGGATGCCATCAAGGTCGACCGCGGCAAAAGTGATGCGACAATTTGATGTTTGCGGGGCCAATATGGCCAGAGATTGCACAGCATGGAGAGGTATGGCAAGAGATAGGGGGAGGCCTTTGCCAAGCAGTGATACAGGCTTGACTCTTGACTGTTAAAACAATTGATGCCTGATTTGCCTCTGTTGGAGACAATTTTAAACTACCTAGGTGAGGGCTGGGAAAAAAGTGGTAGGTTCTTATCCAGACATATGTAAGAAAACGTTTTATTTAAAATATAAGATGATTGTAATTGCATAAAACTCATGAAAAATACAGTGTTTTATTTGCTACCTATCTGTCTTTTTAGCAGACTCAAGATACTGACTACCAATATTTGCAGCTGTTTGGGATAAAAAGAAACAATCGGACTGAAAAACTAAGAATACTATATTATGACTATTGTTAATATTATTACATGTTGTTGGCCTTTCTTGAGGACCTGGTTTGGAGCAAATGATTGATTTTCCTTTCCCAACACATATGCATGTTGGATGTGGAGTTGTAGACCCTTTATACAGAATTATGTATTTTAATTGTATTAAGTAATTTAAATAACTTCAGATTTCCAAAATGACTAGGCTGAAAATATCATATGGCATACCAGGACCTATGAAAAATGAACTCACTTTTCGTGTGTTGGTGTTTTTAAATGACGAAGTGGAATTAAATTTTGTATTCATTTGAAAAAACTTAAATGTTGAGTGTAGTGTAAAAACTTAACATACAATTAACTTATTGTTTTGTCAAATCATAAAAACAATTAAAAGCTGCAGTAATGAGCTTGCACTGTATTTATATAATAAAATTGTTAAAATATAATTCTAAATTAATTAAAAACGAAATAAACTTCAGGGAGTCACCAGTTAATACTACCTAAACAAATGAGTAATCCTGTTTTAAAATATGTTTATTGTTTGATCCTCAAGTCTGTCTGCCTAATAGTAAGGGTAATCATGAGAAAACAGATATTATTACTATGCAATTTTACCTAAAGTTTGAATGTTGACTAGCAATGATTGCGCTTACGCATAAGTTAGGGCAAAGGAACCTGGGCTCTCTTATGGCTCATTGGATAGACAATATTGACAGTTGTGGAAAGCACAAGGATAAGTACGCACAGGACCGAAACATGTGGCGGAAAACAGGGGAGGCCTATGTCCAGCTGTGAGTGATTCTGGGCTGATTTGATGATAATCAAGTGAAAAACTAAAAAAATGTAGACAGGCAACCGATGCGTTGGACCGACGACCTTGTTGGAGTGGCCAGAAAAGACTGGATGCGAAAGGCGCAAAACCGGGAAGAATGGCATGCATTAGGAGAGACCTACACTCAGCATTGGGTGGTGACAGGTTGAAGAAGAAGAAGAAGTGAAAAACTAAAAAAAAAAGTATCTGATTTGTGCTGACACATCATACAGAAAGGTAGCCTGTTGCCAGTTAAACTGGAAGCTGTACTGGCAACAGGCTACATTTGCTGAGTAAAAACGTACTATAGTTCATCCACTATCAAATCATAACTCATATAAAAATACCATAATCTTTAATGAAAACACACTTGTGGCATTCGTGTTCTGGAGCTAAATCATGACTTTGCTGGCCTTTAGATGTGTGATAATGACTTGCTTAGTATTATTTATCACTTGAGAGAGCTCAAGTTTACAATTAATCACTTGAGAGAGCTCAATATTACAAATGTTTAACAAACTAAATAGACAATGAAAATAATTTGTAAACCCCACAAGTCAATTGTGTAATGTATGGTGCCTAATGAAATGTTTATAAATTGGTAAAACTCAAACATATGTGCGTATTCAGAGACATGAGCATTGAGCGTGTATCTACCTATATTTACAAAATATAGCACATACTTATATTTAAAAGAAAATGGTTGTATGAAATACTTGAAATCATTAATCTCAAACCACGAGAACTGGGTTGGAGAATTGATACTCATCGCGTACCAATAACAACATAAGACGCATTGATATTATTTACTCCTAATCAGTGATAAGGTATACGCCCACGACTGAAACGAATCCTTTATTTAGGTTACAAATTCACTCACCTTCGGCAGATCTCTTATGTGGTTCGCATCCAAAAAGAGTTCCTCTAAACTCCTGGAATATCGTAAAATGTCTTCGGGTATTGTTGGCAGCGAGCAATGCCGCTTGTCTACACATTCCACTTGGCGATTACATTTGAACAAAGGTATACATCGAAACATGTTGGACACTACACTTCATACAAACTATAATTGAATGAACCACAACGACACATATTTGAGCACTTTCAAGAATGTAACACTATTTTAGCATTATAAAATTGATAACGATATCAAAATAATCCAAAAAACACAACTTACACCTCACCCTACAAAATGAAGCCACAAACTGCCAGAGTTGCCATACGGAACTGTTATCTTGATTTTTTTTTTCTTCAGCAACATTTCGCTTCGACACAAAATAATTGACTTTCAACAAAAAAATCAAATAAATTGCACTTCTCAAACTGACCAAATAGTAGATCAATAATAATTTATCTATATAGTAATTTATCATGTAGGTAAACAATATACATAAGATACTTTTGCTGTCTGGCGGTGTTGCCACGGCCAGCACTTAGCCTATGGACTAAGGTCAAACTAAAAGCCAGACCTTGGGTCACGGGAAGCATCAACTGCAGGGCTATTGCGTATCTTTTTAAATGTCAGTGCCTATCATAGTGTCCATCGATTAACTGTCAAATGGTTATAATTTGGTACAAAATGGAACCATTTGATGGACACTATGATAGCCGCTGACATTTAAAAAGATACGCAATAGCCCTGCAGGTCGTCTAACTCAAATGTATTAGCCTTGGATACAATAGTTTCTTTTTATAATATTTTATTTAAATAGTTATCTGTGGGAAATGTTGTAAGTAGGAGGTTTATATAAATATTGTAAATTTTAAGACATTTTAAGATTGATATACTGAAGTACTACTGTTTGTTTTCTTATATGTAATAACTAAATGTAGCACTACCTTTTAAATCATTTTTGTGATCTGGCAACACCGTTCACGATTCCTGGCAACCTAGCCCGGGACGTGGGAACTCAAGGACAGTGGAGTAGTGGAGTACGATTCGCGCGCGCTTTGAACACATCCGCGAAACGCTCGTTTAATTTTCTTTAATTTTACTGATAAACCCCTGTTTGTTTGTTTTGTTTTTATCTATAGTTCTGTGTTTTACTCTTTACAATATACACACATCAAAAGTGTCTAGGGATCAAGCATTTTTATGCGGATTTCTTGAGATTGAGATGTGGCTTTGTAATAAATTTATGATTTTATGATTTTATAAATTTATATGGATCCTTTTTGGTGCATTTCATAATTTGAATCAGGAACTGTGAATCAAATTCGAGTAAAAGATGAAAATCAGCTGTCAATATTTTCCCTATAAAAACATACAACGCATTGAAGACATTATTAGTGCTACTGTTTCCCTACTACTGATTAAAACCAACGTTATTATGGAGCGGCAACGTCATTTAAGCAGGGAAGAAATGCTCAGAGCCGTGGGAATGATAGAAGCTGGTTCCCGGCAACGTACTGTGGCTTTAGCTCTGAATACAAATCAGAGTGTTATCAGTCGACTTTGGACACGTTACCGAAGCACTGGTACCGTGGCTGAGCGCCATGGAGGACGGTATCGCTGCACCACACGGAGACAAGACCGATACATTCAAATCTTAACTCGAAGAGCTCCAACAATAACCGCCATGATGTTAGCCGTGAGGCTTCATCACTCTTCAGGGAACTTAATTAGCGACCAAACAGTCAGAAACCGCTTGCATGAAGTGAACCTTCATTCCCGAAGACCGCTACGGGTACCACCTATAGCAATGCACAATCGTAGGATTCGATATCAATGGGCTCTTGAACACAGAAATTGGGCAGAAGAACAATGGCGTTTCGTGTGCTTTTCTGATGAGTCTCGTTTTGGTATGAGACCGGATACAAGACGTATACGACACTGGAGAACCCCTGGACGCCAACAGCGATTAAAATCCTGCCAGGAAGTCCATCCTTATAGTGGTGGAACCATCATGGTATGGGCGGGTATTTGGATCGGCGGAAGAACTGAGTTGATTTGGATCAGAGGCAACCTCAACGCTCAAATTTATGCTGAGACGATTGTATCAGACGTCATCGTTCCTCTACAAGTGCAAATCGGTCCCTTATTTCAGTTAATGCATGATAATGCACGACCGCACACCGCAAGAGTTGTAAGACAGACTCTCGCCGCAGCTAACATCAATGTCCTGCCCTGGCCTGCTCAGTCGCCAGACTTGAACCCGATTGAGCATGCATGGGATATGCTACAGAGAAGAGCTCTGCCGAATATGGAGGGTATCCAGTCGCAAGAAGACCTTTTTTTGTTGTTGCAACGAACATGGGCGGCCATTCCACAGCGTGATTTGGATGAACTCATTTTGAGTATGCCAAACCGATGTTCTTGTGTTGTTAGTGTTCGCGGTAGAAACACGGATTATTAATTGTTTAAGTTACCCAATAAAATTTTAAAGAAAACTGTTATTTCAGTCTTTTTTTCGAACTTTAATGTTAGTGGTTCAAATGTCAAAAATCCCTTTATTAGGAAAATGGCAAATTTCTTTATTAATGCAAAGGTGACTTGGTTTATCGTTACTGTGACAAACGAAAACACTTTATTTGATGAATCCTTAAAGAAAATTTTAATTAATATCAATCAGGAGAAAAGTTATTGCAAAAATATATGTTGATCCCTAGACACTTTTGATGTGTGTACTTTTATTAGTATAACGTACGTGACTCATTGAAATAGCCCAAATATTCAACCCTGAGAAAACTCCTTCTTACATAAAAAAAAAGAAGTGTGGCACTCGGAGGCTGCCGCGGTAAAGCTATTGCATAGCATTTTTTATCAACTTATGCAATTATAATTATTTATTTATTTTATTAATGCAGTATTTTTTTCCTTTGTTTTTTTTTCTTTGATATTAATTCAAGTTACACTTCGAGCGTGGTGACCGATAAAAAAACATTTTTTTTTCCTTTTATTAAATAAATGAGTGTTAGGTTTTTTTCGCTAAGGAATTTCTGGATTCGGTCCCCACGCTCAAGGCCCGCGATAGAAGCTATGCAATAGCTTAATAAATAAGAGCTACAGACTGTCTTAATTATAGCCAGAATGCCTGAATTAGAAGCCAAATCAAAATCATTTCAAGTGCCACGCAAAAATAACTTTTATGGCAGTCGTACAGCTTCTTTTACAATACCCAACTTACTAAACCCTGGTACCTGTTGACATCAGTGACTCAATGAATAGTAAGAACATAAAGCGTAAGATTTATGAACATTAATTAACTCCATTATAACCTAACTGATTATAGCACGTTGATCAAATCTCCGGCCATGGCATGCTAAGACAGATCCCAGAGGTCTGATTGTCTACTTTGTCTAATTGTAAGAAACTTATATTTTTTAAATAAATTAAAAGTAATTGTGGAGTACCTCATAATTCCATGCTAAATAATTCTTCAAAACTTACTGCGGTACTCAGAGATTTAATGATTACCTAAGCCATCACATAGGTTTGACAGACTTTTGTATGACATAACTGTCAAATAAGTAATCATTAAAGCTCTCTGAGTGCGGCAGTTAGTGATATAAATAACTTAATTTGTGGTTTATCCACAAATTTAAAGACGTTTTTACCAATTACATGAAGCTGCGGTAAATCAGCTTATTAATGTTTAGTACAGGCGTATAAATAATAGCTGCAGAGGACCGGTATAAACAAGAAAAAAGACCACAATGCAGTGCTGCCACACCGGAAATAGTTTAAAACATTAAAAAATGTCAAACGTGAAGGAAAAGGGAGGCTGACATTTCAAAATTTCAATTGGCTTCTTCTTTTCCGTAAAAAAATAACTCAAGTCAAGTTTAATCTGATTCGAACACTGTTTAATTTTAGCAATTGGCTTCCTTCCTTGCTATAGTTTATTGGTTTGCCGAGTGGACCGCTGTTTAGTTTTTTTGAATCTTCTATCTCAATATTCTCAATATTAATTTTATCAGAAAGAGTTGGACGTAGAATTAGAAAAAATACAATGGAATTAAATTTAGGATTTATCGGTGGTGGTAATATGTCTACAGGAATTGTGAAAGGAATCCTAAAAAGTGGTAAGTATGCAAATGTTTAACGAAAAATACTAGCAGCGTTTCATAAATTATTGGTATCTATTATAGTTCTAAACTAACTCCTGAGGATCTGCAGTTAAAATCTGTGATTGTGTTTCAGGGGTTCATAAAGCATCAAAAATTTGGGTATCCGGTCCCCACATAGAAAATCTTCAACATTGGAGTGATATGGGCATTAATGTTACTTCAGAAAATGGGATAGTCTTTGATAACTGCAGTACATTATTTATTGGAGTTAAAGTCAATAAATTGCAGGATGCTATTCAAGGTATTAAGTTGACTTCACAAAACACGGCAAAAGAAGTACAGTTTATATCCATGTTAGCTGGAGTTCAAATAGAGGAATTACGTGTGGTGGGTTTCAATTAACTTCTATGGTCAAACTTTTATTTGATAATTTGATATGATCGCCAAGCACTTTGAAAAAACCTTGTCAGATTAACAGTACCTCCTGTACTATTATAGTTTTTAAGGAAACCTGTCCAGTATGTTCATCATCTCCTTTGTAGCCATTCACATACTTCTAATATTATTTATAACATATTTTGGCCTCCCTCAACTAATTTGGGTAAAGTACTGGTTCATTCTAGGCTAAATATATTAGCTCATTTTGCAATCAATACATGTCAGTTTTCACATGAAAAAGAAAAAAGAAGAACTAGAATACACATGGTGGTTAGCATGTGTACCACATTCATAGATCTGTTCACCCAGAAGTATGATTGTGCTTATGTGATAGGAGTAGGTATGAACCATAGCAGGCATTCTGTGGTTTCTACTAATAGTCCAGTCAATTTAGACATCCAAGGTTATAGTAATTCCCACCTGGCTAAAAATTGGTAGGATTGTTCAAAACACCATTATAAATGAAATGTAAAAAGTCCCCATCGATCATCTCTTACATCAAAGGTCACGAAAACGGGTTTTTCGCGATTTTCAGTAAAATGGTATGTTTTATCATAAAATTAAGTAATGACAAAATTATAGATCAGATAATAGTCAATAGTTGAAATAGTTGTAATCTAAGCACGTAGTTTATATACGTGGTGTACTTATACATATTATGACGATTGTAATTGAGTTTTGCTGAAATTCGCTAAACCCGTTTTCGTGACCTTTTAGGTCGAATATTTTTTTTCTAGGTGTCGGATCGATGGGGACTTTTTACATTTCATTTATAATGGTGTTTTGAACAATCTTACCAATTTTCAGACGGGTGGGAATTAGTGTTACCTTACCGCTATTTTTGGTTTAATTTGTCTGGACTATAACCCATGGGAAAAAACATATACGAAGTCACACCGAGTTAATGTTTGTAAGTTTTATTGCTGTTTAGCATAATTAAAACATATCATTATGTAATTAAATATTAGATAGACTTTACCCAGTGGCTCAAAATAATCAGTAGTTAAACATGGTTTCCTATTTACATAAAAACTGGCAATGTGTATTTATGATAACATGATAGTCTTGTATAAACGCTACTGTTTTAACAGTTTTGCACCTGCTCAGTTTCAAGGTCACTTGCTTGGTAGTGCTAATGAAAATCAAGTTTTGTTTTGGCAAATCAACACAAAACTGCTGAAGTTAGTCCACCACTGCATGAAAAGCATGAAATAATTTGAAGAAAATATTTTTGATACTGTCAACATAACTTTTGGGGCGTCAACAGCCAAATGTTTGCAATGAATTAATATGACTTTTTATTAGTTTTTTATAAAAATATTTGCGTTGTATTACTTATGACCATAAAGTGGGTCAAGCCGCGAGCATAAAGGTTCATAAAATGAATTGTTAATTTTATTCTGCACTCTTTTTACAGACCATCGAGGCGCATTTAAGCGGTGTCAAAGCAAGTATTATACGAGTTATGCCTAACACACCAATGACAGTGGGAGCAGGCATTTGTTTATACACTCCAGATTCAACTGTTACACAACAAAGGTGTTCAATATTGGAAAAACTTTTGAGTGGCTCGGCCCTTGTTGAAAAAGTTCCAGAAGAGTTAATGGATTCCTTGGGTGCATTGACTGCTTGTGGACCAGCTTATGTAAGTTCTGAAATTAATAAAGATTATTGAAAATGGGAGCAGCGTTGGCCCAGAGGTGGCGGCCCCGTCTCACGAACAGTAAGTCGTGGGTTCGAATCCAGATAGGCGCATTACTTGTAATTTATTTCATCACCACTGCTCTCAAAAACGGTGAAGAAAAACATCGTTAGAATCGGCATGTCCTAGAACCAAAAGTTCGAAAACTTGTGACATCTACCAATCCACACTGGGCCTGCATGGTAGATTATAGCCCATTCCCCCCCAAAGAGAGGAAGGCCTGTGTCCTAGTAGTGGGAACATTAATAAGCTGCTGATGATTGAAAATGGAACAACCTTAGTCTAGTTTGGCAGTAAATTTATCACAATGTCAAATTTTGCATTTACATTGAATGAATCACCTTAAAGAGTTTACCTAATCTTTTGATCATGAAAAAAAAAGTAGTTTTGAATGTACATTACCATTCTACTACTCACCTGGGAAGAAGTGGCACCAAAAAATCCATTGCTAATGCCAATATTAAAACGTTACAGATGTATGTGGTGATAGAAGCATTAGCAGACGGTGCTGTGAAACAAGGTGTGCCACGCGCAATGGCGATGCGTCATGCTGCACAGATGGTGGTTGGCAGCGGGCAAATGGTTCTGCAGTCAGGGAAACATCCGGGTCTACTGAAGGATGAAGTATGCTCTCCTGGTGGCTCCACTATTGCTGGTGTTCATGAACTTGAAAATGGTAGACTAAGGTGAGCTGCAATACCTAACATCTGTCTAGTCTATTTTCAATTATGTTGGGGTCGACTTCCAGTATAACTGAATCAATATTTTCCTTGGAGCAATTGCAAAACTGACCATCTTAACCCAGTAAGTACTGGGTAATACAAAATCTCTTGGTAAGCATACCTGTCACAATGGTTAAATATCTATAAGGGACAGTCAGGATCACTGGAAAATGTATGTAATAGATGGTGACCCATAAATGGGCCGACATTGGCAAGCGCAGCTTATTATTAAGGTGGATGCTCCAGGGTAGCCCGCGAAATTTGAATTTTCTTACGTTTTTTGCAATTTGTCGGTCAGAGTCAGTGTTAGGTTGTATGTTAAATAAAATAGGATTCGTGACCGTAACGAATGTGACTTTACTGAGTAATAATGATTAAAATCACCAAAACAACCCTCTCAGTTCATTTAACTTCCTTGGATGTGTTTTTCATCAAATAGACACTCAATAGAATTAAATCAACTCAAGAGGGTTGTATTCATGATTTTAATGATTATCTAATATATAAAATTCTCGTGTCACAGTTTTCGTTGCCATACTCCTCCGAAACGGCTTGACCGATTTTGATGAAATTTTTTGTGCTTATCCGGTATCTATGAGAATCGGCCAACATCTATTTTTCATACCCCTAAGTATTAAGGGTTGTCCACACCAAACATTTTTTTAGTCACCCATCAAAGTTACCGGGAACGAAGTCGCGGGCATCAGCTAGTATCTCTATAAATATACACGCATTACGTCCGCGAATCATATTTTAATCAATATAAAACCTGACACTGACCTGCAAATGACAAAAAAGTCAGAAAATTCGAATTTCGCGGGCTACCCTGGAGCATCCATCTTAAGATCGACCTGTGCAGCTATTATTAGAATTTCATAAAATAAGTAATTGAACAATATCCAAAATGGTGCTTAATGCTCATAGGCTGTCTGTATGAAAAGAGGCCTTTGCCGTGCAGTGCCAGTATAATTATTTCATTGTTTCCCGAATTCACCACCACTGGGTTGATAACCGCCTTGGCTGGAATACTGCTCTCTGTCGAGGCTTACACCTGCGCTTATGGAAAAAAATGTGGCTATAAAAATAACTTCTGTATGCTCATGAAAATGTGGCTAATATAAATAACTTCTGTTACAGGGCGTCATTGATCAATGCAGTTCAAGCATCAACAATAAGAAATAAGGAACTTGGGAAGAAATAAGATCTGCTATAGCTATTTGAAAACACTAAGAAATGCTTAAAACCGAAACACCAAAATTCATCTCACTTTAATACTCATTGACCATAACACTAAACTATTTTGTTAGTTCAATAACATAATTAATTTTTAGTTATAGTTTTTTTATAAATTATTTATGAAATTGTGACGAAGCTTGAAAAGATCGTTGAATTACACAGCCTATAAGGCCTGCCATTTTATTTTATTGTTGAAATAACCTGTATGAATTAATAGGAGACATCATCATCATAAGTGTTGTATGAGAGATAATTAAATTAAATAGCAGCAGCTAGGCAAGCCATGCTTCATACAAAAATCTTCCAAAACCTCTGTTCCTAATTATATGTAGGTACCGTGTTATGAATTTGGGATGATGGCTTGGAATCAGATAAATCGGCAGAGTATACTTGTATACAAAAACTGTAATGTTTATGTTACTTAAGTATTTTTATGTTGGGTAAGGTGCTTTCGGGTGGACTTGGATTGTTAATTTTATTTTAAGTGTTACCTCGGCTTAACCTTATGCAATAAGGTTTCAAGTGCATTCTCTGTTTGTGATATCTCATGAAAATTAGAATTAGATCTGATCAAAATTATTTATAGACTTAAGTCTATAAATAATTTTGATCGGGACGTGGGAACTCAAGGACAGTGGAGTAGTGGAGTACGATTCGCGCGCGCTTTGAACACATCCGCGAAACGCTCGTTTAATTTTCTTTAATTTTACTGTTAAACCCCTGTTTGTTTGTTTTGTTTTTATCTATAGTTCTGTGTTTTACTCTTTACAATATACACACATCAAAAGTGTCTAGGGATCAAGCATTTTTATGCGGATTTCTTGAGATTGAGATGTGGCTTTGTAATAAATTTATGATTTTATGATTTTATAAATTTATATGGATCCTTTTTGGTGCATTTCATAATTTGAATCAGGAACTGTGAATCAAATTCGAGTAAAAGATGAAAATCAGCTGTCAATATTTTCCCTATAAAAACATACAACGCATTGAAGACATTATTAGTGCTACTGTTTCCCTACTACTGATTAAAACCAACGTTATTATGGAGCGGCAACGTCATTTAAGCAGGGAAGAAATGCTCAGAGCCGTGGGAATGATAGAAGCTGGTTCCCGGCAACGTACTGTGGCTTTAGCTCTGAATACAAATCAGAGTGTTATCAGTCGACTTTGGACACGTTACCGAAGCACTGGTACCGTGGCTGAGCGCCATGGAGGACGGTATCGCTGCACCACACGGAGACAAGACCGATACATTCAAATCTTAACTCGAAGAGCTCCAACAATAACCGCCATGATGTTAGCCGTGAGGCTTCATCACTCTTCAGGGAACTTAATTAGCGACCAAACAGTCAGAAACCGCTTGCATGAAGTGAACCTTCATTCCCGAAGACCGCTACGGGTACCACCTATAGCAATGCACAATCGTAGGATTCGATATCAATGGGCTCTTGAACACAGAAATTGGGCAGAAGAACAATGGCGTTTCGTGTGCTTTTCTGATGAGTCTCGTTTTGGTATGAGACCGGATACAAGACGTATACGACACTGGAGAACCCCTGGACGCCAACAGCGATTAAAATCCTGCCAGGAAGTCCATCCTTATAGTGGTGGAACCATCATGGTATGGGCGGGTATTTGGATCGGCGGAAGAACTGAGTTGATTTGGATCAGAGGCAACCTCAACGCTCAAATTTATGCTGAGACGATTGTATCAGACGTCATCGTTCCTCTACAAGTGCAAATCGGTCCCTTATTTCAGTTAATGCATGATAATGCACGACCGCACACCGCAAGAGTTGTAAGACAGACTCTCGCCGCAGCTAACATCAATGTCCTGCCCTGGCCTGCTCAGTCGCCAGACTTGAACCCGATTGAGCATGCATGGGATATGCTACAGAGAAGAGCTCTGCCGAATATGGAGGGTATCCAGTCGCAAGAAGACCTTTTTTTGTTGTTGCAACGAACATGGGCGGCCATTCCACAGCGTGATTTGGATGAACTCATTTTGAGTATGCCAAACCGATGTTCTTGTGTTGTTAGTGTTCGCGGTAGAAACACGGATTATTAATTGTTTAAGTTACCCAATAAAATTTTAAAGAAAACTGTTATTTCAGTCTTTTTTTCGAACTTTTAATGTTAGTGGTTCAAATGTCAAAAATCCCTTTATTAGGAAAATGGCAAATTTCTTTATTAATGCAAAGGTGACTTGGTTTATCGTTACTGTGACAAACGAAAACACTTTATTTGATGAATCCTTAAAGAAAATTTTAATTAATATCAATCAGGAGAAAAGTTATTGCAAAAATATATGTTGATCCCTAGACACTTTTGATGTGTGTACTTTTATTAGTATAACGTACGTGACTCATTGAAATAGCCCAAATATTCAACCCTGAGAAAACTCCTTCTTACATAAAAAAAAAGAAGTGTGGCACTCGGAGGCTGCCGCGGTAAAGCTATTGCATAGCATTTTTTATCAACTTATGCAATTATAATTATTTATTTATTTTATTAATGCAGTATTTTTTTCCTTTGTTTTTTTTTCTTTGATATTAATTCAAGTTACACTTCGAGCGTGGTGACCGATAAAAAAACATTTTTTTTTCCTTTTATTAAATAAATGAGTGTTAGGTTTTTTTCGCTAAGGAATTTCTGGATTCGGTCCCCACGCTCAAGGCCCGCGATAGAAGCTATGCAATAGCTTAATAAATAAGAGCTACAGACTGTCTTAATTATAGCCAGAATGCCTGAATTAGAAGCCAAATCAAAATCATTTCAAGTGCCACGCAAAAATAACTTTTATGGCAGTCGTACAGCTTCTTTTACAATACCCAACTTACTAAACCCTGGTACCTGTTGACATCAGTGACTCAATGAATAGTAAGAACATAAAGCGTAAGATTTATGAACATTAATTAACTCCATTATAACCTAACTGATTATAGCACGTTGATCAAATCTCCGGCCATGGCATGCTAAGACAGATCCCAGAGGTCTGATTGTCTACTTTGTCTAATTGTAAGAAACTTATATTTTTTAAATAAATTAAAAGTAATTGTGGAGTACCTCATAATTCCATGCTAAATAATTCTTCAAAACTTACTGCGGTACTCAGAGATTTAATGATTACCTAAGCCATCACATAGGTTTGACAGACTTTTGTATGACATAACTGTCAAATAAGTAATCATTAAAGCTCTCTGAGTGCGGCAGTTAGTGATATAAATAACTTAATTTGTGGTTTATCCACAAATTTAAAGACGTTTTTACCAATTACATGAAGCTGCGGTAAATCAGCTTATTAATGTTTAGTACAGGCGTATAAATAATAGCTGCAGAGGACCGGTATAAACAAGAAAAAAGACCACAATGCAGTGCTGCCACACCGGAAATAGTTTAAAACATTAAAAAATGTCAAACGTGAAGGAAAAGGGAGGCTGACATTTCAAAATTTCAATTGGCTTCTTCTTTTCCGTAAAAAAATAACTCAAGTCAAGTTTAATCTGATTCGAACACTGTTTAATTTTAGCAATTGGCTTCCTTCCTTGCTATAGTTTATTGGTTTGCCGAGTGGACCGCTGTTTAGTTTTTTTGAATCTTCTATCTCAATATTCTCAATATTAATTTTATCAGAAAGAGTTGGACGTAGAATTAGAAAAAATACAATGGAATTAAATTTAGGATTTATCGGTGGTGGTAATATGTCTACAGGAATTGTGAAAGGAATCCTAAAAAGTGGTAAGTATGCAAATGTTTAACGAAAAATACTAGCAGCGTTTCATAAATTATTGGTATCTATTATAGTTCTAAACTAACTCCTGAGGATCTGCAGTTAAAATCTGTGATTGTGTTTCAGGGGTTCATAAAGCATCAAAAATTTGGGTATCCGGTCCCCACATAGAAAATCTTCAACATTGGAGTGATATGGGCATTAATGTTACTTCAGAAAATGGGATAGTCTTTGATAACTGCAGTACATTATTTATTGGAGTTAAAGTCAATAAATTGCAGGATGCTATTCAAGGTATTAAGTTGACTTCACAAAACACGGCAAAAGAAGTACAGTTTATATCCATGTTAGCTGGAGTTCAAATAGAGGAATTACGTGTGGTGGGTTTCAATTAACTTCTATGGTCAAACTTTTATTTGATAATTTGATATGATCGCCAAGCACTTTGAAAAAACCTTGTCAGATTAACAGTACCTCCTGTACTATTATAGTTTTTAAGGAAACCTGTCCAGTATGTTCATCATCTCCTTTGTAGCCATTCACATACTTCTAATATTATTTATAACATATTTTGGCCTCCCTCAACTAATTTGGGTAAAGTACTGGTTCATTCTAGGCTAAATATATTAGCTCATTTTGCAATCAATACATGTCAGTTTTCACATGAAAAAGAAAAAAGAAGAACTAGAATACACATGGTGGTTAGCATGTGTACCACATTCATAGATCTGTTCACCCAGAAGTATGATTGTGCTTATGTGATAGGAGTAGGTATGAACCATAGCAGGCATTCTGTGGTTTCTACTAATAGTCCAGTCAATTTAGACATCCAAGGTTATAGTAATTCCCACCTGGCTAAAAATTGGTAGGATTGTTCAAAACACCATTATAAATGAAATGTAAAAAGTCCCCATCGATCATCTCTTACATCAAAGGTCACGAAAACGGGTTTTTCGCGATTTTCAGTAAAATGGTATGTTTTATCATAAAATTAAGTAATGACAAAATTATAGATCAGATAATAGTCAATAGTTGAAATAGTTGTAATCTAAGCACGTAGTTTATATACGTGGTGTACTTATACATATTATGACGATTGTAATTGAGTTTTGCTGAAATTCGCTAAACCCGTTTTCGTGACCTTTTAGGTCGAATATTTTTTTTCTAGGTGTCGGATCGATGGGGACTTTTTACATTTCATTTATAATGGTGTTTTGAACAATCTTACCAATTTTCAGACGGGTGGGAATTAGTGTTACCTTACCGCTATTTTTGGTTTAATTTGTCTGGACTATAACCCATGGGAAAAAACATATACGAAGTCACACCGAGTTAATGTTTGTAAGTTTTATTGCTGTTTAGCATAATTAAAACATATCATTATGTAATTAAATATTAGATAGACTTTACCCAGTGGCTCAAAATAATCAGTAGTTAAACATGGTTTCCTATTTACATAAAAACTGGCAATGTGTATTTATGATAACATGATAGTCTTGTATAAACGCTACTGTTTTAACAGTTTTGCACCTGCTCAGTTTCAAGGTCACTTGCTTGGTAGTGCTAATGAAAATCAAGTTTTGTTTTGGCAAATCAACACAAAACTGCTGAAGTTAGTCCACCACTGCATGAAAAGCATGAAATAATTTGAAGAAAATATTTTTGATACTGTCAACATAACTTTTGGGGCGTCAACAGCCAAATGTTTGCAATGAATTAATATGACTTTTTATTAGTTTTTTATAAAAATATTTGCGTTGTATTACTTATGACCATAAAGTGGGTCAAGCCGCGAGCATAAAGGTTCATAAAATGAATTGTTAATTTTATTCTGCACTCTTTTTACAGACCATCGAGGCGCATTTAAGCGGTGTCAAAGCAAGTATTATACGAGTTATGCCTAACACACCAATGACAGTGGGAGCAGGCATTTGTTTATACACTCCAGATTCAACTGTTACACAACAAAGGTGTTCAATATTGGAAAAACTTTTGAGTGGCTCGGCCCTTGTTGAAAAAGTTCCAGAAGAGTTAATGGATTCCTTGGGTGCATTGACTGCTTGTGGACCAGCTTATGTAAGTTCTGAAATTAATAAAGATTATTGAAAATGGGAGCAGCGTTGGCCCAGAGGTGGCGGCCCCGTCTCACGAACAGTAAGTCGTGGGTTCGAATCCAGATAGGCGCATTACTTGTAATTTATTTCATCACCACTGCTCTCAAAAACGGTGAAGAAAAACATCGTTAGAATCGGCATGTCCTAGAACCAAAAGTTCGAAAACTTGTGACATCTACCAATCCACACTGGGCCTGCATGGTAGATTATAGCCCATTCCCCCCCAAAGAGAGGAAGGCCTGTGTCCTAGTAGTGGGAACATTAATAAGCTGCTGATGATTGAAAATGGAACAACCTTAGTCTAGTTTGGCAGTAAATTTATCACAATGTCAAATTTTGCATTTACATTGAATGAATCACCTTAAAGAGTTTACCTAATCTTTTGATCATGAAAAAAAAAGTAGTTTTGAATGTACATTACCATTCTACTACTCACCTGGGAAGAAGTGGCACCAAAAAATCCATTGCTAATGCCAATATTAAAACGTTACAGATGTATGTGGTGATAGAAGCATTAGCAGACGGTGCTGTGAAACAAGGTGTGCCACGCGCAATGGCGATGCGTCATGCTGCACAGATGGTGGTTGGCAGCGGGCAAATGGTTCTGCAGTCAGGGAAACATCCGGGTCTACTGAAGGATGAAGTATGCTCTCCTGGTGGCTCCACTATTGCTGGTGTTCATGAACTTGAAAATGGTAGACTAAGGTGAGCTGCAATACCTAACATCTGTCTAGTCTATTTTCAATTATGTTGGGGTCGACTTCCAGTATAACTGAATCAATATTTTCCTTGGAGCAATTGCAAAACTGACCATCTTAACCCAGTAAGTACTGGGTAATACAAAATCTCTTGGTAAGCATACCTGTCACAATGGTTAAATATCTATAAGGGACAGTCAGGATCACTGGAAAATGTATGTAATAGATGGTGACCCATAAATGGGCCGACATTGGCAAGCGCAGCTTATTATTAAGGTGGATGCTCCAGGGTAGCCCGCGAAATTTGAATTTTCTTACGTTTTTTGCAATTTGTCGGTCAGAGTCGAGTGTTAGGTTGTATGTTAAATAAAATAGGATTCGTGACCGTAACGAATGTGACTTTACTGAGTAATAATGATTAAAATCACCAAAACAACCCTCTCAGTTCATTTAACTTCCTTGGATGTGTTTTTCATCAAATAGACACTCAATAGAATTAAATCAACTCAAGAGGGTTGTATTCATGATTTTAATGATTATATCTCTATAAATATACACGCATTACGTCCGCGAATCATATTTTAATCAATATAAAACCTGACACTGACCTGCAAATGACAAAAAACGTAAGAAAATTCGAATTTCGCGGGCTACCCTAGAGCATCCATCTTAAGATCGACCTGTGCAGCTATTATTAGAATTTCATAAAATAAGTAATTGAACAATATCCAAAATGGTGCTTAATGCTCATAGGCTGTCTGTATGAAAAGAGGCCTTTGCCGTGCAGTGCCAGTATAATTATTTCATTGTTTCCCGAATTCACCACCACTGGGTTGATAACCGCCTTGGCTGGAATACTGCTCTCTGTCGAGGCTTACACCTGCGCTTATGGAAAAAAATGTGGCTATAAAAATAACTTCTGTATGCTCATGAAAATGTGGCTAATATAAATAACTTCTGTTACAGGGCGTCATTGATCAATGCAGTTCAAGCATCAACAATAAGAAATAAGGAACTTGGGAAGAAATAAGATCTGCTATAGCTATTTGAAAACACTAAGAAATGCTTAAAACCGTAACACCAAAATTCATCTCACTTTAATACTCGTTGACCATAACACTAAACTATTTTGTTAGTTCAATAACATAATTAATTTTTAGTTATAGTTTTTTATAAATTATTTATGAAATTGTGACGAAGCTTGAAAAGATCGTTGAATTACACAGCCTATAAGGCCTGCCATTTTATTTTATTGTTGAAATAACCTGTATGAGTTAACAGGAGACATCATCATATAAACAAGTATTGTATGAGAGATAACGATGGATGGCCAAAATTGTAACTTTGTTAGTTTATGTCTAGGAAATGTTGTTTTCCCTCATACATTTATTTTTGTATTGCCATGCTAGCTATTAATACATGCGTGGCTGCAATTTTGAAAATTAAATTAAATAGCACAAGCTAGGCAAGCCATGCTTCATACAAAAATCTTCCAAAACCTCTGTTCCTAATTATATGTAGGTACCGTGTTATGAATTTGGGATGATGGCTTGGAATCAGATAAATCGGCAGAGTATACTTGTATACAAAAACTGTAATGTTTATGTTACTTAAGTATTTTTATGTTGGGTAAGGTGCTTTCGGGTGGACTTGGATTGTTAATTTTATTTTAAGTGTTACCTCGGCTTAACCTTATGCAACAAGGTTTCAAGTGCATTCTCTGTTTGTGATATCTCATGAAAATTAGAATTAGATCTGATCAAAATTATTTATAGACTTAAGGGAAATGAAGTATTTATAAGTATTATTTTAATTTCAATAATTTTACATGCTGAAACTCACTTTATTTATTATTTAATGTAAAGTCCATTTCACGAACGAAGTCCCGCAGACGCAGCGCTGTATGTCGCGCGACATAATGTTGTTTAACAACTTTTGGCATCGTAAATAAACCTTATAACGCACTAATCCAATAATAAACTCACAAAATATCTACCACAACAAACGCACCTTGATAACATCGACAAACGACAACATGGCCGATCTGTTAAATTTAGTTCCACAATTGTCCGCGGGACTTCTTTCGTGAAATGGACTTTAGAAAGCATTTTACGAGCGCGCGACATATGGTTATGATTGTTATAAGATATTCATTAGAAAATCCTCGATGATTAATTTATGTATTTGGTACACCAACAGCAGTGCATACTAAGCAGTTAATGGAAAACAGTAAAAAAAAATATTCTTCTTTATTGTCGATGAATTCAAATTGTGTTAGACCAGTATGGAGCCACCTGCATAGCTTATCATACGTTTCGATTAAACCTTGAAAGGTGCAAGTGGTGGTGCAGGGCAAGAATATGAAAATGCTGGTATGCATGCATATTACAGGTATACACTGCATTCACCATCTCGATGTTCATCACTTGAGCTCCATTATTTGCCACAGATCGCTGTTGTTGTTTGTTTTCATTTGATTTCGCTCTCTTTCATGCATTCGTGTTTGACATTATTGTGTTGCTTCTTCGTAGAGAGCAAAAAACGGGTCAAGCAGTTTTTGCGTAAGATTGATAATTAACGTTATCGCAACTGAAACAGAATTTTAAAATAGCGTGCTGAAGGTCCCCATGAACTGTCATGTGTACGAAGATGTTCGCGTATGTTTTACTCATCACGAAAATTTTAAAAGCTTCAGCTGCTTTGTGTGTGCTGACACTTATACGAAATCGATCGCTTAAATCTTAAAAAATCTCAATTTTCTGAACATGGTTAAATAGCAGTGGACAAACATTATAGCTTATTTATATTGGATACTCATGATTCGAGCCTCTCCTGCTTAAATGATCCACTGGATGCAGGACGTGATTGTGCGCGTTTTGATTTTTGATTTAATTAGCAAGTAAATCAAGCGACTATTCGCACCAGTTGGCACACCTACAAACAGTCGATAGCCTACATATCTTTAGGGTATCACAATCGGCGCGATTCAAAGTCGTCCCGCATCCCACGAGGCATTCGCTTCAGATGGGGTTTGTCTCCACCGATCATGTATGAGATTGAATTAGCCACGGATCACAGCGAGTTGTATTCAGTAATACCGTGATCAGTTTTCCTCAAAAAATGAATTTAATGTTTATACCCACTGATCATTTCAAATGGACCAGAGCTTTATGATTAATAAATCACCTAGCTACCGACGGTTTCAGTGTCTGTCCAAAAGTTTGTAAAATGTTTAGAATTAGCACAATGTAGACTGTAAACACATCACGTATAATAAAATAGTAATCTATTTTATTTACTTTAATAAACGCTTTATCAAAAATTACATATTTTCATTTAGCTGTTTTTGTACTCCTAATCCTAAGTATGTAGGTAGGTACTTTATCTTAGCGAGCGTTTTGCCACCAACAGGGCACCCGGATTCCGTGGCTGTTACTGATAAATTCCTGATGAAAAAACCAATAAACAATTTGCCACCCGGGGATTGTGCCCAGGAACTCATGTTCAGCAGTTGAATTGCACTTGCACGCTTGATTTTCTACAAGATGTTCCGAAAAAGACATGATTATTTTATAATCTAATATCTATTTTAAAATTTACCTTTAAATTAACAAATGAAAACCAAGAATAATCCATTAAATATTTTTATTAAATTATAAATGCATAACTCGCGTGAACAGTGCGCGACTAAACCACTAGTAAAACTGAAAACAATCTTCAATTACAAAAGTAAATTGAAAGTGGTAACTGAAGACTGTGCTATACAGAATTAACAGTGAATGTCGGGCAGTCGTTGTCCCTTGCACTTGTTCACCCATCCATACCATGCTTCGAAGCCATGGACACCAAAGATGGTCTTGGTGCACTGAGCTGCTTTTGAGATGTCATCTTGCAGAAGATCTGAAATAAAGAGACGAACATTGTAATGAAAGTAATTAAGGTGAGAGTGACATGGCAGCCCGCGAAGTTCTTGACGTTTTTTTGCTGTATGTTGAACAAAATATGATTCGCGACCGTAACTCGTTTGTATTTCCAGAATTATAATTATTAAAATCATCAATACAATCCTTTAAGTTACTTTAATTCCATTAAATTGAATGACTATTTCATGAAAAAGTAGCAATGATATTGCTGAAGATCTGGTGGCCTAATGGTATCGGTCCAAATCTAAGCCCGCGTGGATTATGGCACACTCCCTCACAAAGAGAGTAGGCTTATGTCCCAGTGGGAATGTTGGGTTGAATTATGCTATGATTATATTATTATCATGAATGTAAGAAGCAAAAACAGTCTCACTCACTTGATCTGAACCAGACCCTGGACTCACGCCCAGCAATACCACTTATCACCGAAGGTGCAGAGACTAAAAATACCTAGACAAATAAGTTCAGTTTTGTTTTAATAATAAATCAATCAATTACCTTTGCATCTTACGTTGCAGCCCTTGCCAGGATGGTCACTAGCGCTGCACCAATAGCGGTCGTTTATTTGGAATAGGCCGTAGTCGTGGGAGCCATCTGAGTTGGTAGCACCAACTACGTCGGTCCGTCTTGAACTCTCCGCATTCACCAGGCAAACCCCTTAGATGAAAAAAAAAACAATGTAACGTAACGTCGTGTTTGTGTTCTTCGAATTGTTGCACTTTTGTGTAGACCCCCACATTTCGCCAGTTAAAGCTGTGGCAACTAGTGTCTTCTCTGAGCCAGTCCGTGGTTTGGATTTGTGGCATAGGTCTGATAGGTCCAGACAACGGACTGAATTAGTAGTTGCAGAGAATTTCCGAATGGAAAAAATTCAATAGGTAGGCTAGACAACATTTGTAACCCAGGTCATACAATGACCTCAAGCAAGTCAGTCGCACTGCCAACTATATGAAATATTATTATTTTGCTAACCTTTTTGTTCGGAATAACAGAAAAACTGGTTTGTAAAATGTCATTGAGCAAACTGGTTAGAAAATTAATGGACTTCCTAGACGTTAGCGTCACTATTGCAGAAAAACTATTGTTCGTGTGTACATTACACTTGGCCTTACACTCTTCTTTCATGGTTGGGGTCGATAGTCATGATTTGACGATTTCACGCAGGTTAATAGTAACCACAATAGGGTATATGCATGTATTTATTTTATATTTTTAATTCACTGTTTACACCGTTTTAACACGGTAAAAAATATAAATCTATACTAATATTATAAAGCTGAAGAGTTTGTTTGTTTGTTTGTTTGTTTGTTTGTTTGAACGCGGTAAACTCAGGGACTACTGGTTGGAATAGAAAAACTCTTATTGTGTTGGATAGTCCATTTATCGAGGAAGGCTTTAGGCTATATAACATCACGCTAAGACCAATAGGAGCGGAGCATAAATGAAAAATGTTGCAAAAACGGGAAAAGAAATTCCTTTTTGAGAGCTTCCTTTGCGTGCGCTGCGAAAACGGTTTAAGTTACGCAAATATCATGTATGAAAGAATTGTTCCTCTTTAAATGTTCTAAAAAAAAGTCTGCGACAGCATATGTCTATCTTTTAAGATTGACTCACTGTAACCATTTTTTAATATTAAAATGTTAGATTAAAAAGAAAGATATTTTGCAATGCTTATAACCCATGCTTATGCCCATATGATATTAATCTATATCTAAATAAATATGTTTGTTAGCACGGAAATTTAATATAGAATATTGGTGCCCTTTACTCTATACAGTTTAAACAATTATCTTAGAAGATATCGCAATATCAAAATATCCGCGCGACAGAATAATTACGCACGCGGCAGTCATTCGGTCCGGTGCGGTTGGTAACTGCGGATTCTGGCCTCCGGGGGCTCCGGAGAAATTCAAATTCAAAATATTTACTGCACCATAATGTGTACAAGGTGTTACTGTATATTTAACAGTAAGAGATACCTATAGTAATTGTCACTTTAATAATATAATCGAAACCAATCTAAACTAATAGGTATTATAAAGAGGAAAGGTAAAATTTTTTGTTTGATACGAGTACGATTAAACTCAATTTAATAAATGTTGAATAGTCGGTTTATCGAGAGAGGCTAAAAGCTATATTATGTGACGCAGACGTAGTTGCGTGGGTCAGCTATACTGAATAAAAATGATGATAATAAGGTAAAAAAAAAATATTAAAATAGAGAATAATTCTAGGCTGTTTAAACGCCGCCATTTTCGCGCGCTCTGTTGATGACGTCAAACAGTAGTGCCACTGACAGTCCAGTCCACTGTTTACTAACAGTTGTTCTCGTTCTTAACTTATTTCACCATGGAAAAAGCTCAAAAGTAAACTTATAAGTATTGCGTTGTACCTGAATGCAAAAACACTACCAAAAGTACACCTGATAAAGTGTTTTTACGAGTCCCGGTAGGTGCAAAAATACGTAAGAAATGGTGTAAGGTTATGCGAAAAGAAGAATTTAAATCAGCAACAACTTGTTTATATTGTTGTGAAGATCACTTTAATGTAAGTATGGCGTATTTCGATACCTTAATTATGATTTCAGTTAATCAGAAATAAGTTTTGAATTGAAAATCAATCACACAAGTAGTAGTTATGCAGTTTACAAAGTTTTGTAATTTCGTCTATTGTTTGTTAAGTAAACAAAAAAAATAACTATTCAACTCTGTTCCTAAATTATACCACAGCAGAAACGAGAGATCCCTTCAGAGACACATTCATCCCTTGACTTTGTTTACTTCAGCGGACGTAAAATTTGGATTTGATTGAATATAAGTCGACTGCATGAATGCATCTATTCTCGGCAGATTTTCCGATTGTGCTTTTACAAAACCACAGTCATTGTCTTAAATGATTTTTAAACTCGCTAAGATGTTAAAATTACACTAAAACACGAAATTAATTCACAACACTCACTATAATACTTTGTTTTATAATCAAAGACCTACAATGCCACACAAATGTAAGCAGTACGAAGTTGTTTAAATACTGTGTGACGTCACGTTTCGTTTCACCAATGGTGAAGCGTTTTAAAAATTTGAATTTCGCTCGCTTATTTTGCACTTTTATTTTTGATTTTTAATAATTCTAGAGACATTAATTACTAAAATAATGGTTTAGATTATGTGTCCTGCCAATGAACATTCGGAATAAAAATATTTAAACCAAATTTAAATTACATGCATATTCCCTATTGTATGAGCTAGCCAACCCTCTGTAAGAGAAAGGGATAAATAGATACTCCTTTCACAATCTAAGTGCAGAAATTAAAAGTGAATTCTTTTTAACGAGAAGCAAGGCTACTTCTGCGCTGTCTCCGACGCAAACTTCGAAGTGGCCAAGCTTTCAGTCAATTAAATGTAATATCGTGCCCGAGGTACGAAGAAGAAGAATGGGAATCTGTAACAAACGTAGAAGCCACCGCTTTAGGCTACGGGTTACGGGGCTGCGGGTTGTTCGAAAGAGATACCGCGGCCTCGGCGCAAGGGCCAAGAAGGAACATGGGTGGTTTTTAGTCCGTAGAAGTCTGACACCGCTCCGCCCAGAGCAGGAGGAGTAATTTGATGATTTCACATCAACCAAAAAAAAAATGATAGTAAGTATGTCCCTAGTTACTCTGTGGAAGCCAATTTTTGTGGAATCAAACTCCCTGTTTCTGTTGCTGACTAGTTTTTAGATGTTAAGGTGGAGCCTTTCAGCTAAATCTTTCGAGAAGCTGTAGGTACCTGCGTTTCTTGAAAGTGAAACATAATTCTAGGGGCGAAAGAGAGATCGATCGGGAAGGTTGTAGGGATCTGTTGGATGCAAGAATCACAGACGGTTCTTGCGGTGGACGACGGACGTCTTTCGGCTGACGAAATAATGGCGATGATGAAAGAAGAACGACAGAAATAGGGATGAAACCAGTCAAGAGCGGTAGATTCAAAAAGATGCATTTTTAAGCTATTGCATAGCTTCTATCGCGGGCCTTGAGCGTGGGGACCGAATCCAGAAATTCCGTAACGAAAAAAACCTAACACTCATTTATTTAATAAAAGAAAAAAAAAAAAAAATATCGGTCACCACGCTCAAAGTGTAACTTGAATTAATATCAAAGAAAAAAAAACAAAGGAAAAAAAATACTGCATTAATAAAATAAATAAATAATTATAATTGCATAAGTTGATAAAAAATGCTATGCAATAGCTTTACCGCGGCAGTCTCCAGTGCCACACGTCTTTTTTCTCACATAACATAACATCACGCCTGTAATCTCCGAAAGGTTGGGCAGAGGTGCACGTAATAATAGGACACCCACATCTGGGCAGTTATATTTAAGTCCCATGTAATAGGGGGCGAGCCTATTGCTAATAACATTGCCTGTTTTTACATGTTTAAGAAATTTAATTTTAACTAATTTTAAGTTGTGGATGGTGCGTTACCGAAATCCTAATGCAGATTCAATTCTATTTCCTTGTTAGACGTACAAATGTGCTATTTTTTGGCCTAATAAATGGTTTGACTTTGAATCTTTGAATCGCGTTGTTAATTTTTTGTACGAATTCTTTTTGTATAATTTACATAAATTGATTGTTACCTACGTGACGTTATTTGATTAATTCTGGTCTATAGGTGTATTATAAACTAATTTATATTTTTTTTTTGGTAAAATCTAAGTTTGTATGTGATTCTATTTAATTTGCGTTTTTTGTTTAATTTACATTTATTTTATAATATCTGAGGGCCTGATGGTGCCCGTCGGGGCTACGGGTTGTTCGCAAGAGATACCGCGGCCTCGGCATGAAGGGCTAAGAAGGAACATGGGTGGTTTTTAGTCAGTAGAAGTCTGACACTCCCTTTCGCTCTGCCCAAGAGCGGGGGGATTATTTGATAATTTCCCACCCCCAAAAAAAGGGCCTGATGGTGCAGTTAATTACCAGAAGTATTTACTACAAAATCGGAATTTTGTATACTTTTTTTCTGAACTATTCAACTTAACATTTTTTAACCAGGTTAAGGGAATTAATTTTTATTTTTATTTCTCATGCTGAATTATTAGATTTAATTACTTATGTCTGTATTTCCCAAGGGATCAGTAATTAACAGAAAACCAAAGAAAAAAAACATTAAAAAGATATCAAACAACGTAGTTAAAATATTATACCGACACCAAAAAAATACCAATTTAACAATTGCAAATATTTTTTCGCGATCCACGGAGATACTTTACGCATAAATAAAATAAATAAAAAGTACTTACAATCTTTGAGTTGATGCTCCGGAAAACCATGTTTCCGAAGTTCCCGAACTAATTCACATTCCGACAATGTTTTGCCAAAAGTTTTTGACGCAAAACATAAAAAGACCACAAACAGAACGACTCGCGACATGTCGGCACGTTATCTCCTCAAGAATTAAGCAGAGTAACCAATTACGGTGTGTGTCAAGGGGAACAGTATTCCGAGCTTTTATAAAACCGATTTGAGGAAAACGACTAATTGATTGGCAAAACCTGTTGAAAGCTATCAGAAAAAATAACTGTTGGTACGTGGGACGATGAAAGCAGTTCCACCGAGTGCTTCAATTGTGAAATTAAGTGTCATGTGTGTCGCTTATATACTGTTTTCTACAATGCCTCTTATCCCTATGACAAACAAGGAAAGCTAAAAATCTTTGAGCACAAAATCCCAAACAATTACTTAGTTTCTGTTATGTGCAGTAAATAAACCTATTCAAAACAACTTCTGCGGATTGCGGTTGGGTTTAACTTATGTCTAGGCAGATCATTTTAATAAATTAATTCCCTAATAAAGAGGCTTTTAATTCTATGCAAACGCAATGGTTCAAAATAGTAAGATTAACGATGTTTTCGCTATTGGAACATTTTAACAATTTGGACGATAGTTCTAGTCGTAGTATTGGTCGAGAATTTCAGGTGTAACAAGGAAGGGTCTCCTCGAATACGTTTCTATATGTGGACAGGATTTCGTGAAGGTATGGATTTCTCTACATGTTAGGTCAATAATCAAGAACAGGCTTTGAATTGACCTGAACAACACAATCTTGGGGCAAGATCATTTCCAGGGGGGCGCATTTTCTTGAAATGAGTTTGTACTGAACTAAAAATCATCATAATCTTATAGAAGGTATAAAATTTATTATTCCTTGATTAATATATAATATAATCTTCATTTATGTAAACGTTCATAATATCTAATATTCAAGCTCATTTCGTTTTTTTTATTTTACTTTGTAGACTTATAAGTACAGCTTACAGGGGGTCTAAAATGGCCACTCTAGCAGATCATTACCTATATGAATTGCGTTACAATTCGTAAAATGGTCACATGCAGACCATAATAGTAACTGACTTCTTACTATTATGAATAGTCCATTTTACGAATTTTAACGCAATTCATATTATGATCCTATAGATTGCTAAAGTGACCATTTTAGACCCACAGAAAACCATCTCCAAAAAGAGCGAGTGCAGCGCACCCGACAAGCGAGTAAGCTAAGCAAGCGAGATTTTTTTTGCATTTCGGCTCAGTCACGCTGCAAGCAAAACGTTATACGCAAAACTTGAAATGCTGAAAGTCTTATTTGTCATAGATTTTTCCAAGTTCTATGCACGTTCTTTGTTTTAGGTTTGCGTGGGTAATGTTGGTCATAGAATTTTCCAAGTTCTATTAAATCCTTCGTTTCATATTCTTCAGCCTTTTCGAAGTTAGGCATCGAACCTAGCACGCTGCTTTTGGGAATACTATTTTGACAACTCCAATCGCATCCTCCGCAAAAATAATACTGCTATTGAAAAAGTTGCACAAAAATATGCACAAAACAAGGCTATCGTATGCGTCTTTCTTTAGGTCGCTGACCTGTCATGGTAATCAGAAAGGAATCCAACTCTTGTTATATTTTACATGCATAATAGGTACCTAGGTCGTAAATATATGAAGGTCTTTGATATTAGGTAGGTACTAATTTAGAGTTTGAAAGTAAAACACAGCATTGTTATTTCAAAAATAATTTATTATAAAGTCGTTCATTATGTTTGACACAAACAAATGTATCGGTAACCGTAGGATCAATGGCAAAAAGTATTTTGAACTAGAATTAGAACAATAATGTTAATATCTAACTAACTAGAAAATTAGTTTTTCGGATTCTTTAATATAGACTTAGATTTAAGGACATTTAACATAACATAACGTCACGCCTGTTTTGTGTTTTTCGTACAAAATTGGTGAGAACAGTGTCAATAAGGTATCGTAAAAAAATATTCTATTCAACTTTAATTATGTGCTTAGGTACCTACATACACAATTTGAAGATGGTAATAAATAATTAAATTAGGAAATAAATTACAACGTAAATATATCTAACAACATAAATTTAGTAAACATTTATTTTAAGCTCTATACGATAACGTCTGTCTTGGCAGTGACAGCGATATCTAAACAATCACAAGAAACAGTCACAGATATTATCATTATTCTATAACATCGTGAGTAACTGCTCAATAAGGAAAGCAGTTTATTTGTCTTCATGAAACACATAGATTTTCCTCGTGGTTTGCGGCGGTGTGTAAGGGTGATAAGGATGCATACACACTGTCCTCCTTGTAAAGAGAAATAGGGATACCCGCCGCGCGAGTCCCACACTGATGTCTATGCTCTTGTGTCGCGGTATGTCGATCATTGGCAGCTCGTCCTCCTCCTGTTTCTTAAAACAATTCAATTTTCGGAAGCTGTTGCGAAACCTGCCAAAAGCCGGGATCACCGCTCTATGAACACTCGGAAGTCGACGCAGTAGAGTTTTCTTCGTTTTTTTATCATCTTTCGGCTCTTGATCACTGAATCTATTCGTCCAGCCTTGAACATCATTAACTTTCACTGATTTCTTGTGTTTCCTATTCCTAGTAGTTTCCGCCGGTACAATCACAGATATGTCCTCATCAAACATCACTGTACTGTTTTATTTTCCACATTTTGTATATACTTTGTTCACTTATCGTAGTAGAGTGAGCTCCTGTCTAAACTTTTGGCATTGATTGAGTGTGACGTAGTTTCGTGATAAGATATTATCCAGATTACTGTGATTACAGCGACTTGGGTTTATAGTGATTATAAAAATCTCGTTGAAAAAGAATGCATTATAACATGTTTTTAATGGTGGCAATAAACAATAATGGTCATAGTAGCCATATCTGTTGATTTTATATTATTTTGACGAAGTACGGGATCTTCATTTTTTTAATGGATAGTTGCAACCAATGTCTCCGAAGTGAACGTTGAAAAAAAACACAATGCAATGCAAAAAATGAATAAAACCGTAACTGTAGCCTTGTGTTCAGTAACCGTGAGCCACTAACTCTTCCGCTACGAGAACTGCTCCTCACTGATACTACATCTGAGTAAATATGATTTGCTAACCCACGGCAGTTGTGTCATACTGCGCAGATATGATAAAATGGAAGGAACACAGCTCTCCTCATATTTGAACAATTAGGTAATACTCGCGATGATATGTTAAATTATAAACATCTACTTATACGTTAGTACAACTTCGCATTCTTTAAACGTACAACACAAACTATTCCATTTACGATCAAATGCAAACTGATAACCTAAATTTTATAGTTTTACGTAGGTAAGGTAACATAACTAACTAATACAATCGATAAAAAAAATTACCGGACACGTAACAAAAAAAATATGAAGAAAATGTCGTGAGGAAGGTTTTGAAAACTATGAATGTAGATGCGTATCAGAGTAGAGGAAGACCAAAGAAACGATGGATGGACTGTGTTAAGAATGATATGGTAAGAAAGGAGGTGTCTTATTATGAGATGACGAGTATTGACGAGCAACAGAGAGATATGGAAGAGGAAGACATTCTGCGCCGACCCCAAATGAATTGTGATAAAGGTAAAAGAATGATGATGATCATTACTGAAGTAACACTGTGTCTTATTGAAGGCATTCATTTTTTAACCCAGTGTATGTGACAATGGACATTAGCTTGCAGCTTATTAAGAGTAAGATCCTAAAACGTTTTTGTAAGGCTCTTACTGAAACGCCTTATTTCTGTTATCGAAGCAAATCATATCGGTGAGCCAGCTAAACTGGCTTTAGGCCTGGCAGGTCGTGTAGCTTTAAGCTGACGCAATTCATCGTAGATGGGTTTGAAGCGAACAATGACACAGGTGTTTACAGGTGTTTTAATGTTGGTTTCGTATGCATTTTTAGCGCTATCCAGAACAACCATCGTTTTCAAGTCCTAACAGCCCGAGTCTCTCAGACCCAGAAGACTCCCCAAAGGTAGCCAGCCCTATTTAAAATCTATACAAACGAATAACCATGCTTCTTTTTTGACCGACTTCAAAAAAGGAGGAGGTTTCTCAATTCGACCGTATATATATATATGTTTTTATGTTTGTTCGCGGATATCTCCGTCAATAATCGACCGATTTTCAAAATTCTTTTCTTTAGGTGTTTGAAAGAGTATACTTCCGAGGTGGTCCCATTGTCACCAAGTCAGGATCTGATGATGGGATCCCTGAGAAATCGTGGGCAACCCTCAAATTTTATAGGCACTTATAACGTTTTTCATAATATTTTCTGAAGCTGTTTAAGTATTTGCGTCTGATAATCTCATAAGGCTGCGCTGATGATGGAAGGTACAACTCCTCAACGGTTGGAAGTTGGAGGATAATTCTTTAATAAAATATTTACGTATATACGTATGGTTGTATTCATTCATGTTATCTAGGTGAGCTGATTATGGAAGAACTACTCCTCAACGATTAGGAGTTGAAAGTAATAATAAGGGAATCTTGAAAGTTAAGGGTAAGGTTTCCCCCGTCGGGGCTGCAGGTTGTTCGCATGGGTGGTTTTTCGTCAGTAGAAGTCTGACACTCCCTTTCGCTCTACCCAAGAGTGGGAGGGGTTATTTGATGATTTCCCACCCCCAAAAAAAAGGGTAAGGTTTCTTGGTTGAATGTTAAATGCATAGTGAAATATTTGCATAGGATATTACAACTAAAAATGGAAAAATAAAAAAACTTTTTTGCATAAAAAGACCGACTTCAAAAACACAAAAAGTGAAAAATAAACTTCAGAAGAAAAATCAGCTTCTGAAGTCGATTCCGTGGATGCTTTGAGTGCGTGCGTGCGGCCAGAGTGTAAAACTTATTAAAATCCTACGTTGAAGACTTTAAGACCAAATCCATCCAAAACCCAGTCCTCTGTTTTCCACCTTCAAATTTTTTCTATTCAACCTACAGTATTTTATTTATCAGAATTTTCTTTGGGTAACCCAAAACCAGTTTCAGAACATACACGACCTGTGGAAACACTGAAATCCTTCTAGTTCAGTGTTTAAAAAACCGTTTGTATGTAGTTTATATTGTTTGTAGACCCTTACCTGCTGGTAATGAGGGTCATTTAAATTCATGGCCGTCAGAGGCAAGTAATGAACAATATGCTTTAATTGAATTCAATTTAGTAATTAAACGAGTTTTAGACAATTATAGATGGACTAGCTGATGCCCGCGGCTTTGTCCGCTTGGATGTCGGTTATCGCGACCGAAACCAATCTTTTCATCTCCTCGTTAAAACCCTTTTTTCGCATTAAAATTAGCCTATGTCCTTTCTCAGGCTTCAGACTATCTGCGTACTAAATTTCATTTAAATCGGTTCAGTAGTATTGGCGTGAAAGCGCAACAGACAGACAGACAGAGTTACTTTCACATTTATAATATTTAAAGTAAGGATATAGGCATAGTAGGTAAAATACTTGTTTTCCCCAGACTTGGAAATCTACATCAAATTCCACATCAATAGGAATTTCCACATTATTTACTGCCCGCTTTACCCTACTTGTTTTTTTTAATAAGTGTCGCACTGTGGATTGAAGCAATACTTAAAAAAACCATGATCTTAAGTGCTGGCATTGTCCATCCTGCCAGGGGGGAAATACGTTTGAATAAATGTATTCACTCAAATATAATGTCTAAGTAATTATCAAGGAAGACAGATGAAACAGTTGTCATAGTAAGGAAAATAAATGGAAAATTTCGGGGTGTTGTTCAGATCATCAAAGTGATGAACATTATCCTTGGGTTCATGGGTTCTCTTGGACGACAAGCATGCAACATGCAGGTGTTAAAGTTTTGTATTGCTGATGTTTTTTCGCTATTATTATGTTGGTGTTATGGCGAAAAATATTTAGTTCGATGACCATTTCCAGAAAGGCGTGTACGCACACTCCTTTATGGTACACGGCTGTATAATCCACCTGCATCTCGGCAGTTAGGTTTATATCCCTGTGCTTATTGCCATAAACCGGGCACATATCCAACCGGGTTGCTACTTACTGATAAATTTAATTAAATAATAGCAACAGTGCCCGCCCTGGGAATCGAACCCGAGCTACCCAAGCCCAAGAGGCAGCCCCGTCCTCCAGTCTAGCACATCGATATTTCATGATGTCCTACAATGTCCAATTCCCGCATGAATATAACTTTTTTGGTGACAAAACTGTGTGGGCATTATATAAATTCAAAATATAACATTTTGGTTTAGCATTTAAATGGTTTTCAATTATTTTAAAGGAAAGGTCAGCCTCGGCATGCATTTTTTTGAAAATATTAAATTTTATTGATCCATAATTTTGTCGTGCTTCCAAAATTTAGAGGTGATTCACCTTATTCCAATTAGATACTTTTATGTTTTTTTTGGTAAGGTTTATTTTTACTTCAATATTTTTGGTACGTTTTCACTACGTGCAATATGACAAGGTTGAATCGACATTGCTCTCATTTTCACAACAACTGATAGCAAAGCCGAAGTTTTGAGTCTTTTGTCTTGTTTACCCGTACCATTTTCCACGTAGGGGGGAAAGAGATAAAGAGTTTTATTTAGTTCAGAGCGTAGTGCGCTGGCGTTGGCGTCATCGCACTATTTCCCTGACAGTGTGACGAACGACCTGCTACCTACGAACACCTGATTCATTCACTTTTATTTCTTTAACGTTGTGTTTGTATCGTGGTTATAAAGGGACAGTGCTGTTATTAAAATAAGTAAAAAATATCAGGTAAGAATTTTAATTATCTCTTGGATATATTATTATGTACTAATATGCCTGGGTTTCACTGGTTACTAACTAAACTCTAAACTTGGTCGTCCACTTACGTACATAAAACTATCAGCTGCTTCTGCCATGTGATAATAAAATATCGTAGCTTATTTCCATATTAACGGAAATTGACACAAACCAAATCTTTTGTCAACATTTGATTAATAGTGTAACTTAATTCTGTTTGTTTTATTTTATCCTTATAATTTTAAACTTTAATGTACCGTAACTGTGACATATCGATGTGTTTTACATTCTTATTAGTTTACATATAAATTATTCAAGAACCTACATAAACATTCAACAACAGTGGGTAGTTTCTATTCATTTGTTAATTTATATATTTTCTATATAGGTTTATAAGTTGCAACAAGTGCTAAACAGTGTTTAAAGTCATAGGATCTTATGGATAGCATGGTTATGATGAGGTTCATGGGACTTTCATCGACATCACATTCATATTCTCCCCTCGATATTCCATGGAAAAAAAATATGGTTAAGCACTGACAACTACCTTCCTACAATGTGCATTGCACGAGTAAGTACAGTCATCGGATTTACCCAAACCAATATAGGCATGTTGATGTGTCTGACTGTCTGCCAAGAACCTAATTTCTAAGCAGACAGTGGAATAACCGCAATTATATACTAATACGCCTATGGGATTTATTCCTTTTACAAAAATATCATGTCACAATACTTGTTACCTACTTAGTTACTTACTCATTATATTCAGCACAAGTGTTTAAATCTACCCACGGCTTCGCCTGCACCGATTCTTTTAATTGTCACACGGGATCGTACTACCGGGATAAAAAGATTCCATGTGGTAATCCTGGTGATGATCTACTAGTGTGCCAAATTTCATCTAAATCCTGTAGCTAGTTTTCCTGAAAGACTAACAAACATCTATACATAATTACAAACTTTCTCGTTTAATAACATTAGTGGGACATCCACCAGCACTTAGCCAGCTTGATGGATTTTTAGCCCACGCCCTCTCACAAAAGAGGAGGCTTTTGACCTCACTATGTGTTAAGTTTCACGCTGACTTTTATTTCGTCAATAATTCTTCCAACGTTCGTTCATTTTTTTGTTTTTTTTTTTATTTTAATTATTCATGGTTCTTCGTGTCTTTTTACCATTGTGTGGGACATTAAAAACTTTTAATGTAATTATAAAACCTAATGCTGTAGCAATTAGACTAATGGATATGAGTATTATTCTAATGAAAAGGCCAACACGTGACCTTATCTATCCAAAGCTATTTATTTTTACGTTATCACAACTTTGGGTAAATCCAGTCATCCAGTTATCTACTTACCTCAAATTATATCATTAAATGCTTAGCAAATATCGGAAACTGATGAATAGTTTTGATATTTAAAATGGTGTTGTATAATTCTGTAATAAACATTATTTGTTATCATTATCAACGTGACAAACTGAACAAGCGACCATGTAGATTTTATGATTTCTGCAAATAAGTACACGAAAATTACCCTTGATAGTTTTTAAGAAGTCAAAAATATTAAAAACCAGTTGCTAGAATAGTAGATAACATTGTAGGTATGTCTTCAGCTATTCATGTACGATCATAGTAATATCCCTGGCATTTTCCCAAATAAGTTGGGGCCAGTGTAAGCAAATGCTGCAATTTTTTTTTAATTTTTTTTTGGCGGGTGAAAGAGAGTGTCACACTTCTACTGACTAAAAACCACCCATGTTGTCTCTTAACCCTTCATGTTGAGGCCGCGGTATCTCTTGCGAACAACCCGCAGCCCCGACGGGCACCTTAATTTTACATGGGACGACTGCCTATCAGACCTCCACAGCCCAGTTAGAACTTGGTTAGACAGAGCCAATATTGACCTAAAATAAAAACAAAATATAATTTTTCTGTTTTGATGTTAATGTACCACTACGGAATGTTTTTCACCAAATTCCTAACTTATTATTTTCATGGCGTGACTAACTAATAACACTTCTTTTTCTAACTAAACCATTAGCTATAAATACAAGAAATGCATGAAGTAGAAAAGAAAATACTTTGTATGCAAATAAGCTGAAAACTAACATACAGCTTGACTGAACTAGTATTTATTTTCAGCCCTTATGGAGGTTAAAGTACTCATGAAGTACTTCTTAAACGTTTTATAGTTAATTAATTAGTGAATGACCCTGAATCCATGACACATACGTTTTTAATTTGCTAATAGCGCGATGTCAACATATTTGACGAGTGACTATGTGTCGACCCTTTGTCTATCTATAGGTATATCCTTTTGTGTTTCCAAGACTCGGCAGTCATTTTCCTCCAAAACACTGTGAGCAATGGCGGACTACCTTATCAACAGATAACACTAAATGATAAGACTCTTAACAACGATAACACTCCGCCATTTTGTCATTCAACATTAAGGACTCTGGTACTTATTCCACTTTGTTCAAAATTCAGAATAAATATTTTTTTAGTTTTTTTAACACTGTTATCTTTCACGAAGGTGTGAAGTAGTCTCAATTGATTGGTATCGGTTTTAGTTGACAACGGTGCGTGAGGATGGGTTTATGTCTTTCGTTCGACTGTGGGGACTTCGATCTCTGCTGCAACCCATGTTGTTTGGCGCTGAGTGCTTGCTGCCTGGTGCCATGCCTCTGTCCTAACGCGTGCGGACAGCAGCAGCCCCCACCACAGCAAGTGACCGTGATCCAGCAGCCGCCAGTAGTGTATGACCAGCCGCCACCTCCGCCTGGATACGGGTACCCACCACCACCTGGAGGTTACCCACCACCCGGAGGTTACCCACCACCCGGTGGATACCCAGGTTACCCACCACCACCACAGGGATACCCCGGATACGATCCCAACCAAATGTACAGATGAAAAGCTTTTAGTTAAGGTAAGAGTAGTGGACGACCTTTTGTTATTGTATATGCTTACTTACACCTAATAAATACTCATAATTATGCATGCCTAGATTTACTTGTTGGAGAGGGACGAGGTGGAGGTTTTAGGTACAATTTAAGTATTAATCGATACCAACATGAGATAACAAATATTGTAGATAACTTTTTGATAATACCTGGTATCTTTATATCTTTTGTGGCAGTTATTAAACACGGTTACTTTCGGACTGTCAACAGTTTCCTGATACGGCCTGAGTCACTTTATACAATAATTTTATATTTCCTGCATTCAAGATAGCTACTGTAACCTAGAAATACATTACAGGTTGAAACTGAACTAGGCCAAAGCTAAACAAGTGAGTAAACTAGACATTTATGTAACATGTTTGTTGTAAAAATTGACGAAGTCTGTCCTTATTGTGAACTTGATCACATGCCTTGACATGTCCATATATGATACAGTGGATCCAATATTTTGGACCGCGCATACAGCCAGAAGAGGCACTTAATTTATATACTTAAATTGGATTAACCATAGTTACTGCCAATCACTTATTGGTGGTAGTAATTTGGAATTGACTGCACCTTTATGCCGTAGACGCAAAAAATATTTTCGTAATGAAACTGTTACCACTGGCTGTAGCTAACTGTAATACCGACCTTTTCCTTTAAGAAATACTGCCAAGATTTCTGGACGCAATTCTAGTATTGCCAATTAAATTGACAATAACACAATAAGTGATAAAAAATTCTAACAATAGTATTTTTTCCTAGAAAGACTTAATCAATTACTTTTCAAGTGAAAATGGCTAACACGAGATAGACCGTCGTCATTCGTCAGTAACAGACCTTCGATTCTATTAGCATCATATTGAGAGTACCTACGTCACATAATATACATTACTAGTATTGAAACCTATCAGTAAATACCTCTATGACAGGTAGCAATCGAGACGTTATTATAATGATAATAGCTATCATCTTATTGCATATAATAATTATGTTACTTGGAATCGGTGCAACACATTTTCTCATCTATTCTCCCCTGCCAAATGTTAGCTATCGTTTACGCCACTTTCTTTATTGTCGTTCACTCACACATCCATTCATCTTTTTATTAATCTTCCTCTCTCTCCATTAATATATTTCATGTTCTTTACATTCTTATTTATTTAGGTTCAAGGTTAATTATGATAATTAGACAATTTCGGGTAGGTTGAATTTGATGGACCTGTTCATGCGTTTCATCCTTAATAATCAAATGTCCATACTAAGAGAGACGATTCTCTTTCAAAGAAAATATTCTACACTAGCTTTCGCCGGCGGGGATGTCGGAAATATCAAATAATTAAAGATTTTCCATACAAACTTTCATTCCCTATTTCACCCCCTTGGGGGTTGAATTTAGAAAAATCCTTAATGAATGCCTAAGTCATACGAGGAATACGTGTGTGAAATTTTAAGTGTGTAGTTCTAAGGGTTTGGACTGTGCGTGGATCCTCAGTCAGTCAGCTTTGTTTTTTTTTATGAGTAAAATTTCACAACCATAAAATACCTTATTTGTAGGCAAAAGGAAAAGTACGACGCATTTACGCTTTTCATGAGCATGTAAACGTGATAGCGATAGTCAGTTGTCGTCATTAGTGTATCTAAAACGTGTTGATGACTCATGATAGCTGAAAATACTAATCAATATTATCAAATATCACATTAGTCATATCCTACCCATATATCTCGTTATTTACTTTACTTATGTATATAACTGTATGAAGACTAATTTAGAGATGAAATACCATTATAGGTGGAAGTAGAATATTATTATAGAACTATATAAGGTAGTTGAAATTACTGAAAACATTACAAATACACTTTCATCTTGAAACAAAACTAAAAAACTGCTATTCCCAATCCCAACTAATGTGCATGGACCAGCTGTATTTTTCATAGATTCGTGACACCTAAGTCTTCGAGCGTCCTTATGATCACCCGGTGGATCATAAGACATTCAAGCAATGTTAGCGGACGTTCAAGAGGATCTAACCTAACCTAACCAGATGAGACTCGGGCCTCACAAGTCATGCGTGACTTACACATCCTGCCGGAAAACACAATGCGAAAGTCTTGTCATTTGTCACGCCGTTTTCCTTCGCACGCAAATGTCCTTGTTCACTTGCGCCAACTTCTTGACATTTTAGAGTTAGGGAAACCACATAGATCACCGATATAAATTGCACGTGTATTCAAATCATGACAAATTTTCCTGGGTTCACCCAAGATGTAGCGAAACTTGCCTATTTAGCAGACATCGACTGCAAAAATAACTTTAGTATTTCCTATAATTTTTCATTTTTTGTGTTTCAGGATGTGTTGTAGCAGCTGTTGTGACCCCTGGTGCTGTTGCTGCTGTTGCTGTAACTGCTGTAGAGACCCTCCTCAACAACGCACTGTGGTTCACAACCATATTATCGTCCAACAACCAACAGCAGCGCCCCAAGTAATCCAACATCAACCACCACCAGCCTACCAGAAATACTGAACAGCACCACGATGATACTTAATTGATTTAGTAACCTCTGTTCTAAGGATTAGCTTTCACTTTGATCAACATACGGATGGATACCAACGCCGTTATTCATAATTATCCCAATGTACCTTAGTCACAAAATATTGTGTAGTTTTTAGTCTATCTTCAAATAAGAAACGACAAAAAAACTTACAATCAAGTCGTTCCATAGTATTTCTTTTATAATTTTGTAGTCAAACAATGTAAATATTATTTATTTTGTAAATTAAATTAGGTTCACTGTTAAAGTCATACCTAATTTAACATTTCTTGTTTTATATTTCCCAAGGTATGATGGTTTAATATTATGCTCTCAGCATAATGTAATAACCTCATTCTCTAAGCATATAAATACAATTTAATATATTCACAAATTGTTGTACATCCTATTACCTAATTATACTTGCCTTTCTCAATAAAACAATTAAAATGTAAAATAAATCTTTTTTATCGGGAACAGGGTTAAATCTGGTCGGTGGTCTAGGCTTCAGAAAGAGGTATCTACTTTTCCAAATTTAAATCATTTTCTTGGTCTAAACTCATATTCGACCATGTTAATAATTTTCTAATTGTCCTCAACTAAAACAAATCATGGTATGCAACAGCACAATTACTTAAATTGTTAATCTATTATTATTTTGTTATAATTATTTTAATTATTATTTTAGCATAGTCACACTTATGGCTACAAGTTGTAACATTTTTTTGAAAAACTTAGTATAAAATGACCTATGTAATATATTGTTTATTTAATTTATAGAAAAATAATACATGGACTTTGTTTTGAGATAAAGCCTGTTAGAAAAGTCTATGATAAAGCTAAATGAAATCCTACAGTTTCCACCTAGAGTTGTTTTTCCTGCTTCTGTCATCTTTTGTCTAGATACGATCTATCTATTACTAATTATAATAATTTTATCTTTAATTGAGTATTGAAGAGTACGTGAGTTTTTGTTCTTCCTTATGTTTTAGTTCGAGATAAGAGATATCAGTAATTGTGATAATAGTGGTTTGGTATGTATTTTATATACCTGTTTTACCTCGGTTGTAAATAAATAATAATAACATAATATATGTGTAAGCCGTTTTCATCATGAATTCCGAAAGCATTGTTTTCTTCATGAATCATGTAAAATCATGCAAAATTACAATGTTTGAACCATATACGATTATACGTAAAATAAATTAGAGATAGGTGCGAAAAATAAGCGTATATGATTAATTTACTTAATTTTAATAGTATCATATTAAAGGTAATGGTGATATAACTAGTATAGTATAAGGCTCATTTTACGACAGCGTTCGTGAAACATAAAGGGTGTAAAAGTAGGTACCCTTAACTAAGCTGAAAGCTGCCTGGGAATCTTGTAGTTACATACCTACAGAGATATTAGGGTCAAAGTTGCAAGATTTTTAAACGTTTTTATTTTTAATATAAAATTTTAATTTCATAACTTTACTTGAAATACCACGATGAACCCCGTAGTATTCAATGCGTAAACCCCAAAAAAGACTCGTTTTGCCAAATATAATTATTGCCTAGCTATTAATTAATTATATGCTTCGTAGAGGGACCTTTTACTGTTTGTATTATAGACACTTGTAATATTAGTTTATTTTAAGGTTGATGCGACAAGGTAGCCCACGAAATTCAAATTTTCTTTACGTTTTTTCAATTTGCGGGTCATTGTCAAGTCGTATGTTAATTAACATAGGATTCGTGGTAGTAACTAATGTCTATTTACTGAGTAATAATTATTAAAATCACCAATACAACCATCTCAGTTCATATAAGTCTCTTGAGTGACTATTTGATGCAAAATGCATTCTTGAGACTTATATGAACTGAGACGGTTATTGGTGATTTTAATAATTATTACTCAGTAAATAGACACTTGTTACTGCCGTGAATCTTATTTGTATGGAAATGTGTATAAAAAATTAATTTAATGAGCGATATAGGGTAAATTCAAACACGGCCCGATACCTAAAGAATTTGTTTTTGTTAAGTTATTATCATATTTTCTATTTATAATGAGATAAATGTTCCATTAAAACAGCTATTGTTTTTTTTACAATTGTCATAAATAAATAACAATAGATTGAGTAAATCAATTATGATAATGATAAAGTATTACCTAACGCTACCTACACTATCAATTTTGTTACAAAGTGTGTAGTATTTATTTATACTTACTTTTTGTCAAAAGGAATATAATCGCCTTTCCTTCCATGGCTGTAGTAACAAATCTGTCAGTGAAGTGTCATCAGAATGGGTGTACCCTTAGGGTGTACCATAAGGGGTGTACCTTCGGACATTTGATTTGTGACATAAGCTCGGTACACTAAGGTTTACAACAGGGAAGTACTTTTTACTCAACTATGATTAAGCTAAAAGAAGTAGAATATATTTAAAATATCCAATTTAGAGGATATAAATACAGTATGTTAGTTTAAACGAGAGATATATTGAAACCCGCAATAGGAGGGGGCATGTTTACATGACACTAATGATTTAATGAAAATAATTATAAACAAAAAAACACTGGTAAATAACAGACAGAACCATACCAAATATTTCGGAAAAGTCTCGCAACCCTTGCGCTTATGACAGCAAATGTGCGCGGGTCAATGACTTTTAGGTTTAACCTATTTTCCCTTCATGTTTAAAACTGGCGTAGAGCAATGCCTAAAAAGAAACGCAAGTGAGATCTGGAGAGCGTGCGGGGGGGCCATTGTACAATTTCGTCACAAATGAAGGTTATAGTTTTTTTTACATATTTAGGACGAGAATCGAATACATTCAGTATTCGATTCTCGTCCTAAATACCCACCTTGATATATATATCTCGTTTAACCTAACACGTTGTAAATTATCATTCGTATTGTGAACATCAAACTACACACTGATCCAGATAGTTAAATTTAGCAGAAATTAAGAGGTCAATGTTACGGAGAGAAACGCATAAACTGGTTGCATGTTCTGCAATCCGTCAGTCATTAGATACGGATTTTTCAGTCAAGGTTATACATTGCGAGTACGATGAAGGTACTCTGCAATATCTTGTTATGGCCTCGATTTATTGAACGGTAAATTAATTGACCAGTGAGGAGATTATGTTTCCGGAGAGCCTACTGTTACTTGTCTGTTTACAGGTTTTTGCTACAGCAAATGAATAGGGTAGTTGACAAAATAAATCTAATTAGTCCGTCAGATAGAATTCCAAAAAATACTAATTTTCACGTAAAAAAACAATAAAGACGAAACAGTGCATTGAAAACTCGCGTGACGTCACAAACCCCTACTCATGATCTGTGACGCGTTTTATCTTCGTCATTATCATTAATTATAAAAAACAAAAAACACGTATCCAATATTTTTTCATAATGTAACTGACGGACCAAACAGATTTTTTTTTTGTTAGGAAACATCCCTATTGCGCAGTGAAGAGATTTAAGTTTCGGGGGAGGCTTCTGCTACCAGTATATTTACAGGTTTTTGCAAATGCAAATTAATTGTGCAGTGAGGAGATTTAAGTATTTGGGAAGCCTATTGCTACCTGTCGATTTACAGATTTTTGCTACTGCAAATTAATTGTGCAGTGAGGAGATTTAAGTTTTGGGGGAGCCTACAGCTGCTACCTGTCTATTTACTGGTTTTTGGTACTGCAAATGAATTGTGCAGTGAGGAGATTTAAGTCCCCGTCGGGGCTGCGGGTTGTTCGAAAGATATACCGCGGCCTCGGCACAAGGGCTAAGAAGGAAGATTGGTGGTTTTTAGTAAGTACAAGTCTGACACTCCCTTTCGCTCTACCCAAGATCGGGAAGGGTCATCTGATGAATTCCCAACACCCCCCCAAAAAAAATAGGATATTTCAGTTTTGGAGGAGTCTACTTTTTTGTAAATAAAAAGTAGACTAATCCAAAACTGAAACCTAACTTTAAAGAATAGGTAATAATGATTTTATTCCAGCTTTTTAATATACTAACTAGCTAAGCCCCACATCTACACAATAGTGTATCAAGCACATAACATCACGCCTGTAATTGCCTAAGGGTTAGGCAGAGGGGTACCCATTAGTACACCTACATTTCGCCAGTCATGTTTAAGTCCCATGTAATAGGGAGCGAGCCTATTGCCATCACCGGACACAAATCTGGCCTCCTTGGCTGCAACTGACAAATTTCTAAGGAAAAAACCTAATAGCTGTTTGCCCGACCTGGGCTTCATTGCTATTGCTGCCATAACGGTGAAGGAAAATTTCGTGAAAAAAACATCTTGTATTTCAGACTTTCCCATAATGTCACATCTCAATGCAGGAAGTCCTAACTAATATTATAAATGCAAAATAAGTTTGTTTGTTGCTTTTTCGTCTACGTTGTCAGGTGTACAGAAACGGACGAAGGGTACGTTTCATTCCCGTCGGGGCTGCGGGTTGTTCGCAAGAGATACCGCGGCCTCGACATGAAGGGCTAAGAAGGAACATGGGTGGTTTTTAGTCAGTAGAAGTCTGACACTCCCTTTCGCTCTGCCCAAGAGCGGGAGGGGTTATTTGATGATTCTCGACCCGCCAAAAAAAAAAAAAGGTGCCTGAGGAGCGGGTTGAAAGTGATACTTGAGAATCTCTTTCACCAATGGACAAAGGGATTCTTGAGGAAGTATATATAATTTATCCCTGGAATAGGTTACCACGGGTTGCGGGAACGGGATCAAACTTTCATGATTACTTTTGATCGCCAAAACCGATATCCACGCGGGCGAAGCCGTGGGCATCTGCTAATTATTAATAAAAAGCTAGTGTAATTGGGAGCAAGCCCATTACAATCAACAGATGTTATTGGGAGCAAGTCTATTGCCATCAACCGATGTAATTGGGAGCAAGCCTATTGCCATCAACCGATGTATTTAGAGGCACGCCTGTTCCCATAAACCAAAAAAAAAACATCCATAAAACTTTCCTTGTATTAGAAATGAAAAGCACAGTGTTTACCTCGGTTTAAAGACTTATTTAGACTCTCGAACTATTCTCTACTACTCGGGCGCCAAACCCCGTCTCGCAACTCGGGACTAAATAAGTTGCTTTCACCCTTATGGTAACAATGTGTACTATTACACCCTGTTCTTCATTATACCTCTATCAGTATGTAGGATGGAAATAATAAACTCCTTTTATAGAACCCAGAAAAGGTGCCTGTTGCTCTGTGCTGGGAATATTTTGGCTGATTAGAAATGCTTATCAGTTTCTTGCGTTTTGTTACCAAGTGAATGTATCCAAGATATTCTTACAATTTAGATCCGATCTCAGATGAATCTCTGCCAGTGTTATCTAATCGTTCCAAATAACTCGATCGAATTTCCCAAGATGTTGTCGCAGTTTTAGTTTCAATATATTATGTAGGTACCTCATCAGCTCAGAGCATACCGAAACAATCAGGGTTTTAAAATAATATTGGTGGTGATTTCTGATAATTGATTTAACTACATTTCATTAATTTTAATAACAAACAAACATCGGAGGATGTTCCCCTCCACACTTAATCGCACTGGCAGAAACACCACCCCCTGGTCACCAATTGCAATGGAAATCTTTGAACAGACTGCGTGCTCAAGTTGGCCGCTACCATCAAATATGGTTGGATGGGGCGATAATAAATATATTATCGACCCATCTCGGATACAATGCGAGTTTGGAGTCCCACTACGGTATAATATGCCAAACCTCCTCTCATCCCCGTCTTGCACAAATAACTGCACCCTCTAGGACTTGAATGATGCTAGATTAAATCTAAGTCATCAATTCGAAAAGAAGAATTCAATATAATTTTAATTGGTAGGTCAGTTACATATTTTATGTAACGTTATGTAACTTCATCATCATCATCATTCTCCGGCCCTTATCCCAATTTATTTGTGGTCGGCGCAACATGTCTTCTTCTTCCATACTTCTCTATTTCTCGTCATGTCAGCAGTCACTTTCTTTCTAGCCATGTCATCCTTCACACAGTCCATCCATCGTTTCTTTGGTCTTCCTCTACTCTTATAGCCATCCACATTCATATTCAACATTTTTCTCACAACATTTTCTTCATTCCTTCGCATCACATGTGTAACTTAAAAATAAAACCGACTTCAAAAACACAAAAAAAGTGAAAAATAACTTTAGCTTCTGAAGTCGGTGACTTTTGTTTTTTTTATTCAGTTTTTTTGTCACCGACTTCAGAAGCTAAAGTAATTTTTCACTTTTTTTGTGTTTTTGAAGTCGGTTTTATTTTTTGCAAAAAAGTTTTTTTATTTTTCCATTTTTAGTTGTAATATCCTGTACAAATATTTGATATTCATTAATTTTACGTTGTTAACAATACATGTCACGGTAATAGGCTTATCCGCAATAAAATGAACTTAACATACCTAACTCTCGAAATCTGGGCGTCCTGTACACATCTGCGTACCCCGTCAGAGTATACAGGCGTGATGGTAAGTTAAGATGTTGCGTAAACAATAAACATCCAAGCGATTGCAGCAATCACGACAGATTTGCCGTCTATTTTTGAAGAGTTCTATTGTATATCTCCGAAGATCAGGATCAGATCTTCACCAAATTGAAATGGGACCACCTCAGGAGTATACTCTTTCAAATAAAAAAAGAATTTTGAGAATCGGTTCACAAATGGAGGAGAAATCAGGTAACATTCATAAAAAAAAAAAAAAAAACATGCACACGAACATATAACCTCCTCCTTTTTTGAAGTCGGTTAAAAAGGAGTTATATCATTCAGAGTAGATGTTTATAAATATGGGTGGTGGTCGTAATTACTTGCTAAGTACATCCTCATATCTCTGAAGGTTTCAAATACCGCAGCAAGAATTGATTAATAGATATCAAATCAGTTTTTTTTAAACTGATAAGTAATTACACCTCAATTACCTAAGGCAATAAACACATTGTCATGCTTGTAAATCAATTCCAGTCATTTTCCTTAACAACTATGTGTTTCTTTATGTGAAAAGAGCCTTATGTGATTCATTTGATTCGTATGAAAAGTAAATATTTCTTTTTTGGAACAGAATTATCGATAATTTATCTTATCATTTTGGACACAGCCATCGCTTTAGCTAACAAGTAGGCTACATAATAAGTCGCTTTGTAGAATACAAAACAGTTTATATATTTGTTGCGGATCAACGCTTGGATAAACTCGGATCAACGTAAGTTTTTTTTTCTATTTTCAAGAACTTAGTTTATTTACTTCTAATATTATTGAATGTTAATGTAATTCAGATCATCATCATCTCAATTTATTGGGGTCAGCACAGCATGCCTTCTTCTTCCATACTTCTTTATTACTTGTCGTCTTGTCAGACACCTACTTTCTTGCCATAGCATGGCTTGGAGCGGTCACTGCGTCATTTCCGCCCAGCGAGCGGACGAATAGTCCATGATCAGTTCAGGTCTTAAGCCCTTTAGAAGCAAGAGTTGTAATTGATTTATAAAATATGACATATATATTTATCGATGTCTATCGTTTCGTATTGCAGTTGCTCCGTGTGAAATACTGATATTCAGATTTTAGTTAAGTACATTTGGTAAGACTGGAAGTTGACCCCAACATAGTGGCGAAAAGTCTAGGCAGATGATGATCTTTATTGATGTCTCCTTCGTTAGTCTTGATTTCTTTGTTATCTTTGAGACCTTTGAGATCGACGTCAGTTCTGTGATTAAAAATTCTGCCGTCGATGTCGTAGGAAAATAGGCCCATCTTGAAGTATCTGTCTAGAAAGTTCCCAGGCCACGGTCCAGAGCAAAAATATTGCAATGACAGAAAAAAACAAGTGGTAAGGCCGAAAAATAACTCTTATTATTTTTCTTAACATTATTTTCGCAGTTGTGCCCTTTTTAGTTAAGGTGGCAGAATTGATAGTCTTCAACTTACTCTTCTAAATGCAAAATATATTTGCATTTTCATAGATTCATAGATTTCATTCGCCTTGTACAGTCGCTGTCGGTGGACCAAGATAAGTGATTAGGTATCCACCTTATAAAATAAATAACTTACTTATCGGTCTCACTGATTGTACCTATCTAGGTAGATTTTTTTGACTTGACCGGCTGTTTACATAATCTAATTTATATAGAAATCAAAAACTTATCAATTTCCTGCCCTTGTCCCGTATAATTTGGGGTAGGCGCAATATATTTTCTTCTTCCATTTTCCCCTGTCAATCGGTCACGCTATCATTTACTGCTTTTTCCGTGATATAACACAAGCCATCCTCCATATTCTCATTAGTCTTTCTCTCCCTCTCCATATAAATATTATAGTATTCATAACTCCAGTCTACTTTCAACTCAAGCCCATTTCAAATAAAAAAAATATACTTTTCTGTAACTGACGCAATTCGCATTTCAAACTTCCTCTAATATAATTATGAATGCCTTACTTTATCCATTCTTGTCACACCAAACTTCCACCTCAACATTCTCATCTCCGCTACATGTAATTTAAATCTAGCAGCAAAACTACACTACAAAATAGAAGCTGGTTTCCTACTGAAGTCTGAGACCTACTTTATCAATATCGACACAGTCTGGTTATCTAGATTCATGTACTGAATTCACGATAAAAAATTGTGTAACGAAATTAGTGTTTGTATTTTTAGTTGTAGGGGGTATTCTTCGGAAGGAATCTTTGAAATTACTGATCCAATACCGTTATTCTTTCGCTAATAGGATGCTTTATTTATTGTCCTCGATTGTCATAAAGTGTTTTTATCGGTAATTAAAAAAAATGTCTATCGTTTCATACTTACATTTAGTCCGTGCGGGTAAGGCACTTTTGTGTTATAATTAAAATGTTCTCATGGTACAATTTGTGACTATAACCCGACTAAAGCTGCGGACAAAAAAAAAATGTATACCAAGGAGGATAACTAATATGATTTTTTTCAACTTTTCCAGGCCATGGGGTTATGCTGTAGTTGCTGCGGCGATGACGGCGGAGGCGTGAACGTAGTAAACAACGCGTGGAACAATGATGGAGGTGGTTTCCCCCCTCCCGATGGTGGGGACATGGGTAACCACCCCATGGACATGGCGAGATGACCCTCGAGAATACGCGTTGATTGACGAGCGATCAAGCAACGTTGCTGTCTTCTAATATTTTTATACACTTAATTATCGATTTAATAAATGTAACGGTTTGGTAATACTTGCAAAACTTGGTTTTATTTAATTTGTAGCGTAACATTTGACCCACAATATCTCCGTTACTAGCAGGTTCCCAAGTATGGTCTAGAACGAGAGGTGGTGTAAAAGGAGAGGAAGACCAGAGAAAATATGGATGTATTGTGTGAAGTGTATGTATGAAGAGGGAGTGGCTGCCGGCGTAACGGTTGACAGGAGAGTTTTGCAGGAATAACACGTGATGCGCTGACTACAAGAAACATGGTACAAGCGGTAGAAGGTGACCATGATCAGAAACATCGGCTGGTGAAGCTTGTTGAGAAGGTGCTAATTTTAAAACACACAATATTGAAACGAAACGACCATTAAATTGGGTAACTAAGTTACACGTTAATTCGGAAGAACATTTTGGTAGCTTAACTTATTGTATTTTAAACCTCATAAGACGTTTTGCAAGAAAACCGTCGAGTTACCAGTAACCCTGTAGATAGATTATAAATTACCTATGTTCCCAATGACTTCAATTGGAAAGAAGTTGCACGGAATCGTGACCGTTGGAAGGAATGGAGGGAGGCTTTTGCCCAGCAGTGGAACAATATGTATGGGCTAGGTATAATCTATACTAATATTATAAAGCTGAAGAGTTTGTTTGTTTGTTTGTTTGTTTGAACGGGGTAAACTCTGGAACTACTGGTTGGATTTGAAAAATTATTTTAGTGTTGGATAGTCCATTTATCGAGGAAGGCTTTAGGCTATATAACATCACGCTACGATCAATAGGAGCGGAGCATAAATGAAAAATGTTGCAAAAACGGGAAAAGATATTCCTTTTTGAGAGCTTCCGTTGCGTGCGCTGCGAAAACGGTTTAAGTTACGTAAATATCATGTATAAAGAAATTGTTCCTCTTTTAGAGTTCTAAAAAAAAGTAAGCGACAGCATATGTTTATCTTTTAAGATTGACTCACTGTAACCATTTTTTAATATTAAATTGTTAGGTTAAAAATAATGATATTTTGCGAAGCTTATTTAACCCATATGGTATTAATCTATATCAAAATAAATGTTTTTGTTAGCACGGAAATTTAATATAGAATAAATGTGCCTTTTACTCTATAAAGTTTAAACAAATATCTTAGAAGATATCGCAATGTAAAAATATACGGGCGACAAAATAATTAAGCGCGTTGCAGTCATTCGGTCCGGTGCGGTAGGTACGTGGGGATTCTGACCTCTGGGGGCTCCGGAGAAATTAAAATTCAAAATATTTACTGCACCATAATGTTTACAAGTACAAGGTGTTACTGTATATTAAACAGTAAGATATACCTATAGTAATTGTAACTTTAATAATATAATCAAAGTCAATCTAAACTAATAGGTATATTATAAAGAGGAAAGGTAAGATTTTTTGTTTGATAAGGGTACGATTTAACTCAATTGAATAAAAATAAAATAATAATAATATTGAATTTTTTATATTTTATAAGTAATGTATGACTTGGTATATTGCCTAATTTATGTTGCCGTGCCCTAACCGGGTTTCATGTTGGAACCAAATTCATTGTAACAACTTTAAAACACATGAATGCAATAAAGAATTTGAGTTTGAGTTTGAGTTTGAATATGTTGGATAGTCGATTTGTCGAGAAAGGTTTTAAGGTATATTATTTGACGCAGACGAAGTTGCGTGGGTCAGCTAGTAATAATAATAAGTTCACAAGCGTAAGGTGACAAAAGGTAAGCTAAGGTGAGGTGTAAGCAATGACCATATAGGGTATAAGGTGGTGAGGTGAGGGTTAAAAATAAAAAGTAAATATTTATTTTTAAGATTGAGCGTACCTTTGCAAATTGGAAAAAAAATAACGCTTGTGTGTAGGACATTTAATAAAAAAAATACGATGGAATTGCAAAAATATATAATTTTGGATATAGAAAAAATGTTTACAACATGGATGAGTTTAAAAAAATATTGTATTATAATACCGGAGGTTTTTATTAATTAATAATTAATTTATAGTTTGGTAATATTTAACCAACAAATCTGCACAGCACTTCGTAAGTCTTGTGTGTATGTTCAGCTCCGCCAAACGAAATGTAGCAACATCCGTGGCTGGGGTGCACCTGAAAATAAAAATAAAACATAGGTATTTATTAATATATCTACATTTACCTAAATAAGTATAAAATATGAAAAAGGTAAAAATAAGGTAGATGGGTACCTACACCTATTTCAGAAAACCTATGAGAGTTACAAATGTACAACATGCACCGGCAGAAAAAAGGGGAGGCCTATACCCAACAGTGGGTGATTCCGGGCTAAAATGATGATGATGATGAACATGTACCAAGTGAAGAGTTGAAAGATGTGCCTACAAACATGAAGTTCATCTTCTTGTTCACGTGGTTGGTGTCTTACCTGGTGGCAGAATCTTTATGGCACCCATGAGCGAATAACGATTAACAAAAAATGTTTATTATCAATCCACAGAACCACAGAACTCGAAATATTCGAAATTTTCTGGGGACCTAGTTTCCCATTAATTAATAGACCGAATTGTTTGAAATAAAAGTAACAGCGCATATATCCTCTTGATTAAAAAAAAAATAACAAAAGAAGGAAGTTAAAAACATTTGTCCAACGAACCGTGTTACTCGTATGTCTTTTGGTTTAAATGTGCCAGTTTGTGGTTGTAGATCCCACAAATTAATGCCATTGTGTAAAACCCCTACATCATTTTATTTGCAAAGTAATTTCCTCAAGTACAATTAAGATGTATCAATTAACTAGCTGACCCACGCAACTTCGTCAGCGTCACATAGCTTATAAGTAACCTTTCTCGACAAATCGACTATACAATATATTAAATTGAGTTAAATCGAACCCGTAACAAACAAAAAATCTTACCTTTCCTCTTTTTAATATAGAGGTATTAGTTTAGATTGGCTTTGATTATATTATTAAAGTAACAATTACTATAGGTATCTCTTACTGTTTAATATACAGTAACACCTTGTACTTGTAAACATTATGGTGTAGTAAATATTTTGAATTTGAATTTCTCCGGAGCCCCCAGAGGTCAGAATCCCCACGTACCTACCGCACCGGACCGAATGACTGCAACGCGCTTAATTATTTTGTCGCCCGTATATTTTTACATTGCGATATCTTCTAAGATATTTGTTTAAACTTTATGGAGTAAAAAGCACATTTATTCTATATTAAATTTTCGTGCTAACAAACACATTTATTTTGATATAGATTAATACCATATGGGTTAAATAAGCTTCGCAAAATATCATTCTTTTTAACCTAACATTTTAATATTAAAAAATGGTTACAGTGAGTCAATCTTAAAAGATAAACATATGCCGTCGCGGACTTTTTTTTAGAACTTTTAAAGAGGAACAATTCCTTTCTACATGATATTTACATAACTTAAACCGTTTTCGCAGCGCACGCAACGGAAGCTCTCAAAAAGGAATATCTTATCCCGTTTTTGCAACATTTTTCATTTATGCTCCGCTCCTATTGATTGTAGCGTGATGTTATATAGCCTAAAGCCTTCCTCGATAAATGGACTATCCAACACTAAAAGAATTTTTCAATTCCAACCAGTAGTTCAAGAGTTTACCCTGTTCAAACAAACAAACAAACAAACAAACAAACAAACAAACAAACAAACAAACAAACAAACAAACAAACTCTTCAGCTTTATAATATTAGTATAGATGGAGAATAAATTAATGAAATTGAACAATTATTTTAGTGAGATGTTACGAGTACATCTATTTGTGTAAACAATCAAAAATTGTATAAAAGACTGAACAACTAAAGAATTTATACATTATGAAATACTAGGTGTTGCTACAACTCGAAAAATATCCCACGGGAAGATAAAATCGGGATAAAAACTATCTTATGTGTTAAACTATTTGTGTTCTAAATTTTATCCAAATCCGTTATGTAGTTTTTGCGTGAAAGAGTAACAAACATATACACTCACACATAAACTTTCGCCTTTATAATAAAATCTAAAGTAATATAATATTAAGCTATTGAAAACCAGATTGGGAGTGGTAGACGTCGATTGATTGATGATAATGAAGATAAAACTACAGTTCATAAAATAACTTACTTTGCCAGGCGTCAGGGAGTTCTGGTGTCTAACGCGTCCAATGTAAAGCGGTTCACCACTGTGGGTGTTACCAGCTGCAATGGCTCCTGCTGGGACCTGGCCGTTGCTGCTGTGCAGCCAACGAACTGCGTGGGGTGCACAACACAGCACCTGATGAAAACAGTCACATGATTATAATATCATAAGAAGTAAAGACAAGACGGGTCCCGTCGGGGCTGCGAGTTGTTCGAAAGATATACCGCGGCGTCGACACAAGGGCTAAGAAGGAACATGGGTGTTTTTTAGTCAGTAGAAGTCTGACACGGCGTTAGGGATACCGCTCTTGTCCAGAGCGGGAGGAGTCATGTGATGATTTCCCACCCTCCAAAAAAAGAAGACGGGTGCCTTTGTCATGCACTTTGCAGTAATAAAGCAGACTTCAGAAAATAATCTTTTAGATAAAATTACTCCGGAAACTTCTCAAAGAAAATCCTCAAAGACTAGCTAGGTAATAATATTTTGAAAATAATGTTTTGGATCAGCACTAATCAGCAGTAACGACGTTGATGATTCATTATCGACTATTGCACTTCAAGAACTACTTCTTGTTGAAGTATTTTTGCTGCCATTCAATACCATTTATACAAATTAATGACTTACTTCAAAGTTATGTATGGGAATTTCCCTTCCTCCATTAGGCACATAAGCAGAACGATGTTTGATGGCTAGTTTCCCCGGAAGTAGCTCTCCGCCCTGATGAGCCCTGATGACGCAGAGGGGACTGCCATCCCAAGCTTCCCTGCCAGCTACGTAAGCTCTGTGCGTCAGTGACGTCACCTCCGATGTCGTTGTTGGTACCCAGTCAATAGGATCTGTAAAGAGAAATTAAGACTTGTTTACCATGATATCACAAAATCAGTAAGTTGCAAACATTAAAAAATAATTGTTGCAATTTCATTTAAAAATAATTTAATTGCTGAAAACCAGTACACGTTTCCTTCAGGAATTTCCACATAAGTTGCTGTCTCTGAGTTCACCAATACCATAACGGGCAGAGTTTTGTACCGAAGTGCACCTACATTTCGCCAGTTATGTTTAAGTCCGATGTATTATGGGGCGAACCTAAACGATGCAATTACCTTGATATGGTCTCAAAAATCAAATATTTAGGTGTTTATCTTAATGAGAGGCAAGATTGGCGCACCCTAACAAATACTCTTTGGTCACGGCTTCGTAGACTAATTTATTAATTTAAAGAGGTCAGACAGCTTCACTAGTATACCGTTTACTGTGTGAGTCGATCATCACTTACTGCATCCCGGTCTGAGCCGAAACTACTAAATAGTAATCTATCAATCGGCGGATTGGCTTTCCTATCTGTGAATCTGTTTAGTATCGTACTACACTTACGAGACCACACTATCCTGCCTAAAGCTCCCAACTGTACAACAAGAATCTTTCAATTTATGAACTGACCCAGCATTAAGTCAAGCAGAGTCTTAAGCCGTGGCTACTGTCGCTGAACTATTCAGGCGATACAGAGAAATTTATTTTTTAATATTATTTTTTTGTAACATTATTCATTAATGTTACAAATCTCCTGGGAGAGAGCACTGGCTCTTGTAACACAAGTCTCACCTAGAATAGGAGCCAGAGACGTTGTAACCACTTTTTTGTGTGAAGAGGTGTTTTTTTTTATTAGGAATCTTTTATCTATATATATAAAAATGAAACCCGTTTTTCGTTGTCACGACTTGGCATGAAAACGGCTTGACCGATTTGGCTGATTTTTTTTTTTTAATGTTCGTTGAAGTTCAAGGATGGTTCTTACGGCGAGAAAAATTCGAATAATGGCCGGAAAAGCCCTAAAAACAGCCCTTTTCTTTTTCCCATACAAACGTTTTCTAACTAAAACGTCAAATCAATTTGAGCTTTAATACCGTACTATAAAGTTCAAGTGTTAGTGGAGAGGTTCCGGGAAGGCAAAACAATTGAGTGACGTTCAGTTGTTCAGTCAACGAATGACAACTTCAAACAGACCATACGACATTATCACAATAATCACAAATAATTACTGTTTCTTTCCCAATAGAAAAATGATTTTTCAAATGGTGTTTGCGTATAATATAAAAATTAATTGCTGTTAGTTAGTCGCGCTTAAACTAGAGAACGGCTACACCGATTTGTCTAATTTTGGTTTTGAAACATTTGTGGCAGTCCAGAGAAGGTGAGAAATTAGTAGTATGTAGGTAGGTAGGTAATAGGTAGGTGGTAGGTAGTTGGTACGTAGGCAGGTAAAAGGGCATTGCAACGCACGCGGGGTACAGCTATATTATATAAAAATGAATAGCTGTTCGTTAGTTAACTCGAGAACGGCTGGACCGATTTGGCTAATTATAGTGTTGAATTATTCGTGGAAGTCCAGGGAAGGTTTAAAAGGTGAGAAAGTGGAAGGTAGGTAGGCAGGGTAGTAGGTAGGGTAGTAAGTAGGATAGTAGAGTAGGTAGGGTAGTCGGTAGAGTAGTAGGTAGGGTAGTAAGTAGGTAGGGTAGTAGGTAGGTCGGGTAGTAGGTAGGTAGGTAGGGTAGTAGGTAGGTAGGGTAGTAGGTAGGTAGGTACGGTAGTAGGTAGGTAGGGTAGTAGGTAGGTAGGGTAGTAGGTAGGTAGGGTAGTAGGTAGGTAGGGTAGTAGGTAGGTAGGGTAGTAGGTAGGTAGGGTAGTAGGTAGGTAGGGTAGTAGGTAGGTAGGGTAGTAGGTAGGTAGGGTAGGAGGTAGTAGGTAGGTAGGTAGTTGGTACACAGGCAGGTAGTAGGTAGGAAAAAGGGCATTGCAACGCATGCCGGGAACAGCTAGTTACTACTAAAGTAAAACCTCTTTACAATTTTGAATCGGAATGGAGTGGAAAAAAATACCCTAAGGTTGCCTGGTAGGGAATGCCTTTGTGGCATTTAACCACCTATGTACTACTAAATAAAGTGTATAATTGTACAGCGACTTGAATTTACAAACTATGATACTAAATCATAGATTATTTCTTACTAGCATTCCTATGGCGAAGATTATTTTCAAGCACGGCCAACCCCTTGCCAACAGTCGCCAATCCCTTTTCAGCTCCCTCCCTCAATAAGCTACTCCAATGATTGTTTGGTGGGGGTGCAGGGTGTACATGGACTTCTGCAAATATAAGGAGTACCATGCTTCCTGAATACAGAAATCTTTGTCTTACATAAAAGGACAGCGTGGGGCTTAACGTTTCACCCTGTGGAAACCCTTTGTAAAAGGCTCTTGGAAATTTAAAAAATAGATGATTTTTCCTAACAATGGTGTTTTTAAAATGTAACATTTCACACATATTATGTCCGGTACTATAATCGTTTGACAGATGGGACACTAACGGCTATAAACAAGTAAACTCAACTTTCAAAAGCAAGCATCTAAAACTTTCTTTGTTATATATTTGGAACATCGATAGTCGTATGACACTATTGTGTCACTTTTTACTTCGTCTTATCATCATTTTGGCAAGTTATTCCTATATTTCGGATTAGTAGGCTGATTGTGTTACAGATAAGTGCGCAATGAGTAATAACAGCTATTTAATGGCAACGATACACGGTTTTCTTATTACATTTTTCTTGTGATATAACCTAATTGTACAAGTGACATACATACAAATATCATCAAATTTTGGTCTCGTTAAAAAACCAAACAAGCGAAATTATCGTGTATTTTCACTCGCACAGTTTTCTTTGTTGGCTGTATGTGACAGAATGAATTGATTTTGAGCGCCGCCATTTTCGATTCGTTTCTTTAATGGCATGGAGTATGCTTCAAAAGTGATTAATTTATAACATAATGCTTCAAACAACTACTTGGAAATATTCTAGAATTAGTTTGTACCTTCAACAATAGTCACTGGTGTCGGTTGCGGGGGCTGTTGGTAGATGTAGTTGGTGACATAGGTTGGTTGCGCAGGATCCGGTGGTGGCTGTGGTGGTGGAGGCTGGTACACCGGCATCATCACTGGAGTTGGCACGTAGGCGTATGAACCGCCGGGTGGCGGTGGTGGATGGCCATGACCAGTGTAGTAAGGGGGAGGTGGCCCGTGTGGAGGATCTAAAAGTAGTACCACGGAAATAAGTTATATTTTTACTAGTTTCATCGTTGGTTTTACTTCTATTGTCTTGATGGTGAGGCGTTAGTGCCAAGGCAGAGAACTTGTGCTGGGTACGTTAATCCGAGTGCACTGTTTCTGCTGCCTTGACACTGTCTCACCACTATGATGGTCTTCTTAATTCTTGTTTGCATCTAACATTAATTAATATTAATCCTTATTGGAATAGGTACTTATGTTTTTTTATGACTCGGTTCTAGAATCTACGTTTCAGAATAATTCGCTCTTTATCGCAAATAGCCATATCGTTCTTAGATATCAATAAGAATACAAAAGCATTTTTTACTTATCAACTAATTTGAAAGTCAACCTTAAAAGCTAGCAGGTAATTATATGATTAGGTACTTACGGGACATGCTGGTAATTATTTGATATTCAACAAAATAAACAATATGCAGAAGTGTTTGTTTCGCAGGTGTACAAAACCTCACTGGACTATTCAGTTGTTTATCATTTATTTGTACCTATCATCTGATTCACACCCTTATCATATCGGTTTGTACCTTCGACGCATTTCAAGATTAGATAAAAATGTTTTTCGATTTCAACAGATTATTGAACTGAAGTATTGGTTATACTGTAGATAACACGAAAACATATTAGTTACATTTCCAGTATGACTAGACCTCTCACTTAACCAAAAAATTACAAAATGCTAGGTTTACTTATATTAGTAATGTCTTATGTACCTAATTTTTGAAAAAAGTATTTGATGTTGATTTCATTTTTCATTACAATGAAATCTATAATATGTTTAGATTTTACTGCAGGTAAAACTAATTATAGAAAAAAAAAAAAAAAAGATTTTAAGATTGTACGTAGCGGAGATATTGAGGTGGATCAAGTAGGGATTGAGTATATTCCAGCAAGTTTGAAAGATAAGTCAGTTACCGATTAGGCATGGGGTGAGGAGGGACGAATCGGATGTGACTGAAAAATCACGAATGTGATGATCAACGGCATTCATCATCACTATGATGAATGCAAAAAGAGAGAAAGACTAAGGAAATGATGCAAGGATTCAGTTATAAATGATAGTGTGGTGGATGACAGAGGAGAATAGAAGAAAAATGTGATGAGAGAGATGCCGAGTAAGCCTAGAATACTAAATTCATCAGGACTAACAGTAGACTCCTGTAGCACTTCACTGCGGACCTATCCTGCTACCCTAATGTTCTTTACAGAATCTAATTAAGCAGATACATAGGTAGATAGAAGTTCTTTAAATTTTTATGATTTGGTATTGTTACAAATCTCAAAACATTTATTTCTTTAACCTTGTCGAATGCTTACCTTCTTTTTTGGTTAAGTAGCGACCTCTATCACGTTTCATCGGTATTATCAAGAAAATATTTTGGCGTGATAGGATAGTGATTGTAAAAACTTCTTGATAAGAATCAGTCATATACATCACATAACTCGGATCATACATAAGTCACACATAGCAATAATTTTCATCAAAAATAAAAGATCTGATACGACTAAATTACTAGTTACTGAAATTACCGAAGCACGAGGGGTGAATTATTGAGTAGAGGGTTCACATTACATTGACCTAGTCTTTAAAGTAATTTTCAATTTTGCTTAAGTGAAAACTCATGTAAAATTGTTGAGCTTGAAATTGGTACATTATACATAATTGATTTCTTTTCAATGGCTGTAGAGAGCCATAAATTAAGTATCATCTACGATATTTTGTGAACTGTTGTATTCTGTTGTTGTGTCTATTGGTGACTGAAAAATGTTCTACCGATATTTCCGTCCGTTTAACTTAATGAGCAATATTTTTGGGTTACCCATACCTAGAATAACGGATAAAGGAGAATCAATGAAGATACATTGGTCGTTTAAGCTCTGGTCATTGGCTGTTGCTGTAGCTTTGATTGGGAGCTATTCGTTTGGCATACACAGAATTATTGGTTTTGACGTAAAAAAAGAAATGGAAATAATAGCTGATGTAATAGATTTAGTTGTGAATATTCTAATTTTAATAATAAACCTTAATAACAGTGAAACTATAAGCATGAGTATACATGAAATGATTGATGCCATTTTCAAAGATGTAAAATTGAATGGCTATTTCCTAAAGTTATTCGCTTACAAAATGTATTTGTGGTATCTTACACCGATGGTAATATTCATCATCCTCATAGTTATGGAAATTGTGAATAAATATCCACCGTTCATTCTATTAATAAGAATACCTACGTTTTTATCAATTATGCATTTGATTATGCATCTGTTCTTATTACTAGCAATTGTAAAAGTGATAAACCATCAGTTGTCTAGAATATTAGTTTATAATGACAATGGACGAGCACCCACAATGATTTTCAAAGACAATGTGGGACCGAAACGCATTCTTCAGTACGTTTTGAGTTCTAATATAGAATTTATTGAAGTAGACGATCTTGCACAATTTGATTTGAAATTTTTATGTAAACTGTATGACGATTTAAGTACTTGTATTCATCTTTTGGAAAAATGCTACGGTTTACAGGTAAGAAACAACAAAATTGATTGTTACTTAATTGATAAACATTCTGAATCCAATGTCATGATTTGCTAAGCACTTCGTGGCGCACAACATCCTGCAGTGATATTTTTCGCAATAATTTTCTTTTCGACGTTTTCTTGTGTTTCTATTTGCTTAATCAACATTATGTTTAATACGGAATTCATTCATTGTAAAAACTGTTTATAGATTTTCTTATCGATCTGGTTGATGTTCACAAGTGGCGTCGTTGGAATGACAGTAATTGTGTCCAATCAGGTATGAGACCCTCTGAGTATACACTTCATTTCAATGGCCGTACCAACGCCAGGTACCACATGATGATATGCCTCATCATCAGTCTTCTCTAACTATATTGGGGTCGGCTTGCAGTCTAACCGGATGCAGCTGAATACCAGTATTTTACATGGAGCGACTGCTTATCTGACCTCCACAGTGACAACCCAGTTAATACTGGGTAACGCTATCGAGCCACTGACTGTGTGACGACTGTCAAAGATCTACAAATGACAGCTGAGACCATAGAAATTAAAAAAAAAACAGTCTGGGACCAATGGCAAGGCACGTAAGAAATTCGGTATGTAACGAGTGTTCACCCATCTACAGACCAACCTAGGCAAGCGCAGCTGAACCTCCAATTGACGCGATTGGAGATTATTTAACCACGAGACTGATAAAGTTTTTTTTCTTTGTTTCAAATTTTATTTTTTAGATCCCAGGACATGTAAATACTTACTTCCAATGCCATGCAGATATTTTAGCACAACGCCTGTATTTTGTTTTAGAATATGGTTTGTTATATCAGTTTGAATCACCTGTCTTCTTTATTACAGGCGTCACTCAAATGGTTGGTGATTGTTAAGAGCGTGTTGCCTTTCTTTTGGTGTTTCATCGGATGTTATATTAACGACCAAATGAGTAAAGAAGTTGATCAGACCATTACTCTCATTATCAAGTGCTTGATAGATTTTAGATGTGGTATGTATGTGATTGTCAATTTTGAATCATTTCATTGAAATAGCGTTGAGCTTGATAAAATCACTTTTCAGAAATAGGTATAGAGTTATAGACACTTCATCTAAGGTTTTGGATTTTTTTTAAAGTTGCATTATCATGATGAAGTTCGTCCGATATCAATACTGGAATATTTTTTTCCGGAAGATAAACTTAATAGCACAAAGTTATCAAATAAACAGTTTTGTTCAGATTTTTATCTCTAACATGTTTTCATTTCAGTTCAATCACGGAAGCCCGTTTTGGAAACGTTTAAAGAACTCGTAAGCAATGATCGGCTTCAATTCACTGCGTGCAGTTTGTTCGAGTTAAGTTACTCTATGTTACTTGGCACTATGCTTAACGTCCTTACTTATAGTATCATTTTAATTCAAATGTTTTAGACCATACTTGTTGTACGAGTATGTTATGTTAAGCAAATTGATGCAAAACCGCTTTGTCTCTCCGTGTTATATTCCAAGATGTCAATAAACATTTTTAAATAATATGATCTCTTCATTGATTTGAATGAGTTTTCTTAGTTTGATTTAAATAAAATTAAAGTCTGTAACGAAGTTGGGTAGGTTTCAGAAATGACACAAGTTGTATCTTATTAAATAATTAATATATTTTTTTAGAGATTCTACATATAAACTTAAAACATCACATGTTGTTAAAAAAATAATGTCATTACAAATAAGTTCTTAATCTACATTATCACTAACATACACTACCTAAATATATACTCAAATAATTTTACAAAGTAGGACAGTCACTTGTCATTTATTTCTGATCGATACGCTGATTAAAATTCTAAAAACATTCTCACATCTCGCACTTATCTCGTTGGGCATTTCCCAAAATTTCACGTTGTGTTTTTCCAACAATTGACAGATATGCGTTAATATTTTCTGTTGTTTTGACTTACGTGACATCATGAGCCAAAACATCAATATACTGTAGAATAAAGATGTCTTCGAGACCTTTGGACGTATTAGTTGGAACTGTAATAGTTGATGTACAACACTTGCCTTCAGTGTCGATGTAACACAGTTCCATCATCATTTCAGCCAAAAGACGTTCACTGCTGGACATAGGGCTCCCCCAGGTGTCGCCACATTGACCGATCCCGTGCGTCTCGCATCCAGCGGGTCCCCGCAACCTTCACCAGGTCATCGGATTCAGGATCATCAATCAACAAAAAAATACATTTTTGTTGATATTTTTGTTGTTGAGGCACGTGCGCTTAAACAACTTCTTTCAGGCTGCTGTAAATTACGCAAAACACGTCTCGCTTGAAAGTAGGTCATTTTCAAGGGGGTAGGCACCATCTAAGTTGCACCAGATCTACATCTAGTTTTTCACCTTCAGCATTGATTTTACTCCCTTTTCAGGTATTCGTGTTCATCTAGCTTTATGGCTTGCACTAAGCTTGCTGATACTTGCTTGCTTCTTCACTCGAGGATTTAATAAATAGTTGCCTCTCGACATGGCCAGCTTAGCTTATGTTTTATTTCTCTCCGGTCGTGTTGAAGTGTCGGCCAATCAAACGACATGTGACGTCTATGCGCACGTGCGTTTGTGCTCAATCTTGTGCAGTGTGTCTTGAGCCTTTGGCTGGCCTCCGCTGAGTTTTCCCGCAACACGGTCAAGACAGTTGTAGCCTCGTACTTGCTTCGGTTTTTCAACAATTTGGTAGCTTCCAGTTCAAGACAAGGTGAAAATATTTCGCTTGTTGTTCTCTCGATGAAAATATTTAATGTTGACTTGAAGCTTAGATACACGTTTTCTGGATAATATAGCTCTCTGTCAGTTGTTACGCTCTTGGTCGATCCTTGGGATTATCAGGTGGCCCGTAAGGCTTCTCGTATGGAGGAGGACGATACGGCTTCTGTTCTCTCTTGTCTCCTGGTCCAGACATGACTGAAACAAAGTGAAGAGAAGGTTAGTGAGCCATGAAAAATCGTTTTCAATTGTTAGATTTTCAAGTTAGTTTTAATACACACGTTTGTAATAAAAAATAAATTAATACAAAGACATGTCCAAGTAACTAGTGACATAGTATGTATCAGAAATATATCAGCATAATTATTTACTAAGGGAGTGTTTGTTTGCACGACTAGTTTGGCGGGCCATTAAGTGTTGCCTAGCGGCTACCCCTTTTTGCAACGGATCAATGATAACTTGAACACATGCTGCACAATACAAATAGGTGTATTTTAAAGAAATTATTGAGGGTAAAATCAACACATTAGTTTAAATCATTGTATAAAATTGTGTTAGTGAAAACACAATAGGGTGCATGGGTTTAGGAAATCACGACATAATAATATTATACACAACAATCTTATAAAAACTTGGACCTACCTGATTATGGTTTTCTTCTCGGCTACAAACTCCACGTTAAACAGTTGTTTGGTTACTAAATCTTTGGTGATGTTTGTAGTTTATAAATACAGCAATAAATAGATAACACCTGTCTACATGTTATCTTGAGAGAGTTATCTCTGAAAAAAAGCTTCATGCACTTGGGATTCCCTGATCTTCACATGTCTTAGAATTGAATGATTACTCATCCTTGGGTTTCTCTTTAATGTAAATGTCTGTTTTGATTAATTCATCAGAAATGGCGATGTTACATTTGCGGAACACATCCTTTTACTATAAATAATAACTCTGACTTTGTTTATTAGTGGTTATTCTTCTTTTGAGCATGACGATGTAATAACATAGTAGTCCTGTTTTGATCCAGTACTTAGCAAATTCAACATCAAACATTAGGTCCATAGGTGTATACTAGGTATCAGGACATGCGCGCAAGATGATTTGTGTGGCGCTAAAACGGTTACCACGTATTCAATATATTCTAAACCCTCCCACATGGAAAATTTTCGCCGGCAATTAAAAATAATACAGCTGTTTCCTTCAAAACTGCAGTACCTACAAGGTCAAAATGTATAGAACAGTAGACTTTTTAGCATCGTTGGCACTTTCACCCAGTTTATATATTAGAGATTGGAGCCAACAGAGGAATCCCCTCTGTGTACTGCCTTTGCTGGTCGGTCACGGCACTGTGGAAAGTTTTTTGAAACCTCGGTAAACCATCAGGACCTTAGAAATTCCATCGCTGAAGATCACATCTTTCTGTTACGGCGTTGCCATCGGATAGACTTTCACTTACCCAAGAAAAAGTTTCTTCAGTTTTTAGACTTCAGATCACACAATTATTCATCGGGTGGCGTACGTCTTAAGTTAGTATAAATATTACAATTGTGGAGTAAAAAGCCAATGAAAGTATAATATTATGATAATAGCCCGAAAGTCTTACGATACTATCGATCTTAATATTACCTAAATCCATCTTATTTAATAATGGTGAAATGAAATCTAACCTGCACTAGATTGGGTGAAACCAAAGAGAATATAGTCATTGGGTGCAACCTATTGGGTACTTCTGCGATCTTACTTTATGAGCTTTTCTATACAAATCGACAGAAGCAGGTAGTCCTATTTCCGTATACGTAAATAAAATTTTGAACTTGCATCCTACATTCTCTTAATTGTGAAATATAATCGATGTCTAAATTACTTACTGTAGTAACTACTGCACTGTGTACTACTGTACTGTGTAAGTAATTTAACACTTTCTGGAGCTGATGACGCATAAAAGGCAGAATTGGATGCGAGCTGCCCAAGATCAGCGAGTAGTAGAACCACCTATAAGGAAAGGCTTTTGCTTACAAGAGGACTTCCGACATGGCGATAAAACTTCTGTTAAAGTCAAAGTCTCTGCTAAATTTGGCTATACAAGGTGTAAAACATGGTCAAAATGTATTACTGGGACACGATGTTTTTTAGCATGGACCGGTTTTTAGAGTTAGTTATAAATGCACTTTGGACAGACTGACAGAGTGACTGTTTTTATAATATTAAATGTAATAAAATTATTAGGTTGTAAGAAAATCTGTGTTTTCCGGATAAAATTGAAAGCTGTCATTTAAGTTTTATCTTTTAAGGAATTTCCTTGTTTTGGTACTTGTGGGTGTGTGAATACCAAAACAATAATTTTGTAAAAAAAAACTCCGATTGTTTTTATTGACAACAAAAATAAAGTTTTTATTCCACAAAACTTCTCTAAAAAAACTATTAAAAATAATGTTACACCTACGATTGTTAATCGTCTTAATCTTTTTAATCGCCGGATTCTTCTTCTTATTCGTGTCTGGCACGATAATTTTATATTGCGTTTGCTTAGAACATCGCCACATCTACTCGTACCGCGTCGTTGGTGGCAGCGCAGATGTCACTTCGGCTACATTTTATTCGGCTAAAATAGCTGTCTCCCACCCACTAATGAGTGGTCTTAGTCTTACTTATCACCAAATGAGAATTTTCCTGCTGGGTCTAAACTTTCGTAGTCCATAAAAAGGTCTTTGAACCGTCTCCGGACCCAAGTGGCAAGATGTCACTTCAACCTTGATAAGTGGAGCTACCTCAATGAATCAGCATCAGGGTGTGGTTGTGAAGCTTTGTTGCAAACTATGCTCCGGCTCCCATCGTACCCTCTTACTTAATTCGCCCTTTTATTTTGATTTTTGTAATTTCATATAAAAAATAGTCTGTAGTGGTATATTATAATGGTTAGCCGGGCGGACGGATAGCCCAACGTTCAGACAGACACAGACAGACATGTTAAAATTTTCGGGGGTTATGTTTTTGGCATTTAATTACGAACCCTTCGAGGACTGCTCCGATGAATTAACTTTTATTTATTTTTTTCCCCTCGTGAAAATGAAGGAAGTTTTGGGCACAATGAACATCCATTTTGTAGATTATGTTATAACTAGCTGACCCATGCAACTTCGTCTGCATCACATAAATCAAATCATATCAACATAAATTGAGTTAAATCGTAACAAACAAAAAATCTTATCTTTCCTCTTTATAATATTAGTTTAGTGTGAATTACTATAGGTATCTCTTACTGTTATATATACAGTAACACCTTGTACTTGTAAACATTATGGTGCAGTAAATATTTTGAATTTGAATTTCCCGGAGGCCAGAATCCCCACGTAGGGGCCTACATTGCGATGGAACGCGCGTCAGCCGGCTGCCGTACCGGACCGAACGAATCACTGCCGCGAGAGTAATTATTTTGTTGCGTGGATATTTTTACATTGCGATATCTTCTAAGGTATTTGTTTAAACTGTATAAAGTAAAGGGCACAAATATTCTATATTAAATTTCCGTGCTAACAAACACATTTATTTAGATATAGATTAATACCATATGGGTTAAATAAGCTTCGCAAACTATCATTCATTTTAACCTAAAATTATAATAGTAAAAAAAGGTTATAGTGAGTCAATCTTAAAAGATAGACATATGCTGTCGCGGACTTTTTTTTAGAACTTTTAAAGAGGAACAATTCCACCATACACAATATTTGCGTAAATTATAGCGTTTTCGCAGCGCACGCAACGGAAGCTCTCAAAAACGAAATATTTTTCCCGTTTTTGCAACATTTTTCATTTATGCTCAGCTCCTTTTGGTTGTAGCGTGATGTTATATAGCCTAAAGCCTCCCTCGATAAATGGACTATCCAACACAAAAAGACTTTTTTTATTCCAACCAGTAGTCCCTGAGTTTACCGCGTTCAAACAAACAAACAAACAAACAAACAAACAAACAAACAAACTCTTCAGCTTTATAATATTAGTATAGATATGACGCTCGTGGCTAAGTAATAACAGCCCCTTGCCCTTTGAATCAATCTTCTGATGGGTGACCGCCCATTACATACAGCGTTTTCTTTGAGCCTTCTTTCCTTTGGAAAACACGTTAAGCCGTTGGCCGATAGCCATTTGAATATCTTTGACAGCCGTTACAGGTAGTCAGTGTCCTGAAAGTCTGACAATCATTCTTACCAAGGTGTATCGTATTACTCAGTACTAAGTGGTTTGCGGAGGTCAGATAGGCAGTCGCTCCATGTACAATACTAGTATTCAGCTGCATCCTGTTAGATTGGAAGGCTCCTTAGTCGGGAATACCCAAGCCAAATACCCAATTGAGATATTCATCCTCAGATTACTACTTCATTCATTTCTGAGTGTGCTGAATCTTGATGATTTATATTATGAATCAATGTGGTGTCATAGATATCTACCAATCGGATAAAAGAAAAAGTCAGAAGGTGTTTAGGGGCGTCAACAATTGTCTTGTCACTGATAACCGCCCCAGAATCTATGAAAAACTGTAATCCATAATCGGGGAAAAAACCAACACGTTTCCAAGGTGGATAAACCCAAGGAAGTTGGAAAAACTAAATGGGAAATTTTTGTCAGATTGTAAATCTGTTAGATAAAGCATCTTAACGGGCTATGCCGAAAATAAGTCATAGCTCGATGGGCGTGATTTCCTCGGCGCCCCCGCGCGCGCAATGCAGTTTACGAGGGTTTACGCGGTTGTCCTTGTCACGCACTACTTGAAATTCTTGAAATATTAGCACACAGGAGGTATGGAGTAGACAAATATAAAATAATACAAATAATTAATTTTCAACCATTTTTTAATATGTAATACGAATTCATTAAGTAATGAAGGTATGATAACAAATTATTATTTCTATTCTTTTTGTGTTCTTATAATAAAAACGTGGTGCATGTATTATCAATATTTTTAACACATTAATTTACTTTTATCTATATTTAATCAACTTTTCAAAAACTCGTCTATTTGTATGCATAATAATATTTGTTCGCAATTTCAGCGTAAACTACTGAATCGATTTTAATACTTAATTCATTCTCTGGTATATTCTAGGAAGCCCAAGACGTATAGATTTAGTGTACAACATAATATTAAGATGTCAATCTTATTAACAGACTTATAACTATAAAATCGAAAAATGACAGAGCTCCACACAACAAATTAAATAAAAACTTTATTTTAAGAAAACCTATTTTAAGAGAACCTATTTTAAACTACATCATCATCATCACCATCATCAGCCTATATAATGTTCCCACTGCTGAGACACAGGCCTCCTTTCTACAATAGGTAATGGGAACGAAATGACAAAAGTATCACATCATCATCATTTCAGCCGAAAGACGTCCACTGCTGGACATAGGCCTCCCCTAAGTGTCGCCACATTGACCGGTCCCGTGTATCTCGCATCCAGCGGATCCCCGCAACCTTCACCAGGTCAAAAACAAAAGTCAGGACAAAAGTATACAATAACACAAAATATTTAAAAAAAAAGCAACATATCAGTAAACTAATTTTATAGAAAGAACATAAATACCACCCCCACCTCTTACCACCAAATAGGCCGATAAATCTTGACCGCCAGCGTTCTTTTTACATGGCGCGACCTTTACCTGTATCAAGCCACCTCAAATATTTTTATTACAAGAATCATGGTGATTCTTGTAATAAAAATATTTGAGGTGGCTTCAAATGCATGATAAATGGCAGGGTTCGTAATATCTTGGTGCAGATTTTTTATGTTGTCTGATTGCTGCAGATTTTGTAAGCCATGATTTTTTATGGCGATACATTTATGTACTTTCGTATCTTTAAAATCTTATTTGTTGTTAATATTTTTAAATTATGTTTTCCGAGGTTCCGAGGTGTGAACACTACGAACGATATCATTCCACAGTAATAATTAAAAAAAACAAGCATCGGGATCGGTAACATAATAGGGTGTTTCACCAAAAACATCTAATTAGTTCGTCTGTTAGATTATCGAAAAATATTGGATACGTGTTTTTTGTTTTATCAAATTAATCAAAATTTACGAAACTAAGACGTGTCAAAGACTATGAGGGGCGTCACTTTCAGGGTAAAAAAGTACTAAGTTTGTGACGTCACACGACTTTTCGAAGCACTGTATACTGTATAGTCTTCATCTTTTGTTTACGTGAAAAAAGAAAAAATATGTGTCCATTATTTTTTGGAAATGTATCTGATGGACAAATTTTTTTTTTTTGTGAACTACCCTATTATTATTGTGACTGATTTCGTTTTCGGGGACGGTGTCCATACATTTTTGCACATTGTTCTTTCTAAATATATGATTTTTGCAACCAATCTTTTCGACCGTGATTGAGAGATACAGTATTGTCAAGTATTTGTGTATAAGTGGTACTGTCTCCATTAGCTATGATCTTCCATAGATACGAATGCATTTCTATAGACTGTTTAAATCCTTCGGCGGTAATAGTGGATTCCATAGCTGTTGAAGATCCGCTATAATTTTTAAAACACTCATGTTGTTTTACTATCTCATTTGCCTTTCCCACTCAAGCACAAATACATCAGTATTTGTTTTTAACTTCCATGAAAAGAACTTTACGAAATCGCCAATAGTGCAGCATAATTAGTTCTGTATGAACGTTTACCGCAACAACCATCTAAGTTTACAAATCTATTATTGGTAACCATCTTTAGTAACCTTTCCTACTTTGTCTGCCGCTTTTTTCTCCCGTTCCCCCGATTTTCTCATCTCTTACCATGCCATCACTTCCCATTCGTCAGATACTACATCTTGTATCTATTTGTACGGTCAGCAACAGAAGTAGCTGGACATTTTGGAAATTTAATTATTTGATGACTGTTATTAATATTATTATTCTGCTGATGTCGGCAGTTTTAGAACCCTGAAAGAAGTATAAATCAACTTGGAAAAATACTATTTATGCCAAGCTCTAGTACTGGGAAGATCTTAATATATCTGTATATATAAAATTAATGCAAAGCTGACTGACCGAGGATACAAACCCTTAGACCAAGAAACGTTAAATTTCGCACACGTATTTCTCTTATGACGTAAGCATCCACTAAGAAAAGATTTTTCAAAATTCAACTCTCAAGGGGGAAACAGGGAATAAAAGTTTGTAGTATGGAAAATCGGCATTTTTGATATTTCCGACATCCACGTTGGCAAAGCCGCGGGCAAAAGCTAGAAGTAAATAAAATGAGAGAACTCACGTTTTCTTCAACTTCTTTATATTCGTTATCAATATCATGTTGTTGCTTCCTTTTATTTCTGGAATAAAAACCATCAACATTCAAGTGGAGCATAATAACATTCAGATTGTTTTTTATCTTTGATAATTTTTGTTCTACGGCTTTTAGTACAGTCATTTGGTCGAAAAAATAGAGGTTACCTGGAAAGTTTTCCGGGAGTTTTGAAAATTGGTAATTTTATAGATTTTGACGTGCTCTTTCCGAATTTTAACTTTGCCACCTCGTATCTTTGCCGCTCGCGCCGCCATATTGCAAAAATGGCGCCTAAAAGCAGTTTTTTGATAATAACTCCTTTCCGACGCATTTTACAAGAAAAACATATCTATACAAAATAATAGTAGAGAAAATTTCCTACAATTTATGTCATAACCTTTTTTTTCCTTATTTAAAACCAATAGTTTCGGCGTACGAGCGCCGTAAACCATTATACAACTACGCTAAAAAAAAAAGGGAATATTCTTGTGATCGCAAGTGCGACTACTTTGCTTGATCCTGGGTTAGATTCCCAGGTCGGGTGAAGTGTTATTGCGTTTTTCCATCAGGAATTCTTCAGTAGAGGCCACGGAGTCTGAATTTGTGGCCGGTTGATGGCAATAGGCTCGCCACCTATTACATGGGACTTAAACATAATTGGTGAAATGTGTGTGGGGTGTCCAGTGTTCACAAGAAGTGATGTTATGTTACTACATGCGGACGTCTTGGTCCAGGGGGTGCTGGACTATGACCGACATAAAATAAAATAAAAATAGCCTTTATTAACTCACTACTTACGTTAACATTCTCTTTCTTTGAAACACAACAACAAATACAACGACCGACATAAGCTACTGAAAGTCATTTAGGTCGTTCCTAAAAGTTCTGCAGAAATGCAAATCACTTTGAATACCATTAGACAGTTGACTATGCTCTCAGGACATCTATTCTATAGTAGAACAAATTGTAACGTTATAAAACAATAGTAGTAAAAGCATAGCCCCTTCCTAAGAAAATCGGTGGTGAACCACGGACAGACGGACACACGACGGCAGTCGGACAAGAGAGTTCCTTTTTTAAGGGATTTTCCCTATATAGGTACCGAACCCTAAAAAACGCGCTTCTAACTCTACCTCAAGGTGGTGTGGAAACGCGTTATTAGCGCAAACACATTTTAAATTACAATTTGCGGCGCTCGTACGCCGTCACTATTGATTTTACGAAAAACGTTATTAGGACATAAATGTAGGAAATTTTCTCTAGTTTAATTTAATTCTGAACTATTTTTATCGTAAATTGAGTCGGAACTAAGTTATTCTCAAAAAACTATTTTTGAGTGTCATTTTTCCAAAATGGCGGCGCGAGCGGCACAGTTACGAGGTGGCAAAGTGAAATTTCGAAAAGAGCACGTCGAAATCTATAAACTCACCAATTTTCAAAACTCCCGGAAAACTTTCCAGGTAAAACTACCAAATGACTGGACTATTTTAAAAATCACAAAAAAAATTACTCTACTTGTAAGGAAAACTGAAATTTTAATGATTAATAAACTCCAAATCCATACCTCACTAAAGACCAAAAAAATAATTTCGACTAAACTCACCTCTTTTTGCAATTCAAATGTGACTCCATTCGTTTATGTGCTCTTCACACGCGGTAATAGAAGTTGACGTATTAATGATGTTTTGTTGACATATGTCTAACCTAAAATGATTTATTAGTACATTTTAGCCTGTTTTATTTTTATTTCATAAATATTTTGCTCTAGCAAATAGAATGCTAACCCAATATTACTTTGCGAGGCAAATATAGGTTGTAGCTGATTATCTAAGTATATGAGCGGAGGTGGCGACTTCGATTGCAGCTAAAAACGTGCTCATAGTTACTGATAAAATAGAAACTATTAATTATTGTACATAATAACATTAAAAATAACATACTTACTTCTTACTCTCTTTCATTTTCTGAGCCCTCACCCTCAGGAACTTCAAACGTTGTACTTTATTTAGTTTTGGTTTCATATTTCTTCACATTTTTATTTATAAACAATTAAATACTCATCACAAATGGAAAACGATACGTTATAGGTACTGTTAAATCTCAAGAATAGTCTTTATATACCTATTCAACACTAATTAAGTAACAATCTACTATCTTTTACGAATAATCAATTATTATAATCACGAAAATCTGATGGCACAGATTTGTAAAAAAATGTCATAGGTCCTGCGTCGATGAAGCCCACCGGGCGACTGATCTGACAAGCGAGCGAAAGTGATGCAAATACTTTTGAAACGCAAAAGAAGAGATGGCAATAATGTGCGTCTGCTCGGAATAAAACAACGTATGTGCCAAAAAGAATTTTCTCCATTTTTAACAGAAAATTTAAATAAAATTTTAAATTACTTTCCTGGATACTTGATATAATAATTCTCTATGTTTCAAAGTCAATTCCATTGAATAATTCTTAAGTGTTACACCGTGATTTCTAAGAAAGTAAAAAAATTGATATAACTTTGCAATTTTTTTATATCGAGAAAAATTCATTGAATCGTGTATTCATTTTCGTCGATACTAGACCAAAGAGTCAAAAACCATTCACCAAAATGTCAAATCCCTATTCTACATACTCAACAAGTTCGTAGACCTAGAAAAACCACATTTTTCTCAATCTATCACCTAACTTTCAGTAACGGTCTTGTGGGAAGCACGGTCAGTCACTTGGAGGGAAATTAAACGTGATCTTGCTGAAGGGTACCAATATTTAAAATGGTGCGGCTGTCTATCTAACTGTCTGTCTCCAACCACCTTGCTGGGTATAGTGGGTATCACGATACTTCTTGGTAAGACTAGCTGCAAGACTTTTGGGCGAAAAGATTTTGAAAGACCTACAAATTACAACCGAGACCAACGTTTGTTTTTTTCAGACTGCCGGAGGAGAATAAGCCAATTTAATGTATTTATTGTTTTTCGAGTTGATAATTTTACTTTATTTTGACTGATTGACTGCCTCGTTGGTCTGGTAGTTGCAAGCGCGACTGCTGAGCATGAGGTCCTGGGTTCGATTCCCGGGACGGGTAAAGCGTTATTGGCTTTTTCCATCAGGAATTTATCAGTAACAGCCACGGAGTCTGGATTTGTGCCCGGTTAATGGGAGTAGGCTCGCCCCCTATTACATGGGACTTAAACATAACTGGCAAAATGTGGGTGTACTTTTAGGTACACCTCTGCCTAACCCTTCGGGGATTACAGGCGTGATGTTATATTATGTAATTTTACTTTATTATTTATTTTGGCTGGAAGTTTAGTCAGCAGCGTGAAGGTATACCGAAGTAATCTTTTGCTTGCTGTTGCTCAATAAGGATGTTTACTGACTAAAAAAAATATGATTCTAATTAGTCCGTCTGTTAGATTATCGAAAAATATTGGATACATATTTTTTGTTTTATCAAATCAATAAAAAATTACGAAGATAAAACGCGTCAAAGATTTGAGTGGGGGATGTGACGTCACTCACGGGTAAAAAATGTCATACTAATGTCTTAGAGTATGACGTCACACGAGTTTTCAAAGCACTGTATCGTCTTAATTGTTTGTTAACGTGAAAAAAGTAAAAATACGTATTCAATATTTTTTGGAAATCTGACGGACTAATTAGATTTTTTTGTTAAATGACAAATGATTTTTATTTTGTAACTAGGTTTTTATAAACACTTTTACAAGTCCCTTTTATTAAAACTAGATGGGGCCGATGCTTAGTTCCGAAACAAACTCAGAGGGGTAGGCAGAAAAATCATACCTATTTGATACTTGTTATTTATGTTGAAGATTGCCAGAATAGGATTTAGAGAGGGTATGGGCTGTATGGATCAGATCTTTTCCTTAAGGTGCATAGCTGAAAAACATCTGGCAAAGCACAAAAGGGTCTACTGTGCCTTCGTAGACTTGGAGAAGGCTTATGACAGTGTGTGGAGGGAAGAGCTGTGGTCGACTCTATCTATGTATGGTGTGGACAGGTGCTTGGTACGAGCACTAAAATCTTTGTACAAGGATTCTAGTGCTTGTGTTAGGTTAAATGGGGCATACACTGGCTGGTTTATCATCTCAAAAGGTGTTAGGCAGGGCTGTGTAGCGTCCCCTTGGCTGTTCAACCTATACATGGATAGTTGTCTGACAGATTTGAAAGAGAATGACTGTGGATTAAGGATGAATGAGTTGCCTGTCAAATGCCTTCTGTACGCAGATGATCAAGTTCTTCTTGCATCGTCAGCGGAACAGTTGCAAGATATGGTAACTGTTATGAATGAAGCATTTAAGAGAAAAGGGATGAATGTAAATGTAAACAAGACGAATGTTATGGTATTTGAAAGAGAAGAGGATATATCGGTGTGTGATGTGAAAATAAATTATAAGAGTGTGAAACAAGTGAATGAGTTTGTATATTTGGGCAGTATGTTTACAAGAGATGGAAAGATTGACGCAGATGTAGAAAGGAGAGTAAACGCGGGAAATAGAGTAAATGGTGCTATGCATGCGGTGGTGACCAACCAGTCGATGTCAAAAGAGGCTCGGCTGGCTGTTCACAATGGTGTGCTGGTGCCTACTCTTATGTATGGCAGTGAATGTTGGGTGTGGCAAACGAAGCATGAAAGTAGGATAATGCTGTGGAGATGCGTTCTTTGCGAAGCATGTGTGGTGTAACTCTGAATGATAAGTTGAGGAATGAGGTTATACGAGAACGTTGCGGTTTAAATGAAGATGTAGTGACAAAAATTGAAAAGAGTATGCTAAGGTGGTTCGGTCATGTGGAAAGGATGAATGAAAGGCGATTAACAAAAGGTAACAAGGCAGATGTGAGTGGTAATGCCGGGAGGGGACGCCCTAGAAAGACATACACTGATCATATTGGTGCCGTTCTTCTGAAACGACAGGTTCGTAGTACTCGTAACCGGCGTACGTGTATGACAAGATGTATGAATGTGGACAAGGCAAAAGGAGTATGTAAGGATCGTAGCAAGTGGCGTTCTGTGGTTTCTGCCTACCCCCATGGGAAAAGGGCGTGAGTTTATGTATGTATGTATGTATTGCCAGAATAGAATTTATTTCAACATTATGCGCCGTAATAACACCGTTTGCTGTAGAAAATACAAAGGCGCTACTAAAATATAGATCAGGGGCCGATGAATCGGGTTAAAAAAGTTAACCGGTTAGAATACATAATTATCATAACAACATAACATTTGTTTATTTTCATAGAGAGACCTTAAATACATATTTATCATGATATAATACAGCTTGTGTTAGTAAACAGATCCTTAAAACTATATTAGTTTCACGTTACTTCACTTGTGTACTATGTCACAGTGTATTATACATAACCCATATGTTTAGGTATATGATTACAAACTATTATTCGCGCTAACCCTCATAATGATAATATTAGTTAACTATTCAAATATTGCTGATTATTCAGACTGAAAGAGACAATGCGCTTATAATTATTTTTAAGTAGGTACAGAAAATAACTCTAATCGTAAACCGACTATTAAAGGCTGACTAACCCTGTAATATGGTCTGGTCTTCACTCTAGGGTTTTTTGACCTAATCCTAAAAAATAACCCGTTTAAAAACCATTTCGTTCCCCGATTTAGATAGGTAGGTACCAACTATTATAAAACATAGAGCAAATCCACATGCCTGTATATTGCATCGAAGTATGTAATATAAGTTCTATGTATGTATGTAACTTCCGTTACTAACTTTTTCTATAGCATGAATAATTAGCATGAGTAATAATTATATAATTATGACACACAAAAACCGTTTACAAATCTTGCCAGGTTGCTTCTTCTTCTTTTTTCGAGTCGATTAACTCTACTTGTGTTAGACCAGTATATAGCCCAGCCATCTGCACAGCTATAACATTTGCTACGACGGTGCATGCGAATCTGTAATATCTCCGCTTGGGAGAGGGCACTGGCTCCTGTAACACAGGTCTATCATCTAGTGTAAGTAAGTGGTTGTGCTGAATGGGCAGATCAGTTGCCAGGTTACTGAAATAACAACATGTTTCGTTTAATACCTGCGAGTATCTTGTATATTTGAAAATATCTTAACTTTACTAAATTTATATAAGATTTTAATAATAATAATAATAATAATTTATTTAATTTCAGACAGCAATGATCCATTATGGTTAGTAACAATTGGAACTTATAAACTATGTTAGTAGGCACAAAAAACAATCATAAAACATAAATATCCATTATCTCTTCTCTCTTCTTCAACCTGTCACCACCCAATGCTGAGTGTAGGTCTCTCCTAATGCACGCCATTCTTCCCGGTTTTGCGCCTTTCGCATCCAGTCTTTTCCGGCCACTCCAACAAGGTCGTCGGCCCAACGCATCGGTTGCCTGCCTACATTTCTATGACCTACTCTAGGCCTCCACTCAAGCACCCGATTACCCCACCTGTTGTCCTGTCTACGGCATATATGGCCCGCCCACTTCCACTTTCTGCTAGCGATCACATGGGCTATGTCGACCAATTTCGTTCTCTTCCGGATCTCTGTGTTTCTGATTCGATCACGTAGAGAGATGCCTAACATAGCCCGTTCCATGGCTCTTTGGGTGACTTGGAGCTTGTGCATCACCTGCTTTGTCAGCGTCCATGACTCGGCTCCGTAGACCATAACTGGCAGGATGCATTGTTCAAAGGTCCGACGCTTGAGGTTAATGGGAATGCTTGTGCTCTTGAACACTTCGGACAGTTTGCCAAAAGCTCCCCAGCCTAGGCGGATGCGGCGCTCAATCTCGCTATTCTGTCCAAATTTGGCAAGGTTCAAGGTTTGTCCCAAGTAGACATATTCCTCGACTCTTTCTATGACATGCCCCTGCACAGTAATGTGATCTATGTCGGGATTGTTGCACATTATTTTAGTTTTCGATGTGTTCATCTTTAGCCCAACAGTCACTGATGCATCATAAAGCTCTCCGATCATACCTGATAGGTCGTCCAGGTTTTCCGCAAAAACAACTATATCATCTGCAAATCGGAGATTAGTAAGGCGCTCACCATTGATGTTGATACCTCTGTCTGCCCAGTCAAGAAGCTTAAAAATGTCTTCCAAACATGAGGTAAATAGTTTTGGCGAAATAGTGTCCCCTTGCCTAACTCCTCTCACGACCGGAACCGGCTCAGTGAGGTCGTGGAGTTTCACTTGTAGCGTTGCACTTTGGTAGACTGCTTTGATCGCTTCCACATATCTCGTGTCGACCTGGCATCTCTGCAGAGATTGTATAACGGCCCAGTGTTCCACCGAATCAAACGCTTTTTCGTAGTCTATAAAGGCTACTACCAAAGGTCGATTATATTCAGTACACTTCTCTACAACTTGCCTGACAGTGTGAATATGATCAATAGTCGAAAAGCCACATCGAAAGCCCGCCTGTTCCACTGGCTGGGCAGAATCCAGTCTATTGGTCAAGCGTAGGGTGATCACTTTAGTGAAAAGCTTATACACATGGCTTAGTAGAGAAATTGGTCGGTAATTTTCAAGTTTGGTTATATCCCCTTTTTTATGTAGAAGTATCACAACCGCATTCTTCCATGTATCTGGTACTTCACCCTCAAACAACACTTTATTGAAAAGCAATTTGAGTTGCTTTAACACAGGCTTTCCTCCGTACTTCAGGTATTCGTACGTTATTCTGTCCTTGCCTGGGGATTTTGCTGATTTCATGAGCTTGAGGGCGTGCTTGACTTCGTACAGGCTTATCTCAGGCAAGTCCTCAGTTCTATGCCTAACCAACGGTGCCCTGGGATCCCTCCGCGAATCCGGCCCTGGTGTACGGGAACTGTATAAATTGGAGTAGTAGTTTTCCACAATCTTCATTACGTCTTCACGGTTAGTTGTAACCAAGTTATCCTCTGAACACAGCTTATGAATTTGCTGGCTACCCCGCTTCAACTGTTTTCTGAAAACTTTCGGCCCTCTATGCTTTTCGATCTTTTCCAAAATGAGTTTGTTCTTCCTCTGTCGCAACTGCTGTCGTATAAGGTATCTGATACGTTTGTTGATTGTGGATAGGTCTTTTTGATTTGTCGTTTCCTTTATTTTCCTACGTTCATCTGTTAGCAGTTTAATCTCCCGCGACAGCGGATTAGAATTCGGTTTCGACTTTGGTCTTATCTGTCCTACGATCTCATTTATGGAGTCCACCAGTTCATTGTTAATCGCATCCGCATGCCACGACTCTGTAGCATTTAGTCTTTCCGCCAATTTCTCTCCAAAATACTCTCTTTGGGCAGCGATAAAATTACAGTCATTCGCTGAGCGCGTAGTGTCAACCAACCGTCTCCGCTCAAGCTTCAGGTTGAAAACTAGTCGACCCCGCAGTATTCGGTGATCACTACCAGCTCCGACTCCATTGATGACGTCTACGTCCTTAAAGATGTATTTCTTGTTGCTGAGGAGAAAGTCGATCTGGTTCATGGTTTTTCCATCCGGGCTTTGCCATGTCCATAGTCTCTGGTTCTTTTTGCAAAAGAAGGTATTCATGGCATACAGCTTACGTTGAGCGAGATAGTTTGCCAGTGTGTGACCCCTTGTGTTTCTGTGCCCCAGTGTAAACCTGCCCACGAACTCCTCCCCGTCGATGGTACCGCCTAGCTTTGCGTTGAAGTCTCCAATAACTGTGGTATAGAAGCATGGGTCCCCATCCAGCGCGCTGTTGATATCGTCGTAGAAACTCATTATTTCTTCCTCGTCATATGTAGATGTGGGTGCATATACCTGTACAACTTTGAGGGTATATCGTTTATTGAGCTGAAATGTTGCGTAGATCACTCGCGGCGATATTGCGCGGATGTTTCGTAGATGTCCCGATATTGACGTATTAATAAGGAACCCCACACCTCCCTGAGACCTATCTTCATAACCCTTGTGATAGAGCAGTTGACCAGAATTAAGCTTTACGAGTTCTTCACCCCTTCGTCTAGTCTCACTCAGACCGATAATGTCCCACTTAATCTTGTTGAGCACCTCAGATTCTAGTTCTTGATAGCGATCCTCAGTGAGTAAGGTCCTAACATTATACGTAGCCAAATAAACGTCGTTTCGGCAGCCGTTATCTTTCCCCCAGAGATTCTTAGCACCCTCTGTTCTGCCGGTTCCCCTACCGCTGCCGTAGCCGGGCCTAGCAGTACCGCTGGGGACTGAGGGCCGTTCTTTTGGTTTCCTGTGCATGAAGGTAAATGGCCATTAAAACGTCACGCAAGCCACTGCGGGTTGACGAGTCTACTTGTTTGGGGGTATTTTAACTCCCCCCGGCTTGTAGTAGCCGCTCTGGTTGCCCAGGGGGTCAGGTTATTTACCGCCGCCTGATACTCGGCGTTGTTACTCGTTTAGCACCACCCGGGAGGCACGTGTAGGGTCTCAGGGGTAAAACCTACGGACGCGAGTAACGACCACCTCCCAATATCCATTATGGTTAGTAACAATTGCAACTTATAAACTATGTTAGTAGGCACAAAATACAATCATAAAATATATATATTACAAATTGAAATAGAATTGACATAATAATTAGAATTTATAATTAGAATTTATTAAAACAATAACTTTATAACTTTATAATATTTTTTTTTTTATTTTTTTTGTTTTTTTTTTTTTTTTTTTTTAAACTGATATGAATCGAATTCATGTCATGGATGGATTGATCAAAATATTGCCGTATGGTGACCTTGGGTGTTGAGACGTAAATTTTGTTTATTCAATTTTATCGTTACAAACAGTTAGCTACTGCTTTACCATATCAACATATCTCTAAAAATAATATTGCAGCAATCTGTGGTGAAGGCGCTGCACCTAATACTAACGCAGAAGCCCAAACTCAAAGCCTAGGAAGCATAAGAAAACGGTCCGGAAAAGATTCAGAATTACCTCTAAGCATTGTTTTTAAATAGTTGAATGGTTTTCTTAAGGTTGAACTAGCCGGTCATTCTTCCATACAAACGTAGTATGGTGATTACTCGTCTGTTTCACGGTGAAGATTCAAAACTAAAAATTGTATCAACTGGTTTTGTCATTATCTAGCCCTGTATGGAAGCAGAATTGGAAAAAAAAATAATTGGATTAGAAGTTATGAGCATCGAAACTTCCATATTTTAACTCTTATTTGAACTCATCTTTCAGCGTAAATAAATAACTTATGTAGAATGAAAATGGAAAAAGTGAAACCATACAGGGATAGATAATTAATTCAAAAGTTCAAATAAATTGTTTTAAGTGGATACATCCAGTAGTTTTTCCATAATATCTATACGCCCAAAGGTCAATTTATGAAATTTCACGCGCTCATTTTCGTTATAAATCGTCGTATAGTTCACAAAATAAATAAATAAATATGTAAATAAATAAAGAAAAACTAGATAAATGAATACTAAATGAATAAAACTAGATAAATTAAAACATTACCAAATAACATGCATATTAGCCACGCCCGGCAACGAGTTCGAGCCCCCGGCTTGTGCAACCTTAACTATCTTGTTGATTTTGTATAACGATAGATTGCTTTTACAGAAACACTCCTTGATCTTATTCAGACTCCGAACACTAAGGAAACTGAATACAACAATGAAACTGTGCAAAGCTTTTGACTCAGCTGTTTATTCCTACTCGATAGTAGTATAAGCATATAAATCATATGGTTTAAATATGTTTATTTAATAAATAATATCTTTGTTTAAATATCTTTATTTAAACCATGTAATTAATACCTTAAAACGCGACTGTCATAGTTATTGCTGAATATTGACTTAATTGAACTTACGAATGACTAACGTCAGGGTTTCTCAGGGGTGTAAACATGGCCCCATACTGTGTTCATGAGAATGAATTTTTATGACATGTTTTAATTCAGATAGTGAGGTCCGCAGTACTCACTACCGACGCGACGTGCTTGTCTGATCACATAGTATGAACGTGGACGAAGCAAGCGAAGTAAGTGAGGATGTTCTGTAGTTTTTGACTAAAAAGGACCCGAATTTATGACTAGTACTCCACGTTTGAAAGCTTTGTTAAACTGACCTAAAAGGGTATGGATATCATGAAGATTCTGGTTGTAAATTGGCTCTGCGTGTTTGATGGTTGTAAGTGTTGTTGAGGAAGTCAGGAAGGGAGGCGCTTCATTATCATTTAGAATGGAAGCTGATTCCAACATAGTAAAAAAAGTCTTCACAGAAGATCATGATGCAAGCATGTAATAAACTTATGGGATGGTTGTGTGATTTTGGTTTGGTCTGTAGAGACCTGCATACAATGTGTTTATGATAGATAATATTTACCTATTGATAAGGTGAAAGCAGTGTCCCATTTTGTAAATCATAGTTATTAAATAATTAAAGGTGTGGTGGTGGTGTATTATATAATATACTAATGACTAATGAATCCTTCAAGAACAGTCTAAAATATTGAAATACTAGCGCGAAGATAAAACAATTAGATAAGAGGTACTGTATTGTTGTGACTTCGATTCTGATGATTTGATTAAATGGCTTACAAGGTATTTAGATCACAAATTAAAGTGAAATTAAAACAAAAGTTTTATTTTATAATTTATTAATTTTAAAATTATATTTAATTATCGTTATGTATAAAGAATAAACACACAATATAATCCCTAAGCAATTTTATAAATAGTTACACTTAACATGTTTAAACTTATTAAATAAATATCGTGAGATTGCTTAACCTAAACTAGCAGTAAACGGTAACCAAAACGCATTACTACTCGAGATTCCATCACAAATGCTTGAGGCTACCTTCAATTCAGTAGTTACGGCCGTAACTTTTTGGGGGCGTGGTATTGCTTATCTTTCTGATGACATTAGCGGGCATGAAACATGTGTTAGGCTGGAAGGTCTGTGCTGGGGGTGCGTAGCTGTTGTTGGGCTGGTACTGGTTTCTGGGAGGCCCGAAGCAAGGGCTGGGCGAGAAGCTCTGGTAGCGGTTGTTTATGTTGGACGAGAAGGCTGAGTTGCGCTGCATTCTGGAGAAGAAAATAAAACGTTAGTATCATCAAAGTGTTACAGAGTAAAAGAAGACCTCTGTGATTTTGGAAGGCATTGCAGCTAAGGGTACACAAACATCAGTAATGTAACTAACCAATATCTTAATTAACTACTGCAAGTCAGATGAGATATAGGAAGTAGGTACTTACTTGATGTGTAGATTTGAAGGAATGTTTGCAAAATGAATGTAAAGTTCCAATTAGGGTCTTCAAGACGACTTGTTTGTCTATCACTGAAATGTGTAATGATATGAACGCTGTCACAACGTGTATTTATATGGATGCGAAACATACCGCATCATTATCAGATTATTATCACTACGCATTTATAATTTGATTGGACCACTCCCTGTCCTCCTTTGTGATTGTGTCGATGACATCTGTAAAGTTGGTCAAGAACTGAAGGTATATCTATCAGGTACATCTATCAGGTACTTTTTTGGTTCCCTAGGTCATATTTTTAGGGGCTCATGGCTAAATATATTTACAGCCGTAAGGTACGATCGAACGGTCGCTCGGTACGGTACGTTGGCAGAGGTCAGTATGTAGATGGGTAAACATTCTCTACATATCGAGACTAGGGATGTTACGGAGCCTCGACTCCGATTCCGATAGGTCAGAACTTCCGATTAATATTACACCTCCAATTCCGACTTTGGTTCCGACACTTTTAAATCGGAAGTTTTCATCGAAGGTCGAAACATCTGATGATAGCGGCGGCAGAGCGTTGGCGGATGCGGTCAACGTGTACGAACAGGTTTGTGCATGCATTTTATTTTACTAGGCCCGCCCTTTTTAACTCAACTCTCTTCTACCACCATCTCGGGCTGCACTCCGACTCCGACTTCGATTCCGATTCTGACTCCGATTCCGGTTTCGACTCCGACAAACCAAATTTAATAACATCCCTAACCGAGACTCCTACCACATTAAGCCGTTAGTCTTGGTTGTCATTTGTTGTTGTTGTTTCAGGTAGTCAGTGAATTGGAAGTCCAACAATTAGTTATGTGTTAAGACAGAAAACTCCAAAAAAAACTTCCCAACTAGCACACTAGAGGAAATAGCAGCCTATTTTGCAACTTTTAGCTGTACAGTAGCGCTTTATGGGTTCAGACAGTGGTTTTAAGTTCTACTATTGCTTTCGTATCTGCTCATAGCTGTAAATATCACTAGGGGTAGCAGAAACTGAACCAAATGCCACTCTAGGTTTTATAAGAGTTCATTTTACAACCCATTTGCCGTCTATAGCTTTAGAAGAGAGTTAAAACATGTATGTTAAAGCTTAAAGCGGCAAAAAAGCTTCTATTGCTGCCGCTGTACGCTTCGGAACTGCATAAAGACATTAATTTCAGACTTTTTAACGGAACTGTATAAAAGATATATTTATCACTGTTCTGCCACTGATAGTTTCATTGCAGAAGTGATTTGTACTTTTGCGCAGACTTAAGTAGGAATTTGATCGACTGTTTTACTAATAGCGACATTAAGGCTTCACAATAGAAGCAGGAGAGTAATGGACATTGCCTACTCATTTGGTTAATTGAAATAAAAAAATATTTGAGATAAAATCAACTTGTTTTATTGGCAAATTGGCCCATAATTGACATTATTAAATTAGGTAAATTCTAAAACAACAACAGTATAAACAATATTTGCACAAAGACAAATTTAACTAAATCCGTGTATCTTAGCATGTTGCTGTGATTATCTTTGCTTCTGCCAATCTCTATGTTGCCGGGTCAGCTTCATCCAAGTTTCACCTACGGTGGCAGCGTAGCATTTTCTTTTCCATTCTTTGGACTAAAACTCGCCAAACTCTTGTCATTTCCATTGACTACCACTTTCGGACCTGGCTGGGTTTCCAGCTCAAACCGGTAAGATGCAAAGTTCTTGTTTATTTTGTTGTTCATTATAAGTTTGGATTATTTTGAAAGGCATTCTGAAAACATGGTAAGACATAGTAAGTGTTGACAAACAATTGAAAGAGCGAAAAATATAGAAGCAGCTACAAACGATCATCGTATTTTAGGGTTTTCAACGAGTTCTACGGATCTCTAAACAAATAACCATTAGTGTGGTTCGATATCTGCAGTAAGTACGAAATAAAAGTGATTGTAAAGACTTGAACTGCATTAGTGGTACAGGTATTACTTGGACCTTCAGAAGAGTGAAACATAGCGCTTTGACGCGCAGAGAGGAAGTATTAAGGTTGAAGTTGCAAGTTAAAGCTGCTTCTCATAGACGCCATGTTTACAAGACAATTATTTATCATTACTTGAGAAATTTATAGGTTTTTATCACAATTTGTAGTAAAATATAACTTAATATAGAACCAGCAACTTACTAAACACAAATATAGTCAAGTTTATTTCAATATCGTGTAGTATGTGATTTAATAATATTTATGTAATAATATTTTACATATTTTACGATATTCTGAGGTAATTATTGAGGCGCGTTAAAAATACTCCAATAATATCAACTATATGCACGATAAACTGATCTGCGTTTTTAGCCACTTGCATATTATAATACAAAATATAGCTCAAAAACACTTACCTTCACTTCACTTATTACCTATTTGTATTCAGTAATGTCTGACTCAGGAACAACAGATGTATTTAATAAATGAGAGACAAGGTGAATGATCAGTGATCCTTTATTCGTTCAGTTAAACCTGTCATTCATTCAATAAGCGCCACAAGAGCTTTAGTGTGGTGTTAATTATTAGTTGCAGCTCCTGTAGCATTTTTATGCCACTATTATGAAGTTCTAATGGAACTGTAGATTGCAAAAAGTTGTGCCCCTTTGGCTGCAAAACGGCTGCACAAGGTCTGCAGTGCACGCTCTGGCACTTGAGCTTGGCGCCTTTGGGAATAATCGGATTAGCTCCAAAGCTCTTAAGCAACAGTTTGTGCTAGTTGGGTTGGATCTGTCAAAAGCTTTTGACACTGTTCTTCATGGTATTACTACATACTCCAAAAACAAAACTATTTTAGCGATAATTGAGACAGTAATTGAACTTTCAAATGTTTAGGGTTTCAAAGGGGAGTCTACTGGGCTCCAACTTTATCTAAATTACTAAGGTACCAGTTTTAAATAAACAAAAAAATATATAACTGGTGTACTCTTGTATTTTCTGCATTTAGGATTTACAGTAGAATCCCGATTATTTGAATCAATTATAACCAGGAGTATCCCGTATAATCGAAAATCCGGATAATCGATTTCTAAGTAAAATCAAACAATATTAACAACTTTTTATTATTATAGTTAGTGTCTCACATACGTCAGTTAGACAAGAGAATAAAAAAAATACGGTAATTAGAGTCGTGAGCAATGAGCCCCCCGGATTATCAGATATCCAGATAATCGAGGTTAGGATAATCGGGATTCCACTGTACTTTTTGTTAAGTACAAAACGGCTACAAAATTCCCGAGATCATAAAATCAAAGGATTATAATATTTATTATTGTCAACTCTTGCAGACTTTAGACTACCTATACTTAGCGCTGGTTGTGTGATTTTGTTACCGTCTTTAACAGGGTTGAGATAATTTTTTATAGTATTGATGAAATTAAAGCTGTATCTTTATTGTTCAATCGCAATAATGATATTAACATGCAACTGTTGCGTGTAATTTGTGTTACAAGCTGTCCTTTTACAAATGCATCAAATTCAAGGAGGTCACTATACTAATGACATATTTATACTGTGCTAATGATTCTCGATCCGAATCAATAATAAAATGGGTAGGTAACATCTTTTTTCTTAGAAACGGAAATCGGTAATTAATGTGAACCACGGAGTTGTACGCATGCTGCTATGTGATCATCATCTTCCTGCCCTTATCCCCTTCTATTTGGGGTCGGCGCAACACGTTTTCTTCTTCCATTCTTCCCTGTTACACGTCAAGGTGGCATTTATTCCTTTCTCATTCATATCATTCCTCACACAATCCATCCATCTTTTCTTTGGCCTTCCTCTCCCTCTCCATCCATCACTTTTTTAGTCACATACGTTTCATCCCTCCTCATTACATGACCATACCAAGATAAACGACTTCCTTTCAATTTTTCTGTAACAGGTGCCACTTTCAAACTTCCTCTAATATACACATTCCTTACTTTATCCATTCTAGTCACTCCGCACGTCCATCTAACATTCTCATCTCCGCTACATGCAGTCGTTTTTCATCCCTCTTTTTCAAAGCCCAGCACTCTGATCCATACAGTACGAAAGGTATACCACGGACTTGTATATTTTCCCCTTTAACTTGAGGGGCATCCGTGGGTCGCAAATTGAACGAGTAAAATGCAGTGACAAAAATATTGATTGCAAAATTTATATAGCTATAAGAGTAGAAGAAGACTAAAGAACCGGGTGGACGGACTGTGTGGAGGATAATATTGCTAGAAAGGAAGTGAATGCTGAGATGACGAGTTATGGAGAAATATGGAAAAAGACAAACTGCCCCCACCACAAATAAATTGATACAAGGGCAGAATAATGATGATGACACTGAATGCGAGTACTACGTACCTGGATTTTCTATAAAACGTCGCCAATAAGGTAATACCCTCATTATGACCAACTTAACCATCGAAGCATACTTTTTTTTTAATATTTGGCACTACGTCATTTAATCCGCAACCTGACCGATATCATCGTTCCTTAATTTGTAATTCAAACTTACACCAGAATCATCTGCTTAAATCTTCCCATACCTCCCCAAATATACATCTCACTTATAATTTAATTTCACAATCCACTGCCTATGCTATAAATTCTCTTCTCTTTCAAACACCATAATTTCTTGATCACATTTACATTCTTTTATTTTCCCTAAATTGCTTCATTCATCATAGTTACCATGCCTGCAGGCTAGCAACTGTTCGGTATTATCATATACTATCGAAAATTAACCTTGTTAGCGAATTTATCATCCTCATCTAATTTCGTATTTGTATGTCAGTCAGTCAGATATTTCGTTTTTGGTTGTTATTATACCAAAGATTGGATTAATGTCATGAAAGGTGTGTGTTCAACTGTTCACTAATGGTAAACGGAAATTAAAAGTTTAGTTTCATTCAATAATTTATTAACATCAAAATTTAAGTATCGTTTGTATAATAATTATAAGCGTTTATATTATACATAATCCCTGAGCAATATTATAAATAAATTCACTTAACATGTTTAAATTTATTTTTGTTCATTCATTACAGAGACCATTATGCTTGTCTTGTAACTGTTGTGTATTATCGTATAAACTACTTATCGCATATGGTTTTACTAACTACCCTAAGTTAGTACTTAAATTCATAATTTTCAGGATCAGAGTGCTAGGCTTTGAAAAAGATGGATGAAAAACGATTGCATGTAGTGGAGATGAGAATGTTAAGATGGATGTGCGGAGTGACAAGAATGGATAAAGTAAGGAATGAGTATTAGAGGAAGTTTGAAAGTGGCACCTGTTACAGAAAACATTTAAGGAATTGGAAAGAAGGAGGGATGAAACGCATGTGACTAAAAAGTGATGGATATAAATATTGATTGATGGAGGAAGAGGAAGAGGAAGGCCAAAGAAAAGATGGATGGGTTGTGTGAGGAATGATATTAATGAGAAAGGAGTAAATGTCACCTTGACGTCTAACAGGGAAGAATGGAAGAAGAAAACGTGTTGCGCCGACCCCAAATAGAATGGGATAAGGGCAGGAAGAGGGTGATTTTCATTTTAATTTTGTATAAATATTTCAATAGTTGGATATTTCATTTTTGCCATTCCAAAGATCGGATTTATGTTATAAAAGGTGTAAAGTTCAAGAACGGTGGGTGTTATGAAATTAAAAATTAAGATTCATTTAATAATTTATTGATATAAGAATTATCATTAAATATCGTTACTAGATACTATCCCGTTATAAATAGGTTCACTTAACATTTATAAAGTTATTTAATTATTATTGTGACATTTTAGCAGTAACCGGTAACCAAAACGCATTGCTACTCGAGATTCCATCACAAATGCTTGAAGCTTCCTTCAGTTCAGTAGTTACGACCGAAACCTTTGGGGGGCGTGGTATTGCTCATCTTTCTGATGACATTTGCGGGCATGAAGCATGTGTCAGGCTGGAAGGTCTGTGCCTGGGGTGCGTAGCTGCTGTTGGGCTGGTACTGGTTTCTGGGAGGCTCGAAGCAAGAGATGGGCAAGAAACTCTGGTAGCGGTTGTTCATGTTGGAAGAAAAGGCTGAGTTGCGCTGCATTCTGAAGAAGGAAATAAAATATAAGTGTCATACATGACATTGTTAGAGATTAAAAGACGACCTCTGTGATTTTGGAAGAGATTACAGTTTAAGAGTACACAAAAATTAATTACTTATTTTTGTGTACTCTTAAACTAACCAATATTTTAATTAAGTTTATTTATCCTCTAACTATTGTAGGTGAGACAAACCAGAATATTATGTAGATACATTCTTAACATTTAGAAGGGCTATATGGAAGTACTTACTTGATTTGTAGATTTGAAGAAATGTTTTCGAAATGAATATAAAGTTCCAATTAGGCTCTTCAAGAATTTGTAATGATGTTAACGTTGTCACAACGTGTATTTATATGAATGCGAAATGTTTTATCAGAATAATATCACTACGTATTTAAAATTCGATTGGACCACTCCGTTGCCAACTTTATGATTGCGTTGATGCCATCTGTAAACTTGGTCAAGTACTGAAGGTGTCGTTGTGGTTCCGAATCCCCAGACCATATTTTTGAGGATCTCATAGCTTAATATGAACACTTTAACGGTAAGTGGTGAATAGATAGACGTCTCGTATAAGAAAGATAGGGTCCTAGTGACACTGAAAGACAAAGTCATGATTATGACATTATATTTTGAAGTTCTTCTAGGTTATTAAAGGAATCTAACGTTTAGTCAAAACAGAAAAATCCAAAAAAATCTTGGATTCGCCCAAAACCAAATACTATGTGTCTCGACGAGTAGCAACATGAAGAAGTGTCAAATACACTGTTCTTCATGTTTGTACTCGTCTGGTGAAACCACATATTATATCATTTTAATTGTATTTCCAAAAACAAGACTATTGCTATTCGACAAATACTAGTAAATTGGTCGAAAATCGACACAACTGAGGGTCTGAAATGGCCACTTTAGCAGATCAGAATATGAATTGCGTTAAAATTCGTAAAATAGACCATTCATAATTAAATAGTAACGGCTGTGACCATTTTACGAATTTCAACGCAATTCATATTATTTTCCTATGGTCTGCTAAAGTGGCCATTTAGACCCCCAGAACTTTCTTATGTTTCAGGTTTCTAAGGGGTGTTTGCTGGGCTCCTAACTTCATCTACTTAGGCATGTACCTTTTTAAAATAAACGATGCTATACGAATTTATTATTTCCCGGTTGTTATTGTTGTTTTTGTATTTACCATAATCGTTGCGTTGCAGACTTTTAGACTACCTACTTAGGGCTGGTGGTGTGATTTTAGTACCGTGTTTAACACGGTCGAGATAATTTTTATAGTATTGACAAAATGAAAGCAGTATCTTGATAGTTGAGTCGCGATAATGATAATAACATGTAAGTGTTGGGTGTAATTCATTCACATTTTTAAACCTTTTCCGCTGAAGGGTATTTAGAAACTAGAAAAAAACCTGGTACGATCTTTTCATCTTCCTATTGTCTCGTCTACTTTCATATACGAACGCTGATTTTGCAATCAGGCCATGTAGGGGAGACGGGGGTAATTGGAGCCTACTAAGGAAAAAGTTCAATAAAAGGTAAATTTATGGATACTTTAGAAAAAATTATGAATACTTTAGAGAAGTTGATAGAAAAAAAGAGAGAAAAAGAAATGAGAAAACCGCACAGAGAGAAGAGTGGAAGACTATGGGGGAGGCCTTTGCTTAGCAGTGGGACAATATAGGCTAATAAGAAAATAAAAAAAATTAGGTTAGACAAATACGAATATTATACAGGGTGTAAATCAAACCATCACACAGCCGTTAACCAAGCATTCTGTACATCAAACTAAGTAGCCCTACGCAAAAATTTTTGCAGTGAAACGACTTTTTTTTTGGGTCAAAAATCACATTTTACGGTAAAACTCAACGTAGCACTGTTAAAACATTGTGCTAGTGGATGATTTGAATTGTAAACGGATCATGGAGGTAATTTAAGTAAAGTTATAACCTAAAAAACTTGTATTTACAAAAACAGCTGTGAAAAATTTGGAACTTTGACCCCCAATATCTCCGTAACTAAGAGGTTCCCAGGTATGATCTAGAACAAAAAAATTATCGCAGTGGTGCGGAGAACAAGTTTGCGTTAAGGGTACTCAAACTACACACATCAAAAGTGTCTAGGGATCAACATATATTTTTGCAATAACTTTTCTCCTGATTGATATTAATTAAAATTTTCTTTAAGGATTCATCAAATAAAGTGTTTTCGTTTGTCACAGTAACGATAAACCAAGTCACCTTTGCATTAATAAAGAAATTTGCCATTTTCCTAATAAAGGGATTTTTGACATTTGAACCACTAACATTAAAGTTCGAAAAAAAGACTGAAATAACAGTTTTCTTTAAAATTTTATTGGGTAACTTAAACAATTAATAATCCGTGTTTCTACCGCGAACACTAACAACACAAGAACATCGGTTTGGCATACTCAAAATGAGTTCATCCAAATCACGCTGTGGAATGGCCGCCCATGTTCGTTGCAACAACAAAAAAAGGTCTTCTTGCGACTGGATACCCTCCATATTCGGCAGAGCTCTTCTCTGTAGCATATCCCATGCATGCTCAATCGGGTTCAAGTCTGGCGACTGAGCAGGCCAGGGCAGGACATTGATGTTAGCTGCGGCGAGAGTCTGTCTTACAACTCTTGCGGTGTGCGGTCGTGCATTATCATGCATTAACTGAAATAAGGGACCGATTTGCACTTGTAGAGGAACGATGACGTCTGATACAATCGTCTCAGCATAAATTTGAGCGTTGAGGTTGCCTCTGATCCAAATCAACTCAGTTCTTCCGCCGATCCAAATACCCGCCCATACCATGATGGTTCCACCACTATAAGGATGGACTTCCTGGCAGGATTTTAATCGCTGTTGGCGTCCAGGGGTTCTCCAGTGTCGTATACGTCTTGTATCCGGTCTCATACCAAAACGAGACTCATCAGAAAAGCACACGAAACGCCATTGTTCTTCTGCCCAATTTCTGTGTTCAAGAGCCCATTGATATCGAATCCTACGATTGTGCATTGCTATAGGTGGTACCCGTAGCGGTCTTCGGGAATGAAGGTTCACTTCATGCAAGCGGTTTCTGACTGTTTGGTCGCTAATTAAGTTCCCTGAAGAGTGATGAAGCCTCACGGCTAACATCATGGCGGTTATTGTTGGAGCTCTTCGAGTTAAGATTTGAATGTATCGGTCTTGTCTCCGTGTGGTGCAGCGATACCGTCCTCCATGGCGCTCAGCCACGGTACCAGTGCTTCGGTACCGTGTCCAAAGTCGACTGATAACACTCTGACTTGTATTCAGAGCTAAAGCCACAGTACGTTGCCGGGAACCAGCTTCTATCATTCCCACGGCTCTGAGCATTTCTTCCCTGCTTAAATGACGTCGCCGCTCCATAATAACGTTGGTTTTAATCAGTAGTAGGGAAACAGTAGCACTAATAATGTCTTCAATGCGTTGTATGTTTTTATAGGGAAAATATTGACAGCTGATTTTCATCTTTTACTCGAATTTGATTCACAGTTCCTGATTCAAATTATGAAATGCACCAAAAAGGATCCATATAAATTTATAAAATCATAAATTTATTACAAAGCCACATCTCAATCTCAAGAAATCCGCATAAAAATGCTTGATCCCTAGACACTTTTGATGTGTGTACTTTACACCCTATATATGCAGATACATTCTAAACATAATTATAGAAGGGCTATATGGAAGTACAACTTACTTGATTTGTAGATTTGAAGAATATTCATTCATTTGTAGATCTTTAGCTGTGGTTACAGGTAGTCAGTGGACCGCGAGACTGATAATCGGTCTTATTAAGGGGAACGGAGGTCATTTTACCCAATAACTGGACCTAAGTAGTTCACCTATAAAAAAAATAGTCTTAAGCAATTTGGAATCTGTTGCCAACATTACAGCAGTACTCATTTATAAGGCAAGAACTTTTAGAAGAGTTTTTATTTAGAGCAGTAAACACACTATTGTTCAGGATAGACGTTTACGGCGAGAAGTTAAGTTAGTTAGTTATTACTAAAGTCCGGGAATTCTAACGGTTTGAGGTGAATCAATAGATGTCTTGTATAAAAAAGATGCTCCTTGTGACCCAGAAAGATAAATTAAAAAGCAAAACGATCTTGTTGGATTTTGAAATGACCTGATCATTGTAATTTTTATTTTGTACCTATCTAGCTAGGGCCTTACGAGGTTAAATCAATTCTAGGATATTAAAGGAACCTAAAGTAAGTAACTCTAAAAACAGAAGACTTGATAAAAAAAAGTTAGGTTTACCTGTCCTGTCTTTTGACATTGTTCTTCATGTTGCTAGTTGCTACTCGTTGAGAAGCACTAAATAGTTTTTTATTTATTTAAAAAAAAAAAATGTTTGGGGTTTCACAGGGGCGTCTACTGGGCTACTTTAACTACAAAATATCTAAATGGTACCTCTTTCGAATAAACGGAATATAACTGAGATACTCTCATATTTTATGTATGTAGGACACCGTTTATGTTTAGTGTGAAATGGCTGCACATTTTAATGACTCGAGATCATAAAATCAAAGAATAAGGGCTAGCATAAAATATATTTATTGTAATCCTGTAAACAGGATATTTACCATGTTTACTGCTTGTTTCGAGTTCCCGATATTACCAGACTAACAAAACCACTAACTATATGACTTATTATATCCCGGTTGTTATCGTTGTTTTTTACTAAATCGTTGCAGACTTTAGACTACCTACTTAGGACTGGTGGTGTGACTTTGGTAATGTTTTTAACAGTGTCGTGATAATTTCGATAGTCTTGACGAAATGAAAGCAGTATCTATATAGTTTAATAGCAATAATGATAACATTTAAGTGTCGTGTGTAATTCATGTTTATATTCAAACATTTTCTTATTGGGGTATTCAAAAGCTGTGGAACGAATCTGCTGTGATCCTTATCCTCGTCCTCTTTCATATTATGCACGCTGATTGTGAGTACAACGTACCTGACTTTTCTGCAGAACTTCAACAATACGGTCACTGTTAATATCCTCAACATGACCAACTAAACCATCTCATACTCTTTTTTTATAAAACTTCGCCCCACACTAGGAATTTCTCCTTTATCGTGGGTGCGTTTACAAACATTTTAACTCATATACACTAATATCCAGACCCGGAACAACACACAAACTACTATGACCGATTTCGAAATCATTCAATCAATCATTTATTTTGTTTGACATACGTATGGTAAACCGACTGCTTGTTTAAGTTGGGTACCGTAAAATGGGGTGAATAGAAACTCACGGGTGAATCGAGACAGAACTTTGAGAAGGATTTTAATTTCGAATGAATGTGGTATGTGGCAAAAATGGTTTCTATTTAATAAAATAAAATCAAGTGAATACGATAGAGTACTTGTTGGTAACATATCGTATTCATTCAATGTTAAAATCAATGTCAAAGTTCTGTCTCGATTCACCCGTGAGTTTCTATTCACCCCATTTTACTTAACTTCTTGGTTACTAACAATTTTTTCATTCCCCATGTTCATTATCTTTTGCACATCTGCATAAATCTTTTCATTTCTTGATACTCCCCTGACTTATATTCATCACAGTTACCAGTTACCAATCCTTTTCTTGCAACTGTTCCTTTATTATATACTACTGCATGTTAACCTAGTTAGCAAAGAAGGCTGGCGAGCTTACATGTATTTTGGGACCCACTCTTAGAGGTAGCGAGCATTGTGGAAACTTGCACATATTGTAAAACGGCTAAAGACTAACAGCAATGTAAATGAAAAGTAAGACGAACGAGTTGGAAGAAAGAAAATTTACGTCGTTATAAAAGACAACCTAAAAATCTTACGGTTAAGGTTTTTAATGGTGGAATATCTGCTTATTCATAAAAAAATAATGATATTTAAGATATCATAAAGTAGGATTCGAATCATCATCATCTGCCAAGACTTTTCCCATCTATGTTGGGGTCGGCTTCCAGTCTAGCCGGATGCACCAATATTTTACATGGAGCGACTGCCTATCTGACCTCCACAACCCAGTTATTAATACTAGGTAACACGATACCCTTTGGTAAGACTGGATGTCAGATTTTCAGGTCACTGACTATCTTTAACGACTGCCAAAGATCTATACAGGGGGGTGCCGACAATACGACAATAAATGAAACCGCTGGTAGTTCTAGTTCATAGGAACATTATTAAACTATCAAATAAATCTTAACACCAAAATAATAAATTTGAAAAAAAAAACAATATAACTAAGTAGCATAAAACTGTAAACGAAATACATTACAATTTACAAACAAATATTGGTTTACTAACCTTAGGAATAATTTGCACCGATTAACGTGTGGAAATAAAATGTAACAAACGAACTTGGCAAAGACATTTAGGTTGTTTATTGTCGTATCGTCGGCACCACGACGGTGTTAGGATTTATTTGATAGTTTAAAAATGTTCCTATGAACTAGAACTACCAGTGGTTTCATTTATTGTCGTATTGTCGGCACCAACCTTTATATGGCAGCCGGGACCAACAGCTTAACGTGTTTTCCGAGGCACGGAGGAAACTCGGTATGTAATGGGCGGTCACCCATCCACAGACCAACCTAGGCAAGCGCAGCTTAACCTAAAGATCGACCTAAGTGGCAGTTCTTATTAAGCCCCTCAAAGTAGGATTCGATACATTATTTTATTCGAAAGTAGGATTCGAATAAAATAATGTATTTCCCTGTAATCCTCACCTAATTTCGTAAAGGTATTTCAATCGATGAATATTTCGGTTTTGGTTGTTTTCCCATTTCCAAGATCGGATTTATGTCATAATAGGTGTAAACTTCAAAAATAGTAAAACGAAATGAAATGTATAGTTACATTTAATAATTTATTGGTACTTATACATTTTTTATTAAATATCGTTGTGTATAAACACACACAGAATCCACAACAATGCAAACACACGCACAGAATATCATAAATAGGTTCACTTAGCACGTTTAAACTTATTAAATTAATATTGTGAGATTACTTAACCTAAACTACCAGTAAACGGTAACCAAAACGCATTACTACTCGAGATTCCATTAAAAATGCTTGAGGCTTCCTTCAATTTACTAGTTACGGCCAAAACCTTTGGAGGGCGTGGTATTGCTCATCTTTCTGATGAAATTTGCGGTCATGAAGCATGTGTTAGGCTGGAAGGTCTGTGCCGGGGGTGCGTAGCTGCTGTTGGGTGGGTACTGGTTTCTGGGAGGCCCGAAGCAAGGGCTGGGTGAGAAACTCTGGTAGCGGTTGTTCATGTTGGAAGAGAAGGCTGAGTTGCGCTGCATTCTGGGGAAGAAAATAATATGTTAGTGTTATCAAAGTGTTACAGATTAAATGAAGATTTTGGAAGGCATTGCAGCTTGAGGGTACACAAAAATGTGTGGTGGAACTAACCAATATGTCAATTAACTATTGCAGGTTAGACAAATAAAAATAAAGAAACATTTTTAATATATAGAAGGGCTATACGAAAGTACTTACTTGATTTGTAGATTTCAAGAAATGCTTTCGAATATAATATAAAGTTCCAATTAGGCTCTTCAAGGCGACTTGTTTGTCTATCACTGGAATGTGTAATGATGTTAACGCTGTCACAACGTGTATTTATATGGATGCGATATATTTTATCAGATTATTATCACGGCGCATTTATAATAAGTGATTGTGTCGATGCCACCTGTAAAGTTGTTCAAGATCTGAAGGTACTTTTGTAAGGTGTTTTTTATGGTTCAAATAATATTAATATTAACAGCTGCATGGTACAATCCAAGGCTACGCTGGCCGAGAGCGATATATAGATGGGTGATAACTACATATCGAGACTCTTCCGTGCTTCGGAAATCACGTTAATCTTTAAGTCCTGGTTGGCATTTGTAGATCTTTGAAAGTGATAGTGGACCAAAAGTCTGACAACCAGTCATATTAAGGGTAAAGGATATCGTTTTAACTAGTAACCGGGCTGATGTTAAGTATTTATTTAAACTAAAAATATATTGGTAAATACTCCATTTATAGCTCCAGAAACTTTATAAGTAGTTTTTATTCAGGAACAGTTAACTACAACAGACAACAGTACTGTACTCTCCTCAGAAACATAGACACTTTTTCGGGAAAGACGTTAAGATGATAATTATAATTTATTTTACTAAAGTCAGACAATTTTAACGATTACAAGTGATAATGTCTTGTATGAAATGGCATTCTTGGGTCCCTGAACGGAAAAGTGAAACTCTAAAGAATCTTGTTGGATTTTGGTATGACATTATCACAATTTAGAATCAATTTTATGATATTTAAGGAATCTGAAATAATTCATCCCCTCAAAACAGAAAACATAAAAAAAAAACTTAGATCTGTCCTAAGCTTTTGACACTGTTCTTCATGTCTCTACTCGTCTAGTGTATTTACATCAAACAAGAATAACTTCCTGATATTTAGCACATTTATTTCAATTCAATTCATTTATTTGATTCAGATCCATAACTTTGTTAGTAATTACATTTCAAATTATGTTAGTAAACAGATAAATTCATAAATTCATAAAGGACACATACAGACTATTACAGAAAAATACACACTCACAATACTGAATTTAGCATCAATATGCCACATAAAAATAAAATGAGACAAATTAATACAAGTCCCCAAATGTCAACTACAATATAAAAATGTAAAAATGTCCATAATACAAAATTAAAAAATGAAATAAAAATAAGTTAAATTAACTAGGAAATAATGTCACAGATTAATTAGAATACGAGTATCATGAAAAAAATGCAAAAATATAAAAAAATAAAAATACGAATATGGGATACATAATTATTTAAGACTACAAATGTAGGGTTTCGAAGGGGCGTCAGCTGGGCTCCCAACTTTATCGAAACGAGTTAGGTACCTCTTTTAAATATACGAGGTACATAACTGGGATATTCTTATATTTTATGTGTTTAGGACACCTTTTTTGTTTAGTGCAAAATGGCTTTAGATATTCCCGATTTCGTAAAATCAAAGGATAAGGGATGGCTCTTAATATATTTACAATAATCATTATCATTGCCACTGAAACAGAATATTTACTGTTTGTTTAAAGTTCAGGATATTACCGGACTAACAAAACCACTACTACGTCTTATTATTCCCCGGTTGTTTATTTTTACTATAATCGTTGTAGACTTTAGACTACCTACTGGTGGTGTCATTTTGGTGCCGTTCCTAACACGGTCGAGATAATTTCGACAGTATTCATGTTTATAGTTTAATCCCAATAATGATAACATGTGAGTATCGTGTGTAATTCATGTTTATATGCAAAACTTTTCCTATTCGAGTGTTCAGAAGCTGCAGAACGAAATAATCTGCTATGATCCTTATTCTCGTACACTTTCATATTATACTCACGCTGAGTGCGAGTACAACGCACCTGACTGTTCTACAGAACTTCACTAATAAGGTGACTGTTAATATCCCTAACAAGACCAACTAAACCATCTAAGATACTCTTTTAATTTTTTGTTGCTAAATCTTCTTTTAAACCGCAACGTTGTCGTACCGCCCCTTTTAGTTTCAACAGCATCAATTCTATTTTCATGTCGATAATAATTTTCCTCCTTGAGCGTAGGCTTTTTAGATTTTATAAATAGAAATAGAATTGATGCTGTTGAAACTAAAAGGGGCGGTCCCCTTTTAGTTTCAACAGCATCAATTCTATTTTCATGTCGATAATAATTTTCCTCCTTGAGCGTAGGCTTTTTAGATTTTAACTTGATGGGCACAACCAAATGCTAGTATTTTTTTCTTTATTTTCCACATTTATTTATCATTAATAACTTAAACTAACACTTTTATATTCATAATTTTTCTCTGTCCCCTTTTGTTCTGTATCCCTGTTGCTTGGCTTGCAACTGTTCCGTATTATTAAACACTACCCTATATAATAGGTGTTAGTGAATTCATCTTCCTCACCTAATTTCGTATTAGTATGTCAATAGTCGGACATTTAGTTGTTAGTTGTTTATGTAAAAAAAAAATCAAATCTAATATTTGGCATATATCCCAAAGATTGGATTTATGTTAAAAAAGTTGTTAAGTTCAAGAATGGTAAATGGAAATTAAAAAGTGTAGTTTCATTCAATAAAATTTATTGAAATCAAAATTATAATTAATTGTCGTTGTGTATAAACAGACACAGAATCCTTATACATTATTATAAATAGTTTCACTTAACATGTTTAAACTTATTAAATAAATATTGTGAGATTGCTAAACCTAAACTGGCAGAAAACGGTATCCAAAACGCATTACTACTCGAGATTCCATCACAAATGCTTGAGGCTCCCTTCAGTTCAGTAGTTACGGCCGAAACCTTTGGAGGGCGTAGTATTGCTCATCTTTCTGATGACATTTGCGGGCATGAAGCATGTGTTAGGCTGGAAGGTCTGTGCCTGGGGTGCGTAGCTGCTGTTGGGCTGGTACTGGTTTCTGGGAGGCCCGAAGCAAGGGCTGGGCGAGAAGCTCTGGTAGCGGTTGTTCATGTTGGAAGAGAAGGCTGAGTTGCGCTGCATTCTGAAGAAGAAAGTAAAACGTAAGTGTCATCAAAGTGTTACAGATTACAAGAAGATCTTAGTGATTTTGGTGTTCACATTACTTTTTAAGGGTACACAAAAATGGGTGGTGGAACTAAAATTTCTTAACTTAAAGAAGGGCCATATGGAAGTACTTACTTGATTAATGTAGATTTGAAGATATGTTCTCGAAATGAATATAAAGTTCCAATTAGGCTCTTCAAGGCGACTTGTTAGTCTATCACTGGAATGTGTAATGATGTTAACGCTGCCACTACGTGTATTTATATGGATGGAACATGTTTTATCAGATTATTATCACTGCGCATTTATAATCCGATTGGACCATTCCCTGGCCTCTTTTGTGATTGTGTCGATACCATCTGTAAACTCGGTCTGCCATCTGTAAACTGAAGGTTCTGTGCTTTGGGTTCTGTGTTCTCCAGACCTTATTTTCCAGTGAATTTTTTCCTGGAAAAGCATACATTTTTTAATTTAGTGGCTACTTCCTGGAAAGATAGGCACTTCTTCAGGGAAGACTTTAAGCACAAGAAGTGTTTTCCTACAGGCAATGAAAAGAGAAGAAATTAATGTGTGATTTGAGAAATATAGCAATTTTTTTTATTCTTAAAGAAATATAATGCAAGCTGTGTGTTTTTTTGGACGTTGCCTTTTTATGGAAAGTTCAATACATAATATTCTACATACCAAACATGTTATATTGGTGAAAATGTTATCAATGTCCTCGGTTTGGTTTTTCCACCAGCATAACAATTTTGCAGAATTCTAATCAAGCTATTTTTAAATTTGTATCTCTCTGATAAACGGATTTACATTCACCTACTTGTAAGGCTAATTACTTATTTGTAGCTAAAAATAAATGACTTTCTTAAGTATTGTAGGTATCATTAATCTTCTTCATCATCATCACATTGCTTTTTGTTTCGCCGTCTTTCTGTCATTTCGTCGTGCTCATTGTTCAATTATTGTAATATCCTGTGCAAGAAACCCTGTATGACGCTTTTGGTACATTATTATTTACGTAAAAGAAAAACAAAATCATTTATAACAAGCTGATCATTAAATAATTCTGTAAGTGACCATAGAAAGCAACGACCTGTAGTTCATCGGCTATAGTTGTTGTAAACGTTTCATTGATGGTTATTTGAGGGTCACTACAATCACAGCAGCAGTGCCGGATTTACTTTGTGTGGTTTCTGTGAGGTAAGCGCCTAACCTGGTTCCAGAATTTTAATGCACCTCTAACTATACTAAATGCCATTTCCTCGCGATGTTTTCCTTCACCTTAGCAAGTGTGAAAATCGGTGGTGCTACACCTCCGATTACATATTACAACCAAATAAAAGTTAAGATCTATGGCTTGGCAGTCCAATGGTCACACCACGTGCTAGTCTATCATTGCTTACACCGGCATTGCCTATCTTGTTGTGGTAAGGGCGGAAATTCATGGCCATTTCAGGTGATTTGATAGTCAATCGTCATTTCTTCTGTCGTCTTAGTCAGGTCACAAGCGCTTTCAAAGTCTTCCGTATACCTACTGTCCTTTCATTTGTTTTTTTACTGTTGATTCCGATTACAACAATCTTTATTCTCCTTGACATAAGGGTTATGCTAGGTTAAAAGGCTTTGAAAGTACGGTGACCATCACTGTTATCTCTGTTACAATGTCACTTTGTCTAGGATCATTGCTCTCTGCTCAAGTGTCCATAGTCACGTCGCAATGCGTTATTTTCCGATGCGGCTGGTAGCCAGGTGGCAAGTGCGCCACAATAACGTAATTTATTAACGATTTATTAGTATTGCTGTGTTTATTATGACGCGATCATAAACTTCATGCTCGATTGATTAATTCTGAATCGTAAAATTAAATAATGGTTGCTAACGCCTCTTTGATGTTCAGTAGATAGCTGATAGGACTTCCAGCGGTTCTTTTATCAATATTTTTCCTTTGTAAATCTGATAAAGTATGTTTAGATTAACATTGTGTCAATCGGATTCTTTATTGATTCTATAAATAAAATCACTTGACGTTTTTTGCCTATTTATAATAATATCACGTTTGTATCACGCTACTTACTTCTGGGGCGTAGTGATTACGTTCAGCACATAATCCGAATTTACGGGGCGCGGTCGACGCAAAGATTAAGTAAACACAAAACCTCCTTTGTCAGTAGATTTTATGTTTATTATGAGAAATTCGAAACAATTTCCATGTTATCTTATTTATTAGAGTGTTGTAAGTTGTAACGTATTTCAAAGTATTGCTCATTCATTACTTCTTAGAGACTTCACTTTATCAGGGAGTTTGCGTTAGTTTTCCTCGTTCCGTATCTTGATTATTTGTGATGGTACCCAGAACTAATATGTTTAATAAGCCGTGTGTTATTAATCTCTTAGTATTAGCAGGATGTTGTGATTCATTAGAATTTAGGTATGTTGATTAAAATTGTACCTTCGGACATGATAGTGTACGTGATATTAGATAATGTTGTGTAATTAAATCGGAAATTCGGAATCAACACGATGAATCATTTAACGCCAAAAGTTTCCTTGTGGATTGTCTGATAGCACTCCACGTTTTCTTTTATGAATCGATTTGAACCTCCTACAGCTACACACTTCAGTTCAAGGTCTATCAGTCAAAGGTCAGCAAACGGCTAGAGACAGATTTTGACCACGAACCGACCACTATGAGCCAAACAACCACATTAAAAACTAACCAACCACCATTTAGTTCAGTCATGACATTATTTTGCCTTTCAATCTACGGACCAGTCAGCGATTCCATGTTTTTCACTGGTTTATCTATCTATATGTACTAATGTACTTGTTTCAGAAAAAAGCAAGACCGCTTAGCGAACTATGGAACGAGCCATAGTTGGAGTTTCTCTGAGGGATCGCATCGATCCGTCGGGGCAGCGGGTTGTCCTGTCGGGGCTGCGGGTTGTTCGAAAGAGATACCACGGGCTCGGCACAAAGGGCTAAGAAGGAACATGGGTGGTTTTTAGTCAGTAGAAGTCTAACACTCCCTACCGCACTGCCCAAAAAAAAAAAGGGATCGCGTCGTTGTCGACATATCTCTAAGCATTAGTAAGCTGCAATGGGCCGGTCATATTAGCCAGCAACATCCGCCGGTCATATTAATAGTACAACCGATGACCATTTTAGAATGGATAGATGGCGTGTTCTTAAGCGGAGAGTATGAATCGGCAAGCGTAAGGTGGAAACCCCTCAGGCTCGGTCGAGCGACGATCATTGCAGGGTGGCTGGTAGCAACTTGATGTGAGTTACTGAGAATCGAGTTGAGTGCCTTTGTGATTTAGGAGGCCTAGTAGCTGACTGCTGTAGGTACAGCTATAGTCTGATGATGATGATGACTTGTTGTGGAAGTTTCTAGGTATTATTATCTGTGATTTGAAAATTGATTAATCTGAACAGAAACCTACGTAAATATTTACCGTACCTACGCAGGATTGGATCCTGCGTAGGTACGTTTTTGTTCGCAATAGAATATTTCTTGTGAAATAAGATTTCACGATAAGAATGACTAACAGATCGATTGGTTTTGTAAACAACTAAACAGACACTTTAATATAGTAAAGCGTATGTCAGTGGCAACTAGCTGGTATAAGTTGGACTCCGTATTGCTTATGTCACCAGCCGTGGCTAGTTCAAGATCGAAGTGTTACCACTGATTGCAGTCAACTGTACCATGGGTTCATTTATCAAACATATTGTTACTGATATAAGTATAGCATAGTGAAACACAACCGCTGGAATTAAGTAAATATTCCTGGCACACATAGGCTTCCTCTCTATGATAGGGAATGGGCTATAATATTTTACTACGCGGGCCCAGAGCGAGTTGCTAGATGTCACGTGTCTTTTTTGTCTTAGGAGTCTAGAACATGACGGTTTCCTCACATTTTCATTCACCGTTTTGAGAGCAGTTATGGTGATATAAATTACACAATTGCCTAAGCTCGTATCTACAACGTGTAAGTCGGGGTAGTACCTACTTGACCACCACTGGTCCTTGAAACATAAATGGCGAATAGTGCCTATTGCCTATTTTTGGCGAATTAACCCTTTGGGGATTGCAGGCGTGATGTTATGTTATGATAATATGTATACTAAACATAGCAACATAGAACAATGATTTCAGAACTGTTCAATATTAATTTCATGGAAATCTAAATACAGCTCAACCGAGAGAAAGAAAAAATAAATTTCACATTCCTCAAAACGGTTTCGCTATTTGTAGACATGACAAATGATGACACGTTACTCACCACAAAATACTTATTAATCTAATCATTAATTATATTTTAAACACCTAAAAATAAAATGAGCGATATCCGCCATGCTAATGTTAAGGTTTGGGAAGTCCCAATATGTGATTTAATCTTAAGTAGACATCGAAAGTCAATTATCTGTTTATGTTTAAACATTATAGATTATACCAAAATTAGCGTAAACAGGCTTTGATATGACATAGCAGTTGCATTGGTTTTTCAAAGGCCGGTCAAGACCTGCCTACACCTGCTCAAGATAACTATTAACGATGCTTATTATTTAAGGAGACTTGATATGTAATCTATGTTAATCCATAACTAAGTATTTATAATAATGTACTTAAGTCTTTCGTTTTTTGTTCTTAATAATAATTTGTGAAGATGTCCCATTTATTCTTTGTTCTCCAAGAAGCTGTCCTTATATTTCTGAGGATCTTTTCTAGCAATGGTGAGGGACCTATCCGAAGACAATACAAACGCCGTCTAAGTAGCAGAGTTCTGCAAGGCTATTGCGTATTTTTTTAAATGTTAGTGGCTATCATAGTGTCCATCAATTCACTGTCAAATGGTAATGGTTTTGTACAAAACGGAACCATTGGCATAGCCCTGCTGCTAATTTGACTTATACAGGGAATCATCGACACGATGCGCGACACGTAAAAAGAAAAGATGATCTATATCCAAATCCATAGGGTGTCAAATTTAAAATAAGAGTAACTTCTTTATGTTATACAACACTTTTTTTAAACTTTTTTTTTTGTTTGGCTGCAACTCGCTGTTGGAAGCAATGACGTGGCCTATGGTGGAGCATTTGTTTACCTAGGTGCAATCTGTTTAGTCGAACTTTGAAGAGACCTAGATTATAATGGTCAGGAGACAGTTATTTTCATAGACTGGCGGTTCGCACAAAAATTGTGGAGGCTTTGTTCAGGTTCGTATAATTTCAACCATATTATGTCGGTGACGCTTCGACGTATCTCTGCTCGTCCGATGATAGAATGGGAATGTGATCTACCTATTGGACTTTATGTTATTTGAAAATAGTTTATTCCATCAATGTCGGTAAATTAATTATGGGGCTGTCCATTAATCACGTGAGGTTCAAAAGGGCCCCCCCCCTTTTTTCGGAGAGGTTCGGCAAAAATCACGAAATATCACAAGGGGGGAGGGGTGTATAGTAAGATAATATCACGTGTATTTATTTTTTCGTCAAACGCGTGATTTCGTGAAAAGCAGCGTGTAGTATAACCTTGACTCGCCGAACGAAGTCCTCGCGCGTCGCGACAACTGACGGTCCTTAGTTTTCTAGAATAGGATTAGATTAAAATAATGTTATAAAAATTTTAAGATTATTTGTAGGTACTAAAAAATACACGTGAGTTTGGTGGGGGGGGGGGGGGGTAGTATTAAACCTTACCACGTATCACCAAGGGGGAGGGAGGGGTTAAAAAATGTTAAAAAAACATCACGAATGAACAGCCCCTATCCTCAGAAACACATATTTACCACTAAGGAAATGCATTGAGCATTTAAGAATCGTAAGCATTTGGAGGAGTGTGATCTACGATACTTATTTGAACTTCAAATTGCTGGCAAACCTAATGTGGATGGACCTTCATGCAGAGTTGAAGTCAAGCAAATGGAGCATGAGTAATTAATTACTCATATTTCGTAAATATAAATACATTTAGCATTATCTTAGGATTAAACATGGAAATTTGTTTTAAGCTTGTGATGTCTTGAATACCTATTGAAATTATTTTACCTTATTTTTGTTTACAGATTGATAAGAGAAGTGGTAATTCGTTTATCAAACGAGACTAATTTTCGAGCACAGTTAAGACAAGATATGGGTTAAAACTTAGATAATATACGATATTATGGAATATGAATTGATGAGGGTCGTCCCCTGTCTAATCCCTGGCGTTCAACGTCTTAGCAGACCTCGAGGCAAAAACTGAGTTGTCTGGTTAAACTTAACTAGAAAACGTCTAACTAATAACTAAGAAACCTCCATTTTGCTCTCCAGCTTACGAAAAGAAATTGCATAAGACTTGCTGCCGCACTCAGAGAGCTTTAATGATTACTTAGGCTATCACTTAGTAAAGGTTTTGACAGTTTTGTTATACAAAAGTATGTCAAATCTTTACTAAGTGACGGCTTAAGTAATCATTAAATACCTCTGAGTACCGCAGTTAGACAAGTTGTTAATAAGCCGGGAGCTTGTATTTCTGTTAATCATCAACTTACATCAAGATTGGCCCAGTCTTAGATCTTGAATTCGAACCGAAGACAACAACCACTGATATAGGTATTAGATTCATGTGCATAACTTGCCTCGGTGAAGGGAGAAAGGAACATCATGAAGAAATAAGCATGCCTTTTTTTTTTGGGGCATGGGAAATGATCAAATAACCCCTCCCACTCTTGGGTAGTGCGAAAGGGAGTATCAGACTTCTACTGACTGAAAACCACCCATGTTCCTTCTTAGCCCTTCATGTCGAGGCCGCGGTATCTCTTGCGAACAACCCGCAGCCCCGACGGGCAAATAAATAAGCATGCCTGAGATATATTTTTCGATAGCATGTAAAGCCTAACCGGAATCCTTAGGCGGCATAAATATCTAATCACACGCTAAAGAAGAAGATCAGGATGCGTGTGCCAATAAATCAACAGTCCACGGCATCTAAAAGGATGACACTGTAAAGGTACTGCAAATCATCTTGGAATCAACAACTGAAGTGTTAGTGAAGATTTATGCTAACACAGCCCTTTTGAGTACCAGTTTTCTCAAAGATAGTTCTACGACAAACATGATACAGTATTTGTGTTCCTTTTGAAGTAAATATCACGTTGGTGCAGGTATTTTTTCTGTAAAATTTGTCCAGTATTTTAGATTATTATCTAGTCTAGACTAATTTGTGTTGATTGACTCATGTAGTTGCTGTATAAGGAAGTAAGTACATAGATGCTATAGTCACTGTCCCTTTACCTACATTGTCAATAATGTAATTAATCAATATTAATATGATAGCATCGACGACTTTCTCTAGTCTAGATAGCCATGTCTTGATCGATTGATCAACAACAACAAAAAAGTAGGTCAGATTTAGAAAAGGGCATTGAAAGTTATGTGCATTGCACATTTAAACAGGGTGAGGTGTCTCAGAAAGGACAGGTTCGTAGTACTCGCAACCGGCGTGCGTTTATGACCCGATGTATGATCTATGAATGTGGACGAGGCAAAATGAATATGTAAGGATCGTAGCAGGTGGCGTTCTGTGGTTTCTGCCTACTCCCATTGGAAAAGGGCGTGAGTTTATGTGTGTGTGAAAATAAATAGATTCGGAAACAAAAGTTAGATCTGTGTACTGATAACCTTGTCTGAGGTCACAGATTGAAAACCGAACTTTATCAGCTACTTCTAAATACAACTGAGGATTATGAATAACCATTTTTTTAACGCGTTAGAAACTCAAATGGTCTTGGGTAGAACACCTAGCTAAGGTGCAGTGGTGACAGGAGGACTAAGGCTGTCTCGAATGGCGTTTAAGAACTAACAAAAGAAATGTGGGTAGTCCGGTGGTGAGATGGGCAGACGAAATAGTTGCCATCGGGGGAAAAACCTGGATGAGACTGGCACAGGACCGTGGAGATTGGCACTATAAAAAAGAGTCCTATACAAAGCAGTGGGCAGGCTGTGGATGATATGATGATTGAGAACCATAAAACTCTGTGTGAGATTTCTGACCTTTTATCAATGAAAGTGTTGGCGTGGCTACAAACGTATCAGCAGCAATGACAGGTCAGGCTCCTATCCTGCTTACTGCCAGTCTGCTAGAGCAGACTATATTTTTATTCATTAACACTTAGAAGTGTTCATATTGATATGAACTGTGAATAATAATATGGAAGTGGCTAGAAGTCTATTTGGCGATATATCAGCTATGGTTGGAATGAGGAAAATGTCGTGAGGAAAGTTTTAATTATGAACGTGGGTGGGTATAAGAGTAGAGGAAGACCAAAGAAACGACGGATTGACAGTGGCCTGTGTAACAGTAGTGTCGGATGAGATGATGAGTAACAGAGAAGTAGGTATGGAAGAAGAAGACATGCTGCACTGATTCCAAATAAATTGGGATAAAGGCAAGACAATGATGAATGACCTATGGTTCGATCAAGTAACGAGCTTAGCGTGAAGTTTTGTTTAGGTAAACTGACTTTTGTTCTATTCACACAATTTTATATGGGATATTTTTAAATGTACATCTGTATAATTTTCCAGCACATGTAACTCCACTAATTAACTGAATGCATACCAGAAAAATGAATGTTGTGCAAAAAAACCAATCGATTAACTAAACATGTCCTACAAAAAAAACCAAAAAAGCACACAAAACGAGATGACCTTCCTAATCGAATTTACACCAAAAATGTGGTTAGAATATCGGAAGAACACGAATTGTTCATCATAAATACTAACTTGCACACTAAATCTTTCAGGTTAGGTTATGTTAGGTTTTTTTTTTGTTTTTCGTGAGTACATTTTCGCAGACATGTGTGTCCATAATTATTATTGTTTTGGTTAGGTTAGGTTGTAATCAGTTCAGTAAAACAGTTCTGCAAATACCATTAAACAGTATTGAATTTGATTTATTTAGTGTGCATAATTTATGTGAAAGTCAGTAGGTAGGTTTTTGTTTTAACTTTGTAATATTTTGTTCGAATAAAGGGAATATTCAGATATCGATTTAAATACATGCTGTTTAATAAGTATTATGGGTGTCTAATATAGATATTAAGGATGTTATTAAATGTAGTCTAGATAGTGTCACTGCTCCAAAATCACATTATGATGTTAATTTGTTAAAGAACAATGCCCTTAATGAATTATGTGAAAGTTACGCTGCATTTTTGCTTATCTCATGCAAAAATCAGACTCTCCAAACTGTGAGGTGTGTGGCAAGATAGAGGATGTGCATCATGTGTTGGTGGAATGTGTCCGATATAGTATCTAAAAAAAGAAATGTAGTTATAAACACGATGAAATTGTTGGTTATGGATGTAGGAATGTTCCATGGTATTTTAGCTAAGCCTACATCTGAAGCAGCAAAAATATTATATACTTTTATTAGATAAGAAATTAGATTAAGGTTTGGGGTATTTTATAAGTTAAATAAGTCTAGGAAGTAAGTAAATATTTGTAAAAGCACGATGGGATTGACATCGTCGCAATTGTGCACAAAAATCCCTTAAATAAAGAAGATTATAAAAAAAAGAAACATTTGTATGTAGTAAATAGAACCGTGCTATCTTGTTTCAAAACCATTGTCAGCAATTTCTCGATACATTAAGTTGAATAAAGATAAACTGCAAGAACAAATTCAGTGCGCGAGCGCCATCATGACTTTCATAGTTTCACCAATATCATTACTGATTTAGATGTGCGTTGCTATATTATTTTATGTCCTAGTAGATTTTAACTCCTTAGTTAATACAATATAAAAGAGAGGGCGCTGTTTACAATAAAACACTGAAATATTTATATACTTTACTGGCTGATGCCCGCGGCTTCACCGGCGTGTATGTCGGTAAAATTATATACTAAAGCCATCCTCTTGAATCACTCTATCTATTAAAAAAAACCGCATCAAAATCTTAAAGATTTAAGCATACATAGGGATATAGGGACAGAGAAAGTGACTTTGAAGTGATACATCACTTGAAAGGCTGGATGACGTTGTACTGTGCAGAACATTTCCAGCAGTGTTTAGGAAACACTCAATGATAACAACGAAATTTTCTTTGATCTGGCGTGTGCGCATCACCAACCAATCAATCTATAAAAAACTAGTTTATGCGGATCTCTCATTGTACGGGAAATCTTACAAAGCGAGGTTATGTTGTACTGGAAGTGTATAGATTGATGTGTCACCGTGTGTACAACAATTTTACTATTAGGTACTGGATTCCTACTAATAAACAACTTTAAGAGTTACCAAACAGTGTATTTTTTTTGAGATTTATAGCAGTTTTTTAAATAACCGATATCTAGTAAGCTACCTTTACTTCACAATATTATAATGAAAACCCTACAATTAAAGGCAAAAGAACTGCTGCTGCAGAGTTTTGTAAGAATAATCTGTTATACGTACAAACTGGTACTAATGCCTTTTATCATTGTTAGTCTGCTATCTTGGCATTATCTTTGTTGTAATATCTGCAGGTGCTGTCAAAGATTGTATTTGAACATGATTTTGTTTCAGACTATCAGTAATCTGGTCTATCGATACCTTTCCTAATACCTACTTTGCAGTCACTTGATCAATCATGTGGTTGATTGGCTCGGTATTCAAACCTTCATCTAGTATACCAGTAAATAAAAAATACTCGGCTTCCATTAATCTTATGGAATTTAACAAATCTTTTAATCACATTAATGGAATTGGAATTTGGAGGATTATCACAACATCATGAGATAACGAATACGCTAATAACTTTATCAATGTTGAGATTATTACTGGTATAAGACACCGGAGAATTGGCAAATATATTTGCATACGTGATTGCCAATTCTCCAAAGAAAATGTTAGAACTGTGGTTGTACAACGGTTTATTTTTAGACTTATCTATATAATTTAACAATAACTTAGACTAGCTTTATGGGATAATATACAGGCAGAGATTCAGACGGATCAAACATTATTGGAAGGAGGGGTCAAATCGTTGTGGTGGCGTAGTGTTGCTGATCTTGCGGATGGTGGCAGCTGGCATGAAGCATCCGGCGTTGGGTTGGAAGTTCTGCTGGGGGTGTTGAGGTCCTCCCATGGGCTGGCCGTACCCTGGTGCGTAGGTTGGACCGCCTGGGTTGTTAAACCTGTTGGGTCCGCCGGGTGCACCAGGGTGCATCGGCATACCGGGAGGGCCACCTGGGCCACCTGGGCCACCGGGACCGGGGTAGCCTTGATTAAATCCTGGACCTGGTCGTTGCATTCTGAAAACAGATTAACTAACGTTAATGGTCGTTGCATAAGGGAACTCTCTTTTGGTCAGAAAAACACTATTGTGGGAACACTATTTAAAGACCTTAACTTGGCACATGTATTGATAACAAAACTTGGTCAACTCACGATAGAGGTATGTTTTAAAAATAAATACTTACATAATATTATTTCCAAAAACTTTAAGAAAAATACACTTGTTGTAATATCGACTGATTTTTACAATCTACTCTAGAGATTGGGAAATGGCTCCTATTTATACGTTCTTTTATCGGATAATTCGTCAAGTTGCGTGCTATCGCTTAAATCACGCCGGGTGCCTCTTTGTTTTTGTGTATCGGCTATCGGCCCCGTCTCTTGTATTCTGTCAAAATAATACCTCGTTCTAAAAAATCTACCGTCATCATCATTATTATCCTGTTTTCATCATCAGCATTAGCCTATAACTATCCGCTGCTGGACATAGGCCTCTTCAATCGCACGCCACTCAACTCGATACGCGGTAGCTCCCATCCAGTTGCTACTAGCTACCTGCAAAGATCGTCGCTCCACTGAGCCTGAGGGTGTTCTACGATCACATACGGTAACACCCCAACGCTATTTAATTTTACGGTGAATATGGTGCCCGGTGACACTTCAGTTTAGACACTCTGTATGTGCCTTCCGAAGCACGAATCATCTTTTTATTAGACAATCAGGTGATTCAAGCCTGCAATGTCCTAGCCAAAATGGAAACAACTTTTTACAAAGTATGCTTCCCGTGGGAATCGAACCCACGACCACCGGGTCACAAGGCAAACGCCTGAACCACTCGACCTGTTACTCTGTGAGCTTTGTCGACAAGTCTGGTACTCTGTGATCACCTCCAAGCATAGCCCGCTCCATAGCTAGCTGAGTGACATTAAATTTACAGATCAACCGTACTGTGCATGTCCACGTTTCGCTCCTTAAGTCATAACAGGCAGGACGCACTGATTGAAGACTTTAGTCTTTAGGCTATGTGGCATACATGACGAGAACATCCGACGAAGCTTCCCAGCATGGCTGGATTCATCTTTTAACCTCCCTCTCAAAGTTGTAGAGTTGTAGAGCATAGAGTTTGTCCGAGGAAAATATGTTGTCGAACCACCTCGAGAGGACGACAATTTCGGGGAAATTATGCCCCCTTGCCTCACCCCTCGACGCAATAGAATATGCTTTTTTGGCTGGTTCTAAGTTTAGACTATTATTGTGGTGTTTTCGTACATACTTCTCAGCATTTGAATTTCTATAGAGACAAAAGCCTTCTCATAATCCACAAATGCAAGATACTTCTGTATAGTCTGCGGCACTTTGTGGCACATCCACACAGTCTATGATGCTGTATCCAAGTCGAAACGACGCGTCGCTAAGGAGCGAAACGGGTCTATATTTCTTTAATAGGGTCTTGTTACAAAAAAATATTAATACATGCCACGTTCTTCCTTCTCTACGCTTCTGGAGTTCTCCTGGAGAACAGAACCAAGTTGAAAAGCTGCCGAAGCTTTCTTAATAGAAGACTGCCTTCCGCTTTCAGAAGCTCAGTCGTTATAGCATCCAGCGACTTTTCCATTTTCAAGATGTCTAAGAGCCGCCTCGATTTTATCTTGGCTAATTTCTGGCAGGTTTCCTGTGAAATGTCGGATTAACCTTAACCCGGTTTAGGAATCCTCATTTTCAGGATCTGGTCGAGTTGCTTGCGATGCGGACGTAGAACTTTCAACTTCCGAAAAAATCTCCGGTTTTGAAACGACGATATCCTCACTAAATTAGGTCAACTTCGTCAGTTAGCTTCTCCCAAGTGATTGGACAAACAAGTTCAATCCTCGGTTTTGCTCAATGGCTTTTCTATTGAGAGTAGATATCCTGTCTTATCAAATACATTTTTGAAAGGTATTTCTGTTTTTAAACAAAAACAAACCAGTCAACCATTGCAGTAATTGCTATTTTCATTTTCATCGGTACGTATCATTCAAAATTATAGCTCATCCTAAGACAACGTTGTAAATGGCTGATGTGTGCAACCACTATAGGTGTCAGTAAATTATGTGTTGTCTTATTTAACATTTTGTTATCTTTGCAATTTATGTGCACTTCAATTATTGAGACCCGTGCTAAGAAGTTTTTAGGAAACAACAATGCTCTCATAGTTTTAGAGCCACCAATTCTTCCTACGTGTTTTATTTATCAGTAACCATAGATACATTTTGTTCACTCTTTGGAAGAAGCGAAACATTAATCCCACAGTAATCCGACAACAACAAAGTATTAAGATTAAACAAATGAAAATCGTTAGAGATAACGATAACTAACCGCTATATGGAAAGTTTCGGTGTTAGAATAGAGCTTGATAGATATGAAATCACAGCCCATAATAAAATGTTCTTTAAATATTTCAAAGCGAAATGCATAAATAAAGTTCTCAAGGACCAGTCTCGGTAAATGTTTAGTGGTTTCTGGGAGCCTAGAGAATCTATACGATGACATCGATGCAGTAATAGTCTAATAATGAAACTTTTGAAACAGAAAATCCATAAGTACGTAAACATAAATGAAATTGAAATGTCTGGTTGTACGAGTAATATCAAAACAACAGCTTTTGACTGAATGCAAATAAAATATATTACAGGCCACTTGTAACAAATACACATTTCTTTTTCAATTTTTTGTTGGGTTGCCTGTTTGTTCCGACCAATCTTCGAAACTGCTGCTTTCACGGAACCTTTTGCTGGCATATATTTCTGATGGGATGGGAGTATCTAAGGCTACTCTTATTTTAGAATAAGAATTAGGGCCCCGTGCAAAAGAAGAGAAGTAATATATTTTCATAAAATTTCCCGCATACGAAGGTCGCGGGCAACAGCTAGTCAAAACTGAAATATTAAAGGACTAGTATTGTTGCAGATTGTGCAATCAATCGAACAGCTAACTGAATTTAGATTATCATAGTGATAGAGCCGTCTATTAAGATCCATGTACACGATAACAGTGATTCATTAGGTTGTTGAATTAAGATAATAATAAAATATGCACAGTAGTGGTGTAATGGCGCAATAGAGAAATGGAAGGGTCGTGTGACATTCAGTGATTAGAGGAGCTGCTAAAGTAATCCCAATTTATTGGTCCAGTGTCATAAGATCATTTTACATTTCACGTCTGAATCTGATAAAGTCTTTATTTAAATTTGCTTTTATAAACTCCTTTTGTAGGTTTTTCCTGATGCTACAACAATGTTGCTGCTCTTCTGTCAACTGTCACGGTACCATTTACTGCTTTTTACTTTAATTTTAGTTCTTCCCACAAATCATTCATCGTTTCTTTCGCTTTCATCTTCCTCCCCATTTACCATCTCAGATTCATATTCTACACTTTTCTGTATCATTCACCCCTTCTTATATCTATAATCAAACAACCAGCCCTGTAGCTAAGTCAACAAGTTCAAAAACGTGTTAAATAGAAGTAAAGCTCCTAAAATATGTACTATAGCTCATTCGATTCGGAATGACGCCTAGAAAAATGTTTTTAAGGGTTTTTTAGCACATCAAAAATTGCGATTGTTTGTTATTAACAAAATAAGAAAAAAAAATAAAGGTATTTAGTTTTTTGTTAATAATTACTAAAATAATTATTTTTAAGAAATTTTAAAAAAAGACCCTGAAAGAGGAGGAAATTTTCAATTAAAAGTTCCGACTCTCGGAACTTTATCTCCATTATTTATGAAAAAATTAACGCTGAAAATAGGGCTCCGCAAGGTCGTTACGGCATAGGTGCGACGTCTAAATAGCCGGTATATAGGGTGTAAAAGTACCCTTAACGCAAACGAAGGGCATTTGTTATCCCCACCACTGCGATATTTTTTTTGTTCTAGACCATACCTGGGAAACTCCGTAACTAGGAGGCTAGTTACGGAGATATTGGGGGTCAAAGTTCCAAATTTTTCACAGCTGTTTTTGTAAATACTAGTTTTTCAGGTTATAACTTTACTTAAATTACATCCATGACCCGTTTACTATTCAAAGCATCCACTAGCACAATGTTTTAACAGGGCTACATTGAGTTTTATCGTAAAATGTGATTTTTGACCCAAAAAAAAAGTCGTTTCCCAGCAAAAAAATTTGCATAGGGGTACTTAGTTTGATGTATAGAATGCTTGACTCACGGCTGTGTGATGGGTTGATTTACACCCTGTATATGGTTGTTTTTATATTTTTTTTAATACATAAAAAAAATATAACGGTTAATATTATTCGAAAAAATAAATTAATTTCCTCCTCTTTCAGGATCTTTTTTCAAAATTTCTTAAAAATAATTATTTTTGAAATTATTAACAAAAAACTAAATATCTTTATTTATTTTTCTTATTTTATAACAATCACAATTTTTTATGTGCTAAAAAACCCTTAAAAAACATTTTTCTAGGCGTCATTCCAAATCGAATGAGCTATCGCACCTATTTTTAGGAGCTTTACTTCTATTCAACACGTTTTTGAACTTGTTGACTAGACTACTGGGCCCTCGTGGTGGATTACCTATAATTAGGAGGCCTGAGTCCCAGCAGTGGGAATATTATAGGCTGATTTTATTATGCACCCCTCCTGAACACATAATTATTATCATAACAACACAGGTGACTCGGATGACTCCCTTTTATTTTTTACTGTAATAGACGCCCCTTTCAAACTTCATCTTAATCCATTTTCATCCGCTGATTAATTCATTATCCATTCTTGTCATTCCACACATTCGTATCTCCGCTACAACCAATTTGTTTCCAAATATCTTTTTCACTTTCCAGCATTGAGACACAAACCTAAAAAAATTATCTCTATCAAACATCATCATCATCTATATTTAACATGGTATATTAGTGTTAGTGACCATGTTCCGTTCAAAAACTTATAAAACTTTACTTTCTTTGGGATAAACATCAGCCTACTGGGGCACACGTCTCTTCTTTGTAAGAATATGGATGTTATTCTTCTTCTTCCTATTGATTCCAATTGTGGAATCATCGACACATAAGATGAAGAAGAACATCATATTTATTTTGATTAAATTTGTTTTGACCAGAACTCACCCACATTGACGGCATTGGTAGTGGCTTCAGCCAGGTCTCCTAAGTGCAGATGAGGGTTCACAAAGTGTAGCTCAGGACTGAGCCATGATTTGGTAAGAGACTCCTATGGAGTCTACGGTCGCACTTAGTTTTATCGGAATACCCCCACCGGAATAAGTTGTACCTGCAGCGTCCCACTTGGCTTCGAAGTAAGTTTAACGTCTTCCAGGTTGGCCATGGCAGTTGGAGACATGCTGGGAGCTTTTCTGCAGTCTCAGCATCGTGAGCCGGAGGGGGATGACTGAAGAGCCACAGCTTTTTTCGAGCTTCATCAACCCTGTTGTTGTCGATTGTTGGGACTCGTGGATGTTAAGCGAAGGGATTAAAAGGAATTAGACTAATCCATTTGAGATCATCCACAGGTCAAAACACCATAGATACTTTCGCCACAGATGTACTAGATCTCATTGGTACTTGTTCAATGACAGTTGAGTTATTAGGTAATCAGGCACGCGATATGAATTATCAATTGAAAAGCAATGACACTTCTTTCATTTCGGCGAGAGGTAAGATAACCGATAGTGAACAGTAGGATATCAGTAAAATATAAGGAAATTACTTCATTGAAGTGTTTAATAGTTTAGTGCACATCATTAACTCAATTCTTGATAGGAGTATCATTTTCCTTTAAAATTGTATGACAAAAGCTGGTAATAAAAAAACCAACACGCCATTTTCGATAAAAATGTATTTTCCTTAAATAAAATTATACAAAGTATTATAATATTTTCTAACAACTTCTTGCTATACTTTAATTTACCTGAGTCTTTATTTTGTAACGGAGTTTTAGTTTAGGACTTCTTTTCAACATTGCCAAGATCTATGGCATTGGTTTTTAAAGCTGTTGATTGTCCTAGTTTCCTTGTTATTAAGAAAGAAAGTAATTGGAAGAAGGCTAAAATAATTCCGGGTAATAACCACGCATCTGGCATATTTGCAACAGTCTTTGTGTAAAGTAAGGAGAATAGTGACGATGATATCGCCTGCATCGCTGATTCAAGAGCTCCCATCACACTGTAGATTTTACCTGAAATTGAAAAAACCTAATGGTTAATGTTAGTACTGATGTAAAGTACAAAGTTGTTCGTCTTATCATTGGGAACCAATGCAGATTGCCGAAGGTACAGACCATATAAATCTGAATGAGGTAATAACGCATGCTTTTTACAGTATATTCATCACAATTAAACATTTTGTAAATCATATTACCTCATTGTAAACTTACAATGAATGTAGGTAATATGATGCGACCTTAAAATCTGTTGCGGACACGCAAAACCGGAACTAACCGGCAAGAGATTTTAATCAGAACAACAATGAAATGAAAATGAATAGTTTACCTTGTTCAGTTGGTAGTATTTGCTTATTCAATATAGGTCGCTGTACCACCTGTGAGCCTTGTGCGATTATACCGACCAAGGGCACTGTAACAAACAACACATTTGAAGAACAATCTAGAAATACAATAAAAAAAGAATCCTTCGGAATTGAATGCGTAGCGTGGGCAGGCTTCAGACGAGGTGGTCCGATGACCTAAGCTTAGACAAAGTGATACTGTCAGCGATAAAAAGGATAGAATAGTCAAGCACGACCGACAGAAAAGTTAAATGACAATCATTTTAAAATTTGTTGCTGTTGTTATCTTATGAGAGAATAGTCTTAAAAATAATATAAAGTTTCATTCCAAAAGGTATTAGATAAAATCATAGATGTTATGAGCTTGTTGAACGAAGTCAACGAAGTGAAATAAGATGATCCACTCTTGTCGACGAATGACAGTGAGGTCTAATCTTCTCGATTACTTTAGAACAAAGGCATCTTAGCAGCTTTAGCCATCATTTTATGGCATTAAGATATCCTAGATCTAGATATTTATAAAGTTAGTATCCAATTCAAGTCGTGACATAATCTCGTCATGTTACCGTCCAACATATATCAACGTTATCATTAGATAAAACAATGATTGTCGAATCAAACCAGATATAATTCGTAATTTTGTAAATTGTTTCACGTAATATTTTTAAACTTTTACACCGTAAAGAACACGTTCCATTATTATCAATTTATCATTTAAGCAGACTATTGGTTAGATTAATTAGTACAAAATTGGTACGAGAATGATTAAAATAAAATCTAGTAGCTGATTATGAAGAACGTGCAGCAACGCGTGATTAATTGGGTTTTGTAATTAAATGTACTGCCTAATCTGAAGAATGATACGAAATGAAGGAAGTGAGTGAATAGCGAGGTGGACAGAGTAGAAGAAGAAACTTTATGCACCGACTTTAACCTACGTGAGACAAGAATAGGAAGATGATGATGATGGCCTGCCAAATGTAGTCATTTTATAAAACTAATTTTACAACACTTACATTATATATACGAAAATATGTGAGAATGTACGGATGTGTAATGCTAATCTTTCCTGCAAAAACTACTGACTGGATTTGGATAACATTTGGCACAAAGATAGTTTACAACTTGGATTAACAGTTTGGATTCTTTTTATCCCGGTAGTAAGTTTTTGTGGGACAAATACTGACCTCCACGTGAGCAAATCCGCGGCCATAAGCTAGTAAGTAATAACGTTAACGTAAAGCTAGAGTTTCATCTACATCTAGAGTGATGTAGCTTTACCTGATAAAATCCCAATTCAATCAAATCTACATTTATAATAGAGATTTTAAATGCTTGAAAATGTTAAAGCCTAAGTAAGTTAAGTTCTACAGTATCTTTTGATTATGAAAAGTGCCTTTTCCTGGAGTTATCATGCACACATTTGCATTTCCATTGCATCGTCAGTCTGGTCCTATGATATTCGTCTTTGACAAATTTCTGCAGCCTTCACGATATCACTAGTATTGTCATCAAGTACCACGTGTACTGTTTAAAAAACATCAGTCATCATGCATGTAGTCATCACTTTCTTGTTTTGCCGTGGCGTCATGATAAAAGGGAAATGTGATAAAATCACGGTGGAAAGTCAATAAAGGAAACAAACAATGATTTATTACTTTTTTATCTATCTAGTTAGCTGATAGCCCCCTTTTTAATATTTCAGAGCTTATTTTATCAGGACTCATGACCATGAGTCACTACAAAAAATACTATTGTTTGTGGTTGACCAAGAAAAACAGAAACTTATTTTTTTTTGGTGTTTATATATCAAAGCTCCGTGTATTGTACCCAGTACCCACGTATCTATTATCATTATCTTGTGAAGGCAGAATGGTTTAAATTATCTTGGTTACTTATAATTCATACACATGTGTGTATGAATTTGTTAAGATCGAAATAACTTCATTGCATTTATGGAAACGCAATGAAATTATTTCGATCTTGACAAATTTTTTCGTAGAGGAACATGCGTTTACATTTATATAGTTTAGACTTTTAGAGGAAGTTGTGCTGAACTATTGATTCGGAATCATTCCTACAGTAAACGACGAAATATTAGTGTTAAAAAGCCTACCAAAAATTAAAAAATATGGCACGTGTTGCACAGGGTTCACTACTGGGGCCCTAGCTCTGCACCGTATGAATAATTATTGTAAAACCGTGACAAATGCATTCTGAAATACTAGAATATTTATAGTTAAGCAAGAATGATTCTGTTGACTTGGGGTTCCCTGGATTGGTAACTTTATTCCGAATTTATCAATTACGAGAAGACGTCCACTGTATGGCCATCCTTATAGATAGAGCAACGACAGATTATATTGCCGTCTCGGAAATACTCCGCTTGAGAAACTAATTGCTCTCTGGAGTTAGGAGCTCTCCAAGGAGCATAAGAAGGTAACCACCGTAAAGTCTGTTTTTTAATCTCGGAGACTAAAATGACATTACGTGGGTTGTCAGTTTTTTGCAATTTTTAAATAGTGATGTGCCACTACCGTAAATTGCCGTTAGTGAAATCAATTAATATCGTTTTTCTATAATAAGTTATCCTGAGTAAAAGGTGTAGGTAGTTACTTAAAACGAAATAATACACAAGTAATAAATTGTAGATATATTTAACGTGAAACATTTTTAAATAATTAATTACAGGAATTCATTAATCATGCATGCATGTCATTTTACTTTAAATCTGTGTATATTTTAAACTATTAATGGGTGAAATAAAAGACATTTAATTTTATATATCAGATTCCGAAAATGACTCCATGTCTGAATCATCAGAGTCGCTGGCTACTTCTATTATAAATCGATCAGTAATGTCTTCGACTATATGGCCCAGATGACACATTTCATCCTCAATTTTAATAACGTGAGCCACAGTCTTTCCACCGCTGCGGGGTCACTTGACGAAGCCCTTCTTCAATCAAAAAGGCTTCGTACTTCATTCAATTTGAAAGTTTTATTTTTTTTAGCAAGCGTGATTCGTTTCTATAAAAAATTTGACGGCACGGTTGGCGCAGTGACTAAGGGATTGGACTACTGCGCTGCGTGTCGCGGGTTCGATCCCCGCACAGAACAAATATTTGGATGGCCTACAGATAGTAATTGTTTCGGGTCTGGGTGTGTTTGTGTACGTGAGTTGTAAGTGTTTGTAAACGCAACCACCATAAACGAGAAATTCTTAGTGTGGGGCAACGTTAAATTTTTTTTTTTAATCTTCGACGTATAGCCGAAAGAGTGAAATCGTCCAATTAGTCTTTGAAGTTTAATTTACCCCAGGAAAAGGCCAGGTATTTTCGGAGAGCTAAAATTTTAATTCTCTTTGTGCTCCTTCAGCACCCAGTAGATTGTAGCTCTGGATATGTTCAGGATTTCGGCAGTTTAACACATTCGTTATTTTTCGGCGTCTCGGTTGGAGATTCGGTTTTCGTTTCAGTACGAACATATTTGTAAGCGTTCATGATCATTTCTTTTTCTGTTTGGCTAAATGATAATATGAGCTTACGTTTTTTTCTTGGCGATAAACTTTCTTCTTCACGCCTACGCGACGAAGTAGAAGGCTGAGCGTCCATGATGAAATGTTCAGTGAAAACAAAAAACGTAACAAAACCACAACACTTAACACAAAAAAAAAACAAAGTAACAGAAACAAACTCAACGAAAATATAACAAAAAACACTAGATAATTGTATCGCATTAGACACAACGGGCGTATTCGAACACTTCAGAGGTTGAAGGACGAATAAGGTAAATAAAATGGCATCCAGTGTTGTTCCTGTTTAAGAGGGTTGGAGTTGGGGTGGGGGGTTGGTGGTCAAAATCACACACTAACTGCCGTATTATCATATTTATTTTTAGAATTGCAATTGTTTGTATGGTGTCAAGTTCCAATAATTGCCGTATTTTTCAAAAGTGCTGCCGTTTTATAAGAAAATGGTTCATATATCCGTTTTATCGTGTACGGGAACAACACTGATAGCATCTGTAATTTTTTCTAATCGTCTAATAAATATAAAAAGTTACGATTCAACAAACCGGTATCGTAGGTACAACACTAAACAAAAAAGCTGGCAGCATTATTTGCAAGTTTGACATTTGCATCTGTCAATTTAGTCTCAGGGATTAAAAAACAGACTTTAGACATCTATTGATGAAGGTCACGGTTCCTCAGTAAAAGAAGGTTAAGATTCCTCAGTAAGGATTTTAAGCTATCAGAGTATGGATTATGTAGTCTGAAGAAGTGTAGCCAAATGCCCGAAATTCTTTAAGTCACACGAGGTTCACGATGTAATGAACCCAAGAATAATAAAATAGAAGCTGACCGAATCATAGTTGGGAAAAGGTTGAACAGATGATGACTATAAGCCGTGTTTTTTATTTGCAAAAAGATATCTTAATACTTGGTGACTTGCTTCGGTGAAGTACAACATCGTGAGGAAACAAGCATAGCTGAGAGATACTTCTTGACGGCATGTAAAGCCAAGTCAGAATAAAGAAATTCAAATTCAAATCAAGCCAAATCGCATGTGACTAAAAGAGTTATGAACAAAAATGTATAAGGATGGAGATGGAGAGGAAGACCAAAGAAAAGATGAATGAAGTGTGTGAGGAATGATATGAAAGAATCTCACTAATATTATAAAGGCGAAAGTTTGTGAGTGTGTATGTTTGTTTTTTTTTTTCGTTTTCTCTGTGCCTCCATAACAACCATTCTGCAATCGCCAACTCGCCTGCCAAGCGTGGCGATTATGGCAAATCCCCCCCTTCTGGGGGAGGCCTATATCCAGCAGTGGTCGTCTTATGGCTGAAATGATGATGGTGATGATGTTTGTTACTCTTTCACGCACAAACTACTGAACGGATTTGTATACAATTTGGTACATAGGTAGTTTATAACCTGGATCTTCCCGTGGGATTTTTTCGAGTTGTAGCGGCCAAAGCCGCTGGCAACAGCTAGCAAGGAATAAATGATAGCGTGACGACTGACAGGGCAAAATAGAAGAAAAAAACGTGTTGCGCCGACCCCAAATAACAAGGGATAAGAGCAGGAAGATTATGATGTATAGCAAAGTCAGAGGCCCATAAAAACTCTGACACCAGGTTAGACAATAACCACAGGATCACAAAGAAGAAGAATACTTACACATAAACACGCACCAACTCGTAGTAGCAGTAATAAGGCCCGAAGTGGCAAGGATATAGGAACTACAGCTGAGCATGCCCACTGTCTCGTCGCTCAGCCGTAACCGACGCTTTAGCACTGAGAGGATTAACAGCGTGCCTGCAAAAAGACCAAAGTTTTACTTAATTCACATAACAACACGCCTGTAATCCCCGTAGGGTTAGGCAGAGGTGTACCTATGAGTACAGCCGCATTTAGCTAGTTATGCTTTATTAAGACCTGTGTAATGGCAATAGGTTACTGCCATCAAGCGTGCACAAATCCAGACTCCATGAATGCTACTGAGAAATTTCTGATAGAAAAAACCCAATAACACTTCGCCCGACCTCGGAATCGAAGCCAGTACCTCATTCACTGACAGCAGTCGCGTATTGTTTCAAGTATTTCTAGTAGTATTCATCTTAATGAAAGTCAGATGTCACACCAAAAGGGGAATTAAAGTTCGAGCATGGCAAAGTTGTAAAATGAACTTAAAATCTTTTCCAGCTGACATTTTTTTGGCTTGAATGTGATCCGAAAAATCATTCCACAAAGATTTCGACGTGGTATGACAGAAGTTTTTTTTCTTGTTTTTTACAACTTTGACTTGTTGTAAGTTTTAGAATCCCCCACTTCCGGAGCAGCTGACGCGCAGACCCCACTTTGGTTAGGCTATTATTTGATTTGATACCTTCCGTACTACGTTACTATACGTTATTTTGATTTGGTAACCTGTTATGGCGATGTTGATGTACGAGTACAAATACAGTTTAAATAGTACGCTGCTTTTTTTAAAGTACTTCGGTTAAATTGACTATTTTTAACTTTACGATTACGCCCCACGTGTGGTTAGCAAAACAAGGTCAAATATTATTGTATGTTTGGACGTACTGGGCGTCTAAAATGGCCACTTTACCAGATAATAGTATGAATTACGTTAAAAAGTGTAAAATGGACCTTTCATAATAGTAACTGCGTCCGTGACCATTTTACGATTTTTAACGCAATTCATATCATCTATAAAGTGGCCATTTTAGACCCCCTGAAAGTGTGTGGAGAGAGTACCTAAGTTAAAACAAACGCCAATAAATGCTAAGTCTTCAGCATTTCCACGAACAGTTTATTATTTTCATTATCACACTTTGTAACACACATCACAGAACCATAAAGGTTATCAATTACAAACTATCACCCAGCTAATAAGATAATGTTTACTGATATTAGATGTGAATAAATCGATAAATAGTGACCGATACCGGAAGATATTGAGCTCTTCAACAATATTTTGCAATTTTTTACGTAACATCTTTCATGTTTTTCCCGAAAAGCTGGACACAGGTATATCGATAGTCCCGTCGCCGTCGGGGCTGCGGGTTGTTCGAAAGAGATACTACGGTCTCGACACAAAGGGCTAAGAAGGAACATGGGCGGTTTTTAGTCAGTAGAAGTTTGACACCTCTACCGCTCTGCCTAGAGCGGGAGGAGTCATTCATTTGATGATATCCGACCATCCAAAAATAAAAAAGGTAGGTAGGTATATCGATAGTACACACAACGAGTTATATTTCAAGTTTCGTGTAAAAAAGCGAACAAATTGCCATCAATCGCGCACACATTAGGACTTTAGGATGCTACTCGGGAATCCTCATATGAAACCCAATAACACTGTGCCCGACCAAGGATCCGAACCTAGTATTGATGCAGAGCAGTAGCACTTGCGACTACTACACCAATATAGCAGCATTAGGCTGCCTGTCCACTGAAGCGGAGCGAAAATATTAACCAATAAGATTGCACACTGGAACAGTGGGCAGATTTTATGTAATCCTATTGGTCAATATTTCTCCGTTTCTCCGCTCCGCAGCCTCGCTCCGATTCAGTGGACAGGCAGCCTAAGGCCTAAGGCTGCTTGTCCACGGAGAAACGGACAAATATTAACCAATAGGGTTGCATAGGTACTGGGACCAGAGCGAAGATTTTATGCAGTCCTATTGGTTCTGTGGACAGGCCAAAGATGCAGTTATTTATTGCTTTTGTTTCTGAAGTTACTTATACGTACCAACAAAACTGACAATATTTTTGTAGGCAAGGTATGATCCAAAGATGACGTCATTCCAGTGGAACTTATATCTGTAGTACATGTAAGCGATTAGCACCTCCGCTGTAACAAAGAAACTGTTATTAGTAACTCTTATTCATAGCATAATGAGCTTATCTGGATCTCGCAACTGGGACCCAGGCCTCCTCTTTATGAGAAGCCAAGGGATGACAATCCCGGCTTTGAGATGAGTGGTGATGAAATAATAAACGCATAGCATTGCGTGTCTCTAGTTTCGAACCAACGGCCTGTAAATCGTGAACCTTAAAAGAGCAGTGGTGGGTCGATATTATCCATTTTTAACTATATGTAAAATGTCATTCAGTTTTTAAATTAATTGCAGGTCCCTGCATTATATTCTACGCAGTTTACATAATTATGCAACGAGTTGTCAACCGGTACTTAAATGAGATCAATATAATAATCATAAATCGTGAAGGATTCCTAGAGTAGACGTAATTAGTTAGTCCCTTACTTAAAATTTTGAATTACTTCTTTGTTTCTTAATTGAAAAAAAAAAACGTTTTAGGAAGTGTCAATAATATTAAAATTCCAAATCTCGTATAACTTGAGACAACGCCATCTAGTAATATCGTTCTAAACTTGTGTCTAAAGCGTATTCGCGTAGTCAAACAAGTCAAGCGTAGCACATGAAATCAGTTGCGCTGCTTTTAACTAAAACTGTACTAAAACGCCCTCTAGCGACAAAATATAAAACTAAGTACAGTAGACCATAAGTGCGTAGTGCACATCTGCGTGAGATGTACCACATATAAGCAAGCGTTTGGCTCATGGGAGTCGACAGGAACAATAGTATGCCATGTGCGACAATCCTTGCATCGGTACTCCTTTTGTTTAGTCTCTTTTTGCTTATATACTAGGTAAGATCAACTTATTTTGCTGGTAAAATGACGTACCTTTGAAGGACTTTATTAATAAGTTCAGTAAGATTCTTTTAGGTCACTTTTTCCCCTCCTCCTTGCTCTAGTTCTTTTAACTACTATGCCAGTTTACTGCTAAATTTGCTACACCAAAACGAGTACCCGCCGAATTAATTAATCCTGCTCTGTGGCATGGCCCTTCCCTACGATGAGCCACGCTTCGTATAGTATCCATATTATAATCTACCTATACCCTGCCCGCTGTCTCAGACACACAGGCAACCTATTAAACCTCCATACTAACCAGATAACAGCATCCGATCTCCGAGACCAACAACCAACATAAGTAGTATGATCATTCTCTTGCGACCTTCTCGTGGCTTCATCAAACATTGCACCGCGTTGAAAGGCAGCTTCCAGTTGAACACGGACACTTTGTTCTCTCTGTTCACATTGACGTCTTTGACTGTGTATATCACGTAGATAAGGGATGATAGCTGGAATATTGTTATAAAATTCGTTAGTATTGAAAACTTTTAAAATGTGCTACGTAGGAGTATTATTTGTGCACTGAAAATCGATGCTTCCCGGTGTCCACCACCGGCTTGTCAATTTGTAAAACCAATTCACGGTGTCCACCTCGCGGTGTTTGCCATTGTTTCGCTGTCCGCCACTGGTGGCAGACCCACTTGACAAGCAACACACACCGCGAAGCATCAGCTTGGAATATGGGTATTTGATTAAACGGAGAAAACAATAAAGTTAATATAGTGCTTAGACCTTTCGTTTTGTGGTTTAGAAGTATTACAGACTAGCTGCCTTCATGGATCAAATCATGGGCAAAGTAAGTTTGACCCGAGAATCGATGTGTGTACATGCCTGACAGTTTTGCCTGTGCATTATATAAGTGTACAGGAAAACGGGTCAGGTGCACTCTAGCGGGATTAAATATCTTAACAGTGTTGTTCTTTATCACAAAGCGAGCAACAAATACTAACACGATAAAAACTTTAATTAAATTACATTGGTAAGGAGTTATTCAAGTAACCTACGATATTGCAATGCAGACGGTTCTTCATCATTATTTAAAGATATTTTCTGAGTTATAAGAAGAGAGATTTCCAAACAACAAATTTTTAATTTCTATGTTCGAATAACGATTGAAGACACTCAGACAAATGTTAATGCAAGGAAAATATTTTCGTTCTCAATATCGACCCGCCAGTTTGGCTTGCGGTGTAAGTTGCGAATTCCTGCATAGGTACATAGCTAGGTGAAGATAGCTTGGCATTTCTGCTTCCTTTTTTCCATTTTCAGTTGCCGTCTACCACATACTCGTACATGGCCGTTTACGGTTTGTCATTTTTGCCAAGAAGAAAAACTCACACGGGCCCTATGTTAAGCCATGTAAGACAATCATGATGTTTGGTGAAATGAATCCTAATTCTCTGCTTTATAATCGTAGAGATTTCTTGTTATGACATAGGGGATGAAGTATTAACGTATATATTTATATAGGTACCTGTAGAAATAAAGCAAGTGGAAACACACCGAAGAATCCGAGGTAGCGGTAGAGAAGGGGCCCGCCCACTGCACCCATCACGTGGGCTATTTGTACGGCAGCCCGGTGGGTACCCATGGTGCGCGTGACGTCAAGGCCGTTAGCGAAGCACACCTGCAAGGATTTCGACACGAGTGTTTTATAAGGATTCATCATGATTCATAAAGGTAGTATATTTGGTAAAGCCCTAGACGATAAAGAATACTTTATCAAAATATAACTTGGGAAAGAACGAATAGCTTTTGCCTTGGAGGCTTTTAGCGATTATTGCATATAAGAATTGACTGCGGATACTTGAGTTTTAGCCCAATAGTAAATGCTTTTAAAGCTTTATGAATAGCGGCTTTTTAAAAACTTGTTTTTGTTATTTATTTTGTCGTTACAAAATTCCGGACGTTTTAGAATAGCCCCCGCATTCTGGCCACTGAGCTTAAATTTCAGACATGTCTGAAAAAATCCGAACGTATTGATAATGAGAATTTCAGATGGAGTCATTGTGTTTCCCTTCGATAACATAAAGTTGCTCATGACGATGATGATTTACATGTACTAAAGTTCTGAAAGTTATCATCAACCCTGTAAGGCCATCAAACGTACTGCGTTTTTTGTGTTTTTGAAGTCGGTTTTATTTTCTCAAATCCGATCGTCCTCCTTCCGGTTCTGACGGAACCTGTCTAATTCATCCCGCCATCTCCTTTGTGGCCTGCCGCTACGTCAGGGCACCGGTTTAAAATGTACGAGCATTGACTGACGCGCTTATAAAAGCGAGCTGCCTCCCCGCCATATTTTGAACCGGATTACGTTCATTCGTTCGCGCTTTTTGAATCACAAAATGTAGTTCGCGTGTGAGAGCGTAACCGATACTAAACCGAAACGAAAAAACGCTAGTCTAGAGTCGCTGTAAATTATTCGAGCCGAGTCATATGCCACAGGGATTGTCTTATGTCGCATGCTCTAAGCAGTTTAACTGCAATAATGACCCCTGTTTTAAAGTACAGTATTTACAAATAGTTTAAATGATCGTAATCTGACTACAAACAGCTGTCGTATGCTCGACAAATGTTTGTTGACTGATTACTTAACTCCTCGAAACTAACAAAAAAGTAATTTATTAAAATTTGAATGAAAATAAGCACATTAAAATTATATAGTCATTCTTCCAAAACGCTTGCCCTTCAGCATTGCCTTTACAGTACAAAAATAATTTTGAAAATCGGTTCATTAATGACGGATATTATACGCGATAACAAACATACAAAAAAAAACGTACAGACGAATTGAGAACCTCCTTCTTTTTGGAAGTCGGTTAAAAATGAGCATCACACGCTTACTTACATCGCCTATGTGACTGAATGCGGCCGCTAATAGCAGTCCGAAATTCCCTCCTAAAGACACTGGAAGCTGTACAGCATACAGCACTACACCTGTAGGCGCTCCAGGGAACATCACCAGTAGTAGTACTGCCGTCGTCATCACGCTCATGCCAATCAGCGGCAGTATAAGCAGAGGTTTCCGTCGCCCACTGCAATCGCTCCATGGACCCACGAAGAGTAAGACCACGGCAGATATGAGAGATCCAATGAAACTCCGACTGACGTTCATTCCTGATACTACTATTTGACTCTCTGCCTGAAATTGGAAACAATAATTGGTTAGTATGGTTTAGTGGTCTCTTACTTACTCCACAAACGTGATTGCTATGCAGCATTAGACCTTGACCACGATTCCCAGGTCACGAAATGTGTTGACCGTAGAAGTCACGGGGTCTGAATTTGTGCGCAGTTGATGCCACTAGGCTTATACATGACTGATGAACTGCTGATGCTCATGATTGGTTAATACTGCACAGAATTACAGTAAAATTAAATGTATGGGGTGTAATAATGTATTGTCATTCCAGCATGACAAGAGGTCTTCAAATGCTGAAAAGCAACATTGTTTAACATTCCCCATTTTACTTACTACTCAATTTTCAAAACCTTAGTACCTACAGTATATTCTTGAAGAAGAAAATATGATTTAAAACAATACCAAGAAAGTAATTTCGAGATGGCCTAAATAGACAAGAAAGTAATATTATACCATCTCGTTAAGATTATCTGAAGTCATTAATTTAATTACACAAACACAGATAAAAGCTATTGTTGCTAACGTAAACAATATTAAGTAAATAAGGGCAGAAGTTGTAAATGTAGTTTTGTTAGCATCCATCTTTAGGGTCATATTCATTTTAGACTTATTTACTGTGTGACCACTTGAAGTGTCGATGGCGTTGCTTATCCAGAAAATTTGGATCGATTTTGCGAAATTGATACAGACGTAGACGCCAGCACGTCAGGCTACTACTATAGCCCGTCGGGGCTGCGGGTTGTTCGAAAGAGATACCGCGGCCTCGGCGCAAGGGCTAAAAAGGAACATGGGTGGTTTTTAGTCAGTAGAAGTCTGACACTTCCTTTTGTTCTGCCCAAGAGCGGGAGGGGATATTTGATGATTTTCCACCCGCAAAAAAAAGGCTACTACAATAGACATTTCACTTTATCGTTAAAGCATTAGGTTCAATGTTGATTGGGAACATTTGACAGTTTTGGATAGCTGGATTTGCTGGCGTCTGCACATCTATTTCAGTTCCGTATTTTCAGGACTGCACATATAAGTTGACTGGTAGAGAATGCCACAAGGCATTCTGGTAGAATCTGGTAGAATTCTGGTAGAGAATGCCACAAGGCATTCTCTACCAGTCAACTTATGAAGTTTAAATAAATAAATAAATAAGTTGGTCGAAGTGTAAAGGTTTTGGAAAAAATCAAGAAATATCTGTCAAACTCGCGAATAGAATTCTTATTTATTTGCACATATACTGAGAGAAGGATAGCATCGAGTGAAAATCATATAAAAGGAAGATGCATTGAGCAAGGATGCTGATCAATGCTTTTGTCTTTATTGATAAAAAAATATAATGTAAACGTGTCGAATTGATAACGTCTTCCATTTTTTCGAAAAGAGGATTTTAACTTGCAGTGGGACTGTAGGATCATTAATAAATGCTAGTGGTATCTGAACTAGAGTTATATATGTATTCAGACATAATATTCAACGTTGTAATTATCGTATTATTGCAGAAAGTTGGTTTCTGAATGAAATATTTAAAGTTAAGAACGAAGAATTCACCATAATTCCGCTAAACTAAAGTTTGACAGGTCCTCATGTGAAACCGATAATTATGTTCATTTCGTTTGCTAATAGATCTTTATCAGTCGTTACAGGTAATTAGTGAACTGAAAATCTGACAACCAGCCGAACGGTACCAAAAGGTATCGTATTACCCAGTACTAACTGGATGGTAGAGGTCATATAGGTAGGTAGTTGCTACATGTACATTACTGATATTCAGCGGCTATTCAGTAAGACTGAAAATCGACCCCAAGAAGGTTGGGAACCTGTCTAGGCTGCGGGTCCTGTCGAGGCTGCGGGTTGTTCGCAAGGGATACCGCGGCCTCGATATGAAGGGCGAAGAAGGAACATGGGTGGTTTTTAGTCAGTAGAAGTCTGACACTCCCTTTCGCTCTGCCCAAGAGCGGGAGGGGTTATTTGATGATTTCCCACCCCCCCATAAAAAAAAAAAGGTTGGGAAAAGATGCAGAAGAAGGGAAAGAAGAGAAAGTAGAAGCAGATGAAGATTTTTTAAATTAAATTTCAACTTGGGATGTCGTTTTGTCTTAGTACGATCAATATTTATAAAGTGTAATAACTCTATTGAAAGTTAAACATAGGTTAAACTGGACAGGCCATAGGTCACTCCTAGATACTGCCATTTAGTACCTACCTACTACGTCTAGCTAAGATCGTTAGTAGACTACGAGTTAGTTGGCAGTTATTGATTCTATGCTATTTGTTTACAAAACACTAGTTTATAAATAGTACTGTACTGTACTCGTAAATTTTATTATACAGTAGTCATTTTTTTTATGGCTGGTGAAAAATCATCAAATAACCCCTCCCGCTCTTGGGCGGAGCGAAAGGGAGTGTCAGACTTCTACTGACTAAAAACCACCCATGTTCCTTCTTGGCCCTTTTTTTTTTTGGGCGGGTGGAAAATCATCAAATAACCCCTCCCGCTCTTGGGCAGAGCGAAGGGAGTGTCAGACTTCTACTGACTAAAAACCACCCATGTTCCTTCTTGGCCCTTCATGTCGAGGCCGCGGTATCCCTTGCGAACAACCCGCAGCCCCGACGGGAGCCATCTTCAGCTTGTCATTTTCTTCAATGGAAAGGGAATTGTCATACTACATTATTTATACCTTAATTATTTCATCCTTCTTCTCTCGTCCCCATAAAAACACACACATTTAACTTTGCATCATTTTTAAAAGTACTGTGATCTTTATGCTGGTAACACAAAAGTTGCTATTTGATTGGGAGAAAGGGTTGTTAGCATCTTCTTCCTTCCTTCCTGTCCTGTATATTCTATTGGCCATTATCTCAGAATTTCTACTTTTCGCGTTATGATGTCAGTAGCGGTCATTGCCCTTTTCCTAATATCTCTGCGTACGAACCAAAAGAAATGAACAATGTATCGTTTTTCATAAAAAAAAATGTTGAAGATCACGACAGATGACGATTCAAGACATGAGCTGGTTTATTTTTGAATTTGAAAGTTAATAAATGTAGGTCAATGACCGCTATTAACATCTTAACTGGCAGCAACTTTACAATAGTATTCAAACGTTCCGGCATGTCCTTATTTCCAAGTTCTAAGGGACCATAATTTGACATTGGATATCGATTCAATATTTTCTCTATGTGTGTGTGTGTTGACATTTGCAAAAATCGAGATAGGCTTAGTTAATCAAAAACCTGATAAAATTCACGGTCGCCATGTCAATAAAGTCTGCTCTAGTCTTAGTATCGAAGATATAATCAGATACTGAGGTATTGAAGAAGTGTATCAATTTGTATTTGCGCCTAGTACCGCTTTGTATACCTGCTGATGAATTTCCATCGATAAAAGAAAGTTTGATATCAAGAACAAATGTTGATATCCATCTGTGAATGATAAGATGTGTTTGATATGAGAAGTGAGTGAAATAAATAGTAAAAATGATGATTTACCTCCATATCTCCTTTCTCGCAAACAGCTAAATCGATCCCTAGGTCAACTGTACATGCTGTTTGCAAATAGAAGTTCTGTAGCGAGGTTTGACTTAGATTGATGGCTACCATGGCACCCACGAGGGCTGGCTCGAGTAGAAGGCGGTACTTTTGTGGTCGCTTTTCGTCACTTGGTGGTGTCCGTACTTCATTTTCTTCATTTTCTTCTGGCGGTCCTCTATTCAATGAGAACAGAAGCAAGTTATGTTCACTGAATATAAAATATTGACGTATCTTTGGCGACACTTTCTCCTTAGCCCTTATGTGAAATTAATTAATATGTGCTTGGTGTGTTTGATGCATGGCTACGTGTAATGACAGCTGGTAATTGATGATGAACATAACCGCAACTAAATATATGTTAATGATGGCACCTATTTAGGTTAAGTAGCAACTTTGCCCCTATACTATTTGTCAAAGTATTACTTATAAACACATACGTAACAGTACGCATGTGCGTTTTAAAACAAACAATTTATTTAAAAAGAAAATCAGTATTTAAATCTTTAATGAAGCGATAACACAATTATGCACACGTTACAATAAAAAATGAAACAAAAACCTTAATTTCTCCAATTCACTTTGGATATCAACCGTGCCTTCACCCATTGTCACTGAACTTTCTTTCAACACGTTCTAATTTATAAAAAACACACGGATCACAGAACTTGCGAGGATCACATCACAGTACCAGCACAGAATCACCGACGCGTGTGCCTATGTACAAACTCCTACTAATATGAGCCGATAAGATAACCGTCTGTTTGCAAATTCGAAACAAAGTGCCTAGTCAAATAGAAAGATAACTTTCTGAACTGAATACGATGCATTATTGTAAATACACAATGCGCGGTTAACTGGCCGAGGGTACCGACCGGCGCGGGTAACCGGTGTGGTTTCAGACCAAATTGGTTCGATTACAGCAATTGGTCGACGGATTCTCTGATACCAACAGGGTTACGATAACGTTAAAACATTGCATTGTAACTGATACAGGTGTGAAGTTTTTTTGTATAATTAATGTAAGCTACCGAAAATCTGTTTCGATGAAAAACCTAATTGTCTTGTGATAGTTATTTTTGTTTTTGAAAGTATGTTGCGTTAATCATAGAAATGAAGATAATTTCAAGATAAACGATTAAAAATGTCGTCGATGTTGGTATAATTAGATACAACAAAAGTACATAAATCTTTCATAAATCACAATTATACTTAATTATATTTATGTTCTTGTCTAGATACTGGTTTCTCTGAACTTATCAGCTGTATATCTATTTCATGACCCTCTCCGTCCGATTACCTTTTTTTGTAAAATTAGTTCAAGGTTCGAACCGCCGAAACTGTTGACCACGTGCATGCCCTAATGAAGTCAATGTATATCAGTACACGCTATACGATGATTCGCAAATATATATAAATAATCTTTCGTATCTTTCCTTATGTCATTAAATTCGTGATCTACGTGATAGAGTCCACATACACAACTTTGTTAATTGAAATACAGTCTGTTACTTGCATAATTAGATGGATACTATTTTCTTGTTTAATCCAGCTTAAGATAACGCTTTTAAGATGTTAATGGAAAATTAATCATGTGTGTGTTTAACTGCATAATATATATGTTTAACTGAATGAGCATGAGGTCCTGGGTTCGATTCCAGGTCGGGCAAAGTGTAAACGAGTTTATCCATCAGGAATTTCTCAGTAGCCGCTACGGAGCCTAGATTTGTGCCCAGTCGAAGGTAATATAATAGGCTCGCACCCTATTAGATACATGGGACATAAACATAACTGGTAAAATGTGGGTGTATAAAGCTGACCAAAGGGTACCTCTGCCTAACCCTACGGGGATTACAAGCGTGATGTTATGTATCATGTGTTCATAGCGCAATCAAGCGTCTAGGACACAGATTCAGAGAGAATCATTAACATTTTCCAACGGCCTCAAATACAGACGTACCGTGTAAAAAGATTTCATGCTTCGATTGTTCAAAAAAAAAATAGCTTCGGCAATTAATAATGCGCGAGACAGCGCTCTTGTCTCACAGTCAATGAACGACATTGTCTGTTGCTCATCAGTTTAGCACTACACAGAGCTACACCTTTGCAACATTTTCACGGCCAAAGTGCCAGCCAGCTTTAAAATAAAACAGTTGAGAATCTCGCTCGGCGGTCGACACGCGTTCTTCTGACGGTTACGCGAGTGTTACGTGTACATTGTATAATTACTACTCATTATAGCATAGAGCGGAGGTCAATTCCGCTAGGTGCTCGAAAACGTAAGCAAACGATACATCACCCACCGAAAGAACGGCTACGATTTGTGTTTTCCATTTCAAGTGGCATGTATCCAAGTGCTCCCGATTTATAGTGTGTTAATCTTTTTTATCGCTTATTAGAACTGTTTATATCTATGAGTTGCATTGCAAAATCAGTGTGCTAAAGTCCTACACGTTTTATTAGTATTTATTTACTAGAATATCTATCGTTTATTTCACCTTGACTTGCTAGGAGTTGCATTTCAGTTTAATGGAGTGTACGTTAAGACCTGAAAATTAAATGAACGATGACGTCTGAAACAATCTTTAAGCGGATGATTACGATAACCTACTTATTTTACGAATAATATAACGTCCAATTTACACACATTAGAACTGAATTCTAAATACTGATACTGCACATAACATATTATACCTACGTTTGAAAGAATAATTAAAAGTGTAACATATAAGTATTCATTTGTGCAAATATGATATACACGGGTCTTTAATACTACTAGTAAATAATATAATTAACCTTAAATGTATGTAATAAAACTCAAAATGGAACGAATAGTTTGTATTGCATTTGATCGGAATGTACAAACTCTGTTGAATTAACGAATTCTAGTTGATGTTAATTAAATGCTATCTGTTTCGGCTAAACAAGTTTGGAAGCACCTACGTTTCAGGCGGAAGCCAGTGTGTGAAGCAAATTCACTTTTAACTGGATGAAATTACGAAACATTTTACTTTGAAAGTAATGTAAATTCAAAGTCTTACAAAACGTCCTTAATCAGTCAGTTGGTTAGAATTGTTCGTTGTTGTACACGGTAGTTATTTTGTAAATAAATGTTCACAATTTTACTTAAAAAAATATATATAATATATATAAATGTGTAAACTAAGTGTTAGTGGCTAGAAATAGTAGTGAAAAAAACCACAATTGCAAGTCATAGGTGCATTCACCCGTTTTGAAACTCTTTCATGAAATGTCCAGCTTGGCTTTGCGTGGATGAGTATGTTATTTTTAATACTTGTTGCATTTAAACAAAGACAAAATGAGTTTGCTTTTTTGAACTGACATTTTCTTAATGACACAATATGTTAAAGATGGTAAAAATAAGTCTTTGCGTCACCCATTTGAAATAGCCGTCTCCATTGACCAAGTTCTTTTATAAATGCGGCATTATATATTTATTTTAACCAGAAAGGGGCGTGGTCTAAGTAAATACGTATTTGACCAAACAAAACATACAATCTATCAAATCTAATGCAGTACAAAAGTGCCATGTAACGATCACTAAACATATCTTGTTAGATTTCTAAACTTTATCATTAAAAAAAGTATAATTTCATTACGTTTGCCCTAACATTATCTTATTGTGTAATCTAATCAAATCGACTAAGGATTAATTTGTTGTGAGTCTCACGTTCTCAGAATAACCTTAGAAAATAATATATTTTGATAATAAAGTAGGTCGTCTTCTTTAGTACCTATATTCAGATCTGAAATTAATAACGTGATTAAACAGAATTATGTCAGACGATTTTAGATACTGATTGTTTTGCTGGGTCTAGTGATCCCTGATCAGTGAAGTCCTGGGTTCGATTCCCAGTTCTGGCAAAGTGTTTTTAGGTTTTTCAATCAGGAACTTCGCAGAAGCAGCCATGGGGTCTGGATTTGTGCCGGATGATGGCAGTAGGCCTTTTTTTTTTTTTTTTGGCTGGTGGAAAATCATCAAATAACCCCTCCCGCTCTTGGGCAGAGCGAAAGAGAGTGTCAGACTTCTACTGACTAAAAACCACCCTTCATGTCGAGGCCGCGGTATCTCTTGCGAACAACCCGCAGCCATGGCAGTAGGCCCTCTATTACATAAGTAAGATGTATGTGGGAAAATGTGGGTACTTATACTAAATTAGGTAATTTTTAATACAAGCAGTTATTTTTCCAGGTATTATTTTTTACCCTAGCACAATGTTGGTATATTAAACCCAAAGGTTGCCTGGTAGAGCATGCCTTGTGGCATTAAGTCTGTCTATGTAGGTACCACTATTCTACATGAAGTATTATCTTACGTTAGCCTCGATACCTGCCAAAATGTTACAATAATAACGATACTTTTGATACCTTCGGTCTCTATAATAGAGTATATTTTTTACGAGTTGATGTCACCGATTGATTGACACCCGTAACGAGAATCAGGAACATGATTCGGGCGGAATTATAAAGCGGGTGCCAGACCGTCGTCAATATGACTATTGACAACAACGAAGTGAAAAACACATGACCTAGAAAGACGAAATTGTTTTATTTTATGTACTATACAGGGTGTAAACGAACACGTCGGGGCTGCGGGTTGTTCGCAAGAGATACCGCGGCCTCGACATGAAGGGCTAAGAAGGAACATGGGTGGTTTTTAGTCAGTAGAAGTCTGACACCCCCTTTCGCTCTGCCCGAGAGCGGGAGGGGTATTTGATGATTTACCAACCGCCAAAAAAAAAAAACGGTGTAAACGAACCTTTCACGAAACCGCCAACCAAGCATAATGTACATGTATAAACTAAGTACCCCTACGCAAAAAATATTGTTGGGAAAACTACACGACTTTTTTTTTTGGTTTAAAAAACACATTTTACTGTAAAACTCAATGTAGCACTCTTAAAACATTGTGCTAGTGGATGCTTTGAATAGTAAACGGGTCATGGAGGTAATTTAAGTAAAGTTATAACATAGTTGTATTAATAAAAATATAAACAGATGAGAAAAATTTGGAACTTTGACTCCAATATAACTGTAACTAAGGGTTTCCCAGGTATGGTCTAGAACAAAAAAAATATCGCAGTGCTGGGGAAAACAAGTGCCTTTCGAAATCGTTAAGGGTACTACACCCTTTATAACGATGAAGCTACTACTACGGACAAATGTTAAGTTAGTTCGACAAATAGGTATAAATTGTCGAAACTTATAGATTGATAGGAACAGCTGCAGCTCAGACCAATTACTTTTCACAAAATGTTGACGTAATCGACGACGCTGATTTCATTATTTTTGTTATTACAATTTATAAGAAAGAAAACTTCGATGGCAGAAGTCGATGCTGAAATGTGTGGTTCTAAGAAATGCACAGTTATTGTCTCACGAACACAAATTCTGCAAAATTTTTCAGTATTTGCAAATGATTCAAAAGTTGCATCATAAAAATATTGCGAATCAAATATTGGAATATTGATAACGGTAATTTTCTTGATGCAGAATTTCAAATTACTTTGTAAACAACTGAATCATTGATACAGTCAACATTATGTCACGATATAAAAAATAAGGTGTGGAGGTGGAGTCTATATAAAATGTATTATTGTATAAGGTACTAGACAATGTCACACCTTCCATCTTGCGCTGCATGCCCTGACACCTGCACACTTGACGATCTAATGACTGCATTAGCGAGCTGAGTTCGCATAGCTAAATGTTGGTCCTATACAATTTATTAAGTGAAGATTTGCCATCGATATGCTAAGAAGATAAGGTACTAGACTAACTTTTACCTGCGAGTTCGCCCGCGGACTAATTAGTTTTTTTTTGTTTACTACCCTATAGTTAACAAAAAAATCTAATTAGTCCGTCAGATAGATTTCCAAAAAATATTTTCACGTAAACAAACAATGAAGACAGTGCTTTGAAAACTTGTGTGACGTCATATTCAAGACATTAGTACGACATTTTTTTTATTAGTGAGTGACGTCACAACCCCCCACTGAAATCTTTGACGCGTTTTATCTTCGTCAATTTTTATTGATTTGATAAAACAAAAAATACATTTCCAAAATTTTTCGATAATCTAACAGACGGACTAATTAGAACCATATATTTTTTTTCAGTAAACATCCCTATAGTGCCAGCTTTCTATCTGTGAAATAATTTTTAAAATCGGATGAGACTTAGTTTCAGAACCCAACTCCGACACCTAAACCTTACTTCCTTACAATATATGTATCAGTATAGCCAAATATAGAACGAATCTATAATTATTTATTCTTTTATAAAAATCTCTACAAGGTTCAATCCTCCCGGGTCAATTGTTTCCAATCCCAGTCCTGTGGCCGATGATTGTACTCGATTGAATGTCGATGAGGTCCTTATGAGGAGTCTGGCTGACCTTGAAGGAGCCTTCAATGCTCAGCGATTGAAACGCACATCCATTTGACGCAAGCTTGCTCGCAAGTAGCATTGTTTGACGCCCACACAAAAGCGTATAGTTCTCAGAGTTTTTAAGCTTTGTTTTAGAGCGCTAGATCAGTCAGGAGCACTGGAGTGTAAATTCTATTGTTTACCTCCTTGTGAATAAAATTGTCTGGCACTAAGATTAATGTTCCTGCTATTCTGATGTTCTAAAAATGTTCATTTGTTTTCAAGACAAACATTATTTAAATGAACTAGATGGAAAACAATGTCATTTTAATTAGGCACTTTCATAATTAATAAACTGGTAGATACTAATTAGTATGATCCATGTTATACTATACGTTACAAGCATGAGTTGATAGCAATTCACATTATCGCATTGAAAAGGTTTCAGCAGAAAAATAATTGAAAACGAGATAAGTCAAACGAAAATGAAATTCATGATACTTGTGTACTTATTTTTAGCCATTATACGGCTATTCCCGTTGGTAAAGTGCACTGCCATATTATAGCCGGCTTCTCAATGGTGTGACGTCACGATATCGATCTCCTGCCTTGCTAGTACTTCTGTCAATGCGCCATGAACGTACGTCATAGGTTAGTAACATTGGTTACAGACAATTAAATGAAATGTTAATATATTTTTAATTTACTATCAAATAATACGCGATTTAAGCCATAAAACTGCAAAAATTACTCTTGATATTTCGGAAATTTGATTTTTCTTACTAGCAACACTGTTAATACGTAATACCGTATTTAGTGATTACCCCTAGGGATGCCAAAGCGCATGCGTGGAAAATATGGCGAAGCGGCGACGACCTCTCTGCAGGGCGGTAGTTGCCATGCTATGCAGGCACGAACTGAGCCATCCCGTGCTAAAATATTTTTTTAACCCTAAAAATCTAAAGGAAATCTGTCAAGTTACAAATAAATAAAAAACACCATATTGGTTTCAGTTCTTGTAACTTTCATAACAGTATAAGAATATAATATCGGTTTTTTATCTGCCATTTTTAAAGGGGTCAGTGCCGTTCAGATTCTTCCCTGTACAATATTTGCATTCGGGTACGATCGTAGAAGTTCGTGCATTTCCGTGGGATTCGCCTTCCAACCCTCGGCGACATGGCTCTATCGCAATCTGAAAAATCTTTACAACATTTCCTTCTGTTTTCCCGAAAATATTAAGTTTTTAGTGAATATGTGGTTACTATTACGTAGTATAAATGAAGTTGATGTAGTAAATTGTTAAACAGTGAGTTTTTAATGTTCTGTTTAGTGTCAGTGGTAGTTAATTGTTGTGCTTACACATTGTGTTATAAGGGGTGAACGGAGTTCGATACTAAGGTAAAGATTGTAGCGAAATTCAACGCTTTTAAAATTGTAAAGACGTCAAAGAAAAGTACGTCCTATTAGTTATATCGATTCAGTTAATTAAAAAAATATTCCTGTAGCTATATAAAAGGTTTCCTAGTCAGTATTTTTTTCTACTGCCAAAAATAAATTATTTTGAAGTGCGTAACTTATTTTTTCTGCTTACAGTTTCGAAGCCATGAAAGACGTTGACGACGATTATGACTGAAAGGGGAGACGTCAATAGGATGCTGGGTAAGTCTAGTTCATTCACAATATTATACTTCGAATAAAACAAGTGCACACTATCCTTGAACACTTCTAAATGCGCTAATAGGGATGCGATTTATATTGTTGGCAAGGATGTAAACAGGTATACGTACATAATTATGAGTAAATAATTACATTAACGATTAATCTAAGTTTACCAAGGCACATAATAATTATTCTATATTTAGTCGTAGGCACGTAACGTAATATATAATTTTAATTTCGACAATGATGCTGATGACTCATATAGGGCCTATACATCGGTGTTGTGTTACCCGTGGCAAAGGGTTTGTGAAACATGTTTAATTTCGGCTTCATTTTCTAAACATGGCAATTTTTACCCACAGACTAATTTGTAGACCCATATTCTCTTACGTCACTGCACCAGTCTTTACGCGCTTACCATGAGGGAAATATTCAGCCATCACTGAAAACGTTGACTAAGGAACTTTTCCACCGTAATTTTTAATATTCATTAACAGCGCTCTTGACCTGAATATCGTGTAATGGAAAGCGATAGCACGAATATTCTTAAATGGAACGAAACAAATCGTCTGTCAAAATTCTTGGTTTTACGTTATAAATGCGTTCTCTTTTAAAGATTTGCATACATGCGTTCCACTTTCGTTAGTTCCGAAAGTCAAATACATAACTCTCTTTTACTTTGATACAATTGACATTTATAAACAACTTTTATCTAGAATAAAACGAGAAAAAAACGTTGCCCCACTCTAAAATTTATCCTGTATCGTGGTTCAATTAACAAATACCAAAGAATATTCAGGCACAGGATGGAGTCTAGATTTGTGCTCGGTTTTTAGTATTAGATCGGCTCTTTTTACACGGGAGTTGGAATGGTACAGTCGAACAAGCTAATAAGTAAACAGCCAGCTAACTTGGATTCATTCTTAAGATTAATGCCGATTAAACCGCTTCATAAAATAAAATTGCATTCAATATTATCAGTGTAAATGAATTATAAAGATTTCTGCCTGTATACTAATAAGTTTGTATACTTATTACTTTAGAGAAAACGGGCATGGTGTTGTACCTACTATGTTATGTATGAGTGACAAGAGTTACACAACAACTCATTATTATTTTAATCAATGTGAAATCTGTTTTAAATGACACTGGCATATCCAGTGAGGATGTCACGGCAACCATTTCCGCGTCGCCATGTAGGTACGTGGTCTGAATTACGCGTTTTACGTTATCTAATGTTGTTTTAAAATTACCAGAATAATAATATGATCAGGATGTTGGTTCAGAAATGGGTCGGTCAACAGAATGTAGCTAAAATGCCATCATCATCTGCCTAGTCTTTTCCCCCAATATGCTGGGGTTAGCTTCCAGTCTAACCAGATGCAGGTGAATACCTGTGTTTTACATGGAGCGACTGCCTATCTCACCTTCACAACCCAGTTAGTACTGGGTAACACAATACCCCTTGGTAAGACGGGTTGTCTGATTTTTGGGCCACCAGAAAAATAAAGAATGGCATCTTAGTTACAATTTATTACAATAAGCAATAAAATATAACTAAGATAATAATATGCCATTCATTTAAATGGATATGTATTTTAACTCGAATGCATAAAAAAAGGTCCAAAGGTGAAGTCTGAAAGTAGCACCGCGTAGGCTACAAAAGTAGTTAAAAAACCTAAAAAAAAATCGACTGAAAAAACTGAAAAGCAAAAAAACAAGCACATTTTAAATTAAACAAAATTTCGGGGGGGGGGGGGGAATTTAAATGGAATGTTTTTTTAGTTTTTTAACTACTTTTTATTTCCATCTCTTTAGTTAGTCATGTAAAATACTTCGCAGACGATTTGACTTTTTACCCGACTGCGGCGAAGCCCAAAAGGAGGGTTATGTGTTTTTTATACGATTCGTCACTATACATTTCTTTTAAACATATAAGTTGTATGTATTAATGTTATATCCTATTAAAACCCTTCATTTTGATACCCTACTCGATGGTAATGAAAAAAAAATGGTTGAACTCGGCGATATGGCCCCCAAAATCCGCAATTTTTCTTTGTTTTTTTTTATTTTTATTTAACCAGTGACACTCGCACCATCAAGACGAATCTAACGACGTATATTTTATTCAAATTCGTTCATCCGTTTAGGGGTTATGAGGGAACAAAGAAACAGACATACATACAAACATACATACATGTCGAACCCATAAGCCCTACTTTTAGCCTTCGTCGCAGTTGGGTAACAAGTTGAGTAGTTGATAATCGGTTGCTTCTGATGGGGAATGATGAATGTCGTGAGAAAAGTCTTGAGTGTGAAGAGAGCAAGCCAAGCATTAAAGCTTGTTGGAAAGTACCACCACTAGATGGATAGACTAGATGGAAGTGAAAGCTAGATTATATGATAAGAACGGTGACTACTACTAAAATTACTAATACAGAACTTTGAATGAAGAAAGACTGTGCCAATGTCAGGTAAAATGGAACAAGGGCAAGAAGATTACGATGGTTCTGTATACGAGGAATAGGTTAGTAGGTACACAGGGTGTAAATCAACCCATCACACAGCCGTCAACCAAGCATTCTGTACATCAAACTAAGTACCTACCCCTGCGCAAAAATATTTGCTGGGAAACAACTTTTTTTTTTGGGGTCAAAAATCACATTTTACGATAAAACTCAAAGTAGCACTATTAAAACATTGTGCTAGTGGATGATTTGAATAATAAACGGGTCATGGAGGTAATTAAGGTGAAGTTATAACCTGAAAAAAAAAAATTTTTGCAAAAAAAAAACAACCGACTTCAAAAACACCAAAAAGTGAAAAATTAACTTCAGAGGAAAAATCAACTTCTGAAGTCGGTGGCAAAAAAACGAAATCAAACAAACAAATGTTTTTGAAGTCGGTTGTTTTTTTTTTGCAAAAAAGTTTTTTTTTATTTTTTTATTTTTAGTTGTAGTCCTATACAAATATTTACTATGCATTTAACTTTCAACCAAGAAACCTAACCCTTAACCTTCAAGATTCCCTTATTATTGCTTTCAACTCCTAACCGTTGAGGACTATTGCCTTCTATCATCAGCTCATCAACATGAAGTGATGACTGCTAGATGCGAATACTTGAATAGCGTCAGAAAAAGCACGAAACAAGAAACACGCGCCTATGAAATTTGAGGGTTGCCCTCGATTTTTCTAGGATCCCATCACCAGGTCCCGGTTTCTATATCATGGTACCACTCTTGAAATATCTCCTTTACAATAAAAAAATAATCATTAAAATTAGTTCATAAACAACAAAGTTATTAGCGGACACACATAAACGAAAAATGTTCATAAATTCAAAAAAAAAAAACATAAAATGAAAAGTACAGGGTCAAATAATGTCAAATTTTTATGGAACCAAATGGCGACTATTACGCATCAAACTAAAAAAGAATTACGTTCTTCTTCTTAGCGTGTCGATGGCAATCTAAATTGTGTTGGCCCAGAATTGGGCTACTAGTTTGGCGGTTTCGGTAGCGTCCATCAGTTCCTGTAGTGAACAACTAGCAGGACTGGCAGGGCACGATATTAAGTGCCCCATTGTTTGAGGAATAGCACCACATTTACACTCCAGTGCAGAGTCATTTATGTGTCCCCACCTCAGCAAGTTTTCTTTGCTGCGACCAACCTGGGTCCGGAGCCTGTTTAAAGACTTCCAGAATCACGTTAATCGAATCATAAATCTCGGCGTTATGTGGAAAAAAAAAACAGCTGTGAAAAATTTGGAACTTTGACCCTCAATATCTCCGTAACTACCCCCTAGTTACGGAGATATTTCCCAGGTATGGTCTAGAACAAAAAAATGATCGCAGTGGTGGGGAGAACAAGTACCCTTCGTTTGCGTTAAGGGTACTTTTACACCCTTTATTATACCCTGACTTGACATACGGTTCTGGGTTTGATTCTAAGGTATGGCAAAGTGTTATTGGATTTTTCAGTAGCAGTCACGGAGTGTGTACCCGGTTGATGGCAATAGGCTCGCTACCTATTACATGGGACTTAAACATAACTGGCGAAATGTGGGTGTACTATTAGGTACACCTCTGCCTAACCCTTCGGGGATTATAGGGCGTGAGGTTTGTGTAGGTTAATAATAATGCTTTTGTAGCAGTTGAGAATGTTGTGGAATAATTGTATTATGACTCGCACGAGTACGCATGACATTTGTATTTTGAGTGGGTAGATTTTTTTTGGCTCCGTATCAACACTATCATCATCACTACATAGTACACAACAAAGTCGCTGTCTGTCCGTCCCTATGTATGCTTAAATCTTTAAAACTACGCAACGGATTTTGAAGCGGTTTTTTTAGTAGATAGAGTGATTCAAGAGGAAGGTTTTAGTATATAATTTAACCGACATCCACGCGGGTGAAGCCCCGGGTATCAGCTAGTAATACATATAATTACAAGCTCGGTACTTATTACTCTAGTTTCTGAATTCTTTTTGTATCTGATCTGTCATGTTCAGATGCCAGGCGCTTAGGAATACATTTTCCCGTATATCTAAGCCTAGCTTTTTACCTATTGTGTTATGTACCTATAAAGTGTGGAAAAAACAAAAAAAATAATGTCGTTAAAGTCGGCTTATTTCCATTATTAAGATTGATAGTTTTCTTCTAAAAAAAACCTGTAAATCCTTCTATAACGTCTGAATATTTATATTTTCAGTTAATAAACTAGGATATCGCGATCTTTCTCTAATCCACATATTATTTGCGGATAAATTAGGTGGCTATATTTTCTAATTTATACGTAGAATGCCAATTTTTGTAACCACTGGAGCAAAACGAGTCCCCAATTTCATCGTAACTGAATATACCCATTTATTTCGCGGTGGCTGAATGTAAAACTGATGTAATTAGCCACTCAGGGAATTAGGGATCTGTGGGGAAAATAACCAAGGTTTATGATTTGAATCAAGTTATCCTCAACTAGCAGCGCCCCGCGGTTAGTTCCCGTTACCGTGAGAATACAGGAATTTTTGAAATCGGTTGAGTAATTTTTGAGTTAAATCGTAACAGTCATAAAATCGAATCATTATAATATTCTATATTGGTTTATATTAGAGCTCAGTAGTTAACTCAGTCTTGTCATCTTGTGGTTCAATATTTGTATATGTTCCAGCAATTATTTGGTTCACAAATATTCATTTACTAGCGATTTCGCGTGTGAGGGTCAGACTTCAGTGTGATGATGACGGAACGCCTAGTTGAACGTAGTTAATTGCTTCTCTGTGTAATATACTTTACAGCAACCAGTGAGGTTTGAAGGTTAGGTTACTAGCTAGAACGTTCAAATTAAGTTTTTTTCACGACAATACGAAATCATTTGTAAAATATTAAATGTTTGTTGCGAGAACTGTTATAAAGTAAATGTGAACAACTGCATTCTTCAGTACTGTGTAGAACTGTCCTAAATTATTCATAGACAAGTTTGTTTGCTCCATTTTCACGCGGATATGCATCTGTTTCCGTGATGTTTTGCATACATTTTTGTAGCTAGTATCATGAAAATGAAGAGGGAATATTTTTCGCAGTAGACTATTTCGAAACAGGTAAACAACACAAGTTAAAGTTGAATATTAAAGTAAAGCATGCGGTGCTAAAAATCCCGGAATAGACTATTAAAATATAAAGCTTTTCATAAAACTACAAAAACGTTTCAGCTGAAGTCGTTTAAAAATACTCTAGAGTAGTTAGAAAGCTTTTTGATAATAGCTTGTCTGCTCAGCCCGATGGTATCGTTTAAAACTCGATGTTGTTTCTTTTAATTATGCTGATGCCGTTGTATCAATGTTTATTGTAATGGAATACGCAAAGCACATCTGAATAGAAAGCACGTAGGTATGTGGCGTGCAGTGATTACCGCTACGCCTCGACACCCTGGTGCATAGCAGCATTTCGCAATAATCCTTTGTATGAACAAGTAGTTAGTTAAATTGATCTTCATCAGCAAATTTCAAAATTCTATCGGTACTAGAATGAATACGTCGGAGCTTTACGAAAATTGCTGTTTCGAATTTATTTTCTGTTAACAAAAATGTGGAGTGCACTCAACGACAGCGGATTAAAAATGATTGAACGTGTGTGGCGTGTATTTTTAGCCTTATATAGAAATCACGCCAAGGCTCCCGGAGTGTCGCGAGATGCAACCAAACAGTCACAATATGTTTGTATCTTGTCACTGTAGAACAGTGATAACCTCACGATAAAGCATTTTACTCCCACATAAAAGATAAACCTGGAGAGTATTCAAGAACGATCAACATTAGTGCAGTGCTAAAGAAGCGAGTAACTAAGGTTATGTGTTATTCAACGAAAATCGTACAAAAAATCAAATCAAAACTTGTTTTAATAAAAAACAATGACTGCGAACGGCAAAGCAATAAACAACTTGTGCATGAACTGAAGATTAACAAAAGAAAGAAAAAAACAGTGCCTCTAAGATAACATTTATAATAGAGGTAGTAGATAAAGATAAAACAGTCTAAAGTTCTTAGTAAGAGTGCAAAATGATCGCCTTGGTGTTGTGCTTGGTTGGCAAAATAATTGAAGTGGCAAAAAGTGCTTACAGTAATTGTGAATTGGGACAGTATGAACCGCGGAAAAGAAAAACTCGGAAGCGTCGAAAAAGGTCCCGGAAACGAAGGAGACGAAGAGGTAAAGTTTTCTGCTCTGTTAAGTTCCGTAATTAAGTGGTTTTCTACAACTAATTTCAAGTTTACACGAGAAACTGGTGTAATTACAGTCATTGATTTAATCGAGTCCTGATCAAGCCACATTATGCCTTCAACAGTGTTCGTTTCAAGTGTTACGGCTTCGTTAATTGCACTAGTGTTTTTCTCATTATCGTATTGTTTATTCTAAACACCCTCGTTACCCTGTGCATTAGAACTATTTATGCTTCCAAGTAACCAAGGTCATGAGTTTATAAATGATGTAACCACACGTGGGATGCCAAGTGGTACGACAGTGTCAAATTTCAAAACAATAAGAAAATCTTAGTCAACGACATCTGTGAGATCGTGGAGCAACTAATTGGTAGTGCATCGGTTGAGTCTGATACAAACAACAATAGTACCGATCGAAGGCAAGTTGTTGTTGAAGACGTCAGTACCACTGAATCTGATAGGTGGCGCTAGTAGCTTAATATTGTTAATCAACGATCAGTTTCCAATAGAGATATAAATTCTATTGACTATGTGACAGTAAGTACTGTTTGTCCTAATGAATGCGAAAGACTTAAGTTGAAAACGGAAGTTGTACGACAGCACAATGAAAGGTTTTAATAAATTTTTTTTACAACGTGCAAATGTCTTTCGCAATACATTTGCTGTGTCCGGCTTTCTTGCCTTTGTCTGTTACAAAGAACGTATGACGAATACTTGACCGAATGAGCTAAGTGTAGGCGAAATATTTGTCGGTTAGTGGTGCCACTAAACTGTCACGGTCGTTTTGAAAATTTACACGTTGATGTCATTCGTAATCGTCACTAAGACGAGTTGGAATTTCACCAAATTCTGTGTATCCAGGATCATATTTTACAGTTTCCGCGGATTCAATATTCTAAGCTTTAATTTATTTTATATTACCAGTTCTAAGTGGTTATGACTATAAACTTCTAAACCGAAATGCTTGCTTGTTCAATTACTCAATCCGGTTCTTATAGTCACGCAGTTTTGTTTTGGCTCATGCCTTCTAATTTACGATATGAAACACTAGTATTAGCGTCGGACACTGCTTTACTTACAATTAACTGTATAATGGATGGACGTAGACGAAGCATGGGAATGAGGAACCAGCAATCCGCATTAGCGTCTCGATTTGTGAGGTCATTCACTTAGCTTTGTATTTTGACTGATTTGGCAAACATACCGTTACATTTTTAGCCATCCGGTGTTACACTGTCTAGTGCAAACATTAGTTTTAACTATGTCCTTTATTTTATGTCTTGTTTGTAGAAATTTTCAAGGTATGCAGATAGTGGTGTTTATTTTAGAATTTCTGTTTTAAGAAACTACTCATGTTACTTGAAGTTTCAACAAGAATCAGTCCACTGGTTACCTACTTTGTTTATTGACGTGCACTCAGAATCTGAAAAGGTAGTTCATTAAATTATTTTTGATTACTTAAATATCAGTGAAGCTTTTTTTGCATTTTATCATTAATGACCTCTACCAGTGCACCAATTCATTAGTATGTTGGATACGAGTGGGGCATAACTAAATAAACAAACATTATAATAGGATTATATTATTATCACATTGCTGTTATTAATTAATTACGCACTCAGTTAATTAACCACATTTTTTTCATTTCACTTATTAATGCTTTATACATGTGCCGCTGTTGGGTAAGTAACATCTGCTTAACATTTATTTATACAAGAGCACAATAACAGTGTTTGACCATTATTTCGATTAGTTATGCACCCTACTACCTTTTGAGAGGCTGGTCGTGAATAGTGAAGTATCTTTGGTATGAAGTTGGCGCGAATGCGTACGTCAGTTACGGGCTCTGCGCCTGCGCGTTTGACGCTTTACACGGCGGTGCTGTAGTCGTGATCCGATTAACAACGTCAGTTTTATTTTTATTCTACCATACAATAATATGTTTATTACATTAACTTGTGCATCGTACTGCTTGATCTGATTAATACGAGCATTATCACTGAATTTTATACGTTTCTTATCGAAATTCACTGTAGCGTAATCAACTACAGTTTCACTCATTGCGAGTGTATAAATATTAATAATTGTGATACGATTACACATTCCTTAGTTCCTTCAACAATTTTCCTGTTTGCAATTTGTTGTGATGTCCCAAGTGTTAAAACCGGCGGTCGTAGTATACTCCAATTAATCCCGATCTATTTGTATCCCGTCCAGTTCCCGACGCGTTCCTGTCACTTGTGGCTATGTTCACTACATTCGCCGTCCCGTTCCCGCGCCCCGCGCTCATTCACGCGTTTCATCCAATATTCCAACCGGGAATTCGGGATAACGCGCTCGCAGCTGTCAAATCAAGCGATACGCGGCGCAACTAATAGTAACAAATATTATTGTAATTATAAATGTTTTTTTTCTTGTTTGTAGTGTCTTTACTTGTGTTTGTCACGTGCAAAAACAATGTGAAAAGTGGTTGTTAATATTATTTTCTAAGTAACTTGTATCCTTTCTGACTTTTAATGTAAAATCGATCGTAGACACGAAATATGAGGTGTTTTTACCCTCGATGTGTCGAAGTGTATAGTGATGAAGGTGCCTGAATTACGAAAGTGCGCCTAACTCGAACACTACAAAAAGGATACATTGAGAAACGAAAATGCGGATCAAGACACACTCAGATTTTCGCCCGAATGGTAAATATACGAAACCTTAGAAAAAATATTAATTAGTCCAATAAAATTAACATACTAACAGATGATAAGTACCTTTACTATACACCTACTTGAGGTTAATCAATTAACAATTACGGATTATTTAATCGATGAATGAATTAATGTTATTGTTTAGCTTTGAGAATGGCACGATGACGATGGAATTACCCACCTCTTGAATCGATAATCAACAAGTGTAGGTAAATGAATAACCTGCTATACAATACTGAAACTGAAGCACATAATTGCGCATCAGTGTTTACGGGTAGATGTAATATGGCAAGACAATGTGCCATAGATATCCGCCTCGTTGGTCGCTGATGTATCCACATTAGGCACGCCTAATAATTGTGATAAAAATGTTCCAACACGCTATTGTTATTAACCGAGAAAGTCAAATTTCACTAGCATACGGTTTGTTCTTATGTAAAACTTTGTAACTTTCGTCAGAATTGTTTTACAACAGTGTTAAATTTGGCGGATTGTCGTCTGTGAATTAGTAATTTGTTATATTGTCTGAGTATGCAATTTCACATGCTAAATAACTTTTTCTTTTTGTTGCATAAATACTTTTTTGTACCCACTGAAGGCACACACTATCGTACGTGTGTTAAAATCAGAGGCATGCCAAAAGAACGCAAAGAACACGTAATGCACTTAAAGGTTCTCAACAAACATGAAGACAGACAAACAAACGTTCTCATAACACATACTTTACTCATACATGTCGAAACATACGCTGATTTGTATCGAAAGAAAAATATGAGAGCAGAGGAAAGTGCAAGTACCTGCAAAAGTTTATCATTCCATGCAAGTGATATTCTATAGCTGCTATCAAAAGTGGTGATCTTTCAACGTTACACGTTACTGTACGTACGTGGCAGACTTTATGGATGTGTAAAATCTCAGCAGGAATGTTAACACATAATATTTTTCATTTGGTTGCAAAGAAATTTATCCATAATTATATTGTGTATGTTGTGTTTAAACATAGAATGGAATGAAAGAAATTAGAAGGAAACGTTAATGTCAATAAGGTTCTATCACTGTTGAAAGTTCTGAAGCATATTATTAGACCCAAGTTTGATAATAATAAAATTCTTGTGTCTGGATTTGAATTTTCTCTTCATAAAAACGATAGGCTAATAGGTAATTTAATCACTGATCGTAAGCTGTCTGTTACAGACAACAGAAAAGGATCAATACAACTCAATTCTCAATACATTTAAAAGAAAATGGGTATAGGTAGTTTCATAAGAAAGGTACAACAGCACAGACCCAAATTGGATGGTAACACAATTTGTGTTCAGCAAGAAATCTTTTAAGTGCTTTCGGGACCGGGTATTCGACTTTTGCTACATGAATAAGAAAATGTACTATAGGCAGTTTCGTACGACATATACAAGAATACAGCAATACAGAACAAATTTGATTGTATAGGTCAAAATCTACTTATGTAACGCGAATAAATCTTATAAATGCTTTATGGTGCTCAATTATCATTACATGTAAAAGAAAATGCGTATGCTATCGATAGTATCACACACACACGATAAAGGGTACAGAAAACGGCACTGGCTCACTGTAAATGTGTAAAGATTAGCACCGTCATTACGCTCGTCGTATTATAGCTCAGAATTCAGGCTCAAAGCGTTCTAATGATTTAAATTACGATGACTTGTCCTGTCCTCTCGTTGGCGCAATTGTCGGACGAGGTCGGGCGCGGTTTCATCACGAACACAAATACTTACAATAAAACATCTTCCATATGGCGCATGTACAGCCCGTATGGGAGACGAAACCAAATATATACCATGTGAAACTGAATGCATTGACTTTTGTATGCATATGTTATACACCTTCTCCTTTATCACTGCTTGCAACGAGCTAAGCCCGAATTGTGTTTGTTTGTTGGCTGTGTAACCCTTTCAACAAATTGAAAGTTATTGTCTTGATGATGTGAAGGTTTAAAGGGTTATGGTCATTAGGTGCATTGTTCTCGGCCCTGCCAAAATGTTGAATTTACATACGTAATTATTGTTTTGTGGTTGATCCGCACCAAACATTCAATTACTATAATTGCATTCGAGGCGATATCAAACATAAATGGGCAACCTAAGTGGTAGTCTTTTTATTTCTTTGGAACCTAATTGGTTGGTGCCAGTCAACCTTTGCAAACTGAACATTCTTCCAATCGAATTGCTGTTTTTATTTTATTAAGATAGGCATTGTTCATTAAAACATTGGTATTGCCATTAGCGAACTTTGTTCCTAAAGCAGATTTCTGTTTAACTCATCAGGAAATAAAAACATGAACGATTCAATAGTAGTAGTTAGTATTCATATGCCTCTTGCGTGTATTAACATGACAAAATAACCGAATTATGCCTCGACATTGTGTAGCATAACAATACCAAGAAACGATTATTACTGTATGTATAACCCAGAGCGTAGTGAAGCTATCAGAACTCTGGACATTAGGTACACGAATAATATTGACAGTAAAATTGTATATAACCGCTTACTCCGGCGAAGGTTTTTTTAAACTTTGTTCAACAACCTCCCATTGTTCTTTTAAATAGCCAGTTACCACGATTCCTGCCATTATTGTTATGGTTAACACGTTAATAACAATAATTCTCTTTTGTAATCTTTAATTACACGGGCAATTCAGGCTACTGTTAAACAGCCTTTCTATCGTTCTGAATAATTAACGAACACGCGAACAAATATTTTCCTATTGTCTTGCAAAATTAGGTATTACATTTACGTAAACAGTCGATTAGTTTCAGAAAAAAAAACATGTGTCACCTACAAAGTCGAACATTTGCATAATATCATGCAAAAAGTAAAAGTATTTGAATATAAAACAGCTAAAGGTCGAGAAAAGCAAATATTTTGAACTCATTCTATATATGTGATGTTAAAAAACTGATCTTAACAAATATTCATAAAGTTTATTTTCATTGACCTTGTGTCATACGACCCTGAGATTTAGCAAAGAAAATTATAGTTTTTTAACTGAACAAGTATTTGATCAACGATAAGGCTTACATTCTTCATTAAGATGGGCGAGATAAGAGACGTCAGCCTACTCGAGGTTGTCTGCGAAGCTACCCTTGACACCCTCGAGGGGAAGGCTTCCTTATTCAATCGATTTCGATCCACCCTCGCCGTCGAATGCGACACAAATACGTATTGACTCAGGTGACTTGACGTCTCGACCCCATCACGGCTTATCTCTATTTATAGAACTAAAGACGATTTTCTGTTTTTGCTGCGATTTTGGATCAAGTAGTTATTTTTTTTTCAAACTTGTGGATGGATGCTTGCATTCATTTCGGCAGCATTTGTTGAAAACCATAGCCGAATCGAAGTTTCTACTACAAATATTCGGCTTTGATTCGTATCGATCGGCAAAGTCCCTTTGACATCTACTTTCGCTTTTGGATCGGTACAATATGAAATAAGCCGCGAACCTTTTTCCCGAACGTATCATCATTCTTCTGCTCTTAACCCTAATTTATTTATGGTTGACATTATTTGTTTTCGTCGTCCATACTTCTTGAATAGTAGTCATCATTCGCACAGCTAGTCCATAGCTTCTTTAGTCTTCCATTACTATTATATAACCATAACATCGATACTGAACAAAATATTTATCTGAGCCGAACCATCTCAAATGCATGAGCATGTTGTAGCATCCCTAGGGCAACGTGTTCAATTTAATGTGAAGCCAATAATCTTTGTAGTTCTATTGTCAAAGACACGTTTAGTTTCATGTTACAATTTATCCGTTTCTATTGGACTAAATCCATCATTCCTGTTCAGAACTAGACCGACATTCTATTGAATACAATGAATGTAGGTGATGTTTCCTTAGATAGCTCCGAGATATATAATGGAGCGCGGTTTTGAACAGTTTCGCATATCTTTGTAAGTATGTATGACGGGGGCGTATCGCAGCGGTTTAACAAAAGAGTCTGAACTCATTTCACCCTTTGCTAACGACGCAAGTATTCTCGATAATGTATATGTGCGTAAATTTTCTCATCAATCGAGCAAAGATAATCATCTTAATGGCAACCAGCTCGTCAAGTTGCGTGCGATACGCGGTTGGAGATACAGTATGTACTTGAACGTATGTAAGTACATTTACCAGGGAAAGTGCTCACTTTATAGTTTATCTATCTTCACTTACACATTGTTACGTCATCATCAGAAGGCAGTATTTATTACGTGCTTTTAAGTGTTTGATGGTGGTTGTGTAAGTGATAGTGGAAATATTCAATTGAGTACTGGTGTAGAAGTACATACCAGGAAAATTATTAGTTTTAAAAATAACGCGTTAGTGCATTGTTATATACTTTTCCTCTTATTTTAAATTGTAAATTGTTACATAGGTAATTACCCTTTGTAACAATTTAGAATGTCCTAAGAAATAATGCATAGTTATATGCACATGCATTCTGTCGCATTTGTACCATAACATCAGCTCTTCAAATCACATCAATGTTTAAGTTTGTGGCGTTCTATAGTTTCTGCCTATCTTCGTAGGAAAAGGGCGTACATTTATGTATGTGCGAATTATAATTTAGCACATATCAAATGAGTAACAAATTATTTTAATTTCTGGTTTCCCGTAAACTAGTCTTCCACGTCGTGGTTACGGGCTGTTGAATTCAATAATAATTTTAGTTTCCTTATTCTGTTTACAGCAGCTTAACACACTTCATGTGAACATATTCTATTCTCAGTAACATTTGCTGACGTTACCTAGACGTTCCGTAGTTAAAAGGAGCTACGTTTGTCCAGAATTATCAGCTTCATTTTGTAGCACTAGTGCTTTTTACTATAACCCTGTGCTATTAACATTCATTGTAACACAAAAGTGGTTATATTTATAATATGAAGTAGTATATTAATATGATCATCACCTTGCAAACGATACTTACTGTCAACTTCTGCGAAGACTTCCTGACAAATCTATCACCCACATGTCGGAAAAGATTGAAAACCCTTTTAAAGATGGTGGACTAGAACACTTCCTTTAATGAAACCATTTTTCTTTGCCACCTTAAAAGGCAAAGACTATAAAGAGGTAAGAAAGGACATCTTTATTTAGCAGTATTCAAAATAAATAACATCAGGTAATTCCTTATTTAGCATGGGTACAATAATGACGCACAGATTTCGCAGAGGTTCGCTTTATTTGAATCTCTATAGCTACGAACCTCACCGACTTTTAAAGGTGAAGTTCAGGCAAAAGTTCACGTGTATAAAGTACGACTTTTCATGGCTCAGTGGATATAATAGTTTGGCAGAACTATGCTAAATGATGCATATGAAGAAAAAGAGCTATATATAACCTTTACAAAAACATGAAAAATGTTATTGAAGAATGTTGGTTTAAGTGGGACAAACTGTTGTCAATGTTGTTTAAGTATTTAATACTAGCAGCTGGTTAGCGTAGCGTAATAAATAAATAAATTCGGTCAATGCTAGTAAAGTAGTAACACAGTTAGCTTGAACTTAATGAATAACCATTTCTCAGCATTAGACGTATTTGTTAACAACTCCTCAAGCATTGCAAATAAAAAACTTGTCGGAAATTAATTTAAGTAATTAAATTATCTCACGCATTCTTAATCGAATGAAATGTCAGGGATCAAGATAAGGCGAACATGAAGTGTGTCCAGTACCAAAAATGGTTTCGTAAGAGATGCATTTGCCTTACACAAGGTGCGTTCAGAACCAGGTGAGAAATGACACGATTATCGCATCTGCCGTGTTTGCTTAATTTATTGAGTCGTTTAAATTAAATACGAAACATTATTCGGTTACAATTTGGAATCACAGAGCGAAACTACACTTTGTTCGTTATTTAGCAACGCGTCTTAATTTCAACGTCCAATTTTGTTCATTGTTTTTCAATTACAAGTAAAACAAAAGTTTTCTTGTGATTGGCAGTTGTTTATTTTGATTTAATTCTATCCAATGTTAAGACGCAAGCACATCATTGTACCCGAAGCTGTCAGATTTTCCCAATCAACTTTGAACTGAATGGTTCAGCGATAAAGTTGAAAATCTATTAAAGACATTTGACAGATTGTAGTAGCTTGATGTGCTGGCGTCTGTACATTGTTGAGTAACGCCTCTGAATTTTTGCGTTCAATTTTCCTCATTGTTTTTCAATTACAAGTAAAACAAAAAATTCTGAGTGATTGGCAGTTGTTTTTTTGTTTTTCTCCATGCGTAGTAGGTACAGTTATTAGGTCAAATATACACTCTCAATTCAACAGGTTTAAAAATTATTCAAGAATGCACATCAAATTAAGATTACGAATGTAAACTTATTTCATTTTGATGATCAGCACTTTAATCGGATTTCACTGTATGCATTAGGCATTCATGCATTGTAATACGGTTAAAACATGTAAATCAATTTACGGACATGCATAGGCAAGCCATGTTTCTGTCCGATCTAATTTATATTTTAATTTAAAACGTCCATTACTAGGTTCTGTGATTACTAGAAATACAAGACAGAAAGGAGCTATTGACCGTTAGAAAAGATATGAACAATTTACAAGATAAGTTAAAAATTAAAATATAATTCCTTCAATAAATTTTTTTGTCCTTATCCCAATTCATTTGGGGTCGGCTATCATATTTTTCCATACATCTCTTATTACTCATCGCTTCACCAGACACCTCCTTTCTCACCATGTAATTCTTTGCATAGTCCATCCATCGTTTCTTAGGTCTTTCTCTACTCTTTTAACCATCCACATTCATATTCAAAACTTTCCTCACGACATTTTCCTCATTCCTCCGCATCACAAATTATGTCCATACCACGACAACCGATTACCAGACAACTTTTCAGTCACCAATACCATTTTCAGACTTCCTAAACACAAACCAAAGTATCTAAATTATTTTTTGCTGTACTAGTACAAGCAGTAACAGTAATAAACGGCCCATGTGTACACACATTTAGCTGAAATTAACTGATTTCATTAAGTGAAGCGCCTTCAAGCATGCTCTTCAACGCTGGAACGAAACATTATGTAAATGTGAACGTAATTTTATGACTTTTAGGAAGAGTTCACTCAGAATGTTTACATTATGGTTTTATTGAATATTGTTTTTGGATTATACAATAATATTGTATCCGGTTTGATAGTGACAGGTACATTCTTTTTACAAACCTTTCGTTTCCATATCCATGCTAACGCTCCAATCTAACCAGTCGCAGCTGAATGCCAGAATATTACATCAAGCGACTGCCTATCTGACGTCCACAACCCAGTTTTTGCATAATACGATAAGATTGGTTTTCAGACTCGGATTTCTAAATATCCGTAACGACTTCTACCCTTAACGATCTACATCTCCGATCTACTACAACACCGAAAAACCGAACGTGGCGCGAAATCCAAATTTTCTTTTGGTTTATACAATTTCCAGGCTGTACATTGAACAAAATACATACAATATATACTACTAATACAATTATAGTTATCAATACAAACCTGTATGTTCGTGTAATTGACTTGGATTGGTGTGTCATGAAAAAGATGGAATTTCGCGGGCTGGTTCTCACCTTAACGAGTTTCATTTCCGAACTGTCTATGCAATACTTAATTTTGCTAAAAACTTATATGCATAAAACTTTGCAGTGTCACCCTTTTCACGAGGTGGATTCAGCTCAAGTCCCCCTCTAACTTAGCACCTCTTGTCACTCACTAACACGCTCATACCCCTAAGTGTCTAGTGCGGAGCGCCCCCTAATGGCTCAAGTCACGAGAAGTAGCATTTTTTGGAAAGAAATGATATTGCGCGTTAAGTGCGTTCTTAGTTTCTTGTGTAATCAAATTACTGAGAAAAACACTCGCAAAGAAATTATCTTCAGATAGTCGATTAGTTTGCTAGTTGAAAAATGGGTACCTATATTTTATTGATGACTTCACAAACATGATTACTGTCACATGCAAGGAAAACCCCAAACTGGATCCTGAAGGAGGAACTCGAAGGGTAACTTATTGGGGGCGAGCCTAAAAGGTACCCTTTATCGGACGCATTCGGAATAGTAAACTGTTACGAAAATCCCCTCGAACAAAGCACACTTTCGAATATTGTTAACCAACCCACGTAAGATTGTAGAACTGATTGGTTCCGTCGAGGTCAATGAGACAATTTTATAAGAAAAGAAGTCATAAAGAAGATATTATAATATTGCAAATATGGTTGCCTTCGTTATAAGAATAGAGCCAACCAACATTAAATCACTCGATGAATCACACAGTGCGTGTTTGCCGGAAAAACTCAGTTACGAGCTGAAGGATTAACAGCCAAAGGGGCTTGGGGGCATGACGTATAATATTGAGCTAGGACTAAATTTGATTGCTTTTCCCTCGTTTATTTATAGACTCGTATAACTACGAGTACATGACCTTTATTGTCACTTACGTTCGATCTAGACTCAGAAAACATTTCATAAATCATTTCTAATTTCGAAGTTGTCCACCTTAGTTGCTTATTTGTGCTATAAGAAGGTTGCGTGTTGATTAGGTCTTATTTTCACCGGTATAGCAGTTCAAGGCTGTGCTTATTTAGCCATGCCCGGTATGATCGTTAGGTAAATGTTGGCATCAAGCATCCAAGGCCAGGCGCTTTGATTTATTATCGTGAGTCATGGTTATCTGGAAGAGAGACGCAGTAAGTTTTCCGAATGTTAGTTTTGCCGTCGGTTTTCCAGGAATTCGTGGGGGTGAGGGTAGTTCAGTGCGGCGACCCCTCTATCCCTCGCCGTCTGCAACGTAGATGCCTATCTACACGTATATAACGTTTGTGAAGTAAAACTTTTTGGGGTACATATCTAACGATTTTTATGGCTTTATACTATTGCAGGAAAACCATAAAGTTTCGCTCTCTAGAATTCGAATGTAAAATCTTTTGCAAAGTTTCGCTCTGGTTGTTTTATTTTCAAAAAAGGATCACTAAAATGACGCCCAGAAACGGTCCATCCTAACATATTTGAACCTTAATATCTTTCTGAAATGAATACGATTTATTAAAATTTAACTCGGTTGTCGGGAACATTGGAGGCCCCTCTCTGATGAGTTGGGCAGGCAGCCGTCACGTCAACGCTGGGCGGGGGGGCGAGACGGGCCCGTGCGTGCCCGCGCACCAGAAATTAATTTCATTCCCTTCCCTACACCCATTAAAACGTCTAAGTAATGACGCATTAACTTGAATTACTACACTTTATGATATGAAACTCTCGTCATTTAAGGTTTTAGAACATTTTGTGCAACGAGTCTTATTGCTTTCTCTAAGCTTTTTATTACAATTTCAGGGGTGGTGTAGATTATAACGTGGATTTAAAGACTATGGAGTATCATACGGTAACTTTCTATCGTTTTTACTTGCCCTTTGCATCTTGTAGTTCAAAGCTAGCACGTTAAATGTCGTGTCAACATTTGCATAAAATGTCGAATAGGAGGACAGCTTTGTTTAGTGATCAATTTCTTATATGCCACACCATCAAATGATTCTCCATGTAGTGTCAAACCTACCTATCTCCTTAACTTGTAACGATCCACAAACATGATGTTTGTGAACCAACAACGAAGTTGATGGTGTTATTTTCCAATTTCCTCTCCACGTTCTCCAAGCTATCAATGTTGTCTTCCCAGATTGAAACACAATAATGTTAACCGTATGTTTGCACTAACATGTGAACAACCCGATATCACTTTCAATCGAAGTGTTGTCCACATGAATAAGAAATAAGAGTTTCCTTTCTGCAGACAATAAATCGTGGACGCTGGCGCGCCGCGGTACGCACGGTTGGCGCGTCGCCAACTTTTCCTTGCAATTTTACTGTTCGCCCGGTTCGATACACGGACATTTTGCAGTCGGCATTCTAGACGAAGATGGCAATAACCTATAAGGTTTATTGCTTCAAACGCTAACTGAGATTTACTTCGTCCTTTACACGAGACGTTACTATATCCTCAGCTGCCCCTTTGATGTTTGAATAAAAAAACATTTCTATTAGCCATTCAAATGCCGTTTGATGGATGACTTTTTCGCGACGTCCGTGAGAGTACGTCTTAGCATATCAAATTCATAGACAGACTTCCTTCTAACACTTGGAATTGAATGTTTATTCAGAACGTGATAATATTAATGTTAGAATCTGCTTATTATTATTCAGAATTAATAATAAACTCGCTTGGAGTTCACGACCTAGTTTGCATCTACAAAAGGCTTTTTGAAATGTGTTGTAATGTGGAGCAAGGTTTAATTAATGTTCGGACTTATATGTAAATATACACATATTGTGGGAAGAACTGAAGACTAGTGAATGTTGTTTAATGATGAAGCTTTGATGCCTTCGGGGAACTATATGTGTATGTGTGGAAAGTGATTGCTTGATGACAGATAAGTCGCTGCTTCGTAAAAACCAAGGCATTGTGTTGTCAACGTTCTGCATCGTAATGCGCACTGGAGCGCAAACACAATGCTATGTAAATGACTTTATTATTAAGTGCACCCACAATGCCTATCGCATATAGTTCAAAATCTAAGTGAAAAAATAATTGTAAACAAAGCATTTAATGCTCATTGTTTAAAGTATGATAAATATCAGTAGCTAGCTTAAGGTTTGAAATATAATCTACTTAAGTTACAGTGATTTAGTCTAAGTAATTCATTGTACTTTGTGAGTTAACTGGATTATATCGGTACGGCCTTTACCGTTAAAGGTTAATCGTAGCCTATTGAATTCCAGTAACTGTAAAAAATGGATGGAGCAAAAATTCTATTCAGAGACTGCAAAAAATATGTATTCAAACATTCAGAAATAATATTTAGATATAACGAGAGTGTAGGTATATATGTGCTAGTCTAATAGGTAATATCGCAAAAGAATTCGATGCCGTTCGTTCAGGTTCAGTCATTCAGTGTAATGATGGAAAACAGATCGTCTCGGTGTTGAGTGTCTGACGGCTCTTATTATTAGGTGCGAACCTCTCGAGTGGGTTCGGAAACCGTAATACGAGAAGCAAAAAATATACGGCTACAAGTTTTGCCCGGAGGCCCACCGGGTTATGTCGTAAGTAGCCGATTTGATGAAGGAAACCGCGCAATCTGTAGCAACTTCTGCCACTTCTAATGTAATGCAATACTAGTTGAAGACCACTTGGAGGCACATTTAACTTGATTATTATCTATGCAGTTATAACAACATGTGCAATTGTTATGTTCTTAGATAACGGCAGGTTATTAACACCTTGACGTATCCTACACTATGTTTGAAGGCATTACTGTTAGAGATTATAATAACTTCGTATTTTAAACATAATGACACATTCGACATGCCAGCTAACATTCCTAATTGTGTCAACTGAACGTCTAGCAGTCCTAAAGAGCAAACAATTTGCCTTGTGCAAATTTTACGAATGTACTTTAGTACACATGTCAAGCCAAACTTTTTCCAGTATAACATGGCCTCGCTTTGTATAGATTACCGCCCCAATGAGAGATCCGCAAAAAATGGTTTGCATAGTTTGATTGGTCGTCGTGCGTACAACCGAGTACATTGACGGTCAACCGCTTTTCACCCTTATGCCTCGAGTAATAAGGTCGAAAGTGGTAGACCGTAAGTTAACTCGGTGGTACATATAGTTACGGTAATGAGAGTACCTCATTGCTAATATGTTTATATGGTGTCAGGGACGGACAAGCGCGAGCGAATAAAGATTGATTCACACATCAACGGGCACTAGCGGGATGTGAATATAAGGTGTTAAGATAATTTACAATAACCTGCAAGATCTGGAAATGATGGAAACAAGTTAATTCAGAGACGAAGGCAAGGCACCCCATATTCCTTGGAAAATTCGACGGGTTTTGGATTAGGGTAAGACAATTTAAACTTTGAATGCTTATGAAGAGTGAGCAAATACGATGAGAACTATTTGGCAACTTTATCCATCTACCCAAGTCCAAAAGGTATTTGTAACTGAAAGATTTTTAGTAGAAATGTCAATCCATCTGACATATACACATTTGAAACATACCTACTTATTTGAATCTAACACATGCAACAGATGTGCCGAGCTGAAAAGAATCGGTTGTGGCATAGTATCTTGATATTCACAATCTCGGTTTACAACCAATATTAAGACTGCCAAAATAAATAACGGAGAAACCTCATCTGATATTCTTTATTTCCGTTGCAACACATCCTTCCATCTCAAGACCATTTACACCAATAAAGTATCAGAAGTGAGACCACATCGGTCCCACTTCTGATGTCAGCTCTCTTCAATAATAAAATATCCGTATTCCGTCGCCGCTATCTGTTCCGGTTTCGATGCGATTTCTCTGCAGCCGTGACCATTGAGCCTACCTTATTTTCCTGTCTGCGGATTATAAGAGAACAATACTGGTTTCAGGGTTGATCCACATTGGATGAGATACGATCAGTGCGGATGTTAAATTTGTTGGCAGTTGCGGAAACGGATGGTAAATGTACTTCAGAGAAAATGAGAATTGCATTGTTGTTTTATGTTATAATAAAGAAAAAAATAAATATAAAGTTAAAAGATAGTGATGCGGGAGTTAAAAATTAATATGTACGATATTGGGGCTTTCATTAGAAAACTATCTACACCAAATTTGGGAGACGCGAAACTGATTTATGAAATGGACGCTGCATCACAATCTCCCTCGCTTACGCTCGAATCTCGATATTTATTTTTTGTACATTATAATTATAATTACGGGTTTTTGTGTATATAATTAGTTAAGGTATGAAGAGGCTGACATACCTTTGTAAGGTAAAAGCCTCTAAATAAATAAAGCCCCACAAAAAAATATATAAAGCTTTTTCTTATCAATGAAACTACAAAAACACGTGAAAAGCCAAAAAGATTCCTCGGCAAAATGCTGCAATATTTTAAATAAAATGTAGTTTTGGTATTCAAATTGGGCCCTTGTGATACCCACTATAAAAATATGGCGAATAAACATCGAATCGACATACAAATTGATTTCCAACAGGATTTCAATTAGTGCCAGGCGCAGTTCTCGAAACCAGTTAACGAAATTCGCAGCTGCAGTTCTTTTTAATTATTGCATCGGTATCAAAGCGTGCCATTTAAAAGAGCAATGAAATAAATCTGATTACTACTTCCTAGAACTGGCACTATGGTATGTTCTAATACTGATTACAAAGAGTATCGTAATACACCTGGTCCTTGTACAATGGTTGCGGATGCCAAGCGGGGTGGCTTGCCAACCGGTGACGCCGCGGGGCGCCAATTGCAATGTGCCATGCTTATTTTAGCTCACAATAGAATACCTATTTGTGACAGGAGCATTGTTTATGTTTTGGGGAAAATAGAATTAAATAGACTGTAAGGAATTAACGTATGGCTTTAATTGGTTAATTTTAAATAGACTTTAATAACTAATGTATGTTTAATAATGTGTATAAAACAAAGTCCTCCACGATTTACTCAAAAACTACTGCACCGATTTTAATGCTGTGCTGCACCAATGAATAGAGTGGTTCTTGAGGAAAGTTTTATTAGGTATTTTATATATTTTTTTTCGAAATTTAACCCCTAAGGGAGTTATTAATTAAGAGTTAGTCTGTTAAATAGGGGATGAAAGTTTGTTGGAATATTTTTCGACATCCACGTGGCCGAAACCGCGGGCAAAAGCTAGTTTATGAATAAATTATACGGTGTTGAAATGGTTCTCAACATTGTATATTAAACTTCTGTAAAGAGGTTACTGAAAACATTCACACGTTCACATCGCTTTTCGGTCCTAACAACATTGTACTAAATTCCCAAAATAATCCAACATGTGAAATATGTCTGCCGGTCTATTTATAAATCCAATTTGCAGAAATTTGGCACTCCAGCCCGACAGCGGAATGCGTGTCCAAAACGGTGTTTTTTTTATAGTGACTTTCTTTTGCCCACGGGTTCGCTCGCGTGGATGTCAATAATCGCTGACTTGCGTAAAAATGTAGATAGATACTCTTTATAACACAGGTCATGGCCCACCTGTGTGCTAAATTTCCTGATAACGATTTTGCGTCCATTACGTCTACATTAAATCCTGGGTTCAATTCCCGGATAGGGCAAAGTGTTATTGGATTTTTTCAAGCATTTGTCAGTAGTAGTCTGGATATATGCCCGGTTGATGGTAAAAGGCTTGCCTCATGTAATTTCATGAGACTTAATTATAACTGGCGACATATGGGTGTACCTACTATTAAGTACTTCTGCCTAGCCCTTCGCGGTGGAGCACAGCCGTGATGTTATGTTAACCACTCATATTACCATATGGTTGGCATCATAAATCCGTTGACATACCATTTATGAAGGGACGTTATTCAGCCGCTATAACCGGACCGCTGAATCATCCGAAATGAGATCAGTCTAATCGCATACTTATCATATATTAAGACTTACTTTTAGGGCAATCTCCTTATAGAGAAACTTGATTAAAATCAAAGGGGAAGAGATGTGTGTCACCGTTGACTGCTCGGTTTTCTCAATTTTGAGAAGGCAAGATCTTTTATAAATTATAGCGTGTGGAAAGCCTTATATTTCGGATTAGGCGCGACACAATATTTCTTGTCTTGTTAATAAACTGTATATCTTATCATTAATTAGCTGTTGCCCGCGCAGTCTTAGACCGTGTGAAATTATAAAATGTTTAGAACCTTAATCCTTTATCTTTAAAAAAACCTTAGATACTCCTTATAACAACAGGTATCTGCCAGTGAAAGTCCCGTCAAAATCGGTCCAGCCGTTTTGTAGATTAGCCGGAACAAACAGACAGACAATAATTAGGTACATACTTCCTGCAATCATTCAATTACAAACATACTCTTAAATATTATTTATTTGTATAGATCATAAACCTAGTTTTAAACCATACTGTACTGACAAGATTAAATTAAACTTAGCTTGCAAAAATGGAACATAGATTCCGAACACGTTCGTCCGTCTTCCAACATGTTCGTCTAAATCTACTAAAATTCAGAAACCACTTAAAGTGTAGGAAAGCTTTTTGGTGCATTAATTACTTAGTACAAAGCCGCTAACATACGTGAAGCTATAGTTGAAATAAAATAGCATTTCGGCACCAAGAGCTATTAATCTCACTTATGCAGTACATAGTGCAGGTACTTACACAGTACATTTAGATTACCGCAGTGAGAGGAATCAAGTGGTTTCATATGTTTCGTATTAACACCATTTCGAACACTAATTGCTTCAAAGGAAAAACTATTTTTCCGTGCCTGGTACGATGCATTACATAAGTACGCGGCTGTGATTTTAATATAGTAGCAAAAAGGCTAAGTTTGGAAGTAAATTACACAGTTACTACATACAAATGAGGCACTTTATGCTATCACAAATGATTTCAGTAGCTTGTGCATCTTACAAGCAGTTTTCATAATATTTTCGACATCAACTAATAACAGTCAATTGTTGATTTATTTTACCGAATGGTAAAACCAAAATTACGTAAATAAATTACGAAATATAATTAAAATCTACATTTATAATAGGCGATGAAGAATTTATTAGCATATGTAATCTCTAATTCACATTACGGCAGCGGAAATACAAATTGCTTTCGAAACCTGCTGGATAAGTCAATCAGCGTCTTTGGATAGTCATAGATACTCGTTGGACTAGTAAATCATTTTCTATGGTGGCTCCTTTCTTTTGCCTTGTAGGATTAACACTTCACTCTAGTCTGGTTCTAGAAATAAGTGCTTGGTAATCTAGACTAGCGTTAATAAACTGCTCTTATAAAATCTTGTGAATGCCATCTTAACTTGCTCTCAGAATGTGTAAGTGGTTTTAACTTCATACCTAGCTAGACAGCAGACATACTCATGTGTCATCTTTTGATAGCTACACAAGTGTTCACTCATCATCATTTACATCTGCCTGACCTTTTCCCAACTCTGTTAGGGGTCTATCAGGATGCAACTAAATATCTTGGCAGTATTTTGAATGGAGCGATTGCCTACCTGACCGCTACAAAACTTACAAGGTAATACAAGCCCTATTGGTAAGACGAGTCTACATACACTATTGATACAGGGTCGATCAAGTGATTTAAATATCATCAGAACTTTTCGCCTACTAACTACAAGCAAATAACCGAATTAGAACTACTATAGATAATTATATAGATCTGAGGATCCTAAACGTATGTACTAAATCATGACTCATGTTCGATAGCTAAAGAAAGAAAGGTTTAATACAAAGCAACTAAAATTCCAATACGGCGGACTGCAGCTGCGTTTAGACAAGCCAATAATGCGTAACCAGTGGTTTTTCCTTTTCTGAGAGCAAGAAAATGGCTGAATTTATTCATACATATTTCACTAAGCTTCGTACTTTATGTTTGTACAAATAGTCAGTCATTCTAATGTGTATTAATGTAGTTTCTTATCGACACAATGACGCTATAATCTCTTGGTCGGTTGACTAAGTATAAAAAGTAGTGCTTAAACATGGACTAGGTATTACAAGCCAGTATCAACGTTCGAGATAAAACCTTATTGTTCACAGAAATTCCTGTGAGATGAGTAATTAGTGTTCTAGGCAAGCATTATGAATAGTTAGATTGTATCGTAGTTTTAATTTTGTACGGAGTTAACAAGGAAGCCGTTAGATCTTGGGAATTAGACGCCATTTGTTTTACAAAGGATCTACAGATAAACCAACCCGCACTGGACCCGCGTGGTGGATTATAGCCCAGCCCTCTCCTAGAGAGGATGCCTGAGTCCCTGCAGTGGGAACATTATAGGCTGATGATGATTTCGGTACTAGTTTCAACTTTTATCCTAACTGCGTTCTGGTTTTAACAACTCTATAATAGATCTCATCATCGCACGTTCATAATTATATTGATGATGATCCTTTGACTGAAAATCTCCAAAACAAAATGTTTTTAAAGAAAAGATAAACTTTTTAAATATCTGTTGTCTTTCAATTGCCATTGGCACCAGCTGCACCAATGATAACTAATGAGATGTCAAATCAGTCGGGATGACTCAGTGTTGAGTGAAAAATAAGCCAACAACGACACATGTTGAAATATTAAGTGGCTCACATGAGATCGCGTTTGTTTGATTTTCTTTTGAACGTTTTAATCTTTACAATAAATTTTGATAAAGAATGCGGTTGGAATTCCCATGGCAGTATGAGAAAATTTTACTGTCACGCTTGGCCGATTATGTGACCAAATTATGTCGTTTGGTTGACAACAGCGGGAGATTGCATTATGAAAAGCTAAGATTGGAGCTAGTTTTAGTCGTCGGATGAGTCTATATTGATCTCTTTCAATTCTCATGAAGCTTGTTCTAACTAAATTGAGGACTTGATGTGGAGATGACGCCTGAATTCTGAATGAGATTTTCACTTAGAATCCGAGAGGCGAGGAGAGAAGTGTAAACAGTTATCAATGATAAAAAGTACTACAAGAGTCGAAAATCATATCGTTCGTCACTTATACTGTATTATTTTTCTCCCACAAATTTCACTCTTTACCATGTCTATTAATGGTAACGTGTGAGCGGATGACATTTTGAACGTTTGCTGTAAAAAAACTGAGCTTAATTATCGTTAATGGATGTGTTTCGACACTCTCCCGGTCCGTGTCTGTTTGGCGTCGCGTTGCAAACCATGTCAGTGTAATCACTATTAATGACGTCACGTCTGCCAGCACACTGTACTTTAATTGACACCAAAACCGTTTTATTAACCCCATCTTTGGGTACATCGGAAATCGATAATTCTGCGCCAAATTCGTACACGGAAGTGTTTCGAATGTTTCAGACACACTGTTTTGCTCTTTTGTTTGTACTCTGGAAATACTTCACACAAAAGTTTGACACTCCACCAGGGTGAACCGAAACGGAGAAAAAATAATCAGTAAAGTGACACGACAGGTCAATTTTCCTCCGCCTATATCTATATCAGAGGAGCGTTAGTCTGATCTTAGTGGTTTCATAATCATATTGGGTATTGTATTGAAGTCACTTGAAAGAGTGACATCTAAAATGGATGGATTGTGTGAGAAATTTTAGGAAAGTACATGATACCGTGATGGCAAACAGAGGTGAGTGAAAGCCAAAAAAATAATGATATGGGACAAGGGCAGTGAGATGATGATTGAAGCGTAAATAAAGTAGGCCAGAAATTTACTTCAAGAAAACAACAAAAATATTCAACCAAATCTCAACATCTGCAAAGTGCTTTGTCATCATAACTGCATATACCGTTAGAAATAATATACACTCGTACTGTGCGCATATAAAGGATGTCCAGAAACAAATGCAAGACAAATTAGCATCTGTTGAAGCCTTGTATGGTAAACTCGATATATCATTGTATTGTCTGGCCGGACTCATTTTTCAGCGTGGACACTTACAACATATATTTCAAGATAAGAAGATACATGATGTACGTATTTTTAACGAGACAGGGGGAAAATAATTGCATTTATCATCGTCTTCGCTTTCAGTATTGACTTCGCTTTATGTTTTTATTTCTTTTACGATTGGAATTTATTTTATCCTGCCTCTTCATGCGGTATGTAAACATATCTATGTTTAGAAGACATAATATCTCTTTCTGTCTGTCTGTTTGTTCCGGCCAATCTCCGAAACGGCTGGACCGATTGTAACGGACAGATAGTAACATAGGGTACTTTTATTTTTTTTAAAGGATTAGGCCAAAAAAGCTTGAAATTGTTAACAAATCCGAATTAAATAGGGAAATAATATTTTTATAAAAAATTCACGCGGGCGAAGGAAAAAGTTAATTTAATATAAAACAAAACCATGATAAGATTCGTAGGTACCTAAATTAGTCCCCTTTTTCTACGAAACTAAACCTAGTCCACAATCTTGATTGGATAGATATTGGTTTTGCTCTTCGTTTCTTTCTATCTCACAAATAGAAAAACAAAAGAAAGTTTTATAGAACGCGTATCGGATGTTTGCCATTCATATACCTATACGCATTGACTTATATATTACTGCCTAAGGACTGGGCGGACGGCATGTTAAAATGACGCCTCAAACGTGGTCCCAATATGGTCTTTCATAAGCCGAAGTGAACTAGTCCACGATCGGCTCTCTTCGGGTGCGGTCGTAAATTTTATTAAAAGCTTTATTTATGTTCTTTATACCTCGAAAATACCACGCCGCTTATACAAGGTTACATTAACGAGCAGACTACACCGATTCTCTGTATGGCGAACGCGTCGAGAAAATGTTCGGATGACCGTATCTTTAGTTTTTATATCAATGCCTATACGTAACTTCCACTTGAGACTTGAGTCAATCGATCGCACTTACCTACATAATATAGACATTACAGACAATTTAGTCAGAATGTGGTACCATGATATTATCATGGTACCACATTCTGACTAAATTAAACTTTAATAGATTTTTAGGGTTCCACAGTCAATATGGAACTCTTATTGTTTCGCCATGTCCGTGTGTCTGTCCGTCCGTCCCTCCGTCCGCACTATATCTCAAAAACTCTTAGTACTAGAAAGCTGTAATTTGGGATGAATATGCAAATGAGTTACGCCGACAAAGTGCTGAATTAAAATATTAATTTCTTTTTTTAGGGTATCTTTCTTTACACACATTAAAGTAGGGATTATTTTTTTATCTCGTGAAGTCCATTGTGTGGGATGTCGTTGAATAGGTCTTTAAAAATATTGCAAGTTTGCTCAAACACTTTTCCGATTAAGGGATTCGTTTATGAAATATTAAGCTTTTAAATACAATTTTTTGTTAGACTGAAGTGTGGCAACCTAAACCTAAAAAAAAATGATGGTAGCAGCTTATATAACGAAAATAGAAGGAAAACGATCACAGCTAAGTAGGCTTTACAAGTTTACGAGTAATAGTTGACCAACTTATAAAATGTACTTGTATGAAATATTTTCCTATACATAATATATGGGAGCGGAGGTCTCAAAACTGTCCGGCCCTGGTGCAAGCCATGGTCCGGGGCGAGGAGGAATGGGACGCCGTCGCCTCCTTCTGCGAAGCAGTGATGCTAGCGAAGGAGGTGGCGGAACGTGAGAGGGAGAGAACCTCTCGTCCCAGCCGCCGCGGGAGGCGATCCGGGCGTCGGGGGCCACGTGATGGCTTCCGGCCACCGTAGACGCGGGCCTGTGGACGGTGAGTGATGGGTAAGCTCGCCGTCCGTCCGTCTTATGACGACAACAGGCCGTGTCGACGGCGCGTTCGTGTTCCACGCGCGCCTCAAAGAGATGTCAGCAACATGGAAGGGGCCGCAAGGGCCGACGCCTGTCGAGGCTGCGGGTTGTCCGCAAGGGATACCGAGGCCTCGACATGAAGGGCGAAGAAGGAACATGGGTGGTTTTTAGTCAGTAGAAGTCTGACACTCCCTTTCGCTCTGCCCAAGAGCGGGAGGGGTTATTTGATGATTTCCCACCCCCCAAAAAAAAAAAAAAAAAAAAGGTCTCAAAACTGCAAATGTAAGTTTGTTTTATTTTTACAATAAAAATAATTGTTCGGAGGCAAGTAGGTAAGGTGGTTAATCAGTTTAGTAAGTTCACATATTTTCATGGGCTACTACGGAACCCTACATTGTGCGTGGTCTGACATGCACGTGGCCGGTTTTAACTATATCGCTGAAACGTTAGGTTCAACCTAACGTTTCAGCGATATAGTTAGCGTTTTGGTTAATTGGGATGTTTTTACAGTTTTGGATAACTTGATGTTTTGGTGTTTGTACGTACGTCGAATATGAAGGTGTACAAAACCAGTTTATGCGGATCTCTCATTGTACGTGAAATCTAAATAAAGCGAGGCCTTGTTATACTGGACAGTGATGCGTCGCCGTGTGTACGTTTGGTTTAATAGAAAGTCATAAATGTCAATCAGAAGCTTGAATAGTAATCATTACTTAGAATTGAGTCTTTTGTGCCCGTTGTCTTGCCCAAATACTCTGTTGAAATTTGTAATTTCGGCCCTGAACTAAGAGTTTAAAACCCATCAGTATGCTTGTTTAGGCTTTCATACAGTCACTTAGTGTTATTATAACAGGCATCAGTCATGTACGAGAATATAAAATTATATTATATTCGATGTCTGATTGCTCTACTCGTATATTTTCTTGCTGTCTGTACGAATAAACCGTTTTCTTAGAAACCATTTTGATCTTTATAGCTAAGATTTGGCACAGCTATTTTGGTGGTTACCGCATCCGAAAAAGTTGATCTAGATAAAGAAAACTATAACAAACTAAAAGAATTAAATGAGAATGAATTTTATTTTTCTGTATGTGAACTTCCAAGTCAACCTATGAGGCTAGCTTCTGCTTATCCGGATTATCCTGTGGATGCCTTGAGTGTAAGGCCTCCAGACAGGCCGAAAACTTGTAGACTAAGTGGCAGTGGGCACCCCCTGCGGGATACAAGCCTCGGCTTAGAAGGGAGTGCTGCATCTGAGTGAAATAAAATTAACAAAATAAAAAATATGTAAGTATCGTCAAGACCCTTTTTTTTGAGGGTGGGAAATCATCAAATAACCCCTCCCGCTCTTGGGCAGAGCGGAAGGGAGTGTCATACTTCTACTGACTAAAAACCATCCATGTTCCTTCTTAGCCCTTGTGCCGAGGCCGCGGTATCTCTTTCGAACAACCCGCAGCCCATCGTTAAGACCCTTGCTACGGATTAGACAGTTCTAAGAAGGTGGATTCATAAAGCCCATACGATGAAAAGAAAATGGCTCTTACGATTTAATCAATAAAGTTCTAATTCTGAAACGGTTGTCAACTCTTATCCAGGGCGTACCCGTCGTCCTATGGATGGGTTTGATGAACGAAATAGAGATAAAGTTAGGAATGCACATTCTCCGAGTCGTAAACATAATAATAGTGCGTACAAAATGAAGTGATAAAAGCTGCACCCACGAAGACAAATCAAACTATACAGATCAGATACAGATGAGATCTATGCAGATCTCTCTTTGTACGGGAAATCTATACAAAGCGAGGCCATGTTATAATGGAAATGAATAGCTTCATGTGTACAAAGTATAAAAGTACAAGTGAACGTCGGATACGAGGAAAATAAAATAAGGAAGCTGAAGACCTTATACACTTCCTACTAATTATCTCTAAGGCAGTAAATAACTTATGGTATCCGAGTATCCGACAAAGTATTAAACGCATATATTACTATCTAGATTTAAAACTTAATTACTTTGCCGGGTATAGCATAGATATAAAATAAACGTATTTGATACGGTTTCGATCGTGTGGTAATTTAAAACGAATGCATTGAAACAATATACCCGAGAATTGGGCCAATAAATCTTAATTTGCGCAGAAATAAAGTTACGAATTGTCGGTTTCGTGTTAACGTTCTAAAACAAAAAGAAGGACAGACCAGTTGCTTTTTACATCAGGTCAGAAACTTAATACTTATAATACATATTTGGTTGAAAGATCCTAAATATCAAGATATCCAAATGTAACCAACACCACTCTCAGTGTGTCAACAACGACGGTTCCCACAGTACAATGATACCTGTTAAACTAACAATACGTATATATATTTGCTTGTGTGGAAATGATTATTACCGTGACCTAACAATTGAGCAGTTTGCGAATTGTGAATAACAGCTCCGTGCGGCAAAAACTGAGCGGCCATGAGGCATTTGTTTCCGAGTGTTTTTGCACTGGCCGACCGCCGACCGACGACCGCGGTCGGTCAGGCCGCACTCAACCGAGGGGGCGTATCGATTCGGATGCACGCCGCGCCAAGTTTCATGTTCAGTTATGAACTTTATATCCTCAGGGTACTTTATTTTCATTTGGGTTTAGACGAATAATGGATAAGCTTTCGGCTTTCCAATGAATAATTTAGATGCTTTTTGGATAACATACTCTTTTTATAAATCGGTTCTGTCTGTTTGATCTAGTTGAAAATCGCTACATGATTATAGAATGTTCTTATTTGCAATGCAGTATTAAATCTTAAAGAGAATCACGGCTTGGCTGTGTGCCCCATGCTTTATGAAGCAAATAGTATTAAATCAAGTGCCAAGGCTAAGACACTCTGTTATTAATAAATCTTATGACGACACGAAGACATCCCGTTGTATTGTATTATTTGTGAGACGCGTTGATGAACCTACAGGCATCGATAGCCAACACGTCAAGCTAGCCAATACTGTCAAATTTTCCCAATCAAACTTCAGCTCAATGTTTAAAACGATAAAGTTGAAAATCTATTAACGAAATTTGACAGATTAAAGTAGCTTGATGTAGGTACTTTTGAAGCTCGAATTGACAGTAAAGACATAAAATATCAATGAAACGATAATCCAAGCACCTGTATTTCTTGGAAAGTCATTAAAAAGAGAGAGCTAGCGTCCGCGACGCGTCAAAGATCATTCTATAAGGGGAGACAGGTGATAACGTAAGTCTGGTTCTAGCCAGTGACTAGCGGGCTATCGACATCATGTGTCGATAAAAAGTTATCCATACGACTTTCTAGTGACATTGATGCATCAACCCCACGTCTCTAATTCATAACACAGCAGTTAATCACAACCACAAAGGCAGCTATGGCAATCTCGATTTCGAAATATTACAACCATTTACTTTAAGAAACTCACTTTAAAAAAGTAACGATTCGCTTGGGTTTCAACGCTGTTTAAACATGGGTTTCCGACTGCTTTGTAGGTCGCATAAAAACAAGTTTTACTATTTGCAAAAAAACCATCGAGAAATTCATCCGGACTGACGTAACTAACTGTACCTTGAACGATGTCCTCAATCATCAGGGAAAGCGGTTTCTATTCACAAATCAACGTAAAGTCAATAAATAACCATTAGTTTTTTGTAGCAAATACATAATATATGATTTCAATATCCGGAAATATAAGTTGGCAATTATTATGAGAGTATTTTAAGTCTAGGTCGTCTATTCTTATGCGAGCCCACGCTGTATGTCAACAAGTGCGTGTGAGTCATGTCGGGTCTCATAATAGAGGAAATAAACCAGTGGAAACGTCGCCTTCGACCTGCTTGCACCACTTATCACTAGTTCTACTGGGGGTCGAAATAACATGTATCAGTACATGTTATTTTGACCCCCATACGAAATTACTCAAATAACCTTTGTCTTTATTCGGCTTTCGCTGAACACAATGGGCGACCAGTGACACCCACAGTGGAAAGTGCCTACTGTCGCAGTTACTCTAGCCTATGTGTGACAAGGCGAAAGTTAAACTTTTTGTTTGCAGTTTCCTTCAAAAGGCCCCGGGGTCGATATTTACATAGGACTCGACATAGCTCTGGTGGTTCGTGATTATACTTGTTGTTGTATTATCTTCGATGATACAGAAAACTAATGTAGTCTCGGCTTTTACTCTGGGACGTCACACGTAACAGTATTACGAGTATTGTTAGATATCACGGTTGAATTATAATTACAGTCCGTTGTAACAGAAAAATATTAGTTTGACTTACCTCCTGATAGCTGAGAATAAAATTAATTTAACGTGGTTTTTCAGCACACAATTAAATAATGCTTTTTAAGTTCATCACGTTTGCGGTTCTCTGAACCACGGGCCGGAACTGGCAAGGTCACTCGAACAGATATCGTTTCAGCGCAGCGATGGAACTAGTATCGAAAACTATTACGGCAACTGACTTACTTAATGTCCTATGTCCCCTAGATGGAGCAGAGTGCGTTCACAGAAGTCCTCCATCTCGATCGGTCTTGAGCTTCACTTGGGGATTCCAGTCCAAAGCTTGTTTGGGTATGTGGTCGGGGTCCCTTCGGAGCGTGTGGCCAATCCACCTCCACTTGCGTCGCTCTGACGGTCGATCGGGCTCTCGTGGCATTTCTCCAACAGCTCTACGTTGGAGCTCGTCTCTGGTCAGTAAATTCCGAGAATGCGACGAAGACATCGGTTGACAAAAACTTGGATTTGGCGTGAGATGATATTAGTGACCTTCCACGTTTCGCACCCGTAAAGCAGCACGGATTTCACATTGAACCCGAATACCTTAAGCTTAATCCTTCGGGTCAGTTTCCGCGACTGCTAAACAGGGTCTGAGCTGCGTGAAGGTAGCTCGGGCTTTGGCGATCCGTGAAGTGATGTCTTCTTCACTGCACCCAGTTTTCACCGCGACGCTCCCGAGATAAGTGAATTTATGGACACGCGCCACTGCCTCTGTCCCAATCAGCAACGGTGAGTGATTCTTCACAACAGTTCTCATCTCTTGGGTCTTCCTAATGTTAATTTTAAGCCACGTTTCTGGGACTTCCTAACGTAGATCGCTCAATTTTGCTTGCATGTCGGCGTGGGTATGACTCCGCAGGCATTGGTCATCAGCGTAGTCTAAGTCTTCTAAGACGTTGGATAATCCCCACTGTAGCCGCGATGCTCGTTGTAGAGATGCGAAGCATAATTCCGTCAAGAACGACTAAGAAGAGAAGCGGCGACAGGAGGCAACCTTGGCGGACACCCGCATGTACTGCTACGTTATCCGAGAACAGATTACGTCAACGGTACAACACTATTGATTATTATAAACAAACGAATGAAATTGTGAATTAACAAAAAGGCCTCTGGGACGGAAATAAACCCTAATATTAATATCATTAACACTTTGGCCATAAATTCATGATCGCTTAGTATTTTTTTCATCGAAAGTGTATCTAGTGTTCTTAATTAAATACTATTGCATGAAAACCGGCTACTAACCTGTGTAAAGACAATTGAGGTTGATTTTCCTTCTTTCTTGCACCACACTTCACAATGCAACACGCAGGCATATTGAATTGCTTTTTTCTAACAAATACATGCAGTTTTGAATGTAAACTCCTCGTAATTTTCTCACAAATCTCAGCAGAACTACCACGAAACTCGTCGTTTATTATGGCGGATACGGCACTTACCTATAACTGTGTGACTCGTAACACCAAATGTTGCCATTATGAGCAACACTGATGTTTATGTGGTCTCTTTCATCAAATACGTTTACTGCATTAGAAAGAATGAAACAAAACGTTATTTCACATTCTGCATCCTATTTCACTCATACTTGTATGCAAATTTATGTGAATATATAATATTATTATATTTAGAGAATATCGCGGGGCCTCCATTTTTTCTATCTCAATGGTTTTCAGAGACAGTTGCGTTCGGAAATAAGCTTTTACTTTAAACTTATAGAATAGAATATATTTATTTCAGGTAACAAAGACCCATAGACAAATACCTTAACCTAAATACACATACTATGTATATAATAACATTTGTGTTAGTTTAAGTAACTTAACTATGTTAGTAGCACTTCACTTCACTTGCACGACACTCTGTGCGATTTTGTGGAATTTGTCCACGGAAGCGACGGAACACCACATCCTGCGGCTAAAAACTTTCTTCCATTACCGATTGGAGATAGCACTTTGGTATCCGCACCACAAACGCTTTGAAATTCACGTTGTGACACGAATCCAGCAGCTGAACTCTTGGCGTGTACTTCACTCTCTGGCGCACGTACTCCTCGATGTCCTCTGCCTCAGTGGTGTAATGCAGGCGAGAGATGTTCACCGGGGATGTTCGGCTTCGCGGCGCGCAGTTTTACGCTGGGCTCCACAGGAGCCTTGCCGCAGCGGTTCTTACAGCTTCACTGACGGCGCTTCCTCCTTTGTCTTATGTTATGTGTGACGTCCCAGGTTAAAAGCTGATACTACATTAGTTTTCTGAATCATCGCGGACAATACTACAACAAGTCATAATTACCGTCGAACTTCACACTTACAGGTAAGTTCGTTTGACTATAAAAAATTTATCTGCTAGTTTATGTGGTTCGAGTTTATACTATACCTACTTATTTGAGCGATCCATGCAGTACCCATTGAATTCATTGTCTTAAAGTATTGTGGTGTGGCACATATTTTGTGCCAAATGCTTGTCCTTTATGTTAGCCAGTTCTATTTCGACCTTCAACAAACATGTATGACATGTTAGTAATAGGAGTCTGCAATTCTACGTCTATTATCTGATCTATACTAATATTATAAAGCTGAAGAGTTTGTTTGTTTGTTTGAACGGGGTAAACTCAAGGACTACTGGTTGGAATTGAAAAAATCTTTTAGCGTTGGATAGTCCATTTATCGAGAAAAGGCTTTAGGCTATATAACATCACGCCACAATCAATAGGAGCGGAGCATAAATGAAAAATGTTGCAAAAATGGGAAAAGATATTCCTTTTTGAGAGCTTCCGTTGCGTGCGCTGCGAAAACGGTTTAAGTTTCGTAAATATCATGTATGAAGGAATTGTTCCTCTTTAAAAGTTCTAAAAAAAAATCCGCGACAGCATATGTTTATCTTTTACGATTGACTCACTGTAACCATTTTTATATATTAAAATGTTAGGTTAAAAAGAATTATATTTTGCGAAGCTTATTTAACCCATATGGTATTAATCTATATCTAAATAAATGTGTTTGCTAGCACGGAAATTTAATATAGAATATTTGTGCCTTTTACTGTATACAGTTTAAACAAATATCTTAGAAGATATCGCAATATAAAAATATACGGGCGACAAAATAATTAGCGCGTGGCAGTCATTCGGTCCGGTGCAGTAGCTCGGTAGGTACGTGAGGATTCTGGCCTCTGGGGGCTCCGGAGAAATTCAAATTCAAAATATTTACTGCACCATAATGTTTACAAGTACAAGGTGTTACTGTATATTATACAGTAAGAGATACCTATAGTAATTGTTACTTTAATAATATAATCGAAGTCAATCTAAACTAATAGGTATTTTATAGAGGAAAGGTAAGATTTTTTGTTTGTTACGAGTACGATATAGCTCAATTTAATAAGTTAGATAGTCGATTTATCTAGAAAGGTTATAAGCTATATTATGTGTTGCAGACGAAGTTGCGTGGGTCAGCTAGTATATAATATAACCAAATATCATTGTTGAATTAATTGTATTGCAAATGAGGTGTTCATTACCATTTCAATCAAATTCGCATATGATATTCTTGCTCAATAATAGAAAAACGGCCTATTGTCAAACAACTGACTGACTGTGGGCTGAACAATAGTGTTGCAGATCATTAGAATTGACAAGTATTGTGCGGGGACGTCGATACTCGTAGTCGCACTTTACAAGCCATTGATACGCAATTGAAGGATACTGTAATGGATGCAGTAGATAATAGTGAAACCATTACTGTGCAGTATTTCTAATGCATTGACGGGACAGAACAAGGAACTTAGGATATCATTGAACAATAATAGAAGTCGAGACTTATTCATCTTTGAAGAGGGTTCGGAGCGTGGAACAATTTTCAACCTACACGAAGTCGAGACTCATTCAAACTTGTGAAGAGGATTGGAGGAGTAATTATCAGTTTTGCAATCAACAAACTTATATTTATAGCCTCATAATTGTTTTACCAAGGTCGTTCGTATTTTGCAAACGCATCACGATTCACGAGTATGATATTATAATGCTATTATAGAAAACAATTTGCGAATTACGTCACCAAAGAACTTTCGATTCGTTATAACCATTTGCATCGCTGGAATGACTTGAATAACCAAGTAATTTGTAGTGGTTGCAATTGAAAGAAACCGCTAATATTTGGAACACCAGAGTCTCTTACTCAAGAAACCATAAACCACGAGATAACGGTACGCCATGGTCTTTGATTATGCTCCACAAACATCTTATAAAGAAGTTTGTTCTAAATGTAGGTTGTCTCTGCATACAAGTTTGTAAGATTTATTGATTTCTGATACTGATTTACGTCCGTGGCATTTCTATCGTTATCATCTTCTCCTTATCAGTTGTTTGTACCTCTCACGATAAACAATCGACCGATAGCATCGGAACTATTTCATGCTCAAGATTCAGAGCATGCAATAAGTATGCCGACGCAGTATCTATGACTGTATCAATGAATATAAAGCTGTCGCGTCGTTGCTTCGCCATCCGGACTGACATTGTATAGTTGAACAAGTTATTTGGTATACAGGCAAAATGTTCATGTTTACAAATACACTGCCAATGTCACTTATGTTACGCTTACGATTCTAACCGACACAGGCAGAAGAAACGTCAAACCTCGTTGATGATAGCGGTTAGGGTAAGGCAAGACACACACTAACCCTGGAACGATAGAGCTGAAAGTCATGCGGAGAACCCTTTTTCCGGATAAGAATAGTATTTTTTTTTTTTGTTAGCGTCGACATACTGGTGTTCTACAAAACAATACCAACTGTTAAAAAAATATATACCAGAATGGTCTAAAAGATTTAACTGCCCAGCACACTCACACAAGTTGCAAGTTAGCTGCCTATCTAACAAATAACTTTTTCAACTGTACCGTACACAATGTCCGGATGGCGAGGCGACGTCCTCGGCGGCGCCGGCGTACAATAGCCCCCTGTTCATCTGCAGCCCGCATCATGCATGCGCCCTGTTAATCGCTGATGGCTCTTAAATTACTTATGTCAATACAGCCATTGATAACATCGGTGTTTTGTTCACCAGCTGTCGTTTATGGCCAGAGTTTAGTAGCTCGTTCTTTTTTTTATGGTGTTAAGAAAAAAATGTAGTAGTTTGTTAATTATGGTTGACACGCAAACAAGGTGTTGTAAATTGTATTTGTCACCTAACACGTAACATCACGCATGTAATCTACGAAAGGTTAGGCAGAGGTATATCCATTAGAACACCCACGTTTCGTCAGTTATGTGAAAGGGCCATGCAATAGTGGGCGAGTCTATTGCCATCAACCGGGCACAAATCCAAAATCTGCAGCTGCTACTGAGAAGTTCGTGTTAGAAAAACCCAGTAACAGTTTGCCCGATCTGAAAATCGAACCCAGAATCTAAGGAGAATTGTATGATTGTATGTGTTTATTTGTATAATATGAAAACCACAGGTATCGGTAAACGTCGTCCTCATATTTAACTGTATATTGATTTAACTAAATGAAAAATTCAAAAAGCCAACTTATTTTTCGTGAAATTGGAAGTCTTTTATAGGACGTCTTTGTGTAAGCAATTTTGTTAGAAGGCCCTTTTTTCATCGAGCTTATGTCAACATTTTCTTATCTTTGCCAAGTTATAGCCCTATTCTACTTTATTATTTCAAAACTGGGACACGAGCATGAATGTAAACTTATCATTGTGTTTACACTACCAATTCTTATCAACTACTTAATCGTTGGATAAAATATCAACAAGTACATTATACTTGTATCAAATAAGGGACAAAGGCATTAGACGTGATGCTTTATAGCCTGATTATAGAAACAAGTACTAAACAAACTTCCTTAGTCTTTAGTGTCGAGTTAAGTACACCTTTACATGGTTCATGCTCTGGTGCGGGTCACATTCAGTGAATCTTCTTGCGTCATCTCGTTACAGACGGAACTTCAGCCCGTATATATGAAGGGATTAGTTTTATAATTGCGTGCGATGTACTGGCGAGGTGAGCAAGTAGGACATAAAGGAGAGTGTCCTTCAACGTTAGTAGTTTTCAGAGGAAGGATATGCTTCGTGACTTTTCATTTCAGTCGTCATCCTGACTGTCACCGCGGTCGTATGTTAATTACTTAATTTTCCTCGTTTTGTGCTAGTTTGTAACAATTTAGATAGTTAACATTTTTAGTTATAATTTAACTTTTGATTAGGAAAGTTTATAAGGTGGCATTATTTTAATATTCTAAGCGCCTATTTCGCACGTGAGTATTTGTTCCGTAATTATTTTCACGAAGGATAATGACCACTGTAAGTTACATAAAAAATAACATAATTATTCGACACAAATAGTAATAAACAATTGTTTTGAAATTACAGTTTTTTCGCATGAATATAAACCTGTTTCAGACAGTTAGTTTTCTTAATTTAGATTATTCACTGATAAGTCTGGCGTAATTACTGTTTGTTTGCAAAGTTATTTAATAAAGATTTATTTAGTTTACTAACTAATATTTACGTAAAATTAATAATGCGACTTAATAACGAAAAACAAAGTAGCTCTGTTTATTTTAACTAAAACATCAAACGCCCGAATAAATTGTGCTTCAAAGCATCGCCGTTATAACTTATTAGCATAACAAAGTAAAATTAATATTAATTTATTAGTGCTAAAGTGCTAATTTAGCTGTCGGCGACGATTATATAAGGTCTAATATACAAGAGATATTACATAAGATTCGGAAGCCTACTCGTGCGCACGATGCCAATGGTTCCGTATATCAACGACATTATCAATTCGACAACGGTTAGATTAACATATTTGATGCCAAATCATTATATAACCCTGTATCTTATATCTATGTACCGTTCTTTGCTTGCGCTTTCGCGGTTGCGTAAGAATAACGAAGAATGATGTCTCACGTTCAGGATATTGATCAGTTTAATTCATTAACTTAGAATGTGGAAAGATTTTGATCACTGATTAAGTTTGTTGAGTATTACGCAATGTTTAATTTTTGTTTTCTTTTTTTTCTAGGTAAGTTCGCTGTCTCTGTTAATACGAGTTATGATACCGTAGAGCTATGTAAGTATAGTTTTAGTACCTATAATTATCATCATCATCTGCCTAACCTTTTACTATAAATGTTGGAGTCGGCTTCAGTCTAACCAGATGCAGCTGAATACCAGTCTACATGGACCCACTAACTCCACTGAATTGGAGAGGTCTGCTTAATATAAAAGCCCTTGGTAAGACTGGTTGTTAGATTCTCAGGCTCCTGAAAATACCAAAATATTACTGTACAGTACATCATTCATAACGGAAAATTGTCTTGGTTGCGAGCGATTCGTAATAACAAAAGGTTTTTCTTCATTCACAAAACCAGTCACAGTGAGTGAAGACAATCTTTTGTTACAACATCTTCATAACGTGACGACTCGTTATCGTCACACTGGTAAACTAAAAATGTCTGTACACAACCTACTTTAGGCTGACACAAGTGACTGTAATACTGGCATGAGGCTGACTAAAGACGCCTGTATACAACCTATCTTTCCAGAAGTAGGTTGTACACTAACTGCCGCACTCAGAGAGCTATAATGATTACTTAGGCCATCACTTAGTAAAGGTTTTGACAGTTTTTTCATACAGACGTATGTCAAACCTTTACTAAGTGACGGCTTAATTAATCATTAAATTTCTCTGAGTACCGCAGTTAGTAAGTTAATATTGCTTTTTAAGGCTTTCGTATTTCCCGTCGGGGCTGCGGGTTGTTCGCAAGAGATACCGCGGCTTCTACACAAGGGCTAAGAAGGAACATGGATGGTTTTTAGTCAGTAGAAGTCTGACACTCCCTTTCGCTTTGCCCAAGAGCGGGAGGGGTTATTTGATGATTTCCCACACCCCAAAAAAAAGGTTTTCATATTTTTAAAGGAAAAAGGACCCTTATAGGATCATCAGGCTGAATTTGTCTATCTCTCGACCAAGATTGCTTTTCTCAGGAACGCGTAAAGGTTGAAAATATGAAATTCTCCGGTCTACGGTTCTTTTATCAACTTGTAACGTCACGTCATCACAATATACTTATGGCCGTTAAATTGCATGTTTTCGCACGTTTTACGTTTTCACAAAGAAAATAATCATATCCCATACGGACCCTATGAGTTTTGATTCCCCTGTGAAACCTGTTTGACATATCGATGCAATTTCTCTTGACAAACAGCACCACCATGAACTACAAAAAAGTGGTCATACCGTACTTATCTATGTATCTTTTAATCCTGCTTAATAATTATAACATAGAACTTACCTAAAATATCAACATAGGCGTAGGTGGGTCTACCTACGTCATACTAAAATTAGGGGCTCTCTAATTAAGTACCTCTTAAGTCACGTAAAGGGCACATCTTTAATTAATAATTAATACCAAAATAAACAACCCTAAAACAAAACTTGTTTAAATATACACAGAACAAATATACGTGTGAGTAAGCAGGTTAATTTTATAACATAACATCACGCCTGTAATCCCCGAAGGCTTGGGTACTTACAGGTGTACACTCACATTTCGCCAGTTATGTTAAAGTCTGATGTTATAGGGGGCGAACCTATTGCCATCAACCTAATACAAAGTCACACTCCGTCACTGTTACTGAGAAATTCTTGATGGAAAAACCTAATAACACTATAGTATGAGCTGGGAATCGAACCCAAGACGTCATGCATGCATAGCAGTCGCGCTTGCGACCACTAGACCAACGAGGAGTAATTTGTCTACAATGCAGCATTTTCATTAAACTTGTTATATTTACTGTGGCCACATAAATTAATTGTAGCATGTTTCACTGGACATGTTAATTTGTCACGAACTGATGCCACTAGTAGATACCACTACCACATGTTCTGATAATACATTCAACTTCTATCAAAAATTAAGGCCACGGGGTCCAGGAGCCCACATCATATTTGGGAAAATTGCCAACCGGTTGGTCATCTCTTTTTTTTTTTGGGGGGGGTTGGGAATTCATCAAATAACCCCTCCCACTCTGGGCAGAGCGAAAGGGGGTGTCAGACTTCTACTGACTAAAAACACCCATGTTTCTTCTTAGCCCTTGCGCCGAGGCCGCGGTATCTCTTTCGAGCAACCCGCAGCCCCGACGGGGGCCCGCAGCCTTCTCTTCACTTGACTTATTTTTGGCCAAAGAATCAGTATTGCTATTCAACGTGGCAATGCTACCAGCCTTCTGGGTACTTTTCCTGTTGACAGCGATGTGGACGAATTTTTTGACGCCCTGTAATTCTTCCCTTTTTCATACTTACACATTTATTATTGTAATTTGAAGTAGTAGACTGTAGTTTGAAAATATTTTAAATAAACACTTCTATCGGAAGTATTTCTCGACTTTTGAGTCCAACCTCATTACCTATTAAAATATTCAGCATAATTTAATAATAAATAAATATTTTGTTTAAGTTATTCTGTTCTACAATTTTAAATTATGTTGAGCTCATTATACGATTATAACAGACTTCATGTCGCCATCTTTCTCAATTAATACAGCATGTCGATCGATAGCTAAGTGACCTGAATAGTGATAGTTTTTTATTTATTGTCTACGAATCACCACACACTCGCCTTTATCCTGGTTTATTTAGGGTTCAGATTTCATGCATGTCTTTCAGCCATCATCTCAATATTTTTCTAACTATCGTTTATTTGTTTCCTTCCTCTCTTTATATTATCCATCCTCACTATCCATGCTCATTTACACTTCTTTAAATCGTTTTGGCCCAACATTCAGCTATGCGAACTCCACTCGGTGATGCTGTCATAACTTCATAAGGTGCTATATATGGCTCATACTCAAAACTTTTCTCACGACATGCCGTCATTCCTCTGCATCCAGGCTCATACAATGATAACCTATGTGCCACATCAAGCCACTTAACATATTTTTTACCCGACTGCACCAGAAGGAGGGTTATGTTTTACTTCTTCTTCGTGTCCATTATTGCTATAGTTATTTTTTTTATAAAAAATGTAACTTAACCCGTCTAAAGACATGCAACTAAACGATGTTCTGTACGGAAAGTTCTACTTAGTAAGAAAGCTGTCACCAGCCCTATTGCGGGTTTATTAGTTCCAGAAGTTACTATAACTAGTCGGAACTTTAGTCCACGGGCTGAGCTGCAAACTTGTCTGACGATATTTGCCTGACATTTAAATGAACTTTCAAACAAATTGCACAATATTAGTTGTTTAATTAATTAATTGCAATTTATGGGTGACTTATTAGAAGTTTCCAAACTAAAATGAATTCTTCGCAGGATGCGGGATAAAACTTTTCAGGACAATTGTGTCTAGTACCTTTACTATTCACAATTATTATAAAAATATTCCCTATTTGGATATTTTGTTATAAATTAATTTTTTTCTTGCACGGAACCCTGGTAACATCACTTATCTGCCTGCAAACAGATACTTTAATTTTATTTATTTGTATAGATTATTTGTATAGTGTTTAAGCTTTCACGAATCGAATAATCGTCACGATCAATCAATCATGGCCATATCATTCTCACCACATCCCGTGCGGGATTCGCCTTAGTGTAGTCAGTTCTTAGATGATGTCTTACGCATTCAATATTTTTGTGGTGAGACCTACTTGACGATATAGTAATAGATTAGTGTGTGTCGACTGTTGCGCGACTTCTCTTTTACGATCACACTACCTACACGGATTCATATTTCAATCAAATGAGATCAACACTAGAGAGGGACACGGTTTCACTTGCGACTCGTTATTAGAAGGATAGTGTAGTAGGTGTATAAAAGATGGCTACCATCACCCACGTTGTTTAGCACTGTTTGACCACCGCTTTCCACCGACCATAGGGCTGTGTCCTTATTAGGCGAACTATGAGCGGCTGACTGTCCACTGACTGAATCTGAGCGGCGAATCGGTTGTAAACTCAATGTTGAGTGAGCAGCAAACTCTAACATTAACCGAGAAGGATGGCGAACTCTTGGTAAAGAAATTAAACTCAGTTACTATAAGCATCAGGCGCGAGGCGTCGCGAACGTACTTTCGCTGTTAATCGGTCGCTCACTGAAGTCTAATGAGGGCACTGCCTAATGTTCAATGAATTGTGGAACTTTACCAATTATTGTGATAGAACAGTTGTACTGGTTCTATTGACACTGAACTACCAATCTCGTTCATGATTATTTGATTTGGTCTAGAAAGGACGTAGATCGATAAGTAGGTATAGGCCTTGTAGATATTAATAAACTTAGGTTTCGGTACAGGCTTCATATTGGTTCAGTTATTTTGTTAACTTTGACAGAAAACTGAAATATTAATATTCTGTTATATAAATATTAGATAAAGCGATCAATGTAACACTGAACAAAGATATACCTACTAATACCATTGTCATACAATTATTTATACAAAATAAAATGCCTGAAAGTAAAGGATATGTTGTAACACATTGTATAATAAATAAGAGCTGTTATTTCAAACGTCTGTGCTTTCGCCAATTATACGGATAATAATTGGAATCAATTTAATTTATTATACCACAGCTTGATAAACAAATAATAGTAAAAGTCGCCGTCTACCTCGCCCACCGCCCACGTGTTCATGCAAAAACAGGGGCCTTATACATTCACTGTGAAATCCTGATTCTGCATTCCTTGGAACCTGTTGCAGTTCCTATGGACTGCAGACTCTTTAGGAAAGAAACATCTTTTTTGCGTTATATACATATAAACGTAGCTGTTTACCCGTGACCTTCGTTTAGTATTGAAATTTAACTTTTTCAAGTTTGTCAATTTCTAGGGTTTTAATTTTTTTTTCTTCACTGAGCCCATACCCTTTTTCTAAAATAAAAATAATTCTAAGTTACTACTTGTAATCTCAACTATCTGTTTCTAAAAACCCGTCAAAATCGGTTCAATCGTTTTGTAATTTTGCTGGAACAAACAGACATACAAACAGACATACAAACAGACATACAAACAGACCGATCGACAGCCCCCCTGTCGCTGTCAGCTGTCAAAAAAAATAATAATCAAAAAAAATATTCTTTGTTATAAGTAGATACCGTAATTATACTTTCATATGCATTCTATAGAAAGCTGTTATTATTATTGAAATTACAAACAGACACATCAATTTGTTTATTTGTCTAGATTTATAAGCCAATAATTTTCAGTTATCTAAAATCTACAATTTATGCAAAAAGTTTACGACCGTGTCCATTGCAGGCTGTAATTATAATAATGTACATGTATACATAATTACTATTAGTGCCGTTTAAAACTCGTCTATGTAGACACGCAAAAAATGTTAGTTGAAGTCGTGATCAATTTTCGTTTGTCATTTAGATACCTATCTTGACAAAAGTCTTGCCGCTTCTACGGCTTAATTGAGGGACTAGTTTGAAATGTCAATTATAAAATTGACATTGTTTAAAGAGGAATAACCTCATTAGAATAAAACTTTGTTCACGTTTGTAAAGCTGTAAACAAAGGTCATTTTATGTTGTTTACTTTAAGTTTTACTTTCCCCTAAACAAATATTAAACTTAAGACCACATCACGAAATGTTTCGGCTTTGTGTTGTATAATTCTGTAGTTGTATTATTTGGCAAGCTTATTCTATCTTTTTTCTATTTATTTAAATTTTCTTTTATTAAAGTACCTGGACTAGACGAAGATTGCGATTACTTCCCTATACGAATTGAATTTTGTTAATAAAATCAAGGGTTTTAATTTTTTTGCCTTGAAAACCTTTTTCAAAAGATACAAACATAGCTGCTGTAGTCAGTAGGAGTGGTTATCTTTCAGTAAAAATCCCTTCAAAATCAGTACAGCCATTTCGGAAATTAGCACAAACAAACTGTCAAAAATAAAAAATAAAATATATTTTTGTTATAATCTAAGTACCGTTTGTACTTTCATAATGTATTCAGTAAAATGCTGATATTCTAAAATTACAAATGGACCTTTCATTTTATTTTTTTGTAAAGATTGGTCTACTCTTGTCTTCAATCTTGTATTATGGACAAAGATGAGGTCGACGATGCGATGAAACGAGCTAACCCAAAAGAACTGTTTCATAGTTCTATTTTTGAAGCCACTAATCAAACCAATATGCTCGTATTAGTAATTTAAAAACTAGTTCACACTTTCAGTGTCATGTAAACTAAGATAAATTACTCTTGTGCAATATGAAAGCGGGACTCAATTGGAAATTGATGAAGACAACAGGGAGTCAATAGATTAACGAGATATCGGTTTCGAGTTGATAGAGATAGAGTGCCTACATCGTGATTAAATTCAATTTGTGTCTAGTGCCTGCAATGCTTTCAATTAAAATTCAAGTCTTGTTGCGGTAGAAAGTCCTGAAAGTGACTTCAATTTCTCGTTAAGTAATTTGTATTTTCTATTGGGAAATGTACAGAAACTTTGGCCAGGGTTGCATATTGAAAACCAAAGACCTATCTGCGTTTGCGTACCTATATCCTAATATATAGGGTGTAAAAGTACCCTTAACGCAAACGAAGGACATTTGTTCTCCCCACCACTGCGATCATTTTTTTGTTCTAGACCATACCTGGGAACCTCCTAGTTACGGAGATATTGGGGGTCAAAGTTCCAAATTTTTCACAGCTGTTTTTGTAAATACTAGTATTTCAGGTTTTAACTTTACTTAAATTACCTCCATGACCCATTTACTATTCAAAGCATCCACTAGCACAATGTTTTAAGAGTGCTTCTTGGAGTTTTACCGTAAAATGTGATTTTTGACCCCAAAAAAAAAGTCATTTCCCAGCAAAAATGTTTGCGTAGGGGTACTTAGTTTGATGTATAGAACGCTTGGTTGACGGATGCGTGTAGGGTTCGTTTACACCCTGTATATAGGTACGCAAACGACTGCATCATTGGTCTAGTGGCCGCAATTGCAACTGCTAAGCATGAGGTTCTAGCTTCCAGTCCCAGTTTTCCATCAGGAATTTCTTAGTATCAATCACAGAAACAGGATTTGGGCTCGGTTGATGGCGATAGGCTCGCCCCCTATTACATAAAACCAAACATAACTAAAGTAATTCGTCTGCCTGGGTTGTGTTTGTGCTCGAAGACATGTGACATCTACCAATACGCACTGGGCCCGCGAGGTGGATTATAGCCCATCCCTCTCCTAGAGAGGAGGCCTGAGTCCCTGCAGTAGGAACATTATAGGCTGATGAAGAAGATGAAACATGACTAGAGAAATGTGGATGTACTAATGGTGGACCGCTAAATAACCCATAAGTAATCACAGGCGTGATGATGTTATGTACATACACGTATAGGTAGGGTTAGGGATGCACTCTTCAAAACTACACTAAAAACTGTAAAGATTATTTATAATGTTTGTACAGATATCACTTCATTATAAAACGGTTTATTATCATCCAACTCCATAACAGGTATGCTCTTAAACACGCGATACACCCGTAGGCGGTGCCGGTCCTCGATGTTAATTGATCCGACTCGATAATATGAGCCAATGATTAAAAGATTTACAGTTACGCCTTGAAACCTACTCCTATATAACTACTGATTACTGTGAAACTCCTCGGTTAAACCCTCTTTAGTAACGTTACTATCAAGAATAATAATTTTATAACAATGTTTTTTTAACGCGCTGTTAACCATAAATCCTTTAGTTATAATAACATTGTTTTTAAAAGGATAGTGACTGATTTATTGGTCTATCTAAAACGTGCTGTAATAAATTTTTTCTCTTTTTTGGATCGCATGGTATAATGGGTAGGCGGAATTAAACCACAATATTAAACGAGCCATACGCATACGCATAAATGTATCTAGTTTCTGATCGTCTTAGCAACAGTGATTGTCTAGCGTAGGCGTTATTCGGATGTTAATACAGCGTTTTCACTGCGAAGGCGTCGCCGTCTTCATAGCAGTCGAGTTGTAGCAACGCAGATGTCACAACGATGAAGCGTCGTAGCAGCGTAGACGCGCGTAGCATTCAGTTCGTAGCCACGTCGATGCTGCGACGGCGTAGCGTTGATGTCGCGTAGACGCGCGTAGCAGTTGTACTGCATTATTGACTCGCGGTACTGTTGCATTGGCGTAACGAGATAACCTGAAATTCAAAATTTATGGCAGCATTAGTTTCAAGGAATTGTTTATATTTTACTATTAAAACTAAATTCATTCAGCATTGAATTATTTAACGCACTAGATATTTTCACTAAACTACTTTCGTCATTCATAAAATATTAACTAACATAAACACGCATTTTCAACATAGATGGTAGTCGTTCTAATAGGTGTTTTTAACGTTATGAAACATAGTTTAGTTCTGAACGTGTGTTTTTACCACAGTCGAGTACGAGTAGGTACGCGTGTTGCAAAAACATTTGAAAAAATGCCTACACACGGTCTAGCTAGACTTAATTATTTCCTGGTTATCTGTTCGAACTGGTTTTATTACAATACTTTGTTACACTGTAGGTAGGTTACTGGTTACTGTTCGAGGAATTAGGCAAGATCCAATAGTTTTTTCAAATGTGTATAATGAGGCTTCCCAAATGGGTTTTTTTAATTGGCAGTAAAATAAATTAAGTTCTCATTTATTTTTGAATAGGTGTTTATGCCCGCTCTCATTAAAAATAGACAACGCAGATCAAGACGTCCGAAACTGGACATAGGCCTCTCCCAAGTGTAGCCACATTGATCGGTCCCGTGTGCTTCGCAACCAGCGGATTCCTGCAATCTTCACCAGTTCATTGGTCCACCTAGTGGGAGGCCAACGCAGAAAATAAATGCTTATAAAATAAAATTGTTCTGTTATCTTTGTTAAACGTACAAATTCTAAAAACATAGCATTTTGAAGGCATCCATTTATGATTTTATGACAACAATATGCTTATTTAAGATGTCTGGGTCAAACGGCCCGTATGTACGAAAGGCACAGAATTGGCGTCCCTTTGACGCGTAATGTGTATAGCACACAAAGGAGCAATTTCGAACTATACAAGTGCCTACATACAATCGCAGATACTTACATGTTACAACAAATCTTCGGCGTGTTGTATAAAAGTATTATCACCATTTTTCTGGCCTTATTCCATTTTTCTTGGGGTCGGTTTTTTTCATCCATTTTCCTTCTTCTCCCATTTACTCCTTTTTCTTAGGGTAGTTGACAAAAATCAAATTAGTCCGTCAGATAGATTTCCAAGAAATATTGGACACGTGTTTTTTCTTTTTTCACGTAAACAATAAATGAATCCGATACAGTGCTTCGAAAAGTCGCGCGATGTCGACACCAGCCCCCACTCACGATCTTTGTCACGTTTTATTTTCGTATTTTTTTATTAATTTGATAAAACAAAAAACACGTACTTATCCGATATATTTTTCGGTAATCTAACAAACGGACAAAAGAGAATCATATGTTTTTTAGTCAGTGCTCTCCACCCGTCAACATTAAAACAGTCTATATTATTATTTAATTAGAATGCTTCTTTTTGAAAACCACTGATCAATGGGTGTCCGTGGCCGTATCTTAAAATCAGTTCGTTCGTACATTTCAAGGTTGAGAGCATCGCAGAATTCCATGTTCTTATTTTAGAACCACTGAAGTTTACGAGTTCTCGTATAGCAGGTACCTACGCTTTAGACTAGAAAATCATGTGTATTCTGGAAAACAGTTTTAGGAAACTATCGTATGTTTTCTTTAAAATGTTGGCTTTTAGAGTCTAGTTTTCTTTATAGTAGTAAGCTGTATTTTTCACGGTCGTGAATAGTAAGTATGCACCAATTCGATAATTTCCTCCAATCAGCTGTTAAATTAATGGACTCTTTTCCTGTCGGTTTTCATAGTTTGGCACGACATTACTCGTATTTTCTTCGTTTGCAATTTAATTTTGTTTGTGCTATGCAGAGTTTGCATGCAGAGCATAACTAAGCGCATATTTAATGTGTTGGCTCAGTCATGCTGCCATGATTGTATTGCTTAGCTGTGAGTCTATAACCAGTGTGTACAGGACGTGGTCCAACTACCAACTCGTAACGACGCCATTGCGGGGACCGGCGACGCCTCTGCCTAGATAACGTGTCTGGGTGCGATATATCCCACACAAGCCAGTTATTAGCATATCTTCACAGCGCCCTTCAACACTTGGCGCTATCTCAGCTTGGCAATTTGTTCCGTTTTTTTTTAGAAGTTACCCAAAATAAACAACTGACATCTGCCACTCTAATTTGCTCACAAAAATGTCGGAGATAAATCGTGTGAAACCGAGTCTTCTTTTTTAAAAATATCGTTCTGTCGAATGATGCCCTTTTTATGTCTTCATATTATTTTTTTTATTAATGAATAAGCTCGTTCGAATAAAATATAGCGGAGTTAATTTATAGGTCGTAGTCGTTCTTAATCTTAATGGCTATTCGTTTTATGGGTATTTTCTCACACAGGATCGCTTTATCTACCTTTCTGAGCGGATAGAATAAATACTATAAAATTATGATTGATTTTACAAGTAAGTCTCAATAAACCGTTTAACGAATCACACTCGACTGCATTTAAATAATGGATATAACGATGAGCAATTACTTACTCATACACATATATAAAGTCATCAATCAAGCTTTGTTAAATGTGATGTCATTAAAATTAACGTTGTCTGAGTTTAGTTTTAGATTCGAAAGTTGTTTCTCATTATCAAATATGTTTAAGACTGATTTATGACATTTCGAAAACAAGACCACTGATGGATTTCCAAAAGCGTTTTAAAATTAAATCTAGAAATCGAAAGTTCGTAACAAGAATGCTCAGCTTTCATCCTCCAAAACAATAATTAAAACAGTTTGGAATTTCATATGAAATGAATGAGCTAGCATTTAGCGATCATGTATGCCCTTTAGCAGTTCATCCATATGGAACGCGTCTCGTCTACGGAATCCATTGTCCACGCCGCCGCGCCGCGCCGGCCCAGAGTCGGCTGCGGCTCGGATGCCGCCCGGCTATTTATACGCCCCAATCAACTCCTACATCGGGATATTTACCTCTACAACTTTTGCCTACAGTTTATGTAATGTTGATTATATCTAGACTCCAACAACGTCATTACACGTCTTCATGGATGAAAATGCCTAGCATTTTCCCAACTATAATATTTTGGGATCTGCTTCCAGATTTATTTATTTTATTTTGGTTAACCGAAATACCTGTATTTTATATGGAGGGACTGCCTATCTGACCAATTTTAAAGGGTAATACAATACCCCCCTGGCGAGACCGATTGTTAAACTAACGTCATATCATAACACTATTTTCAAAAATGTTTTCTAAGAGCATTGCGTGTCAATAGCCCCAATTACTCAAAAACATTTTTGAGAAATATCCCCCAAAAACTCAATATCGGTGTCTCAGTTGACAGTCGGCTATGAAATAACGTTCTAGGTTTGAGAACATTGAGATTAATTGCTAGTTGTCACGACAAACGTTTCGGCATCGCGCAATAAAGTGCACAGTGCACGCTATATAAATGATCCATATTTTATACCACAGAATATACGTTTAACCGATTAAAGTAATATAAGGAACAATCCTTGACTTTCAGGAAATGGTATTGAAGATCGAATTTGCATCGATTAAGTTTAAGGCTACAGTTTTTTCGACAATACATAATACAGATAATATTTCAATGACTTATTTAACCGACTGAGTTGAAACTGGTTTTATCTTAAAATAGCAATTTATCACTAAAGCGTATGTCTACTTGGTATGGCCGAGAAGACTGTCCTAAATTCGGCGTTGCTAACATGACTCTATTAAGACAGTCATTACGGTATTCGTGGTTCGTGACATGTTGCATTTGTGGTCAATGACTTTTATTTACCGTTTAACCACGATGGGACTGTACCCCAATACTATTGTTTAGTAAAAACCAAGTAATCGGTACTGAAAGAAAAAAACTGTGTGCTTTCATAAAACCAACTCAATGGTGTGCATTAAAAAGTATATAATATGTACATGTACAGCTATGCATACATTTACACTTCTTATTTATGGTTTCCTTTATGTAAAAGTGCCGTTATAATAAATGGGGCTTTTTAAATTTCGTGTTATCACGTGCAATTTAATAAATGTCTATGATAGTAGAGTGTTGTTAGCGACGATATGTAGTTTACCATTTTAAGTGTCCTTTTTTTAATTTCTAATTTTAATTTGCTGTCTGTTTTTAACGGTATAATTAGTTTTCTAGTCTTAAGCTAAAGTGTTGTACATTCCAGCCACTAGAGGCGCCACTTGTACCATATTCAATACGCGAGCCCAAGTACTGGGGAACTTTACCGTAACGAGAACCGTTTCAGTATTTCTATTATTTTAAGGTGTAAATTAAAGATTTCAAGACTGTTCCTCTACGTAAATAATTAAGATAAGTTTATACTAAGGCTAGAGATGTAAGGAAATATTGTAAGGTGTGTTTTACCACAGAAAACACATAAGCTAAGTTTCCCATAGAAAAGGCCACCTGCGCTCTGATTGGTCAAGGGGCGTGGCGTTAGTGCCGTGTGCAAAACCGAAAGGCCGTGATTGGTCAGAGCTGCCTATAAAGATGGGGAATTTTCTGTGGTCAGGCATTCCAAATCCAGCAGTGTAAGCAGAAACATCAAGGAAATAAACAAGAAGAAAACTCTGAAGAACAAGCGTTGTTATTCACTTCTCCTGCTACCATCGTTCACTCTCCAGTCGACATCCCGCCAGCGAACCTGCTCCACAATAACACAAAACACGAGCGTCAACATTGGTCCTTCGAAAGCCGGATCGGGTTCAAGAAAACTGGAAAGATGCCTGCGAATACGAGATCAAGATCGGTACAGTCGAAGTCTACAACCAGGAGCGATAGCAACGCGGCCACAGATACTACGGGCACCGGTACAACGGGTTCCGGTACGACGGATTGGAGTATGAATACGCCGAGTGAATCTACAAGCGCAACGAACGAGTCGATTTCAAATCGATCGACACGTACAAGAAGATCACCGCCGAGCAGCGTACACGGAAGTCAGCAACCCGTACATCCCAAGGACATCGCTGGAGAGGAATCAACACCGGGGGAAGTGACTCATACCACCCCCCCGACCCGCACTATCGAAGCGTCTAATCCCGCTCGTCAAGAAGAGAGTCATCCACCGCCGCAGATTCAAGAAAGAAGTATCGCAGTGAAAACTCGTCTGAACGATGGAAGTACACCAACGTCCAGAGAAGAGAGTCTGCAACGGCCTCACCCTAAAAAGACGACCCGCGATCCAGACACACATTCTGTTCGCTCGTCGCATAGGAAGAGAGCAGAAGCGCAAGCGAGAATGACAGTAGCACTAAGGGACTTAGAACTAGCTGAAGCACGATCAAAAGTCGCTCGAGCGGAACTAGAGCTTCTTGCCGCGGGGTCAGAAGAAGAAGAAGAGCTGTACGAACAAACTCAAGAAGTCGAACAGTGGTTCATCCAATCCGGAGAAAGGCCTAAAGAACGGAGGCCGACCGAGACAGAAGAAAAGAAGAGCGACATCCAGGAGTTGGCTTCAGTCATACTCAAGTTATCCGAGAAGTCACGTGACAACGTTTCATCGAAGCATCTCGAACTCCCTCACTTCAACGGGTCCTGCGAAGAATGGTTAGCCTTCAAGAGATCATACGAAGATATGGCCGCTTCCTTCAGTAACAATCAGAACCTAGCGCGCCTTAGAATAGCAATCCAAGGAAAAGCTAGAGAAGCCGTCCAAAGCCTGCTGTTCACCACTGAAGACCCACGCGAAGTAATAAAGGGACTGGAATCAAGATTTGGAAGACCTGGAGCGCTCGCATTAGCAGAACTAGAAAAAATGAAGAACCTGTCGAAAGTCGGCGAGAACCCGAGCGACATTTGCGTGTTCGCAAGCAAAGTGAAGAACGCTGTCGAAACAATCAAGGCCTTGAAGAAACCACAGTACCTCAGCTCTCCTGAAACACTGAGAATCATAGTCGACAAAATGCCAACATCCATGAAGTTTCGTTGGTTCGCTTACCACAGAAGCAGAAGAGATGAAGAAATTCAAGAACTACTACTCGTCGAAGCGTTCTTAGAAACAGAAGCCGATATGTGCGGGGACTTTGCTCCACCTGAAGTGTCCTTGGAGCAAAAGAAAGCAACAAGAAGACCCATACATACGGTACAAGAAGCGCCACAAGAAAAATACAAGAAGTCATGTCCGTTGTGCGAAGAAGAGCATTTCGCAATAGAATGCAAGAAGTTCAAAGAAGCTAACATAAATGAAAAATGGGATATGATCAAGAAGGCAAAAATATGCTTCAAGTGCCTTCGATTCAAACACTCAAGAATCAACTGTAAAGCTCCAGTCTGCAAGCAGTGTAAGAGATGGCATCATACCATCCTACATTCTGACAAGCCGCCAGTAGCAGTAGAAAAAGAAGCGAACAAAGAAGACCAGGGAAGCACATCAGAAGAGAAAGTCGCCTCAATCCACAACGCGAAAGGAGAAGAGAAGGCATACCTGAAGATAATCCCAGTGGACCTTTATGGTCCAAAAGGCCAAGTTCGCGTACTAGCATTGTTAGACGAGGGGTCAACAGTCACACTCTTAGATGCATCAGTTGCTGAGAAGATTGGAGTCGAAGGGAAGCAAGAAAAACTCACAATCGAAACAGTCGGCGGGAAGGTGTTAAGAAAAGATAGTTCACAGAAGATAGAGTTCAAAATAAAAGGGGCTCATAGAAGAGAAAAAAGAACTATCTCTGCAAGAACCATCGACGACCTGAAGCTATCCGAACAATGCATCAATAAGGACACCGTGCAGAATTGTCAGCATCTAAGGGCAATCGAAAGTCAACTCCTCTACGTCACCGAAAGGCCCAAGCTGCTGATAGGCCAAGACAACTGGGGACTGATAGTAACAAGAAGACTGAAGAAGGGCAAACCATCCGATCCTGTAGCCTCACTCACCAATCTAGGGTGGGTGCTACACGGATGCGAAACAGGAGCAACTGCATTAGTAAACTTCATTCACTATGGCAGATTGACCACCGACGAAGAAAGCGTAGAAGACATCGTCCGAGAACACTTTCAGTTGGAATCTCTTGGGATTCAAAATCGATCGCCAACCAATGACAGCGATAGAAGAGCACTAGAAACCCTCGAAAAAACTACGAAGAAACTATCGAGCGGTCAATATGAAACTGGACTCCTGTGGAAGAAAGAAGACGAAACCCTACCCAACAACTACAATCAAGCAATCCGACGCCTAGTCAACATCGAAAAGAAATTGGATCAAGACCAAGAAGCTAAAGAGCACTACGAGACACAGATCCAGAGTCTGATTAAAAAGGGATATGCAGAGAAAGCTCCGAAAACTTCAAACAAAGGAAGAATATTCTACTTACCCCACTTCGCCGTCGTGCATCCAATTAAAAAGAAGCTGAGAATAGTATTCGACGCAGCTGCCAAGTTCGAAGGGAAGAGCCTCAACGACGCCTTGCTCTCAGGCCCTGACCTATTGCAATCACTATTTGGCGTGCTACTCCGCTTCAGGGAAGGACCCGTGGCTGTCATGGCCGACATCCAGGACATGTTTCTTCGAGTCAAGGTCAGAGAAGATGACCGAGACAGTCTCAGGTTCTTATGGCGCGGAAGCCGAAGAACAGGCAAGCCTGAAGAGTATAGAATGTCGTCAATCATCTTTGGAGCAGCGTCATCACCAGCAACGGCGATATATGTAATGAACAAGAACGCAGAAGAATTCAAGAAGACTCATCCCGAAGCAGTGAAAGCGATAAACAAAAACCATTATATGGACGACTATCTACAGAGCTTCACATCTACAGCCGAAGCAAAGAAGATAACAAAAGAAGTTAAAGATATTCACGCAAGAGCAAACTTTCATCTGAAGGGTTGGGCCAGTAACAATTCGGGAGTACTACCAGAAGTAGAAGACACCAATAAAGAAGATTCTCTGCAACTGACGAAGGAAGAGAAGACTCTGGGGCTAAGATGGCTGGTAAAAGAAGATACACTGGCCTTCAATATTGGTCTGCGCAACACGTCAAAAGACCTACAAGAAGGTAGAAGAACTCCAACGAAGAGAGAAGTCACGAGTGCGGTGATGTCAACCTTTGATCCTATGGGTTTTGCAACACCAGTCTTAATACAAGGAAAGAAGTTAATTCAAGACATTTGGCGAACGAAAATAGACTGGGACGAAGTAATTAACGAACCACAAAAAGCGGCCTGGATGAACTACTTAGAAGAAGTATCGGCGTTAGCAAGATTGAAAATTCCAAGGTGCGTCTCACCCCGCGGCAGAAAAGGACAGCTGCACACGTTTACCGACGCAAGTGAAGAAGCCTACGCAGCGGTAGTCTACTGGAGGACAGTCGAGGTTGGAGGTCAAGTCCATATCTCCATGATCGCCGGCAAAGCAAGAGTAACGCCAACGAAACCAGTATCGATTCCGAGGCTGGAGCTACAAGCGGCCTTGCTTGGCAGCAGACTAGCTGCTACGGTCGAAGAAGAGTCGGAGCTCGAAATAACAAAGAAGATCTACTGGACCGACTCTAGCACAGTGCTGCAGTGGATAAAGGCGGAACCAAGGAAGTTCAAAACCTTTGTAGCCAATCGACTCGCAGAAATAGAAGAGAAGTCCAAGCCAAACGACTGGAGATGGGTACCAACTAAAGAAAACCCAGCAGACGACGCCACGAGGGGAACACCGATCGAATTCGACCACAACGCCAGGTGGTTTAAAGGTCCATCATTTCTCCGTCAACCAGAAGAAGAGTGGCCGTTTCACGACTTCAAACCAGAGGGTATCATGCCAGAAGAGAAGAACAAGCAAAAGGTGATGGCGATAAAAGCTGCAGAAGAGATTCTTCTGGACCCAGAGAGGTTCTCGAGCTGGGAGCGACTACTACGCACTACAGCCAGAGTGGTTGCTTTCACATGTCATTTATTGAAAGCTCGTAAAGCAACCATCACCGCCACGCGCCAGAGGGACGAGTCCTGGAAACCTCAGAGAAAAACCCAGAAGAAAGACACACGAACATCGACTCAATCAGCCAACATAAACAAGCGGCAGTACCTACCCCTGGAAAAAGAACACTTAAAGAGGGCCGAAGAGTTATTAATGAAGATGAGCCAAAACGATAGTTTCGCGTCAGATATAAAGAATCTGAGGGCAGAAAAACCCTTAGAAAGCGCAAGTCGGCTCAAGAAGATCGACGTTTATATAGGAGACGACGGAACTATCAAACTAAGAAGCAGGACGATGAAGTTCCACGACAAGAACGAAAGGAAAATGAATCCCATCATCCTAGATGGAAAACAGAAGATAACGCGTCTCATTATACAACACTACCACAAGAAGTTCCTTCACGGAAATACAGCCACAGTAATGAACGAGATTCGACAAAAGTATTGGATCCTGGGCTTAAGAGCAACTCTAAAGGCAGTCGCACACAGCTGTCAATGGTGCAAGACAAAGAAGAGCTTACCAGAGATACCCCCGACGGGAGACCTACCGAGCGAGAGACTACAGCATCACCAATTCCCGTTCTCTTGCGCGGCCGTAGACTACTTCGGGCCAATGCAAGTCACCATCGGGAGAAGAACCGAGAAGCGCTGGGGGGCATTATTTACCTGTCTCACCACTAGAGCCGTACATCTAGAGTTAGTGCCCTCTCTTAGCACTAGCTCGATGATCATGGCACTTCGACGAATGGCAGCCAGAAGAGGAACTCCAAAAACTATATTCAGCGACAACGGGACCAACTTTGTCGGGGCAAAAAGAGAACTAGAAGAGGCCGCACAAGAGAAGGGGATCAAGTGGAAATTTATTCCCCCAGGGACCCCGAACATGGGAGGCGCCTGGGAGAGACTTGTGCGAACAGTCAAGACGGCGTTGGCAGTGGTTCTCAACGAAAGAAGCCCACCCGAAGAAGTACTCCATACGCTAATGACCGAGGTCGAACACATCGTCAATTCCAGACCTCTCACCTCAGTCAGCATGGATCCAGAAGACGAAGAGGCTCTAACACCGAACCATTTCCTACTGGGGAGATCGTGCGGAGCAATGGCGCCGGGAGAATTCAACGACACAGAACTAATCGGGAAGGCGAATTGGAGAACCACACAAAGACTCGCGGACCACTTCTGGAAAAGGTGGATCAAAGAGTACCTACCGCTCTTAATGCCAAGGAAACTTGAAGGCAAAGAAACCAAAGACCCAAAAGAAGGAGACATCGTGCTAATAGTGGATGCCACATTGCCACGAAATTCATGGCCTCGTGGAGAAGTTGTCAAGATATATCCTGGACCAGACGGAAGAACGAGAGTACTGGACGTGCGGACATCGGGAGGAATACTTCGCCGCCCAACTCGACGGATCATCGTGCTGGTTCCTGCGGCATCGTCGCCTCCAGAGGATGCAGTGCTGCGCACCGTGGGGGAGAATGTTAGCGACGATATGTAGTTTACCATTTTAAGTGTCCTTTTTTTAATTTCTAATTTTAATTTGCTGTCTGTTTTTAACGGTATAATTAGTTTTCTAGTCTTAAGCTAAAGTGTTGTACATTCCAGCCACTAGAGGCGCCACTTGTACCATATTCAATACGCGAGCCCAAGTACTGGGGAACTTTACCGTAACGAGAACCGTTTCAGTATTTCTATTATTTTAAGGTGTAAATTAAAGATTTCAAGACTGTTCCTCTACGTAAATAATTAAGATAAGTTTATACTAAGGCTAGAGATGTAAGGAAATATTGTAAGGTGTGTTTTACCACAGAAAACACATAAGCTAAGTTTCCCATAGAAAAGGCCACCTGCGCTCTGATTGGTCAAGGGGCGTGGCGTTAGTGCCGTGTGCAAAACCGAAAGGCCGTGATTGGTCAGAGCTGCCTATAAAGATGGGGAATTTTCTGTGGTCAGGCATTCCAAATCCAGCAGTGTAAGCAGAAACATCAAGGAAATAAACAAGAAGAAAACTCTGAAGAACAAGCGTTGTTATTCACTTCTCCTGCTACCATCGTTCACTCTCCAGTCGACATCCCGCCAGCGAACCTGCTCCACAATAACACAAAACACGAGCGTCAACAAGTGTATTCAAATGGAAATGTTCACACGTTCACGCAGTTATTCGTTTGCAGATGTACAATTATAGTTGAATTTACTCGATCTGGTTGAGAAAGTGTTGAGAATGAATAAATATTATGGAAGACGAGTTAGTTGCTAGAATATGACCAATGCAAGTGACGATTTAAATAAGCACTTAAATATCTAATCGTAACCCTTTACATAGTGATTTGCAGTCTATAAATTACAGTTGGCGCTGGGGCTTGAAAACGGCTCTAAATATAAGTAGAAGAGAAGCAGGGAGCGAGTGCGCTTGTACCACGGTCGCAAAATGTTTGCGGTTTTCGCGAGCGAGTCGGCCGGCGTTACACTTACTCTGCAGCCTTTCTCTTTCGGTACAAAATAGGCAATAGGCTTAAGAATTCGTGGTAAAGGCAATGTTGGCGCTTGCTGGCGCCAGCGTTCGCCAGTCAAGGACGACAACAGCCGTGCTCATGTCGCATTGTTAGCGATTTCACCAAGATTAAACATAAAGGCACATTCACACAGCTTGTGTTCTGCACACATTGTCTCTGTTGACAAACATCGATATAACTATACAACCTGAACGATACATGAATGCAAATAACGCTAATATTATACCACCAACCTAGAATCGATTTGGACATTCATCTCTCTAACAATGAGTCACGCTTGGGATAACGAACACGGTAGTAAACATTGGGTTATCCGATTCTGATTCACGACCACGCGCGTTTAGAGTACTTTGTTATAGGTGCGTTGTTTAAGAGCATGAGTTCTATTTATTTTTTCACATATCCGTGAACTATTCTCAAAGTAAACATTGCCGCTCGGTTCACAGCTTTCGTTCACAGTTTATGTTGCGGATAAATATTAACAATAATGGTGTCATGGTTTACGTTCTTAGAAATTCTTAAGTAGGCGCAAGAGTTCAAGTGCTAATGAGACCAAAAAGCATTAGCGAGACAGTAAACAATAGAAATGAGTGTAACGTTTTGACATTAAAACTTAAATAATGAGCTAATTATGAAGTCAAATTAAATTATTACACTGAATTATATTATGTATATAAATCTGTTTTATATACATGAGAATAACTGTCACTAAAAACTGTTATTTGTTTTTAGAAAAGAAACAGTTTAAAGAATAGAATAGAATCAAAAGGTGATTAAGATACAATAGACTATTGTGTATAGTGCTAATTAGGCTAGCTAAAAGTAGCATGATTAAGTTTCCGCAGACACAAGACGACACAGCACTCACAGGACACGACGCCTTCGAAATGAATAAATAAAAGTTATTACATGTGGTAATTGGCTAATCAACAAGCTCAGTAACTAAACAATAGAATATGCAGTGTCATTGACTCATTATGCAGGAGAATATCACGCCTAATGTGGTTCGTACGCACAATGAAACCGATCCTATACGCTCTTTGTATTCACGAGGTAGGGCATGCACTGATGCGTGTAATTGATGCATCACACGCTCTAAGTGCTGCTTTGGTACCTTTAATGACTGTTCGTCTCGACTTTCTGAATCTGCAATAATAATGAAAGTACTGTGAAGGGATTGTCGTGTTCAAAACTACTAAACTGAATGCAAAAAGAAAACAACTGAAACCAATAAAAGGCGTTCTTGATATTTATTTTTTTTTCTTTTTTTCTTCATAGTGTCCATCGATTAACTGTCAAATGGTTCCATTTTGTACCAAACCATAACCATTTGACAATTAATCGATGGACACTATGATAGCCACAGACATTTAAAAAGATACGCAATAGCCCTGCAGATCACGTCGTTGTCCGCTATTCTTTTCTATTCTAAATATGAAATACATAGTATCTATTTATCTATAAAATATGCCAGTAACTTAATTAATATTCAAGGAGGTCGATTGGCAAAGTCACCCAGGCGCAAAGCGCAAACTCCACCGTTCCTACATAATCCTGTCTGCTTATACCATCCCAGTACACCCTAATATATGTTGACGTAAACAGCGTATGTTTTTCCAATCCATAATTTCGTGTGGGCGGTGCAGCGAACGCAGCTGGAATATTCGAGGTTATTCTCTGTTGTGTTGTAACTGCTTACCAAACAGTATTATACATAATAAACGTGTAGAACTGTAGCCTAGATTCTAGACAATAATAAAACTCATATGAGCTACGTAACACGTTATGACAGAGGATAATTAATAAACCAGGCAAACTCCCACAACGCATCTGTCGAACACATCTTCTACTTTGTAAGCATGCTTGATATTTTTAGGGACTACATTTCCATATACATTTCGTAGTCCATTTTTCTCTCGACACAACAACGGAACACCAAAAGCATTTACAATTTGCCATTTCAAAAAGGAAGTTGTCGTTTGCACGGCATCAAAAATTGCCGTTTCAACGATCTCGTCATCTCGTTGAATTGGCCCTGACTCGTACTACGTACAAATTGGTACCACTCGATTAGTCATACAGTGTTTTGTCTATCAGCGTGTCATTTACTGATGCACATGTCCGCCCATCGCGTTATGGCAGTCTTTCATACGTGTTTGATACCACAGAGTTTCTATTTCATTAATTCCTGCAGTGCGTGTTGAGAAATATTGTTGTACAGACACTTGATATTTTCATGTACTGAGTCAATCATGCGCTATGTCACTGGTTCACCTGTATGAGCAAAAGTCGCTTTCAAGGTTTCAGCGACCTCACTACGGTCGTTGTTCTGATTTTACGTGGGATGCTCGATGATTTAAAACAGTAGGTATACCTGTATGATAAAATCATTATAAAGCGGTATCTGTCTGTGATGTAACGCGTGTAGGAGCGTATGTCCCACGCTGACATTTATAAAATAACAATTTCTACTGCAGCAAACTAAATTGATCACTGACTCATTTATTGACTAATCACCTGTTCTAAACTTGTTGCACAGCTTGTTCCAAGCTTCAACACTGTCGTGTTAAGCTGTCTTTACATAAGTTAGAATACTGTACTTTAACTCGCCAATAAAGATGAGATCTATTTATAAGATAAGCTTTATTGGCCAGTAACTGGTTACAAAATTAGAGAATTGGTCATGCAGTGTGCTGAGGAGTAATTCTATTTATAAGGGGTTGGTTTTCTTCCATTTTGAGCTGAACTCATGTCGTGGAGTCGCTGTGAAATTAACCGGCGCCTGATGGCCTGTTTTCTTTTATTGTCGTCTCTTTGGTTTTACAGTCTGTTTTTCTTATGACTCACTTACCATGCTTAAAATATCGTCGCACGAGTTACTTATGGTCTTGTTTATTACTGTATTATTGCCAATAAACTGTGGAGCACCATGTACATAATAGGTCGCCCCCTAGAGATTGATGAAGTTACGAAATTTTGTTTGTTTAACTAAATGCGTTGGTATAATGTATTTCGTGTTAGATGGTGCACTGAGCAAGATTTGAATAAAATATTCGAGAGAATACTGATTTCACATGTAACTTTACAACCACGTTTACGCTACGTAATAAATATTTACTCTGTAAGGTAACTAACCCGTTCTCAAAGTACGTTTTTATTTTTTTCTATAATCCAATAACTAGCGGACCATATGAGGTTGCGTATGGAGCGACACTCCATAAAAACTTCCCCTCGTATCACTCCCATATTCACAAAAACTTGACATTTGTAATGCCCCATAAGTCTCACCTGTCCGGGTCCGAGGGTTCCGTATAAACGTGTAGGACGATATTAAACTAATTTTTTACGTGTTTTTCTTGAAACGTGCTGCAAGACATTGCTTCTCGCCAAATTTCATGATTCTAGGTCAACGGGACGTACAATAGGTATAGATTTGATTCCCTTGTGAAATCGTAAAATATGGGACACAAGAGATCATATCTTTTGATAGCGTTGACTTACAATTTTGATATATTCACAACTACCCGAGTATTTGATATAAATTCCAACTTGATACTCCTACGCGTTCCTGACGGACAGACAACAAAGGATCCTATAATGGTCCATTTTATTTTGAGGTACGGAACCCTAAAAAGAGACGACAGACTTGGAGCTTTTATCCTCAAACTTTAATACAGAAATTAAGTCCTTTAGAATGTTGAGGAAAAAAGGTTTAAGGTACAATTCTCGCTGATTAAAGTCATGAATAAAAAAAAAAATATAGCATTATCTCCTTGAAAGCCAGATCTCTTATTTTATTACAACGTCATAATCGGATTTAAACGGCCTTTTTTTTTAATATTACGAAAAAACTTGGGGGCGCGGACAATGGTTGCTGTAGGTCCGCCATTATCCATCGGCTTAGTGACAACGAGCTGATATATTATCAATTTGTTTACGAAAGGTATTATGGTAACAGTATTAGGAGTTTTTGAGATAAGCATTTTTTTATCATCTGTGTTATTTCTGTTGTATTGAGCACGATTTTAAAGGAGATTAAAAACGAAATTGACCCGAATAGTAGTTTATGATCTGATAAAATCAAAATCAAAATCAAAAGTCATTTATTCAAACTAGGCTGATAGTCAGCACTTTTCGAACGTCAAAATTTACTTTACTTTACTTTACTCATTTACAAGTGACAGTCCCCCAAAACGCCCACCCTTCGACACTTCCTAGTGTTTTTTGCTGGAAAGAAGAAGTGGCGGAACAAACTCCCCAGCAACACATCTGTCTGTTTGGTTAGAAGAACCAGACTCGATACAATAGAAAGGTGTAACTTAACTTAATATAATAAGATAAGATTCATTAATCGGATTTCTATACGTAAACAGATTCCACTGTTATTTAAAAAAAACATTACCCTCCGCCTTTACCGCAGTCTAATAAAAACAAAAAGTTAATTCTTGCTGGCAGCTGAAACAACACAAAACCAAATCGTAACCACACAACATTACATTAAAAGGTAAACTCTAAACCAAACAATAGAATACCAAATTCCAACTAAACAAAATTAACTGCGTACTAAATGACATTCAACTATAAACAATTTAGGCAGTTACTGCTATGCTCAAACTCAAACTTTATCGCTATTCTCGGTATGAAGGCAATGCACGTCCTAGATTCACACTGTTCTGCACTTTTACATAGACAACTTTTTACTTTTACAAAGATATAATATTTAAGGTTCGATTACACTAGCAAAAAAATTTACCAACCCTGGGCAATGTTGACCAAAAAAGTTGTCTCGACAATATTGAGCAAATTACTGCGATGTCACATGTAGCAACAAAAATGTAGCTAGAGATACCGCCACTCCAAATAAAGAGATATGGAGCAACTTGATAAGTATACTAAGCAATAAGATAATTCGAAAGCAGTACAGTTTATATGAAGCAATTAAAGTAATCAACATCTAATTGTAGGTAACATTCTGTCTGTTCATCCATATAGGTACCTATTGCCGTAATAGCCTATAATGTTCCCACTGCAGGGACACAGGAATTTTCTATGAGAGGGAATGGACTATAATCCACCACGCGGGCCCAGTGCGAGTTGGTAAATGATTAATGTCTTCAAATTTTTGGTTTCCTTCATTTTTGGTTTTGAGAGCTGCAGGGGTGATGAAATAAATTACACATAGTCATGCAACTGCACGTTGCACCGACCACCACTGCTGCTCTCGTCGGGCAATAATCCCTGAAAAAAAATTGCCCGTGTAAGCTCAGTTTTATCGTCTGTGTTCGCCTACGACGACGTATTTTCTTGGAACATGGCAGCGGTTTGTAGAGCGCATGTTTCTGTGTGGTCCCATAGCGCCAGCGTGTCGTCGTCTGCCGTATAAGGACAGCCGAGCGGAGGAGGTGAAAGGTTACCTGGCACTGTGTTGTGTTACCATTCTCACGCTTGGAGGCTGCAAGCTACGGCTTTTCAATATTTCAGTAAAGGCCGTCGCTAATATTGATATTAGCGAGCTGTGATGATTACTCTGGATTACAAGTTGAGCTTGGATTCGATGTGAAAGCTGGCAGGCACTACTTTTGACAACAAATAAGTTGTGGACGTCTATTCGCTCTGAGCTGGGGTTAATGTCAGATATGCGATTAAATTAATTTAACTGTACTATGCGAGCACCATGCACCATGAACCATCAAATTAGGCATATGAGCCCAAACGGAAAAGGAACCCCATTTATCTCATCACCCCAAAACGGTGAAAGATATCATCGTAAGAAAACCCCCATGTCCTAGAAGCAGATATTCTAGAATGAGAACAGGCCAGGAGAATATTATCAGACTTATTTTAATGTTAGATTATCCGACCATACTGTTCCCACTACTGGGTATACCATTGTGATGAACAGTCATCAAAAGAATTTCACAAAAAAATCGTTTGGGTTGCCAGTGAGCAGCGTCTTTTTTATTTTGTCAAGTCAGTCAGTCCATAAGCAACTAATGGCGTTAAATCTCCCATAATTGGTTATCTTAATACTGCTGCAAAAAAAACGTATTCAGAGAAAGTAAGCAAGTAGGTAATTGAGAGTCATCATGTAACTATTTGAAAAAGAAAAAAACAATTAAGATGACTGGAATAAAAAACTGTCCGGCCAAAATATACAGCCATTCTGACTTCTGTCATGGATTTGAAATTCCTACATGAATTGTTTTTTTTTCTGTTACGAACATCATTCATTTATACAGTGCCCGTTTGCAGAAAACGACTACATACTGGTAGTCTGGTCCCAGCTGTATCGCAATAACTTAATTACTAAATGAATGCAATAGCCGCCATTCGTCCATCAAGCGATGAGAAGCAAACGTCCCTACCACGATACGATGTCATCCAACTGTAATGTTTCCACTCACCCAAATGTCACACTCACTGAAATGTACAGCTACTGTATCGTGAACTCGTGGTACGTGCCCGTCGACCTCCATCGGTCGCTCACGGCCAATTTGTCTGGCGATCTCACGGGCAATTTTCATTGTCTCTCTCGGATGTTGCAAAAACTGACTACAAAATCTGAATTGTCAATTGTGAAAATGCAATTAAGACTTAACTCACCGATACCAGTTACTACAATTAACAGCTTAGTTATTATTCACGATTGTTTAATTGTTGAAACGATTTACGTGGTTTTGTTTTGGATGACGCTGCGGTGTTAGAACGTAATTTTATTTAGCTAAACCCTACACTAACACATCATGGAAATGTTCTTTAAGCTCCATGACTTCCGCCGCATTTATCATAAGCGGATTATCCCGGTACTTGCTAGTGACTTAATCCCTCTTGAAAAATGACACTCGCATAGCGAGGCAACGTGTAGCGACTCCGACGAACTTCCAGTGTCCGCGACACGAATAGCTACCAATACATAAAATGGTATAGTAAACACGGTTAATGCAGCATTACGACGCGTTTTTTCGCGGTGATACGCCTCATTGCTAAATATAACAAGCACAGTTTCCATTTTACCGCCTCTGCAGTGAAGTCTCTTTGGCACTTTGCCGCTATTTGGGAGTTGTATTATCAAAACAACGGCCAAGTAAATGCTTTCTCCGGCACGCGTTCCCCGAAATTGGGAAACCTCTAACGCATTACTATTAATTACTCTGTGAACCATTAATTCAAACGAACTTTTTAATGTGTGAGACTTTGCTCCTTGTTCGTTTGTGGCATTCCTAAATATAAATTCTCTGACTGTGAAGAATGTTGTGTTGTCTCGAATCTCCCGGCGCCACATAACTCTTCGTCAAATATTCCGTAGTAACAGTAATCCGGGTAAAACAGGAAATGTAAACAAAATTCAGTTTAGAATTCTTTAAAGCATAGCCAAAATTCCTTTCATTTAAGGCCATAAATTGCGAGAATGAAGAAATGCAGTGTGTCCGCCCACTTACTGCGTCTGCCCCGAGGCACTTGCAATGAAGCCATTCCTTTAGTTCTCGAATACTTTTCAATTCTATCTTTGGTGAGTCGTCAGTGTGATCAGAGTTGGACCATTACATCAATTTGTCTATGTCGTAAAGGCGAGACGCTATTGTTCCCACGTGACTGTGTTATTTAAATGGCTGCGCTACAACCCATATGACACCCACGGAGTTCTGGAGAATGAAGCAAAGGCTATGGTTTTATTGAGAATTTGTTTGATGGTTCAAAATATATAGTGTTTCCTCTTCTACTAACCAATGTGTCTTATGATTCAACATTATGCTCCATACGAAGAAACTTATGAATCAATGTGTTATAGGTTCTTATGTTGCTGCTCTAAGTTCGAATTAACATAGCATGGTTACAAAAACAATTGAGTGGCCAGTCATAGCCGCTTCTTAGCGATGTATCACTGATGATGAGTCAGTATAGCTTGCGTCACAATGTACCTCATACTGGAGTTCACAGCCTTGCTTACATTATACCGCGTGACGACTATTGACCCCGTTACTTGATCACTTAGGATTGATTACTGAAGGTAACATCTATTGTGAATTACTTAGATTAAAATCATCATCTTCCTGCCCTTGTTCCATGTTACTTGGGGTCAGCGAAACGAGTTCTTTTTTCCATTCTCTTCTGTCAACTGTCACCTTGTTCTTTTATATCATTCCTCTCACAATTCTTCCATCGTTTATTTGGTCTTTCTCTCTCTCCATCCATCACCATTTATATTCATCTCATCACTTTTTTAGTAACTTGCGGTTTATATTCATCGTTCTTTTAATTACGTTGATTGAAAATTGTAACTTATACGCTGCTTCTTGTGAAGCCAAGCGGCGTGTTACGCAGTTTTCCTTATAGCTTGGATGCACAGCAACATTCCCTAGAAGGCATGTTGTCCAGCCTGCCCACCCACGCCCCTCTCCACTCGATAAACAACCTTTACAACTACATTTTAGTATTCCAATACCTTGCTCGTGACGGCCTAATGTGGCGCCATGGGGCGATTGTTTTTATAGTTATTAGGTAAAGCCGTTTTATAGAAACTAGTAACTTGAATCGGTTTGTTTTGACAGAACTATAAAATAATGCCTCTGTTTATGGAGATTGCTTTGAATACGCCACACAGAACAAAAAACTGTGAATTATCGAAACACTTCGCTATCACAGTTACTAAATTATTCATTCAGTCTATTTTCTCTATGAACGACTAAATCATTTTTAACTTTTGATTTTTCAGTCTCCAAATTGCCACCTTTTTTGCAGCGTTGCGCCAAGCCAATGAAAGCCTCGTTAAGTGCGAACCCCCGATAGGAATGATTGCCCGTCGGGCGTTATCTCCCTCGTTACTACCCGACACACAATTTCCACGGTATCTGCAGTAATCAACAGACGTTACGGAGGTCTGACTGAAATAGTCACTAAGCCGACCCGGATTAACCCAGTTTATTTTAAAACAGTGGCCTTGTTTAGACCTTTTTGAAAGATGTGTACAGAAAATTCTAATTTAACTTACAAAATAACTCGGTGTAACTTTACACAACTTCAGGTTATGTTACTCCATGTCATGTTAGACACCATTATAGATTTAAAAAAAACTTTATAAAAATGCTAAGTAGTAGTCTTAAAACCATGAAGCGAGACAGTTGCTTAACATAAGTCTATCTGCCAAACCAGCGTAACATAAACACACTGACTAGATTATTATGAGCTGTCACAATGTTGTACAAAAATGCATTCTATCTGTTTTTTCTGATCAAAGTCTGCTCCAATTTTATCCAACCCACTTGCGTTACGTGTCTTGAAGTAACACTTGATAGTTGATGAATTATTATATTGATTGATATTGTTAAATCTAAGGACACAATAATGAAATCTCCCAGGCACTTACATCTTGTCTATATCAAGCATCACATCTAACAAAACCTCTTTCTCTAAATTGCAGGGCCACCGCCACGGCTGGGGCTGAAGGCGGCGAGCCCCGGGGTGGCAGGCGCCGACGAGGACTGCAACAGCAACACCAGCCTCACCGGCAGTCAGCACTCGCACGATGACATCGATGCGCACTGCGACAACTCCGGGTACCTCTGGTTCCTCGACTACAAGTGAGTATAATATTGCTTCTGAATTTATAGTTGCAGTATCAGTTCTTGTAACATTCGTCGGTTCTGCTTTTGATAGTGAAACGTTACAAGAGTAAATTAATGTAACTATTTAGCCGTTCAAATGTGAACTAGGTTAACTTGTTTCAAATGTTTTTTTCATTTTGAAAATTATTACAACTACAGTCAATAGGCTAGGTTCAGGCAGTTATCTCACAGTTTTTACCAATTCCATTAGTCGTGAACTCCCTATGATGGCATAGAACTCTGAAGATTTTTACTCCAAGTAACCACACCTTATGTCATAATACCGATTTTCTAAAGTTAAATATTCAGATAATTGATTCACCCGTCGGGGCTGTGGGTCGTTCGAAAGATATACCGCGGCCTCAGTACAAGGGCTAAGAAGGAACATGGGTGGTTTTTAGTCAGTAGAAGTCTGACACTCCCTTTCGCTCTGCCCAAGAGCAGGAGGGGTTATTTGATGATTTACCACCCCCCAAAGAAAGATAATTGATTCACATTTTGGTTTTAAAAATTGGAATAAATCAATGTATTTTGACATTCTTATAACTACTTAACTATGATATAGCAAAGTAATGTATGGCAGAAAAAACAACAAAACTTGGACATTTCCAAGTTTGTAAATGTAGCAATACATTCCAATCTTTTCGAAACACAAACTGTTTGGTGGACACCTAAAATCCCGTTTTGGCAATCTCGCCGTCTGACTATTCTTTTGTTTTTATCTTAAACAAAGGCCGAATGAATCGATTGACCCAATTTGGTAATGCCATACAGGTTATAACAAAAACATTGGGAATGTCAAACAAACCGATTTGGGTTACTAGAGATTTGAATCCCTAACCGCTTTCAACAAGATGTATTCATTATTAAAGTTTGATTACAAAAGCTATTAATTAAAAACTTGTTCAAATAGTGGCTATTTGAATTTGTACAGCTAATAGACAAAAAATTTAATTGAATGTTTTCTATTTTTCAGCCCAATTTTTCGAGACGGCTCCTGCCACCACACCTCAGTGCTGTCCTCCGTCTCGGCCTCCTACAAAGGCATAAGCGACCTAACATCACGATTCGAGTTCACGTCCCGCTACAACGACCTTGCGCGGGATCTCGACGCAAACCTCGCTGAGGCCGACATGGAAAGCTTCAGAACCGAAGACATCCACGCACTGCTGATGACCGCCAACTTGCCTCACGACACCATCATTGACGACAGGACGCATGATGTGAGTAGCGAAACCAAAAATTGACAAGGTTCGATTCCTGACTACGCTCGTAGATGTCATCAGAACAGGACATACTGATAGGGCTTCTTAGTGGACGAAATCAGCTACTTAATAAAACACGAAACTAATTGGTGAACCCGACTTAACTGAAAATAATAACAGGTGCATGAAACATGCCATGTTCTCATTAACATAATATGAGGCAATTTATGATATTGATGATATGGTGGTGCACCGTATTATATTATTATATTCTTGGCGAAGCTATATTGCTTATACATTAGGTTGTGTACCTAAACGATAAGTGGTAAGTACCCCAGTTCGTAAACTGATTAGCTTATTGAGAAACGTTGCTTAAAATTACATATTTTTAGCACAACGATGCTTCTTCTTACGTTTATCAGATGATGCATCAAGTGGAAGTTAATCAATAACTTGTCTGTCTTATTGGGGCATCGGCAATGACCTTGTAACGACGATAAATATTTTACTCGCTGTTTTGTACGTAATTAATGTTCGACTTGGGTGCATTTTCAAATGATAACGGGTTACGCCAACATAATTATATATAACCCCAGGGAGGAATTGTTTGATAAAGATCAGTTCTAGTAGTTTTTGTCCTAAGAACGCGAACAGGATAAATGAAAAGTTAAATTCAAGACTTGTGGGTTGAATCTGTCCTTGAATATAATAAGTATACACTCTAAGAAACTAGTCATTCACCGAATTCAACTAAGCAGAACAAATTAGGCGTACATCTTGAAAACTTTATAGCTCATAAAATAAACCTTCCGAGAACTTAGGTGATGATGAAAATAGTCCCTAGAAGGTAATAATAAATCTAACCTCAGTACCACTTTTAATTAGACTTGGTGCACCACTCGCCCAGAAAAGGGAAATAGTAAAAGCTAAGCATAATGCCACATGTATGTTACTGAGCTGCAGTTAATCACGTCGTACTTCTCTGTTACATTTATAGACTAAAATAATATCCTGCTGTTTCATTCAGTTTATTTCCATAAATGGTTCCTGCAATAATTTCTTGAACCTGAAATTTATTATGTTAACCGTGCCTTCAAACTTTCTTAAATAATTTTTTATACTTTGGCAGCACAAAGATCAAGGCATATTACATAATTAAATACAGATCAAGGATTTTAGTAGGCAGTAAACATAATCTTAAGCCGCGAAACGAAAATCGTCTCGAAAATTCACATACTGCGGTTTTGAAAGCAGCTGTGAATTCATTAAGTTGCCGTGTTGCAATGATAAAGTCATAAAAGGACAAGTTTCGAGAGGTGAACATAACGAATAAATGTTTATTTTTATTCTCATATTACGAAGGTATTTACATTTTAAATTAAATAGTAAGTATGATGTTATCACTTCAGGTGTGTAATCACAGGTGCATCTTGCACATATTTGTCTTCAAGGTGCAAATAAAAATGATGACTAACTCGCAGTCTATCGACTGTCATTAGATGACAAATAAGTCAAACACTACCTAACCAACTTGAAAAATAAATTATTTCGGAGCAACGAAAAATTTTATCAGATCTTCTAGTAATTTTGCCGCTTCGTTGAGTAAGTACCTTTTCATGGAACATGATGGCAATAATTATGTACTTAATTACAAAAACTGTACTAAGCTGCAACTTTACTCTGAATACTGTCTTAAAAATCTTTGCAATATTATATTCCAAAATCATTATTAAAATTAAATAAACCTTAATTTTACCAACAGGTAAAATAATAGTTCTACAAAATACCCAACAATATAAGGCAAAACAACGGTCTAAATGAAAAGCTGTCTGCATAAATAATGTTGTTGTGATTATTAGCAATGGAAGGTTTAGACCAAATAGTAAAAACAATTAAAATTGAGTGGTCTAGAATTTGACCCTGTTCAGAACCAACGACAGATTCTTCGAAATATACAATAATAATGTAGAAATCCATCACAAAAATTTCGTAAGCGCTAGAAGTAATCTAAGGCCGTCTAACTCTTGTGTGTATTTACGGAAGATGGAAGCTATGGCGATGAAATCGACCGTTTATGTTCATGAAACGTTTGTTACACATACTTATGCAGTGTTGTAATTACTTGCAAAATGGCAGTTGCAACAGAAAATGGTGTTCTCGTTTCTAAATGTACTAAATGTGTTAGAAACTGATTATTATCTGGTACAGGTGTAAGTATTTTGAAAATGGTTTAAATTGCGAACTCCAAGTAGTCTTTACTAATCTTTCATTTCTGGTCATCTAGTCATTTGTCTTGTCTGACTTTAGGGTTGGGGTTGTCATTTCTGCTACCCATATTTCTATCGTCAATGGTGTTGGTATTAATAACTACTTACCTTTTTTATTTATGTACTATAAATTATTTTTACTGTATTTCTATCTATTACGTTTATTTTATGTATATTTATTTTTTCAGTACCCTTATATTATTTATGGTGTATTGCAGACTAATCCCCGAGGTGAGATGTTCGCGAGCATCTCTAGCTCTCTCATGGAAAGGTTTCGATTCGACAGCAGTGTCAGTGCCAACAGTAGTTTCCAGGTTCGCCTCGCATTGCTGTTCAATGTTTCATTTCATTCATTTCCTTTGAAGTTACAAAAGTTATAGGATTTTGTTCATCTCATATTTGTCACTTGCTAAGCACTAACAATTTTAATAACGATTTTAGCACTTTTAGTACACTGCAGATTTCGACTCCCTACTAGAACTTATACAATTAGACTAAACTTTAACATAGGCTACGGCGACAACGCCATCTAGTGTCAGATAATGATAGAACTAAGTGTAGCTTTCATAAATTAAGATAGATGTCGCTATGGTGCTAGCTGTTTAGTATTTTATTTCAAATACTTTTCTAACATTATTATTCGTATGTTTTTTAGACTTTTTAACAACAATGGAATCATTAAGAAGTAGGACATTAAATGTTTGTTTTAGTTAAATAGCAAGTTAAACAATATTACTTTATAGCTTATTAATTAGTGACCTGATATTTATCTAATGAGCTGATAAAATTAAAGTAACTTTTTTTCTGGTTTATTCAAATGATTTTTCTGTATAGCTTCACAAGTTCGAATGTTTAAAATATTTGTGTATTGAGCTGGAAGCAGAAAGATTTTCTTAAAAATCTTACATACTCTGGCATATATACTGCCCATGCTTTTCACAAACTTCGCATACTTTTAATTGTTCTGGATGATTACAACCGGCCACGCTGGCCAATTAACTGTTATTGACTCCCTCGAGTACTCACACAACGATAACAATACTTGGAAAGTCCAGACGCTTGGCTAGCATTCACAATTACTAGAGTCTGTTCCTTATAGTGAGAAGTGCGTTGGTCCCACGGGATGTGCCAGTAGTAAAGACGGAATAAGACCGCCATCATTGTGTGCGTGACTCAACTCACACACAGATATTTTTACATTAACTACACGCTGAATTGCGTCAATCAGTTTAACCACGCTCGTTATTCCCCCAGTCATAGCGTTTCCCTCTCGGGCAACGTAGGTGTGCGTGTGCTATATTTAATCATCCTTATGTGTGGCCCCTGTTCATACGGCCACCATCTGTGTGCGTTGCCAATGAAGTCTATCCACTAGGCCAGACGTTCTCAAACTATTCACAGCGTACAGCTTCTACACCGATGTTGTAATTTATCAATTCACAAGGGCCTGCAAAATGAAGGAAACGAAGTATTCCGTTCCGTAGTACTTCAAACCTTGGAGTGTTACTAATTGAAACTTGCTAATCAATAATTACTGTTCGGCTAATGAGCATCTGTTGCCCTCATTAATCTTAGTTTAGCGTGTGCTGCGCTTTGATAACAGTTGCGTTTAAAGCTCTGAGTGGACAGCGAGCGCGCGCGTAGTATCGTTCGCTGTAAAGTTTGAGACGCACATGTTGTGTCTAATATTAAAATTAATAATCCCGCTGCCCCAGTCGCGCCCAGGGCTTTCGGGAGTGCTGTGGTGTGTCCGTGCATTTCCTTGAAATGAATTCGATCACATGTTGCTTTACCAATAAATGTGATAGTTCAGAGAACCTTATAGATAATTGTGTTTGTGTTAGATAACGCATTACAGCGGACGTTGTGGACTTTATATAAAGTATTTCGATAGTGAGTGTGAAGCATGATGGCAGAGACATTTTGTTACAAGTACATGGTGAATGATTTAGTGGTGTAGTGATCCCGTTCTATTAGAGACAGTGGGAATAGATGAGGCTGTTGTTAAAAATGGGTGTGACGGAGTATGACTGGGATTCTTACAATGGATACTATTCAGTGAGTTTACTACTATAGTTTACAATGTTGTTATATTCTTGTATACAGATGCAATATGATAGACCACCTACGACGAGATTTAATTAGATTTTATCGGAGTTTGTCTTAATTTTGAAGAACAGCAATATGATATTACAAAACAGAAGGTACATACTCTGCAATAACACTATTGACAACCTTATCACTATCATAAATTACATCATCGCTTTCTTTAACAAACTCATCTTTATCAGTAACACATCTTCAGTCACACAATAAATTGTTTCTTCGACAGTCCTGTTTAGTTTATGATCTCTTACTACATTTCCTTTTTCTTATCGAACTACCCTCATTATGGTTAACAATCATTTAGCGGTACCCATTCAATTATAATAAAATATATGTAAAACAATATCATTGTTGTGAGTGGTTGTTTGATTTGTGACCTCATTTGTAGCAGGAAAAGGAATTAAATTGATGATAACACTCGTGGCGGCCATGTTGTTTGTCACTTTAAACGACCGCTGGCTCTGACTGTACCACAGATGCCTTACGTAGGGCGTGTCATGATGGACGATCTAATGGGCCGTTTCACATATTGATTTTTGAACGATATAGTATCTTCTAAAAGTAATCTTACATGCATGATATAATGAGAATCACACATAATGCTTTGTCCAACAGTGGACGCAACTTAATTGATTGAGTAAGCACCGATTTCCGGTTTCAATTACGGCTAATCTTGAATGGAATAATACAATAAACAACGGGAAAACACGACACCGGTTTTCGCGGAAAAAAATATAAGGATGTTGGTACATATCTGCATTCCATATTGTACACAAAGTCATTTGTAGTGTAAAAATACATCTAGAATATGTAGGAAACCCCTATGGGTTTAGGGTCTTTAACCCTCACTTAGTAATATAGCCCCGCGCTCAATTATATCAGCCAATAAAAGTCCCTTCAATCCCCTGGGCTCCCAATTCGAAAATCATTATCAATCAGCCCATTTTTTGTGTGTCTATTGATAAAAAAGCTTTTTAATCACTGCCTTACTTAGATAATAACTATAGCCGAGTTAGATAAACCACAAAACATATACAACTCAGGTCTACACTGCTTCAGTTTATTTGATAATGGACATTGTACCTGTAAGTAGCCGCAGCCATTATTTTTAGCCGCGTCTTGCATCCGCGTCAGTTATAACTACACGCAAATGTTTATGTTCCAACTAACGCGCGTTACACTTTCGAAATCTTCTGAGAACATTCACATGTTGTAGTGTGCAACGTGTTCATTTCAGTTATAAACGTTCTGTTTGTTAACATTTGTTTTTATTATTGTTCTTTTCTGGTCCTTGTTTTGTGGGGAATTCCTGTAATTATACTGCTCACACATAGGCATATGCAACACTGTTCTTTCTGCAGAGAGTAGCCAACATAATTCTCTATTAGTTTAATCTTAAAAAACAACTAAATGCGGGCCTATAACAAAATTCAGAAACAGCTTCACACTATTACGTTTAACGGTATAGAACCACTTGTCATAAAATAATGCTTAACTCTTCCACTAGGGTGAAGAATCCGTCGGTTCGATCAACACAATGTCGATATGCAAGTCAGAGCTTCTGTTCTCCCCCGTGAAAGAGGGTTTGCATGGTGTTCACTTCAGCGTGGATAGCCTGGACTGCGAGCTGCCCTCCGAACAGGACCTCATTCTTACCTGTCAAGCCAACAAGGACAACTATACCATCGCCTTCGAGGGCAGCCTCACCACATACTCTGAGGACAGTGAGTGCATCGAACTGGCCGTCAATCAAATACATGGTATGCAACATTAACTTACCTTCCTAGCTACTGATGCATACTGCGATAACGATAAAATACTGTTTACTCAGTGATGCTAATTTACTCACCTGAACTGATTCACAGCTAATTACTCATGGTAGCAAGCCAACTCATACACTTGATATTTTTTCAGACAAATTGGGCGAGGAAGAAACCTTAGTTTTAGATAACGATGAAAGAACGCGCAGGAATTTAGAATTATTAGAGAGATGTAAGAAATTAACTAATAAGTTAACGACGTCTATGGCTAGGAGCGATTTAGGTTTAACTACTTGGAGTAAGCTTAAAAAACAAACCAGTCAGTCACCCTTAAGGAGGTAAATATAAATATTTTTTCATACTCTGTATAGCCTTCGTAATGTGTACAAATGTCCACTATTCATTATTTAATGTGGTTTTAGGCACCCCTCTGGAAATAACAATGATGGTTCAAATGAAGCGACTGATACAACAGACGACAACATGAGCAATTCAGTCATTAAAAGCCAAAGTTTGCCAAATCTGTACAGGAGGAAACTTATGAGTAGTTCCATAAATTCAGCTGCTCTGAGTAATTCAACGGTATGTAGTGGAGATGATTGCCAAAAAACCTACTATCACCGAATTTCCCTTCTATTTGTATTCTAACAATGTGCTTATGTTACAGGTCGATTCTTTCACCGTAAATCAAAGAATAATGGGCACTCCTATATGCATGAAAGTTTACGATGTGTCCCAACACTCCCAACATCGGTCATCGCAGGGAAGTCAACACTCGGAACCTATGAGCACATCTTCAACTGACAATCAAACTTCATCAGATAAGAGTCAACCAAAACAAGCATTTAGCTTAGTGAAGTTATTTATGAAACAAAAGAGTATGAGCAACGAGGGAATCGTTAGCATGGAGCAACTGGATAGATCAGAGTGCTGGCCTTCGAGCTCTGGAGGTGACAGTGGAGAATCAATGGGAGAACAAAAACTAGTCGATTCCAAAACTGCAATCTCAGAGCGCCCTCAAATTGATTTACCAAGCACTGCAGTCGAAGAAGTGTCATCACTTGTATACGAGGAGATAAATCCAGTGAATCCATTCGGCAACAGAGTATACGATGAAGTTTTGATTGAAGAAGAAGAAACAGGCGATGGAATTAAATTGAGTGATAGTGAATCTAATCTTTATGCGACAGTAAACAAACCACATATTAAGAGAACTAATTTAAATATTGTAAACAGTCCATCTAGAATGAGAAGTACCAGAAAATCATGTTCTTCCCAATCTTCGGCCACTAGTGTAAGCATTTCAAGTTGTTCTGAATCTGATGGAACACAGATCACAAGGATGAATAGGCTTTTACAGCGCGAGCAATGTGACCATAAATCAACGTCAACTCACCTTGAAGCAGATACTATAGATAAGAGTATACAAACATCTAGCATGCATCTATCAACCATGTCTCAAAGAGAACTACTCAAAGTCGTCGAACCTTCATTCTTAGAAAAACTAAAAGAAGGAGATTGTGAAAAACCTGTTTTTGTCTTATATCCTAGTTATACTTTGCCAGATATTAGTTTCCTGAATGGGAGGCCAAATATTTATTTAAATCCAATAAGAATAAACGTTACACCGCGATCGAATGAAAACAAGAGAAACAGATTGCAAGTTAAAGGTAAACGACCGTTTTCATGCAATGATCTTGAAATGTTAAAGAAGAAAGGAGTTGGTCATATTAAAGACTGGGACTCCCTTAACTTTTTACTACCGATGGAATGCAGACAATTGCTTTCTGAAGTGCCTGAACTTATGCAACACATGAAAGAAAAAGAAGGTATGCAAAAATGTGGGAATAAATACTGTAATGCTTCACCTGCTTCAAGAACTAAAACCCGACCAATGAGTTGCGATTGTAATAATTTGGCTGGCAATACTACTGCGGTATCTTCAAGCTCAAGCACGGCTACTCAACCTTCTTCAGGATACCGTGGTTCGTCCACAATGCTTACAGATTCTTCAGCCCAGAACAGCCCTGCGCCAGCTGGAAATTTCAATCCTTTGTTTGTATACCGTTACGATAGCGCCACAAGCTCGGAAGCGAGTGGTGTCAATAATGATGGTCACAGAATAAATCCCAATATTCCGAAACGATCACTCTCATTAGCAGAACAAAATCGCATTCCCAAACAAGGCGAATTAGCGCCTCCAAGGCCACCATTACCAAAGAGCATATTGCGTAAGTCAATGGATAAAACGCGCAAGTCTAGCACACATACTAAACGATATAGCATGTTTGAAATGGATGATCTTTTGCAAGATCCAATAGTTTGCATGACAGCAGCGACTGAACATAAAACGAAGAGAAGATCGTTACAAGAACCATATTATCTTCAGAATCAAACTGTAGATTATAGGAAGAATAACGATATCGCTGCGAAAAGATTGTCACAGCAATTCCTCGACGCAGCGGAGAAAGATGCCGATTACAACGAGTATTATCCAGACGAAGGAGTTGGAACAGAGAGTAGTCTAGAATCAGGAAAATCTAATGAATTAAAGTTCCATAGGCCGCACACTCCACCGTTGCCTAAACCGAGAACAAAGAAAATGGAATACACGGAATTCCCACCTCCAGGTGCACTCATCAGCAGTGCGGATTTACAACAACTTGAAGAGTTTTTGAAACACAGTGGTTTCAATTGTCTAAACATGGATGAGTGGGACCAAAATCAAGTTCAAAAGGTAAGGAACCAGGTGTCCAAATTCCTTCAGATGAAGCGATCTCAGGAGGAGAACCAAAGGTCCACAGAATCCAGTGGCAGTAGTTGTAATAGTAAGAAGTCAGTGAGTTTTGCGCAGAAGTCTGAGGTTACGAAGACCGATAGCCAACAATCCCAATTAAAACCAATGGAGGACATAAAAGGTGTCAGTCTAACCACGCCACCTAACTCACCAAATATTTCCGCTGTGATAGCGCAGAGGCTTTACCAGGTAACGTTTCATTTGCTAATGCTACTTCTGCTCACACACGTCATTGCCCGTTAATTTCTGTGAGTACCTTCGGTTCTTTATTTGCTCTTATGTTTTCATTATATGTTATGTTCTCGATGTTCTTTGGATTATTTTCAATTATCGGCTTGAATGGATGTGCTATTATTTTATGCTGTAGCATTTATTTTACTTTGCACCAACATTTTCCTTAGCAAGTTGAACACGTTACCTGCGCTTGTCACTCATTAACCACTATGCGATATATAACGACATGTATGTTTTTTTCTTGCATGCCCAATATTGGATAAAGTTATATGATTCTAGGGCAAGAACTTAGCAGAAATACCAATTTGTGAAGAAGCAGAAGTGAGCCCTGATGAATTTGGAAGTCCCATCCACCATGACGCGAGAGGAAAATATGATGTAATCGATGTTTCGCAAAAGAGAGGTAAGATATTTTAAAAATTAGTTATGCTACAATCATTCGTGGTTTTGATACTCGTAACGTGAAAGATAATAACCATATTCTTCCATTTGCAGCCTTAGTGTCAAATGTGACCGATGCTGTTGAAATGTTGATTCAACATTTCTCGCCTGCTACGGATCAAGCTGAGTTAGCCTTCTTAGGAGACTCTAAAGAATCCCCGGCCTGCGCCAAAATAGCACTAAATGCATTGTGTCCAGCTTTGTATGCGATCTTCAGAGATGGCCTCAAAGAGAATATAGAAACTTCTTTCGGAGCGGTTAATAATTCTGTTTGGCAAATGGTTGAAGCTACTGCAAGACAAGGTGAGAAAATAGCAGCCAATGATAACCTTATTCATAATGTGTTGTTGTAGTTATGTCATAGTCATAATGTTTACATTTCTGTTTTTAGGACCAATCACAAAATCTCTCAATGAGTTGGTATTGAGAATTAACAGCGAAGATGCCGTCACAGAGGGATTGGTCAAATTCAATGCGTTTATCCTTGGTTTGCTCAAGTAAGTACTACAGCAAACATTGAAAAAACTACAATCGTATAAATGGCAAAATACATTTATTTAAATCCTGTGTTTCCTTTCAGTGCACAATCCGTAGATGCATGGGTATCATACATTCGTACACGGGAATCTATATTAGCGAAACACTACAGCCCTGATTCTCTGATCCTCGCCGGCTGTGTGGGTGAACCGCGATGCCGAGCTCTTTTGGATACGTTACTCGCCAGCCTCGAACCACTAAAACTTCTTCCTTTCTCCCTGGACCTCATGTTCGAAATGCGTGAACTACACAGAAGTTTCAAGAAGATTGAAAGCGACATGCGTGCTGCTAGTCGGGTAAGTTTAGATAACATTCACAAAATAACATCTAATATCTAAGTGCCGACACTGAATGCTACTTTCCCATGAAATATACGTAATCAATATTCCGTGTCTTTCGTGTTCTGAAACCACTATCGCATACTATCAAAGAGCCGCCTGCCGAAGCAACATCGCTTTATTTGCATTTTATTGTTTACTGCATGTGCTTAAATCACAGTTCACGGCGTACGAACGCGATATTTTAGCATTTACTTTCGTGCACAGCTTACATAAAATGCAAATAAAGGTATTGCCGAGCGGACGAACTCGAACGATGACCTTGTCGAGGACTCTAACTTGTACTAAACTAACGATGGATGGCATGATGCATGATGCTAAAAAACATTTGGTGTATTTAACAGCCCACTTCGATTAACACTCCACCACTAACCCTGAACCAGCGGAATTTGCTGAAGCTGGTGCGTTCGATGCAGTCGAGCGGTCTCTCCAGCGACGACTGTCAGACCAGTGTCATAATGAGACACAAAGAGCCCAAACACAAAGAGCCTTCAACACCCGACCTGCTCAATGATTCGGCGAATGTAAAGACGACTGTTGAAAAGAATAGACCACGCTCATGCGTTAATCCGACGACTATTGGTTATGACATTTGTCCCAACAATAGCAGGATAGAGATTGAAAATAACCGCAGATGGTCCGGGGTGCACTTGGGTTCGAAATTAATGCAGGCGTTCGATAGGCTCGTGTTCGACGACAGCGACGATTACACTGATAGTCTAGAGAATAATAAGCCTCCCTCCGCTAAGCCCTCCAGCAATGACGTGAAGGTAACTCGGCGGTGCTTTGTGTGGACATTACTTGAATGTTATGTGCTTTGACAATGTTTTGTTGCGGTCTACGTTGTTATTAATTTGCAGGTTGTTCTTAGTACCTTGCTTGCTGCTTCTAACATTTATTTTGCGTGCTTACTTTTCTTTGTTTTACACGTCATCGTTTAGAGTTTGCAATGTGTTTGTGTCCAAGTTTTATGTTAGTATTGTGTCCTTTGATTGCTAACTTTTTTTACCTGATAAATCGAATGTGTTTTACTTTCGATAAATCGAATGTTATAGACTTTCCAGTACGTTTAGTATTTTTGTTCTTTGATTCAAAGTTGTAGACTATTTTCAATCAAAATATTTAAAAGAAAATAGCCCCGAAACAAAAGTTATAATCTGCAAGTATTTGACCACTCGTATGTTTTGTGTAGCTGGATTGCAGCGGTGAGGAGAATTGGCGGCCGGGATCTGCCAGTAGCGGTGCCAGTGGCAACACTGGCAATGGCAGCGGTAACTCGGGAGGTGGCAAGTTCCGACGTCTGCAACTCAAGTGGGAAATGCTCAGCAATGCCGAAAGTCCCGTGACGCCTTCAGGTTTGTCCAACATTTCAGAATATACCTACGTACCGTCTTATACGGAAGAAAACTGACTTGGTTTTAAAACTCATAGTATTTTGTTCCTATTTATCGATGACTCAACATATTTCGTAGATAGCAAAACTTTTGAAAATGAAATTCACGGAAGGCACTGCTAAATCTTGTTGAATAAGAATTTCTTGATGGAAATACTAGGTAAGTACTAGGTATACCTACTTTTCAAAAATACTTAGAACCGACTACGTGTAGGTAAATCTAGATAGTAGCAACATATACAATACGAAGATAAAACCTGAAATAAATTAGCAACAGCAATCAACGCTTTGCAAAACAAGTTTACTTTACATTTTCGTGAGAACAAGGAACAGCTGTGTAAACCCATGTATCAGATGAATGACGTCATGGACACATACCTACCTACCTCTACAATATTCTCGTACATAATATGTAGGTAGTCCTCCTTATCGATTTCGATAACAACGACCCCTTTAGATTATTTTGTAACATGTGCCATATTATGACTCCGGAACTAATTTATTTTTAAATATCCGGTCACAGCTTAGGCAATATTAGAGATGACCGGCATAGTTAAAGGTTATGAAGGGGGGGGGGGGAGTCAGGTCTTTCTCTTTGTATTGGGCGCTTTTCGTTCTATGTACGTACGTAGTCGGTGTTTTAACTGCCCTTTAAATAAGAAGGAGGTTATCCGTTTTTGTTTGTATAGACCGAGTGGGCCAAGATGCCCTATGCGTAGCAAACGTTTTTTCGCTTCTGTATAATAAATATGTGTCTATATTGTATTGTATATTTATGTATTCAGGAGAGACGTCACCGGCTGCGGCACGTGGTTCCAAGATCCCCAGGCCGGTGTCATCGCCCGTGAGGCCGGTGGCACCCGCGCTGCAGTCTCCAGCCAAGAATGCGGGACATCGGTAATGTCCTACTACGATCTTTTGTTTTTACTACTTTTTACATACACATTATTTCACGCTTGTTACCTCCAACGGGTTGGGCAGTAGCTCCAAGTGTGCGTTAGCCTAAAATAATTTCGTTACTGGTTTAAACTAACATAACTTTATCGTGTCAACTACCTACATGTAAACGAGATCTCAGATGTATTTACAGTAACACATACTGTTTTGTGTGTGCTGTACTTTAACCGACTTCTAGAAAGGAGAAGTTTCTCAATACGTACGTAGGTACTTGTGCTGTTTTTGGTACTTTCAAATGACAGAGACATTACACATTTTTCTAAAATCAGAAGTTACACTTTTATTGTCCTACATTTTGATAAGTCTCAACTGCACATTTTTGAAGATGACTTCATATCTAAATTATTAAGATCGACCTTGTCGCTATAATTCGTCCAATGATCACAAATCATTCTATAACGCAAAATATTGTTATAATTTGTCAGTCGCGTTCGCAATGACGGACCAATTGAGTAGGTTGTGGTCACTGTGGTCATTGTTCCAATTCCCCTAGGATGCATTATTGCTTTGTGCCAAATATGGTCCATCAGTGGCGATAATTACAGACACTAAATAATTTATGATTGAAGCTAGTTGGAGTTTTGATTTTTCTTTGACAGAAAGGCTTAATTTATTTTCGTGACATTTGTTGACTTGGCTGACGACATCCTATGTAGATTTTAACATCATAAATAGTCATCACAAACTATCTCTGCTCTAATCATTATAATCGCCTTCAGCTGCAGATATGCTGTCTCAATTATATAAGAGAATCACGGCGATGATCAACTTATTTCTAAATTCTTTTGGCAATGATAATCTTGCAACTTTTGAAGACTGCTTAGACTGAATTGAAGGCTATAGTAGTATTGACGGATCTTTTCTTACGTTCAGGGGTATCCCGGTGCCTGTACGCAAGGGAACATCTCCAACCACATCGACACCCAGTAGACCGACCACGGCGCGAGCCGGTGCTGCCAACAAGAAACCTCCTCAGGCTGCTAACAGGTAATAAAGAACTTACTTTGCAGAGCAGCTGATAAACAAACCATCCATCGTAAGGGAGCTTGCATTAAGATACTGATTATACTGAGGTATATAGAAATAGTGACAGATCGGTAATCGATACGAATACAAAGCAGGAACCAGGTGCATAAAAACAGAAAGTAGAATAGAACAGGAATTCCGGTACCGACCACTCGAGACCAGAAAACCTGCAAGCGTGTGCTTAATGCAAGCTCTCTTCCAGAATAGAACGGATTACGAAGTTGGCACCCTACAAAAATACTGTTGAAAACACAAGAAAAATGTCGGCGACAAATAAAACTATTGTAGAAATAGCTGCTATAATTTATTTTTATTGAGCACATTTTATTTATGCTACACTTATTTGAAGGTTAAATGGAATATTACAGGTGGCGGTGTCTTTATTTATGTCTTCCTTCTGAAATACTGAAAAACATTTCTTTTTTTAATGCTTTTATATAAATCTTGTTCAACACCGCAATATTATTATGCTTATACCGCACTTATCTTTAGAGTTTTACCCGAGATGACAGCGAAGAGGCCCGAAGTGAAACCAAGGATGCAAAACGTAGCTGTGGTTAACACTACTACAATTGTTAAGAGAACAACGTATGTACTTTGATTGGGAATAACTTGTGACTTACAGAAATGTGACGACAGTTTGATACTAACAGCATGTGCGTATGTAGGCTTGAGGAAAACAACACTGTTACCGCTAATAGTTTTATGAAAATGCCAATAAAACTATGTCATGGTTTTATAACAGTATTAACCTCATTATTAAACGCGAATAACTTAGGTAATAAGTAGCTTTACCTAATAAGTAAGTATCTGTTTTACCTTCCAAATAATTTCAACGGTAACCTGAAATCAATGTCTAATTTATCTTGTCAAAAAAATATTATCAACGGGAAATTTAAACCTGGATTCGATTTCTAATTTATAATCTTCTACATTAAAGTTCCTTGACAGTCAGGATGTATTTTTCCTTACTACTTAGCTCATGCCAATTTTCTCAAAATTTATTGAATATCTGCCTTTGGAAAAAAAAGACAAATCAAAGTAACACCAGGAATCAGGTCACTAACACCCATACCACCAACCATTGTGTTCCTACAACACGAAGTCGAACAGTATAATATTGTCTGTGAATTACACTAACGCCCTGTACTGTACATGCTGACACGCGCATTGGTAATCACGAAATCACGTGAGAGTGGCACCATTTAAAACCTATCATACAACATAGTAGTCTACATCAAAACGTGAAAGCCAATCACTACGCCAGGTTTTAAACGCTGCTTTGGCACTAGCTTGAGATACAGACGCCAGAAACACATCATGCTGCTACAATCTGTCAAATTCTTTAATGGATTTCTAACTTTATCTCTAAAGCATTAGCGGACAAAGTCAAATTAAGAGTTAAGTGGAAGGTTGATTGAGAAAATTTTACAGTTTCGGGTAGCTTTATGTGCTGGCGTGAGGACGTGACGACCAAGGCATGTGAGAACATGTATAGAAGGTGCAGATGGTTAACAGACAACATTGACCTGTTCGTGCGAGCATGTAAAGCGGGTGTTACGTCATGTCAGCATGTTTTGTGATCTACCCAATCCTGGAGTAGGTATATCCTCAACGTCTTCTCTCTTCAGGACGTCTCGCGTAGACGGCGCGGGTCACGGCGGCGCGGCACCTCGGCCGTCCTCACTGCCGTACGGCCGCACGCCGCCCCCCGCCGCGCCGCGACGCGCTGCCTCCTCGTCTGCTGCGCGTGCGCATCACACCACCACACAGCAGAAACAACATAAGTACGTATTTCGGCTTCTTTAACATGTGAATAATGTCTAACTAAGTGCGTATTCATTGAGAATTCATCATGCGCACCTTTGCTCGCAGATTTTTCATTCTCACCATCCATTTATTCAACATCATCATTATCCTCATTCCTTCTACCTCATAATCATTCTCATATTCAACTTCCTCGTCTACCCTAATTTGTTTGATATCGAAATAGTAAGTCTTGTTCTTATATCTATCTCATCTCAGATCCATTCATCTTGTTTCTTATACACATATGCCACCCACATTCCTAATTTATGAATATCGTATCTACTCAGCTTATAAAATAAAACACAATCATTTCTGGACCGCAGTCTGTGATATAGAATCTGCATTGATATTTTCCATTTCTCTGCTAAGCTAATTCACCCACAAATTTTCTTGAAGATAGAAACAATAATGTGACTGTACCTTGTCCCTAAATTGAGGCCATATCCTAATTGACCTAACCCAAGAATGCAAGTACCCACATGCAACCCACGGAAGAATCAATTTATATCCAGTACTTAATTAACTGTGTGCCATGTAATTTCAGGTACGTGAGGACGCTATGGCATCGACTGCCTTCAGACTCGGGGCACCTCGCGTTCAACGAAGGTGAGCGTCTCCGACTGATCCTGGAGGTAGACGACCAGTACCTGCTGTGTTGTCGCGGGGAGCACAAGGGGCTAGTGCCCCGGGATGCTGTGCTGCTCGAGGACTTCTGATATTGGCAGCCCTAGCACGACTGGCAGCCAGCCTGGCGCCCGTTGCGGTTGAGCGGCAAACGTTGAAGGAAATGTATGGAATCATTGCTTTTCAGTCTATAATTTCCATTGCTTCAACATTGTTATGCTGAATCTACGTATCTAACCCTAGATTCGGCATATCATAATTGCAATGGAAATTATAGACGTAGAAATGGTCGTGACAATGTGCAATAGGTTACGGAGTGAGTGAACAATGTGGAACCTGTGAAACTATACTTCGTCTGGAATGTGCTTGAACCTTGTGTTGTCTAGTTGGATTCGGTATGTGAAAATGAATGTGATCATGAACTATGTGCGTGCTGTTCAAAGACTATGTGAATATAACTTGTAATGTAATTCTATGTTTCATACTCTACTCCACTCGTTTGGAGCGCTATTTTATGTCTTAATCATTATTTAATATTATTTAATTTTTGATTGTTGCCTTACTCAGCAATATTCATTACTTCTTCGCAGAATCTTAACGTCATTAAATATCTCTCACATTTTTAAGTATGGTAGTAAAATCTAGTCTTACGTTATAAGGCACGACAAGGTCTTGGACTGTATATAAATTTATTTTAAGTAACACAAATTGTGGGAATATTTACTGGGAATGACAGCGCGTGAAGAAAAAGCTTTGATGATGGATTAACAGTAAATATTTATCTCAATAATATGTGATATATAGAATACTATTTACTTTTATAGTAGGAACAATCTCATACCTTAAGGGCAAACTCTATCGTATCCTAAACCATGGAATTCCGAGCGACTGCCGAGAGAAACATACCCCAATGTACTTTGGTGTTTAGATAAATTACGTAAATGTGAATTTGATGTCTAAAATTACCCTTGATATTAACGATATGTGTATAATATACTAATTACGACCTATTGGTATTAGCGGTGTAACATGTAGGTATAAATTAATACAACATTTTATAGTACTTTGATGACTAAGTATTACTTGTGAATTTTTTACTAAGTTTTAAAACATCGGGTACGGTGAACCTGAATTAAACTGACAAATCATTGACAGATAAGCTACCCACAGGTTGTGTTAACTTCTGGCTACACTAACTGCATGCGTCCTGTCCTGAGCACCCTCCTTGGCGATCTGTGGTGAAGGGTTCATTAATTACAGCGGTGTAGGTGAACTAACTGGTGTACATGACTAACTGCATGGCCTTTACCAACACTACCCTTCCCTAAGCTGACCTACACTTTAAATCTTCCATTAGACAGTTTATAATACGGTGTTGGTGCGTAACTATTACTTATATCTAACTGCATGCGCCTCTCCACTACACACATCCCAAAACCAGCACTCTCATATTACATTTTAATGAAATTCTGTTTAAGAGCCGTACCTGACTCTTCTTTGTACATTATTAGCGGTATTAAATCAATTATGATATCGATATTGGTATTAAAGATGGTTTCATCATCTAAAACAAATGTCTGCTTAACAGTCACGAATATTATTGTGATATAATGGTCATATCACTGCTACTATGATGCGGAAAGAAATGATATTTTTGGTATGTAATGTATTTTATTGCTCAAGTTGGAAGCGCAACATTATCGGATGATATGATTGATATTAATATTCGAGACATAATACTCTAAATATTATACCTATTATAAATTTCAGTATTCGTTAATTGGTGTAAAGTGACTGTACATAATGTAATGGAGTTATTCTTAGTAGTGATTTTAGAGGTCAAAATTTGTAACAAAACTTTTGAATGCACGATACAGTTCCTCTCGTAGTCCGTCGTGCTATTGAGTCACAACATTGGTAAAATGTAGTTGATATACTCGTAGTGAGCTAAATTATAATAACTTTGCGTATCCGAGGTGTGTTTCTCGAGGCAGCAGTGAGGTATCGATACTTGCCGGTTTCAGTGAACAAAAGATGTTAGAGGCTCGTCGACACGATAATCTCATTAACTAGAGTGGACGTAAGTTGACACAAATTAGAACTGTACAATAGAATAATCTATACAATAATTAGGTTAATAATGTTATCTAAATTATAGTTGAATTACTTAGTTGATCATAACCTCCATGCTGTGGGAACGGCGAGCGTTTGTAAAATACACATTTCATTACAGTGTTAGGATTAATTCGCGCTTTGTGACTGAATGATGTGTTGTGGCCTTTGTATGTATTAAAGTTATATAGTGTTACTGTGTCGTGTGTGTGCGCTTGTTGCATCAGTCGAAGTACTCATTGTATCGTCTACTTAACATTCAATAGCATGGGGAATGCTTCCACAAATTATTTATTAGAGTAATCAGAACTCCTAACTAGCCGTTAAAGTATTAGTCGAACAAACATGCCTTAAAGTATGTAATATCTACCGGAGCAGACGGCAGATGTAGTGTTGTTCGCTTTGCGACAGCTTCAAGAGTAATCGCTTTGCAGATAGTCTCTGTTACAGTATCTAGAGGAGTTTGTAGTCGTAAGTTTTTATCAACAGTTTGTATTATTGAATGATGTTGAACTGGTTTTTTATAAAATGACATCCTGCGCGTTCGTTTTAAGGTATTGTTGGATACATGTGGTGAGTCAGTTGTCCTTATGGGTACAAAAGGTTAAGTTATTGTACTATTTTGCGAGTAAGATTTTTATTTATAATTTTTACGATTGGGATCAATAAGTTGAATTTTGTGTTAAAAACTTTATTTTCTTTAAAAAAAAGTAAAAACAAAAAGAGGCTTTCGTTATTTTTACGAAAGGTCAACGAACGACTGAGAAATTATTCCGAATATTATAATTAAGTTTATTTCGAAAAATTTATACTAATTAAATTATGTATGTATTATCAATTGTTTTCTGGCGTGACATTATCTCATTCAATTTATGTATCTATTTGTTTAAAGATATTTTTATTTGTGTTAAGTGCCATAATTTAATGAATTAACAATTGATAAATATTATTATAATGCATAACCATGTACACCAATTAAACAATATATAAAAGACATTGTTGTTTTATTCAAAGTCACAATATTCTTGGTGAAAAAGCCAATAACACTAGGTTTGATTCCCGGGTCGGGCAACCCGACCCGGGAATCAAACCCAGGACTCCAAGCTCAGGAAATAACGCTTGGGCTCACTAGACCAACGAGGCAGATATTTTCTAAAATATTATACAAATAGCACTCCATGAATCAATTGTGATATATAGATAGGTACGTCATGGACAACCCTACACGTGCGAATAAAGAAACGAAACTATAGGTACTGATATCCATGAACTCAAGCACATTCCTATATCCCATGGGTTTGGGGCAGGATCCAAAACAGGTGGCGTTCTGGATTCTGCCGTTTTTGATTTTCCCATTACGTATAGGTTTATTTGTTTTCCGTTTTTATTAAACAACAACGAAACATCATGCCTGTAATCCCCGAAGGGTTAGCTGGAGCCTCAGAAGTGTACCTAATGATACACCTACATTTCGTCGGATATGTTTATGTCCCGTATAATAGAGGGTAAGCCGAATACTATTAACCATACACAAACCCAGTCTCCGTGACTGCTTCTGAGAAATTCCTCATGGAAAACCTCAATAACACTTTGCCTGACCTGGGAAGTGGGAATCGAACCCAGGACCAGGTCAGCAGTCGTACTGGTGGCCAGAAGACCAACGAGCCAGGCAGCAGGCCGCAGGCGGTTTTTTTTTTGGTTTTCGATTTTTACAAATTCTTTTTGATTTGTTAAAGTTTTCATACATCTTGTCGTGCCACTGATCTTATGCACTTGGAGCTAGCTAGCTTCAACTTTTTGTATAACTGACCGAATCTTGGGCGAAAAAAGTGCCTGTAGGCATTGACTTATATATTACTGCGTAAGGACTGGATGGACGGCATGTTAAAATGACGCCACAAACGTGGTCCCAATAAGGTCTTTCCTAAGCCGAAGTGAACTAGTCCATGATCGGCTCTCTTCGGGTGCGGTCGTAAATTATATTAAAAGCTATAGTTATCTTCTATAGACCTCAAAAATGCCACGCCGCTTATACAAGGTTACGTTAACGAGCAGACTACACCAATTCTCTGTATGGCGAACGCGTCGAGCAAATGTTCGGACGACCGTATCTTTAGTTTTTATATCAATGCCTGTAGGTAAATATAAAGCAACGCTGCCAGTCGCTGCAATTAGTTTTAATTAGGCACCAACTCTCATCATCATCCTCTTGTCGTTATCCTAATTCATTTGGGTTCGGTGCAACATCTCATCTACTTTCATACTTCTTTATTATTCGCCATCTCATCAGACACCTCCTTTCTTGCCGTATCATCCTTTACACCTCCTTTACACATTCTATTTATCGTTTCTTTGGTCTACTCTTATACCCATCCACATTCATACTCAAAATGTTCCTCATTCCTCCGTATCACAAGCCCATAATAGTAGATTATGCACCGAGGGGCTAAAGTTGTGTCTTATGTCACGGGCGTCATATTGAATCTCGAGCGCAATGAAGGATTCGGGATTTAACTCCCGAGCGCAGGGAGGGAGTTAAGAGTTTAACTCACGAGCGAAGCGAGGGAGTTAATATAAGAATCCTGAATGCAGCGAGGGATTCAAGCTAGCCCAAGGCAAAGACACCTTTAGCCCAGAGGAGGATACTCTACTTTTTACACCTACTGTGAGAAAATAATAGCCATAGTACGAAAAACAAAGTATTTATTAAATAAACAAACTGTAAGAATAACATATTTAGAACTAGTTAGTTATATGCACAAACGGGTTAATGGTAACATTATTACAAACAACTTTTAACTAATGTTACAGCCAAGTACTATAACGGTATTACGGCGCGGTACGGTATTTGTTATTATTAATGCCAGTTTTAATGTTATTCCATTCCTTTTAAAAAATGGTTCGTAGTTATCTAATTATTCTTACAATATTATGTCTTCGAAAACATGGCAACGATATAAAGAAGCAGTCGTTATGATTTTGTACGAAATCGAGAATATCATCCACGCGTAGTAAGGGTATCGAGAATAGCTTTCCTCTTTCTGGGTGTTTGTTAGTACTATACTGCCAATTTAGCTGAGCATGTGAGATTCCAAATTCAAATCACATTATTGACCAGCGGGTCATAATGAAATCCAGTACAACATTATTGACCGGCTGTGCCCCCGGCCAATAATGACTCACTTTAGGTTATGGTTGCTTGACATATAATTTGACATTTTCGAGCAGGTGGTGTGAAAAATACTTTACATATCTCTTGCTCTGTAAGTACATCCTTACACCCCTGAATGCCGGGGTGTATGACTATCATTACAGCATAGGTTTTGGAATTTGAAAAAAGAACTGTCATACTCATACTGCACGAAGAATATTTTTAAAAAGTTAATTTTTTTTTTCTCGGTATCGATTAATTACTCGAATCGGAATCTAGACAATTTATTTTATAAAGATTTTATTTTAAATATGGAACTATTTGTTTCCACATCGTATGTTAGATGGAATCGATTTAAAAATCAAACTGGCCAGCAAGATTTGACGCGCTTGCGTGCGTGAAAAAAAAAAGGCAGTCTACTAGTAGGCGCGAAAGCATCGCGAAAATAATTAATTGAAACCTGCTGTCTTGTTGTTTACTTACCTCACAATCGATATGTAAAGCAGAGTATTTATCTCGGGCGTAAGCATCAATTGCATACTCGGGTTAATTAGCGCCTTCGCTTCGCTCAGGCGCCAAAAACCTCGTATGCAATTGATGTCATACAGCCCTTGGTTAATAATCTACTATTTCAGTCACCGGTGCCACTTTCAGACTTCCTCTTATGTACTCATTTCTTATTTCATTCACTGTGTCGATTGATCTGTGTTATCAGAGTAACAAAGGTTCCTATGGATTTTGGGTTTCGGATAAAGGATTTAACAAAATAAAAGTCAATATGAGGGTGTATAGTTTAATCAACATAAATAAACTCGGACATACAGTTAACGACTAAAGCTGCTTTCTACCTGTATTTAAGAACGACTGTGTCGAATTTCCTACTTGTGTGGTCGTGAAACTACGTACCTACATATTATATCTAATTATACTGAAAGAGGATTATTATGACTAACTTTATCAACACATAAAGAATTTCCTAAGCAAAAGAAAGTTACACAATGCGAAAAAAAATCAAAACTACTTCTAAAGACATAGAGAAGACTTTTTTTTCATCTTTGACGATTATTTTTGTGCACGCTTGTGCAGAACCTACAAATATTTTTGTGCGCATTATAGAACTACGAAGTCCTAGACTAACATTTAGTGCTCAAATTACATGTCTGACTTCCTACAACACTGAGACAACACAGAGAGCCTAGGGCCCTTTAAATAAACTCTTTTTCTATCGACATTTTCTACATCAATATATAGAGAAAGCTGGACGTTGCGTGAGAGAAGTTCGCCGGGACAAGGCTGAACGTGGAACCTCCCGGGCACTGAGAGGTCTTGCCACCGAGGTCCGTCGGTTCCTCTCGTTGTTGCGCATGACCAGATCCTCTTCATCCATGGTTGGGATCCTGCGGCGAGGTGAGAGAGCCCGGGGAGTGCGCGGGGTACGAGGGGTTCGTGGCGCTCGAGCTGACAAGCATCGGGACTTCGGACGGACTTCCTCAGTCCACTCGTGGACGGACGTGTAATATTGATCCTGCGTATATAGGATATGTTAGTTTCATTGCATCAATTAAACAGTTGCAAAAAAGTGCTGTTAAACAAAGCTTCAGGACTTAGACCTCTCCTAAAAAATAAATGAAATGTCAGACGTATTGACTACTGCATGATAAGGCACAGCCAGTTTTGGTCAGATAGCGTTTTTTGAAGTTTGTTTTCCAAAATTTTCCTAGCTTGAAGGTTAGTGCTGATCCCGTTCTTGTTTTCCCTCGAAAGTTAAGATATTCTATAATTATAGTTCACGTCAAATAACTTTGCCCCTCTGAAGTTAGCCATTTGCAAAGATCGCGCAAGTGCAGTCACGTAGAAAATTATTTGAACAAAATAAATACATATTTTTAAAAGAAAACATAGTTTTATAATGCCATAATGCCCGCCCCCATGACTCGCGCATGCGCAGTTGCAGTTTTGTTCGTAATTTTCTGCCACTCGTAGCCAACTTCAGAGGGGCACAGTTATTTGACGCGAACAGTACATCGATTGAACTCACAGTTTGCTTGACACCGTTTGTACTCATCATTCTTGTTAATAATCTGACAAACCGGCATTATTCTAAACATATGTATTTGAACAAACATGCAAAAAATAACTGGTACTCTTTTCTTTGACGACCTTGATTTTATTTAAAAAAAAGGTATAGGTACATTCGGAGGAAAACCAGAATGGAGGGAATCAGCACTAACCCATTCAACTTTCCAACAAAATTCAATGCCAACGAAATAATAATTATCGTCGATTATTGTCAAATAAACCGGTTTCCTCGGCCGATGGTATTTTCAAAGTATTTTGGGTTTGTTCAACGAACATATTTGCATAATTATGTACAAGGAAAATATTGAGTACCTAGAGATATCTTGTTTTTATCTTACCGGTTATCTTGTATTACCCAACAGTAAAAAAATATGAAAACCCTTGTAACCGGATTTTTTGGAAAATCATTGATTCAAAATTTTTGTATCGAATCCCCGATGATGTAATTGTATTAGGCTATATTTTAATAGACCAATAAACGATTATTATTATTATAAAATTTCCTAATTCCATTTTTTATGATTTGATTAATGGTCAGTTATTAATCTAATCAAAAAATATAGGTGCACTCCAAATATCTTGGGTATGCATAAAGGTTCGATTCTATAGCTAACTACTATTTACCTATGTTTTCTTTACAGTAAGGTACACGTTTGAAGTACATACTCGTACTATCTAACAACTAGGAAAAATAATATAGTTTAAAAAGTGAAAACTTACCAAGTGGGCTTAAAGAACCGTCCAATACATGAGTCTGCCTTTATCTAAAGACAGTTTAAGTGCAAGTGAGAAGTAATGGCAATAGTCGACTACATTAACAGTTGAACTAAATGTCAGATGATCTGTGAACTAGTATACAAAATAAAACCAACTCGTATAGTGTTAAACTGTATTAAACGATTACCTAATAGGTATACAATACGTCCTGCTCATCATAAAACATCGTCTCAAAACTCGGAGTTAAGTTGCTGTCTACTGGTATAGATTCTATTAGTTTAGTTAAAACTTATCTAGACATTTTACCATAAAAAGCTTGCGTGAAAATTAACGAATTAAAAATGTAATAAAATAATATTTTAGTACGTTAACGCGCCCATAAGAACACAGACAGAACCAATTGAATCGCTCAAATGCAAAATATCTTTCTTATAATAAAAATGACAATGCAAGAAAGTTTTGTGACTCAAGCTTCAAACATTAATACACGCTATCTAAACCTAATCTCTTATAGTCAAAGTTACATATAAAACATTTATATAATAATCTGGTCAGTCAATCTCGAGCCCGCACCTGTTCTCGCCACAGCAGTGTCTCGTGTTATCATACAACTTTCAGCGACAATATTAGGCTAACGTCTTATTACGCAAATGCGAGAAAAAGCTCCAAATCTCTACATCAGTGTATCACAAAATCATGATGAATGCTGTGCCAAGAACCCCTATACCGGCTATCTTCACATTCCAAATAATAAAACATTGTAATAGTCAGTGCATATAATACTATGAATACGTAGTGGAAACAACAAAACACAGTGATAACAAAGCCTATATAACTAGGAATAGTACAAATAAATATACACATTCAGATATAGTTGCAGAATATATGAATATTACTTGATTACCGATACAATATACTAAGACATCGCATGAGGAAATGTACGTTAGTGCTGCTAATGAAAATCATGTCGAACGGTGAAATATACAATATGGTATCTTTCAAGCACTAGCAAAGATAGAAACTACTAAACTCATGCTTGCAGAAATATTAGCTTCGATAAAGGTAAAAGCTACTTGCTGCAATGGTACTGTTTACACCACAATGGATACTTCTACGGTACTAGAATGAATTGGCACTCATGATACTAACATCACTCGGGTTTAATGATGATATAAAAAAGAAATTCACTTGTTAAATTATTCATTAACTATAACGCTACAAATACAACATTCAAATTTATAATTACGTATAACAATACAATTCAAATTTTAATGATTACACTTATAACGCACTCAACATATTGTCCGAAAAGATATGCAATAAATCATTGACATTGATTATGACAAATTTAATCATCCAATTTGTCTAAACAAACGTACCTTAAGAAAGTCACTCAAACTGGGTATCAATATCGAACAAAACTAACAAATATAAAATGTTATACAATAAGTTTGGACTCTTGATTATAAAAATTAGAGTGGTTCGCTGAGAAGTCGAAGTTTCTCAGTGCAAGCTCTTAACACTGCTGCTGATTCAAATTCTCGTCGGCCTTAGGAGGTTCCGATGTCGCTGGCACTGGACTCTACGGAAAAAAGGAAAATGCATTAATCTCCACTCTTTTATACAATTGAAAAGACACGCAAATTAAAAGAAAAAAAACAATGGTTAAGAAACAAACGAAAAACCAAACCAACAAACAGACGAAAAAAACATGTTAATGACAATAGTGAACCCCTCACACACTGCAACCCAATGAATTACCTACTCAATAAAACGTGTACAAATATCCAGGCTGAAACAAAAATGAGTGATTGCGATTTAAATGACCTCCACCGAAAAACCAAAAGTGAAAAAGCGAAAACAACATAGATGCTAAAGGCCCGACTAGTGGCTGCAAAGGGCCTCACCTCCTGTCGGGAATGTCCGTGGCTATCAGGAACCGGAGACACTCCAGTCATCTGCTTGATGTACTCTTTGTCATCGAATATTTTGATGTCACCGCCTCCAGGTTTATGCTTTACATTATCCATGGAGCCCACTTTACTTTGTGCTTTGAATTCCAATTTTTGATTTTCGATCTGTTTCAAAGAAGTGAGTGTGCACATAAAATAAAAATACATACAATATAATAATGTAGAGGTTCCGTAGATAGAAGAAAGAAGATACAATATTTTCCAAATGATTATGTTTTTATAACATTTTCGCCAGTCCCTCTGTTAGTCTATAATTATCGCAAGAATGAAATGGTGAAAACTGAAACATTGCCAAGGAAACGGCGCCACGCGGTGTAAAGTCAACAATGTCCATTATATTTCTTAGTACGTACAAATACAACTTTATTATTATAAGTATAAGAAAATTGTAACCTCACAAATGACAAAATCTTATCTATACGTAGAAATATATTTTAAAGGTCTGTATAATACCTACTTGTTGGAGATAATTGTAAGTATCTAAAGAATAAAAGAACTAGTAGATCATAATTATCACTGATTAAAATCAGCAGCTAGTGTAACTACAACTCGGGCGATACACACACAAATGAAGATACTTTATACGTACAAGAAACAAAGACATTTATTAATATTACATTTAGTACAAACCGTGTGCAAATCAACGTAGTTATGGTTCTACATAAAGTTATAATCTTTCTATCGATGTATTCGATCATGACAAAAATGAATATTTCGATCAAAATATACAAAGTGATAAAGTAAAAAATAACCGAAAGGATTAAGAATTTATCAAGATTTCGATAAGATTGGAAGTGCATATTGAAAACTGGATCATCTATACTAATATTATAAAGCTGAAGAGTTTGTTTGTTTGTTTGTTTGTTTGTTTGTTTGTTTGAACGCGGTAAACTCTGGGAGTACTGGTTGGAATTGAAAAATTCTTTTAGTGTTGGATAGTCCATTTATAGAGGAAGGCTTTAGGCTACATAACATCACGCTACAATCAATAGGAGCGGAGCATAAATGAAAAATGTTGCAAAAACGGGAATAGATATTCCTTTTTGAGAGCTTCCGTTGCGTGCGCTGCGAAAACGGTTTAAGTTACGTAAATATCATGTATGAAGGAATTGTTCCTCTTTAAAAGTTCTAAAAAAAAGTACGCGACAGCATATGTTTATCTTTTAAGATTGACTCACTGTAACCATTTTTAATATTAAAATATTAGGTGAAAAAGAATGATATTTTGCGAAGCTAATTTAACCCATATGGTATTAATCTATATCTAAATAAACGTATTTGTTAGCACGGAAATTTAATATAGAATATTTGTGCCCTTTACTCTATACAGTTTAAACAAATATCTTAGAAGATATCGCAATGTAAAAAAATATACGGGCGACAAAATAATTAAGCGCGTGGCAGTCATTCGGTCCGGTGCGGTAGGTACGTGGGGATTCTGGCGTCTGGGGGCTCCGGAGAAATTCAAATTCAAAATATTTACTGCACCATAATGTTTACAAGTACAAGGTGTTACTGTATATTAAACAGTAAGAGATACCTATAGTAATTGTTACTTTAATAATATAATCGAAGCCAATCTAAACTAATAGGTATTATAAAGAGAAAAGGTAAGATTTTTTGTTTGTTACGAGTACGATTTAACTCAATTTAATATGTTGGATAGTCGATTTATCGAGAAAGGTTATAAGCTATATTATGTGACGCAGACGAAGTTGTGTGGGTCAGCTAGTGCTAAATATAATGGATCATACTACCCCAGAAATACATAACATTAGTATGTGCGTACGCAAAGATGGTTTGGGACGAGTGTTTAAATTACACGAGTCGTTGATAAATAGAAAAAAATCACCTGAACTCTCAAACTGATAATATTATTTGACCTGTGTGTCCCATTAAAACAATTGTTTCTAGGAAAACCGGTTCTCTTGGGAATTTTCTTGTGGGTTACAATTTTTTTCCAGATAATTTTATTAATTGCTAAGAATAACAAGTGGACATGGCTAATTAAAGGCAATAGAAAATTCTGTTCGCCAATTGTACCTACGGAACCTTTGAGTATACATAAATATATATACGGTCATATCAGTGCGGTTGCTAAGTAATAATTTCATAAACAGTGGTGTATGTATGTACTACGTGTACACATATGTTTGCGTTTGTGTCATAGTACAATGCATAATCGTTATTGATTTCCATGGCGTGCTTGTCGATGATATTCGTGTAGGTCGTGTATATAGGTAACAGTCGTATATTCGTTTTCTACGTTATGTAACATCATCATATTCATATTTTAAGTAGTTTCGCATTCTGTGTTAAAATAAAACGTACAAGGTGTAACGACTCTTAGTCTAGTATCATTCGCATTTCTCAATCTGGCAAGACTTTATTTATGTTGGTTCTTTTTATGTGAAAGACACAGTTATTTTATATTGAAAGCAAGACACCTAGCGTGAAAAATACAGCCACAGCCCGTCCTAGAAATACCTTAGGTAGACACTAGAAGGTTTCTATCAAATCAATTATCTCACGTATGGTACACAAAATGTACCGCCCAACCAACCTTACTCCATAAAGAGTGGTAGGCAATGGCAAAATGTTTATGAGATGCCCTCCATCGCGGTAACGCCCATTTAACATTCTAGAAAATAATAATGATACACTCCCATATAATTACGCATGTAGAATTATTGTAGACGTTGCATTTCATACATCGATTGTATATGACGTATGTGTGTGCAAGGACGTCACAGCGTAAAACTAAAACCTATAAAATACATTTTACATAAAAATTGTGCAATAAAGTGATTGTGTTCACACAAACTTAGATATTGATTTTTACTCACTGCTCTCGTTCCGTCTTTTGCAACTGTAGACTAAAGAAGAACAACGTTATTTTCGATATTGTACAACATTTTAATGACTATTCGCTTCTATTTTAAATTGAGTGCGTCTATATTACGAATTGTGAACTGCGCTAACATATTTGCTCAATGATGATACTTGATCGTGTTGCCATCTTTTATGTCAAAGTGCTTTACCAAATATTAAAGCTCTACTCAAATGTTACTTTTACCAGCTGTGCTTGTCTTTAGACAAAAAGAGTACTCACAGAAAGTAGTTACCTAATATATCGCCTATAACCGCATCCCTATGACCTATTTCATTGATATCTGAAGAACATACACCTTGTTAGTAATTTACCTTAATGGCACCACCTCCAGGCTTATGGGTGATGTTAACTGTCGAAGCAACTTTTGGTTTCGCTTTCTCCTTGAAATCCAATTTCACGGTTTCAATCTTCTTGTCACCGCCACCTGGTTTGTACGCAGTATTCTGGAGCGAACCTATCTTCGATTTCGCGTTCCATTCTAATTTCGTGGATACAATCTGAAAAATACAACGAATAATTTTAATACTGATACTCACAGCTTTGGATACTAAGGTTTCAAATGTTATAGTGATATTACCTTTTTAACCCCACCACTTGGAGTGTAAGCATCATTCTTAGCAGCAATTTTAGGGGTTGCGTTACCGAACTCTAATTTCCTGTTTTCAATCTTAACCTTTCCACCGCCAGGTTTGTACGTCGCGTTATCTAATGAGCCAATTTTTGATTTCACAGCTTTGATGTTGGGCGACGGTGCATTGCCAACTTGCACCTTGTTCATTGGTACTTCTGTAATGTAATTAACATTATGTTTATAACCACGCATTTTACAAAGATAAACAGTTGAGGTAGGTACCTGTTTATTAATTAAATATATTTGTAAAGTATGGACATTAGTAGGCATCGTAGTTTAAATAGTTCGAACAAAGTATTCCCTTTTCCTTTCTTAGTTTTAGCTATCTCATAAACATTCCATTTTAATACCGCGCATACTTTTATTATTGTTTTGGCTTTCTGTATTAAAAATGGTAGTCATCGTTTAATATTCTTTATTAACCAATACAATACAGCTACAATTTCAATGAATAGTCGTTGTAAAGTACAATACAATGAAGGTTAAGGGCAAAAAATCGCGAACAACATAAATACTCAAGCTTAAAAACTTTACTTCAACAAGAATACTCACTTTTCTTATCGTTTGGCAGAGGGTTTTCCGGTGTTTTAGCAGTAGCACTTTTGCTTGATGATCGCGAAAGACTCGTTTTCAGGCTGTTGCTTGATTTCTCCTTCATGGGTAACTTACTCGGAATCTTTTTGGTCGGTGAACCGGGAGACCCGTTGACATCCTTCAGAGAAAAAAGAAAATCATGTAGAACTGAGTATATTAACGAAAAAAAGTAAATATTAAAATAGACATACATTTCCCTGTGTAGATTCATCGACACCGCTATCATTGTCGCCATCTAAAGAAAAGAATTGTAAATATAATGAAACTGTTGCTAATGGATAACCATAATAATCTATGAATTTAGATCAAATACGTTTGGCTCATTTTAAATCGAAATATGCTATGTAATGAATTTCCTAAATATTACCTTTCGGTCGAGATTTAGGCGCAGAAGCTGTTTTACGAGGAGTTGATTTCTTTGAATCCGCAGAAGCAATCGATGTGCTTAAATCATTTGGTTTTTTCGGAACTTGTAGAGGTGGTTTTGCATCTGGTAAAGGAGACTTAGATGGGGTCTTATTTGGTGTTGGTACGGGTTTTACATCTTTGATTGACTCTGCACCTCTTGTTAGTTCTAATTTTGGTTCAGCTTTGGGTGTCTTCGGACGCGCTGGTTCTGGCGTTGCACACTGTGACTTGGTAGGTATAGGTGAGCTGAGTACTGGCTTCTGTTTAGGCTCCGGAGAATCATCACTGCGCGTCAACGATGGAGAGCGATCAGAAAACTCCTCTTTCGGCTTAGCCGTTTCATTAACATTTCTTGGTGCCGCCAAGTTGTTTTGCAAAATCACGTCATCATCGTCGTCTTTCTTTTTTAGAGCTGAAGTTGGTAGAGTGCCGATAAAAGATTCTGTCATTTTGGATCCAGAGATACGAGATTCGGGACGTTCCGGAATTTCTTTCGCTCCTTCATTTGAGGCGTCCGATCGCACGCTTTCCTTAGATTCCCGTACATTTTCTTTGCTCTCTAACTTCCCTTCTTGAATCAATCCAAGTCCCGGACTACGGCTGACCAACTCGTCTATTCGGCCTCCAATAGCGCTGACAGACTTTCGACGATCATCTTCGGTTTTCAAAGGACTTGGAGCTCCGGGGGCGGCTGCAATACTATAGCTCCTGCCTTTAGCCGCCGTGGGCCCTTCAAACCCATTTTCTGTTTTGTTGACATTTTGGTTGTCACTTGAAATACTTTGGTTCTCCAGGTTGACTGGTTTATTCTGATAAGTATTGGATGGATCGAGACCCTTCAAAGAGCCTTGCGATGGTTGTCTCTGGAATCCAGGCACGGGTGCTCCGTTTTTAGCTGCCCCGTTAGGCTGTTGCTGAGGAATCTGTGGTCTACCTCCGTCGGGTGTAGTTGCACTGACAATCGGCGGCTGCCTCGGACCGAACTGCAAATTGTTCGGAGGTGGAGCTCGTTGTAGTGGCTGTCCTGTCGGTGATTGTACCGGCCTAGGTCCTTGTTGGGGGGCAATAGATTGCGGACCAAAAGGTCTTAGTGTAGGAGGTACAGGCCGAACTTGTTGGGCTCCTGGAGGTCCAGGTGGGGCTGGGCCTCTGGGTGCTGGGGCGCCTACTCTTGGCGCAAATTGTGGAGGTGTGGTGACAGGGCCTCCAGGTTGAAACTGCGGTCTTGGTTGTGATGGTGGTCCTGCCGGTCTCGGTGATTGTGGTGGGAAGGCTGACCGTGAGTCAACTCTATTAAGTGGACGAATTGGTGGTGGCTGAGATGACACTGGAGAATCCTGACCAGTCAACCCAGAACTCAGAGGGCGAGTGTCCGTAGGGGCCTTTCAAACATAAACAATTATCTATAATAGCAGAAAATAATGCCATAAAACCTACGGTCTACACTAATTGCAGGTTTATGAACACAAAAGTTTTAATGAAAAAGATTTTCATTTAGATATAGGGAAACTTAGACGTGTTCTCCCAAAATCCACATTACCAAAGTTTTTCACGTAAGTAAGCTACTTATTTTACTGCTATCGTGTTTTATTATTTTGGTTAATCACGACATTGACTATTGTTTACATATGGCAGACGATATAAAGTGTACTCAGTAATATCATGAATAATATTGCAAACACTCAATATTTTGCGAGTCTGGGCAATAATTCTGAAAATGTAGAGTGATTGAACACGGTATCTGACGGGTGCGGGGCGGAGACAATCGTGCTGTCACCACCCCCCCCCCCCCCACCCTCCTTCTTACACTCGACCGAAATCATAACAAACTAGCTGTGGGTCTTCAGCAAAAACAAAATCTATCAAAACATTGAATATATCTTGGATAGGATAGAAAGAATATATTTCCTGTCGGTTATGTCTCAAAATAACATAAGTACTCGTTCATTCCTATTATGATTGAGTGCAAGCTATTGATATGACGGACCTAACACAGACTGTATGATAGGTTGAATCCTATAAAGCACCTTGAAATTCAATTAATCCTAGAGTCATTTCAATTACTCGTCTGCTATCATGTGCCATTTACCACGATCAACTCGTGCGCATATTAAAGATAACTGATGACTGCATAAATTACGTAGGTGTTCAGTATGTACTTCTTATAGCGAAGAAGTAACATGGAGACGTGGAAACATTACAGGCTGATTATGTTATGCTATTAACCTATGTTCAATTGAGAAATGCAATAAATGGCTTATTTCCGTGTTCCCGGCCGTCCCCTATTCGTGGATCCAATGGAACCGCATGAGCTAAGCGAGCAACGCCCGATAGATACAACTTGTCACGAACTCGGCTACTGGGTCAACGAGCTATTGTCGACAAAAAATATACTGCACGTCCTCTGAACCAGTTTCAGTGAATAGTTTTACAAAAAAGAAACGACATAACTTCGGAAAATCCCTTCCATTCGAAAGAATTTTACATTATTAGTCGCGGAATCGGTCCGCCTTTTAGCGAAAGACGATGACAAACTGTTTATATAAAGGAAATTCTTGGTTAATGGCTTGTTTACGAATTTGTTTTATTCCAGACATTTTAGTTGCCAAATATTATTATCATGAGGCACTTCTAAGTACTAATATCCATTCGTAGACGTTATTAGTATGAGCTAAGCCGATGTCGACGAGCAAGAAACTAGCAAGAAGCTTTTTTTCGCAAAACTTGCTTTACAATCGTTCAAAGCGTCATTCTGTCTGCTCTTTGCGACACTTCAAATATTCTTGCGACAGTTTCACACTTTGGACAGTCATTGGAGTGTCGGTGACGTCAAGATGAACGTCAGCGGTCGATATGTTACGCACAGTTTATCGAATTGAATCCAAAGATACTATTTGCGTTTAAGATGAGACTGCCCGTAGACATATTAAGCATTGATCTCATTGCTTTGAATTGATATCTTACTATAAAATATGACGGGGCAAAAATATCAACTGACTCGAAGGCTGTCTAGGGCATACCGCTAAAAACTGCACAATCATGGATGACTTAAATTAAGTTGGGAAACTTTGCGAAACATAAGACAATATAAGAACATAGCTAATAAAAAGGCACGACTTCTTAATTGACTTTGAACGCATCATAAAGTGGTGCCTGCTCAGGGCCTATCCCAACTGAAATACGTCACGCGAAATGTCTTTTCTTTCTAAATAAATAGTGAAAGATCAAAGTTCTAAACAGGGTTAAGTGAACCATGCTGCTATGTTCAGCGTTTTTAAAGAGGGTTGACCTTTTGATGTCTACAAACGAAAACACCTCATTTCCATAATATGACTTACTTAAATACATTTAGGAATACTTAACCGAATGCATCGTCATAAACATGTCAGCGATCGTCTGTGACAAAAGATAGACATTCCCAATCGCGTGATTTTGCTATAATACTTTATAGCGCTCGTCAACGAATTCTCTCAAATTTACATGGAACGACTGTAAAATTTCGCGAATACTACGCTTAACTTTGGCATAACATTGCATGGCAGTACCTCCACTGATTTATATTCATAAACACTTATACCTGTTTCTTGCAAATTACGTTGATATTCACGCAGAACAAGGCAACAAACTTTGTAAATCTCAAAGAAAAAATTAGAAAAGTTTTACGAAGTTGAAACGAATTCAATCCGTTCATATCGTTTTAGTGCCGTGATGTTCTGTGCCGAAGTTTTCATGAGCTAGTCATTTTTGGGCAGGTTTAATAGTGCTATCGTTTAAGTAATCAAGAAAATACGTGATTTAATCCATTACCTAATAAACTGAAACGGCCCTTGTGCTTTGAATTGGATGGGTTGAGCGCTTCATGGTCGTTTTTTGCACCTTTTGCGCAGAGGAAAAACTGACGTGAAACTAATGAATTAGTGAACCTTTCGCTAGTTACAGCGGTGTAGGTTCAAGTTTGTAATTAAAACCTAAAACTGGTTCATGTTCAGAACTTCATAATTTATTTGTGAGGATGCCATGAAGTGCATAGTGCAGCATGTAGTTCGGTGCTCTCGTGAAACCACGAGGCTTACCCGGTTAGCGTCCATACTGCTGACTACAAAGATTAAAGTTTTACAATCTTCAAACTTTGACAGTAGTCTCTATGTCATATTTCTTCGCTCGTCGAGGCGATCGCTTATTTGCGAAGTCTCCTTGAAACTATAAAAGACAATAAACATTTTATTAGGCATGAAGCCCTCACGCACAACTACCTGATGCTATAAAGGTGCCGTTGTGCTTTGCTGACGCATTTAACAGTGGAAACTACACAATTATGTTCAAGTGGTGTGGTGAAAGACGATCTAAGACGCCAGTGACTTATGTAAGATTATTCGTATCGACGTGACTCACTACTTTGCGTCTTTATTACGACAGCATACGGTTCACAATAGTGCCAAGATACGTGGACGACTGTCAGATCGATTATAGGCGTTACGAGGTCTATGTACAATCGATAAGTAGACATTCAGCCTTAAAGAATACGTAGGTACATTGTACTCGTATGTGCCTAAGTAGATAGAGTGTACAAGTCCGAGAGAATTCTTATAACAACAATCTTAAATCTTTTACGGCAAAGTGACACGTGCCAAAATGCTTGCCAACGAATGAAATGTAACTACTAAACTTGCTACGAAAAATAACATTAACAAAATCGGTTGGTGGTTTAAATAGTGGGGAAGTGGAAGTTGTTTTTTTTGGTTAAAAGTGCTTTATTTACCCTCAAAATCATTAACCGATTTCTGATAAAATCTCTTTTAACTTCTTTTAATCTTCAAGAACCAAGCCCCAGGTTAGTCATCCCTTTCTTACCCATAATACCTCACTAGGGCAATTAATCTTATGGACATAACGGAGTAGTATGTAGGACTGTAGGTATCTCCCTACCTACGTACTGACGCAACATACATACTTAAATGACACTTACTGGTTAAAATTAGCTCATGACTCACTTTCTGGCGTCTGTACATACGCCTGTAATACTTTAAACAAAAGGAAAATGTATTTTAATATAAATAGGTTCATCTACGTCATAGGCACGTCTACTGCTGACGCCCAAACAAAAAACTAGTAACTACTAATAATAAGGCTTTAAGTGGTTTGTAACAACTTTGTTCTCATTACTTCGATTGTCCCAATGACCTCTAAAATCCTATTGTTTTAAGAGAAGTTCTGACTAATCCCAATGATAAATTGGTCTTCAGTTGTATGAATAAATTGTCGATGAGTTTAAAACGTGAATCATTTTTCCTGAACCACTTATAAAAGTATCTAAGGAAGGACATAAAGTGTGTAGAAAGCTTGTGTCATCATATTAACATGAATATTTAATTTTATGGAAATCGTTTGTGAATCACCTAAACCAGTTTATTTCTGTCAATACTAGAGTATAGTTAGAGAACTGCGTAAATATTTAACTATTTAATGACTGAATATTAAATTCAAGAAGATCGTACTTATATCGGATTTTATAATTTCCAAAAAGTATTTTTTAGTTTATTGTTAACTTGTTTTCGTATGCAATAAATGCTGTTTAATGGTTTTCAAATATTCGAAGGCACTTTTCGTTTTTCAAATCAAATCACATACTTAAATTTGGGCAATACATAAGGTGATACAATGCCATCGTTATAAGTAAGTATTGAAAAACCATTCTCAACAAAAGAACATGAACAATAGAAAAAATACCTGAATAAATGATTTCTACCGACGCACGACGTCATGAAAATGAATACAGCTCTAATTATAGCACCGGCTATATGGCAAACTGCACTAGTAGCATAAAGTGATCAGTGTACAATACCACTAAACAGATTTATAGGAAACTCTACAAAACAGTACAATGTACCTAATGACGGCTGTGACACAAATAACGATTTTCCATAACTAGGTCCGGCGTCATACAGCGAAAAGATCTATAAATAGGTACATCCTAAATAAACGTTGGTTGTTCTTTTATTAAAACAAAATTCCAGTTATTTTGACATTTCCATCGGCGTCGGACGTCATGGACGTCGATCAAAGCTGATATGAATTTCAAACATTAACTTTAAGGAAAGACATTTGATGTGATAACTATGACAAGTGATAGATAAGTAAATAGACTAAGTAGATATTTAATTATCACGTATCAGTCAAGTCAGTAGTAGGAGCAAACAAAGGTGTTTGTGCATGAATTGTCGTTTGTTAGTTAAGCCCCCCACCCACTATTACTGACCGTAATGTGTGTATCCTTCAGAAAAATACTGAGTAGATAGAGGAAAAGGTTTTTTTTGTGAAATTGAAACGCATATAGCTGCGCACTTTTATTTTTATAACGTTGACTTGATTTAGAAGAAAAGTGCGAAATCATGCTTACTAATACATCAGCAGTTTTTCTACACCAATTAAAGCATAAAGCAAGCTTTGTGATATACCGAATTATAGTTAGATTACATACTACAAATATCATTACAAGATTATCCACAGGGAATTCTTTAACGATGTCTACATACGTAATACAAGTGCAAATACCTGGCAACAGATACAGAGATAGTAAATGGAAAAACATATGAAACATGATGTTCCACAATACTTTCCCGCTCAGTTAAAACGCAATATTTTTATACTTTATATTGCGCTCAAAATAAATGCTGAGCTGTAAAAAAATACTGTTATCCACGCAACTGAATCTTCGAGCCAAATGCTCGTAAATAAACTATCTTCGGTACGAGTTAGCATCATCATCGGCACGCAGTGTACACGTGGTGGGCAGTGGGAGAGAAGTGATGGGCCATGCTCGGCCATGTCGTCACTCCGTCACTCTGGCACTCCCATGGGAGTTGCCTGCTCTGGGAGGGTTCGACCTTCGTAGGTACCGATGATAACGCTCTCTCACCTAGACATTATTACCCTTTGTTATTTCAATTGAAGGTGACCTGATTTCGAATGACGTCCTCTAAGTAGGTAGAGTACCGGGTACCCCGTACTAGGTAATGCGTATGCGGTATGCGTGCTGGTTAGCTAAATATTATATTAACTAAATTAAACAAGCTTCTTGTTTAATTACCGCTAAGTATTTCGATTTTACACGCGACAGAACAGAAGTGGTTAGTTGGAAATGGTGTTATTTTTTATTTGAATTATTACGTCTCGTTACACAAGGAAAATTTAGCTATAGTGTAGGTACATGGAAATAAAAATGGCAGACCTTGTTATGAAAAACACCAAAAAAAGAATGCCTTAATCGCTTGTCTTTTTGGCAATAAAGAGGCTGGTTTCGGGGGTTGCATAACGATGTTATTAGCTCAGGTGGATCCCTCTCCGTCTAATAAATGACCTTCTACATCCTGAGATCTCTCTGATAGAATTTTATTGCCTCGGGGTTTTACGTTCTAGACATTATTTTGTTAAGAAAACGAAAGCTTAAAGCAGTAATGAAGGAGCGAAAACTTAAATTAACTTTCATGACCCCTAGGTAATATTTTAGACTGAATGAATTGAAAGGAAATCTTTACTAAAGGCCAGAGGGAAACTTAAATAACTCTCAAGAAAACTTTAAGAGAAACGTAAGAAATGAAAAGAAAAAGCCTTTTGAAGAAAATATAAATACAGGGCCAAGAGCGAGTTGCAAACTTGTGAAGAATGTTAAATTAATAAGAGCAAAGTAAGTAGAGCCGTAGATTAATTTCACTGAAATACTTCATGAAAATGAAGACGAGAGAAAAATTAGGTATCTCCTTCAAATATTTGCCTAAAAATATAAGGCAGAAAATGTAACTTGGAATTCAAGAATTTCTTTTTACACAAAACAGTGAGACAATGTAAAGGAAACCAAGATATACAAGCAAAAATAGCGTGATGAATATGCTATAGACGTAAATGAAATTCGGCGTCAATTGTCGTCGGCATCCGTTTCATTGTATGAAGCGAAACGTGAAGAGGACAAAGCGAGAAAGCTAGAATTACTCATAAATACAGTTATTCAGGCCATCAGCAGTACATTCAGTAATGGGCTGTTTCCCACAATTGAAATTGAACCTGATACGGTTCAGTTCATAATATTCTAGGTAGGTACCTAATTTTGTAGGTACAAAATAATCCACGAGAGTAGTAGCAAAACCAGTATCAGAAGACATCTATTAAAACTCCATGTGAGGCCTACAATATTCCACGATAGTGGCGGTAAGTCCCCTCTTTGAGGAGTGGCTGGAGAGGCGCCACGGCGCCCTCACCTTCCGTCTGACGCAGGTACTCACCGGACACGGTTGTTTCGGGAGGTACCTGCACCGAATCAGGCGGGAGGAAACGCCCGGATGCCACCATTGCGAGGATCGGCCGGAGGACACGGTGGAGCACACTGTGGAGGTGTGTCCCGCTTGGGCGGAGCCCCGCCGTGTTCTCGTAGCGGCGATCGGCGGCGGCGACCTCTCGCGTCCGGCCCTGGTGCAAGCCATGGTCCGGGGCGAGGAGGAATGGGACGCCGTCGCCTCCTTCTGCGAAGCAGTGATGCTAGCGAAGGAGGTGGCGGAACGTGAGAGGGAGAGAACCTCTCGTCCCAGCCGCCGCGGGAGGCGCTCCGGGCGTCGGGGGCCACGTGATGGCTTCCGGCCACCGTAGACGCGGGCCTGTGGACGGTGAGTGATGGGTAAGCTCGCCGTCCGTCCGTCTTATGACGACGACAGGCCGTGTCGACGGCGCGTTCGTGTTCGACGCGCGCCTCAAAGAGATGTCAGCAACATGGAAGGGGCCCGCAAGGGCCGACGCCTGTCGGGGCTGCGGGTTGTCCGCAAGGGATACCGAGGCCTCGACATGAAGGGCGAAGAAGGAACATGGGTGGTTTTTAGTCAGTAAAAGTCTGACACTCCCTTTCGCTCTGCCCAAGAGCGGGAGGGGTTATTTGATGATTTCCCACCCCCCAAAAAAAAAAAAAAAAAGGCCTACAATATTGGCTAAGGGTTGTTCGAAAGAGATACCGCGGCCTCGACACAAAGGGCTAAGAAGGAACATGGGTGGTTTTTAGTCAGTAGAAGTCTGACACTCCCTTCCGCTCTGCCCAGAGCAGGAGGAGTTATTTGATGATTTCCCACAACCCCAAAAAAAGGCGTACAGTAATACTTAAAATAGGTATCTACAAACGCTTAAATGTCCAAAACAACTCAATAAAATGATTAATTTATATCATCTCGTATATGGAAATTCTCATCCCACGTGTTTGTAATCATCGAAAAAACCTGATGTCTTGAAATTCTATACATTACCATACGAATTAATGTCAGGGAAATTTCGCTATTTTTCCATTCATAAAGATAATTGGTATTATATCAACGGTGATATCATTACTAACGATTACAATGGAACTTTCATCATTAAACAAGATTAAATTATTACGGTTAATCTCGTTGGCTTCGGAAAATACGTTACGTGTTTTTTGTCCATTGTTATCAGTGGAGTAAATATCGTATATCTAATAATTATCTAATTTAATGGCATCAAAGGATACGCGGGCAGATTGCACTTGTGAACAAAGTAACGTGCACAAAATTTACAAAAAGTTTTTAACAAAAAGATTACCTCGACCGTGACATACTTCCATCAAGCCGACTCTACTTTATATTTTTTATTATCATATATAAGAACGCGACTGATGATGCCGATTTAGCTGGATTTATGAGAACAGTTACGGAAAACGTACAGTCAACATCAACCTAATGAATGGTCATGAAAAAACAACCGTAAACCTTCCATATTCTACTTACGTTCACGAATTTAAATTCAGTCGCATGTGTTTGAGTACCGTTTGCTTGCAGTAGATTATTGAAATCAGCTGTTTCAACAATGTTCTGATTGAAAGGACCAATCAGAATCGTGCAACACAAAGGCACGGCAATGACGTAAATATATATTTCCTTGTATGATACATTTCAAAATTATCCTGAATGTTACTAATAAAATGCTACTGCATAGCGTTTATTCATCCGCAGACGTATTGATTGTGTAAAGGTGGCGGTAAGTTCGAGCGAGGAGCCAGTGCTGCCGTCACAACACCGCGTCAGCTCCCAAGTGACGTGGTCTTAGATAAAGAGCTCTCTTGCCAAATGTGAGTCAGTGAAGATATAAAACCGAGCGGCCAGTGGTAGCACCGCACATTCAGTATCAAACGGCCGGCCCACGCTGAGCTCTGATAATAACTTATTAAAATCATTAATGTTTGTAAACGGTGAACGTCTTATCACTTCGCAGTTTGAAAGGATCAGTTTAAACGTAGACAGTAAGTATTTACACTATGTGTTTATTATTTTTAGCAGTTAAGCATCGATTTGTGTTTGCCGTGAAAAATTATCTTGGAAAATCTTTTCATGGCTTCATGATAATACTAAGAATTTTCGTCACTGTTATTCAAATCATTCTCTTTGGAAAAATAACAACTGTATTTCAGTAACACGATAACTTATGAGTTTGTTTTGTTTTTTTTTCAGTAAACATGCAGCCGAAATCTGACAGACCACCAGTGGGGCCTACCAGCCAGCCACCTCAACTACACTTGACACCATCGGGTGGTGGACAGAAGCGAGCTGACGGGTCACCTCAGAGCGGAGGCAACCCTTGGCTGCTGAAGCCTCAGCACGAGATCCCACCCACACCACCACCACAAGCCAACCCCCAGCCACTCGAATTCTTCCCACAAAGAATAGGGTAGATTCGCATCATGGACTATCGAATAAAAATATTGAAGCATAAATGGCAAGCTGCCATTTTGTCGTTCTGGCTTTTCAGTAAAGTGAAACAAAAATACGCCTCGTTACGTTAAGCAGAATTTACGTAAATGTCGGAGACAAACTGAGGGTAACTTCAGTCGGGCATAACGTGAAGTGCGTCAGTGAAAAGTGCGGTCAACCTACGGTCTACCGATAAGTTTTATTAGTTGATAATTGTGATAATTTGTGGAAAACCGCACGACAACGTAACATTTCTGTGACAAATATGGACACGTTTTGAGTGAACTATGTTTTTATTTTGACTGTTTAAGCCGCAGTGAGAGCTATTAACACTTTGACTTTGGTTTATGGAATATTGTTTTGTATTGTATCAGTTATAATGATACAAAATTCCATTATCATCACGTGCTTATTGTTAAAGTAAATTAAGTAAGTGATATCAAAAGTAATCTTGAGCAATAAAATGAAATACATAAATATCAATTAGATAACTTGTGTTTATTTTTCTCCACATGGCATGTGTCCCTATGCAAAGTAAAACGACGAATATTATTACCTGTATCTACACTAATATTATAAAGAGGAAAGATTTGTTTGTTTGTAACGAATAGGCTCCGAAACTACTGGACCGATTTCAAAAATTCTTTCACCGTTGGGAAGCTACACTATCTCCGGCTGACATAGGCTACTTTTTATCCCTGTATTCCCACGGGAACGGGAACTACGCGGGTGAAACCGCGTATCGTCCGCTATTTTAGATATATTTGTATGTTTAATAGGGTGACAGAAGTCTTTATTAGCGAATTTAAGTATTAACAGACACACACATACATTACTAAAAAGTATGTAATTTATAAAAACATCTGGTGAAGAACAGATGCTTTTTTCACTCGAGCTAGTCACATAGTAGAAGATTTTCATATTACATACATACATATATAAACTCACGCCCGTTTCCCATGGGGGTAGGCAGAAACCACAGAACGCCACTTGCTACGATCCTTACATACTCCTTTTGCTTCGTCCACATTCATACATCAGATCATACACGCACGCCGGTTACGAGTACTACGCACCTGTCCTTTCAGAAGAACGGCACCAATAAGATCAGTGTATGTCTTTCTAGGGCGTCCCCTCCCGGCATTACCACACACATCTGCCTTGTAAATACCTTTTGTTAATTGCCTTTCATTCATCCTTTCCACATGACTGAACCACCTTAGCATACTCTTTTCAATTAATGAGAAATAAAATTCATTCAAATATTTATCACTTTTACTGTGAGATGTTAATACAAAGTAATATTACGCTTCTCCTCCTTCAGAAGGATGAGGCAGGGATAGAGTATATGTATGTGTGTAGGTGCTATCACATTGTAAATATTTACTAATTTTACAGTAGAGTGCATTGACGTCAACGATTGAGTCCGGTAATATAATTTGAGACGAAGATGAAGTACTTTATGTTACCTATACAAATCTACACTGGTACCTATTTTTTATACCATACAGAAAATAAATCATGTAGGTACAGCGGTTAATAATTCAATAGTCCTTGACTTACAAATGCCAATGAACTCCTTAGGATTATAATTGATTGACTGTCAAACTTATACGCAGAGCATTAGTACTTAGCGGTGTTACATGTTCGAGTTAGTAAATGTTCGAGAATACATCGAATTGTCACGAGCATAGAACAGCGAGAGAACATACCGAACGGAATTCGCCAGTCTGCATAAGATGAAAGAAAGCCGAGTATTGTCGGATAAGATCTAAGTAGGTGGCGTTCTCTAGTGTCTGCCTACTCCCATGGGACCAACCCGTGAGTTTATGTATGTAGATTTTTATCTACGAGTCAGTTTCTGTCTTTGTTGTTCAACAAATAGCAACACTCCTTTTTTTTTTTTTTTTTGGGGGGTGGGAAATCATCAAATAACCCCTCCCGCTCTTGGGCAGAGCGAAAGGGAGTGTCAGACTTCTACTGACTAAAACCACCCATGTTCCTTCTTCGCCCTTCATGTCGAGGCCGCGGTATCCCTTGCGGACAACCCGCAGCCTCGACAGGATAGCAACACTCCTTACAGTCACTTTCAAACTGCAAAGTTCTGAACTCATTCAGAAGGATAAATAAATGGAAATATAAAATAAATACTGGTATGTAAAATAATTTAAACTAAATAATATGGAAAAGTAATAGGCTCTGCCTCTATCTTGTTTAAAAAAAATTGTTGTCCCGACCCGAGGTTCATAAATGTTACTTTTTTTATTATTTATCACCTGTATTATGGATTACAATAAACAGTTTGAAAATGAAAATAGTTGTTTACTGACCGACTGAAGAATTTGAACTCTGAGACCAATAAAAATATAAAAAATTCAAGCTCTCGTGCACTGTAGCGCGTAGCTACCGTTACGCATAAATTCTTTATCAAAGTAATTTCGTACTAATTGCTAATCAAATTAGAAATAATTGTAATTTTTATCAAAAACATATGCAGGCACCAGGAACTAATGAAACAAATGATAACAGTATTGGAAATTGCATAAGGCGGGTAGTATTATGATTCAAGTACCTACAGATAAAACGATGACTCTTTTGAACACAACATTTGGTTTGGATCTAACAGATTTATTATAAACTTGGAATCCTCTCTGAGTCACCGGCTCACACCGATGACTCATGATCAAAATTCAATGGTTACTTTTCCCAAAATTGTGAATCAGGCACTTAAAAGACGAACGTACGTACTTAATCCCCAACTACGTAAGTAATAATATAATTAGGCATTGTTCATTCTAACCACAAAGACATTTAATGAACGAAAATGTAGTTACCTAAAATACTAATTAATTAATGTTTTGAACAATACAACCTCAACCTCATGTAGCTGGTTTTTTGTTGGTCGTTAGGAAACAAGTAGCAATCAGCAGTGAGCGTCAGAGAGACGGGTCTGCCAAATGGACCAATTGTAAGCATGTGTCCCTACATCATTTGACGTTGATTGACATTTTCCTGAAATTAACGTTCTCATTTCCTCCTTACAGTTAAATGTCTGAAATATTCCGGCTACTGAATTTTCAAGTACATAAATATCTAAGTTTATTCGAGCTGACGAAAATGTAACGTAACGTAAACAAAGTAATATGTTCTGATTGTTTATAATCGCCATTTATAATCTGGCATATGCCATTACATCGGCACGACAGTACAGAAACGGATGCAATTTTCCCTGCAACCTTACTGCGACATCAAAGATCAAACAAGGACCCCGCCAATAAATATTCCTATCAGGCAAATCAACAAGCTAGCCTTCGGTATCAATCGTCTTAATTGGAGTTAATATCTTATCAGATAATTAGTGCAATTGACGAGGGTAAACATTAATTGCTTCGATAGAAATGACGTCGTACGACGTCTTTCAGAATTCCTGCTAGTTACGGTGCAAGTGGTGCTTCAATTGAAAAGCCTAACAGCGGTGCCCTTCGTGCATTTACTTAATTGCATGAATCCAGATTCACAGCAAGAGTAAAAAAACGTTTCGTCGCGTAATCCGATCACTATAATTCATTTTAACCGTTCCGTTTTTCCGTTTCGAGTGCACAAACGTGGGAGTGACAACACTATGCGGCGTCTACCTATTAAAACTACATCAATAAATAATTAGCTCGTCCACGATCGATACTTAGAACGTATCTAGATATTGAATAACTAGTTCGTACACAGTCGACACCGTTAAGTGATATTATTGAACAGGAATACTAGAACGTTCAAGGTGCAATCGCGGGAAGCCGTGGCAGTGCTCACTTGATTTCAGACTTATTTTACAACTCACCTCGCCGGAAACAAAGGAAACACTTTGATTTTAGTTTGGAATAAAAGACAGATACTTTGTGATTAGATTGAGGGCTCCAAGTTAGGGGGTGCGTTCCGCAATGGACGCCGGCAAAACCTGAAGTGTCGTGATACGAGCGGCCTCTATCGGCAACCGAACAACGTGAAGACTGCCTAAATGTTCAGAGAGGGCACAGGGCGAATAAATGTTTCCTTTCAATCTGTATAAAATTCAAATTTGTACCATACAGATTTCATTGTAATTTAAGTTGAGGCTGCTATTTTTATCCCATTAATATTTAAAACTAGTTAGCAATTGCTTATAAAATCAAAACATAAATATTAAAGTTTTAAGCATACGCGAGCATGAAAACATGAATAAGTTAAAAGTCTTTATTTTAAGTACAAAACTGGTCTAAGTATTCGTAGTTCTAGAGAAAAGGCGTCCTGCGCCCTGAAAATCGTGCGCGCGCAACCTCCACCGGCGTATTCCCTACCGGGGAACACTATTAAAGATCACTACAGACTTCATTGAGAACGAAATACATGCGTCCCTCTCATATTCGTTACGTGTAGGAGGGATGACAGAAAAGTTTTGTATGTCTTTCGAAAGAACGTAATAGGCACCCCGGCTTTGCGATGCTAGACGGCATGTTTATTTTTTCCAGTTCCAATTTACATGAATCGTATCAGAAAATTGAAACGGAGTCGTACCACAAGGTGGACAAAATCAATAAAGATAATATCATTTCTGTATTAGTTATCCAATTATCAGGTGTTGTACAAATGGTATGATAAATTGATAACATATATCCATAAATAAGACGTAATTTGCATTATCTACATTACGATTGCAAATATAACTGTGATAGCGTTTATCGTATACGCTGAATAATTCGCGGGATAATAACTCCTATAAAATTAACATGAAACTTTCCATTACAAAGAGCATAAACGATTACAAAATGAGCCAAACGTTGTTTTGTAAAGGATTCTGAACTTTTTTCCCACGTGCCATTTACCTGAAACAATACAAAATCATTTGTTAAAATCAAAGCAACATTAACAATAATAAATCAAACAACTGGACAAACCAATCACTTAACATACAAGATCACCAAGGGGTAATTTCCACGATAGAAATGAAATTACTTATACTAAATAAGCACTTGTTTAGAAAATTATAGAACGATTGTTCGGAACGAAGACAAATAGGAAACCCACAGAATAACCCACGGGCGTAGGTAAACGTGGGTGGGTACGACATTCATCTATATACCAAACAAGTCGTTGACCTACTCTTTTGGACTGGTTAATAAAGAAACGCTAATGAAGTTTAAGAATTATTTATAAGTATGCCTCAGAAACATTTGGTTTTTGGACTAATTCTAAACGTAAAAAAAAATATCACGTTTTGATTTGATGTATTGAATAGTAATGTATGCATGCATGTGTGTTTTTGTGTTTTTCCGTCAGAGATTTGTCAGTAGCAGTCACGAAGCCTGGATTTGTGCCCGGCTGATGGCAATAGGCTCGCCCCCTATTACAAGGGACTTAAAACATAACTAGCTAAATGTGGGTGCATTATTACGTACACCTCAACCGAACCCTTCGGGGATTACAGGGGTGATATTATTTGCTTATATTTTCGCACACAACAGTGTTGTAGGTGACCCTTGTATTCTTAGAAACAGAAACTCCAATCATTCGTGAAATGTAGTCGTTAAAAATCCTACTTTCTCTGCCTTCTGAAAACAAAAGACGTCCCATGAGGACTTCGCCGAGAAAAATAATGGATAATTCCTGTTTAAAAATGGCCGTAATCAGTATGATGACGTTAATGGTTATTTCCCGCGGGCATCGATAAAAATCGTGCAAATAATTGAATCGTATACAGAAATAACTATGGACATAAACTGCTGATAGAATCTGCAATCACATATCCACCTGCCACGAGCGATGATTAGCAATGATTGATTGATTGCCTGTGGTGAAGAAGCATGATTATCCATCCAATATCGTTAGCTCCAACGATCTATACAGGAAGCCTGTAAGCTCGTATCGATCTTGAGCTATTTATGTTTGCCATCTTCATCATAACATAGTTGTATTATAGATAGTATAACCGCCTAACCGGTTTTATAGTCGATAAGGAAAAAATATGGGCCTCCTGCCGGCTATCACGAAATTAGTCGATAATAAGGAAATGTTAGCGATAGTATTTACGCATGACAGACGAGCAGGTGACGGTCGAGTGGTGATGGTAACTAGCACACAGGATGATGACGCTCTAGCTAGCTTTTTACGGCATTTATGGGGAAAGACCGCTTGAAATATATATTTTCCGGTGACCTAGAGGGAAAGTACTATTTTTTGTTTTCAATTCCTCAAGATCAATTCGGAATGAGACACCTTCTTTTCCCAAGTCTACGTGGCTTGCTGTAACTAACTGTGAAAGACGATATGTTTTGTTTCTCCAAATTTTTCAAACGACGCTTTATCTCTCTTAATAATAGACACTGACACCTAAGGTCACATTTATGCGTGCATTTGTGGCAAGTCAAAATCTCATAAATACTTTCAAGTTATAGATGGTGGGTAGTCCTTGAATATTACGAGTTTTGTCCCAACCAGGAAGTGTATTCGCGATCGCGTGTTTCTTTACATTACGATTCATTGGTGCGTGTCCCGTGTTTAGGCGTTCGACTGAAAAATGTGTGTCTCTAGTAATCTGTGCTGCCTTTTATCGGTCACCAATCGATAACTCTTTCGCTGCATACATATTTTACTATGTATCTAACTTACGCAAAAATACTAGAAAATGTATTTTTTTTTTGTGAGACGTACCCAATAACATAAATTTTGCTGAATATGGTTATCTGTGTGTAAATAAAAAAAACAAACCAAATGCGAGGCGTACCTACTCGTGAATACATAGTTCTATAGCACCAAACAACATGACAGTATTTTTTGCTCAAAAACTATACAGGGTGTAAGAGACAGCACTCCGAAAACTTCCAAGGGGCAATCAGATTATATTCCACAGGAATTTAAAAAAAATAAAGAATACATTTAAAAAAAACCAAAGCACTAACAATGGTTGTTGAAATACTCGAACGACAAAAACGAACGACGCGTGGTATCAGCTGTTCAGTTACTGCCTAGCTACAAAGTTCATCGAACTTATCGTCGCGCTTGCCGTTCAAAACAAATCAAATTTATTTAAACCTCCTTGGACCGGTCATCTTATTAAGATTACTGAATTCACGGTCATCAGCAGTCTGGGCAGTAATTCAAACTAATTGTCGTTGTAATTTAATGTTGATGGATGGAGAGGGAAAAGGAAGGCCAAAGAAAAGACAGATGGACTGTGTGAAGATATGAAAGAGAAAGGAGTAAATGCCACCGTGACGTCTAACAGGGAAGAATGGAAAAATAAAACGTGTTGAGTCGACCCCAAATAGAATAGGATAAGAGCAGGAAGATGATGATGTGGTTTTAAGTTAGCCTTACTTTCAACAAACCTGCTTATTTTCAAAACTTTACTTTTATATATATTTTTCTTACTCTTGAAATGAGAGGGGGGTAAAAACAAATAAGCAAATCCCATTAAGCTATGACTTAAGAAATCAAGGATTTTCAACAGTGTGGTGCCAGTATCCGAAATAAAATGGCTGTGGCATAAGGCCGGACAAACAAGCGGACGAGACGAATTTAAGTGTTTTTTACAATTTGGCAGTAGAACCCTAAAAATGAAATGCTGCTCGTTGGTAAGCGCATCACTTCAGAACAGTTTGGCTAATCTTTATTTTTAAAACGTTCGTAGTAATATGAAGAATTTTATGTAAAGTAAAATATTTTCCGAAAACTATTGAAATTCGGAAAAAACCGAATGCCCACTTTTCTACGGGATTTATGTACAAACTGAGGACCGACATGGGTATTTATAATTTATTTTTATTCTGATTACGGTTATGAAAAAGTTATAAAAAAAATATAGGTAATATTATTAAATTAAGTTTTATTTTATGCTTTTTAAACTTAAATTTAGGTAGGAGGTATTTTTTGTTTCAATACACATTTCAAATTCTTTCATTTGACACCCCACTCGGGTATATTCGCTTACTATCGTTTATTTATCCCCTTTTTACCCCCATAAATATTAAACAGCTGAATCAATTTTGTTCAAACATAGCTAAGAACACTCCCGACTAACTCACCTTTCAAATAATAAAAGTAAATTCAAAATCGGTTCATGCGTTCGGGAGCTACGATGCCACAGACAGACAACACACACACACAGACACGTCAAACTTGTAACACCACGTCGTTTTTACGTCGGGGGTTGTTAATAAAATGAATCTACCATTTTATTTCTCAAAATAGTTGGACAATCATTAAATTATTAGTCTGAAAAAAAAACGATGACAGAACATAACTGAACTTTTCCAAAAGCTAAACGTCACACAAAATGATTTATATAAGAATCATCTAACAGATAAGCGGGTTTCATGAAATAAATTATGAAAAGGAATCCTGATTACAAAAGAAAAAGTAGGCACTGAATCAATGCCAGTTAGTGCTGCCATCGCGCTTCGAGCGAGAAAGTTTTCAGTATAGCGCCATCTATTCGAAGTTCCACTAACTATCACACCTTACAATTTTCCACCATGTTGTGAGTTTTCAAACATCGCTACGTTCCGTAGCAAGGCGTAGCTGCGTAGGCTCTACGAACGCTTGCAGGCGTTTAACAACATGTCCACTAGATGGCGTTACTAGCGAAATCTTACCTAATTATTTAAAAAATTTATGCTTCATTGACTTTTACAAAATTAGTTAGCGTATATTAGTTTTGCAACGTATCGATAAAAATGTTTCTTAAAATAAATAGCCAAGGCATATTTTTATTATAAAACCTTGAGAGTTCGATACCCTTTTCTGCCTTATCTGAAGTGTAGTAAAATAAGTGAAGTTGTTTAGGTACTACATTTACTAAGTAACAACTTCATTAATAAGTTCACACGACTTATGTAATTACATATCATTCGCACTATCGTATAAACGTGAGAACTCTTCAAAGTTTTCTATTATGATGTATCTACTGTACTATGGTGATACGCCACTCAAGATGATTTCATTCATATTCACACGTAAAAACTGTAATCAAACCAAACAATGATTGTTTACGACACACGACAGAGTAACGGGAGTCAAGGCGTAATGACCCGCAAGTGAGGTTCACTAACAATAGGGTTCTTGCATGAGTGCTTTGAAACCCTACCCATTGCTAATAGCCAGGGAAAGGGGTGAAACGTCCCCAGCTTCACCCTCGGATGGATAAAATATTTCAGTTTGGAGCTATTATTTCGGTTGTTTCACTTAAAATCTTAAGTTGGGACTGTTTATTCCGCCAGAATTCGTACCTCCGTAATTTTGAACTCTTTTCGAAAATCGTTTCCTACGTTGTTATCTCGGATTTCTAGCTACTGTAGGTAGGTACAACTAATTAATGCTTACAAAGAAACGCGTTGATAAACACAAATAATATTTAGCTTATCAATATTTTTCCCACCTACGATAATACTTAATTAAATTAGTTGTTACTGCATCCCTATCGGTCGGTGCGAGAACAATTAAAATGCTAATAGGGACACAATAATATGTGGGTACTACACTACTTGACTAACGTAAGTACTTGTATGTGTGACAAAAAGTATCGATTTCTGTGGCTACCCACAATCAGCGGGTTTCTAGGTAGTATTTCAACTGACTGGCATTCTGAAGATGTCCTAGACTAGGTTACCAAGCGTTTATGATTATGCTGTAATTAAAAGTCATTTTTTTTAGCCCAAAAAGAGTAATTCTCATACATAATTTTACGCGATCCGCGCTTTGAGAGAGAAGATAATTGAAAGCAGAAACTTTTCACATGAATGTCCCTGATTGATCTATGTAGCAAACATTTAAACGACCTTAAAATCAATTGGAAATATTATTATTTAAGAAGGTTGTGATATTGACGACTGACTCGCCATTCTTCAAGTTTGTCATTTAATTATGAACTTGTCAGAATTTCTTCCCACGTTCATTTTCATAGTTTTAACGCTTGCCAGATACGGGCTCAACATGAGGTAGGTAGTACGGATGTTGAAAATCAAAGGAGGAGCAGCTTTTAATTAAGAAATGCACTGAGACACGAAAGGGGAGGAACTACTAATGAGCAGACTACACAACCTTTGTGTAAGATTTGTCTTAAAGTGTTGAACAGGTGAAGAGCAGTCATGAGTGAAGTCTGAAGATGGCGACCTTACACCTTGACTTTTGACACGGGTCTAGACTTCATAGGTATATTATGTGGTTGTATTCCATGACTCATTCAAACATTAATTTGCCTACACGTCTCAGGGGCATTATTAGATGAGTATGTTTGTCTTACTGCATTAAGCGGAAAATAAAAGTGATTTGCCTTGTGAATGAATCGATAGGAAAAGGAATAAATAAGAATAGCTAGGGCTTACGTCTTGTAGGTGCATGTTTTGAAAACTTGATCCCCCTTCAAAATTTAGAGAACCGTTGTTCTCTTACCCTTAACCAGATTTATTTGTCTGAGCCTACCCAATTTCTTGATTGCTTGTTCGTCATCTCAGCAATTTTCCCCGTTTCTAACCATATTATCCTTCACACAGTCCGTCAGCTTAGAATAACGCTGGAATAAATCCACAATTTGAACACGAAACCCTATTTCAGATAGCTAAGAGACAAGAGACCACCAACCGACCTTTTGCGGTCCCATTTCTCTCGCATGATTGGTCAACACTGCGTTCGTTACTTAAAAATTCCGAACGCGGGTCCCTCGACAATACCGGACAGAACTGGGTTAAAATGGTTGGGGAAAAACGAACGATGAAATCCCTACGGCTATCATGCTACTAATATAGATAAAAACGAAAGGGATGGCCATCAGTGGAGGATTGTGACTGAAATGGGTTATCAACATGAATAGGTGTGGGTAGTGGCGAACCGAAGATAGAAAAACATTTCTTATCAGTCCATAACCTTCACCACTAGATACGGAAACACCGTCATTTCTATGTATGTAAACTATGACTATTTAGTGAATCACAATCGCTCTCGGACTTCGGTCACCAATAATAATACCTGCTACCTATGATAGGTGACCGAAGTCACGTGTCAAGTGATTAGAAGATAAAAAATATTTCCACCCAAGCTATTAATGTAATCCTTTCGACCGCTTTTTACCCACACACATTTATTTTAAACCCTGGGCATTACCTATTACCTTGTCATGAATTACTTATCAATTTATCATGTTTTTTTTCCAAATAATGCATGGTCAATGCAGCTTGTCTTATGTAGCCCTACATAACTATCACCACCTGATCATCATCCTTCTCTCTTCTCTAACCTGGTGTCAGAGTTCTTATACCGCCCATGGGTTCTGACTTGGCTTTACATGCAATCGAGAACTTCTCAGGCATGACTCGGCTTACTCGAAGATATTCTCCTTAGCCGATCAAGTGATAATTATTCAATATTTACATGAATCCTGAAAATCAGAGGTGTATTAGATTCGAACTCGAGGCCTCTATGACCCGCCCGTCGGGGCTGCGGGTTGTTCGCAAGAGATACCGCGGCCTCAACATAAATGGCTAAGAAGGAACATGGGTGGTTTTTAGTCAGTAGAAGTCTGACACTCCCTTTCACTTTGCCCAAGAGCGGGAGGGGTTATTCGATTTTCCACCCCCCAAAAAAAAAAGGCCTCTATGACTTGGCAGTCCGACGACTCTAACACTGCTATCACCGTCTTCCTTAACACAACCCATTCAATATTTTCGCAAACAACATGTCCGGTATCTTCTAAATGCCTTCTAATCTTTCCCATTAATTAATGTTATTGTCAATGTACATGTATTTATCTTACTTGTGTAATCAGGTTCCCACGGCGGGAAACAAGAAAAGTAATCAGTATTCTTACATTGTAACATGACGCTGTTTTTCGTCCCTACTTCGAATAAAAGCTCTTGTGTACTTAAACGAAGCTTTCTGTAAGTAGGTATTACTTTGGTTTGGATATCGCGTGTTTTATTTTGTAATAGTACCTAGATAATAATTATTATTGGTTTCTCGCGTAACAGATATTTTGGATAATTCAACTCGTGACTGTCTTGTTGGTCTCACGGTTGGATGCAGACTTCCGATTATGAAGTCCTGGGTTTCGTTCTAAGGTAGTGTACATTTAATTAAAAAAACACCCATCAGGAATTCCTCAGAACCACCCCAGAACTGGGATTCGTGCCCGGTTGATGGCAATTGACTCGCCCCCTATTACAAGGACCTGAAACATAACTGCCCTGCCTCTGTACCTTAACCCATCGGCGATTACAACCGTGATGTAATAAATATATGTGGTTAATTAAATTCGTGTTTTGTATCAGTTTAGTTTCGGTATTTTTATAATTTTTTGATGGGTGGGAAATCATCAAATGACTCCTCCCGCTATAGGCGGAGCGGAAGAGAGTGTCAGACTTCTACTGACTCAAAACCACCCATGTTCCTTCTTAGCCTTTTGTGTTCCGGGGCCGTGGTATCTCTTACAAACAACCCACAGCCCTAGTACCTATAGGTATAAAGGTTAATTAGATATATTTAATGGGCTAGCCTTAATAGCTTAGCGTGACTTTGGATGCCTAATTGAACAAACCATGGTTTTAGGCTAATAATCACCAATTGCCAAATAAACATTTCATATCATTTATTTATTGTAATTGTGAATACTTGAACATTAACATTAAAATCGCTTTAACATAAACCACAGACGTCATACTTCAGATAACTACTGAAATAGCGTGACTGAAGAAACTGCTAACGCAAACCCTGAAAGTCCGAAAGCCATTCTAGTATTCAAAACGAAACTTTTGACTAAATTCTGAAATACTGTTCCTTTTACTGCCTCGTTGGTCTAGTGGTCGCGAGCGCGACTGCTGAGCATTAGGTCCTGGGTTCGATTCCCGGGTCGTGCAAAGTGTTATTGGTTTTTTTCATCAGGAATTTATTAGTAACAGCTACGTAGTCTGGATTTGTGCCCGGTTGATGGCAATAGGCTCGCCCCCTGCGAAATGTGGGTGTACTATTAGACACCTCTACCTAACCCTTCGGGGATTACAGGCGTGATGTTATGTATGTTCCTTTTACTTAACAAAATACCTTACTTAATTTTTATGTACCTTAAAAGTGCTACCTAGAAAATATAATATATACTTCGAATAAATTGAACTGATTACTGCAACATGGGTCAATGGTTGCAATATAGGATATTAATTTGCGATTTCTGGTTAAGTATAAGTATAACATCCAGTAGGTCCATATAAAACTATTCTACGTGGTACTGGTTTTCTTCCTGCCCGCTGTAGATTATCCAGTAATTGCATTTTACGGCACCTACGCATAAGTGAGGCTGATCTAGTTACCACAATTAATTAATTACCGTACAGCAAATTATACCTTCCTCCATATTGACCTAAGTCGTAAATTACAACAGTTTCTTCGTCGCATCGAAATCCTTAGTAATCATAAGGGTCCGTTCACACAGACCGGCTCGTAGAGCATCGTTCGGTTCACATTAAGCGCGATAGGTTTGCTCTCAAGAATTCTCAATAATAAAAGAAGTGTGACATGTAAAAATAAACCTGCACTAGGTTTGCTTTCAAGAATTCTCAATAATAAAAGAAGTGATATGTAAAAATAAATCTTATTACAATAATTGAATGGTTTTGTAACGTGATAAAAAATTTGCTCTCCTCTCCGAGTCGGTCTGTGTAATTCCGATCACACAGACCGACTCGGAGAGGAGAGCAAATTTTTTAGGTATCTAAGGGTCCGCCCTTAGAATACCATGCAAATGCTACCGTAGAGTCTGTGGCTGAATGTCCAGCTGTCGATTGATACAGGTTAATGCGTGACCAAACAAATCAAAGTTGTGATGAAGATGCCGCATGCCGTCACTGAAGGGACTTTAACTTTTATAGCTCATAATCTCCAAAACGTGATACTTGAGAAAATTTTTGTCACATATAAAACTTGTTTGTATTTAAACCAGCTATCGATTAATATAGGTTAAGTATAGCCTGGCCGCAGGATAAAATTTCATAGATACTGGTTGACCTAGACACGAGCAAAAAACTAGTGAAGCATACACATTTCAGAGAAGCACCAAGGTAGCCTACGAATTTTAAATTTTCTTCGGATTTTTGGAATTAAAATAAAACCGCAACGCACAGATATGTAGTTAAAGATTTAAAATCATCAATACAACCCTCTACGTTCATTTAGTTAATCCCATTCAATGATATTTCATGCCAAAGTCTTTCACCTTAATGAAAACATTTAAAGTTTCAATGTTCATCTACATTTGCATAAACCGTCAACATAAAATTGTGAAGGTAACTATTCGAATGACATAGCGTGACCTAGGGCACCTGCTTAGACAAACTCTAGAAAATAACATTCAAAGTTTTGATTTTATTTGTCGCGTGCATTTTAATGTATATATTTCTCGTTCAGGTATTTATAGTTATTGCTGTGGAATGTCATATCTACACCTCAATACCTATAATATTATTGACAATGAGATCATAGTGGATAAAGGACGATTAGGTACCAATGATAAAATGAATCTTGATTACGAACGATTACGGATAATCTGTATTTTCGCAATCAACAAACCTTTACAAGTGAATACAAACAACCCTCACAAAGAAGAATAATCTTAAGATTACAGTAATACCAAGCAATGCTACAAAGAACTTAAAACAATGGCAATAAAAAGTATGTAAACAATCAATATTTCTTACGACGTTAGTAATAATACTAGCAACTCAATCTGTAAAGCAAACAATACAATCTCTGGGGAAATAAACTGAAGGTAGTCAAACGTTATACAAACTATGAATTTGGTATACCTGTATAGTAAGAGCCCTTTTAAATATTGAACGAAAAAACACTAGACAGAGAAATCAAAATGAAACAGTATTTACATAACAGTATTTGTCAAACATCATCATAGTTCTCTTGCCCTTATCCCAATTCATTTGGGGTCGGCGCAGCATGTCTTATTCTTCCATACTTCTCTATTACTCTTCATTTCATCAGACATCTCCGTTCTTGCCATATCATTCTTTACATAGTCCATTCATCGTTTCTTTGGCCTTCCTCTACTCTTACCCATCCAATATTTGTCACACAAACAGAATTTTATCTCTGGATACTGGAATGGATACATGCTGGATGAAAGGGGTAAGAAAACCAATACCTCAAACTAAACTTTAAAACCAAAAGTGGATTCGCAAAAACCAATCACACACAGTAGATGACGGCCACTTTGACCTTCGGGTGTCGTAATAATTATCGTTTAGCTAGCGGTTTCTTACATCACCACTAGAAATATTTACAAGCCACATCAAGTTATGGGTCATCGTGCACACACCTTCGCAATGTTGTCGTTTTGTATCTGATAATCTTATCTATGTCGGATTTGGGTCCATTGCAGCCGCTTGTCTTTTGTAACGCAACTGGTGTAAATTTCCTTAATCTTAGAAGATTCTTGTTCAATCTTTTGTTTTGTTTGGATTAGTTGATTTATGGTTAGGGATTATTAAAGTATTAGAAGCCCCCCGTGGGATCTCAAACAAAGTGTTACCCAACTGTTTTCCTGAAAGTCACGCATTTGCTTAGTAGCCTGTTTATGTACAGTGTACGCACCTCTTTCCTTTGATAGAAAAAATCTAAGTAGATACGAATATTCATATCGTTATACTCAAAGTTTTCAACAACATTCACGAGATCACAAGATGTTTAGCTCATAGTAGACAGATTTCTGACTGGTGATGCTGTTCTACGTTCCAATGAACACAGGCCTCCTGTCTTTCAGAGGGAGTGGGCCACCATGAGAGCCTAGTGTATGGTGGTTGAAGTCATACGAGTAGTCGAGTACATATGTCTTAGAATTTTTGATCTTATGAGTATCACATGCATTTTCTAGAAATTGGGTCCCTTCCTCACTGACATAGCGTTATGTTCTATATGTAATTGAATACTCGTTGCGTAGTGTTATGTATGAGACCGGCGCGCGCGCACCGCTAGGCTAATTTGTATGCGACCTCACGTGCCGGGCGACACTGACGGGGCCAAATCTCTTGTAGCGCTTCTGTATCTTTTATTTACATGTTATTTCTGTGTTGTATTACTAGTCGATTATCGTTGTCAAGTTAGTACTGCGCTGTTTTTTTTTAGAGTGTGTTAATCGTATGAACACCTTTTGTTGCGAAGTTGACCTAGTAATGAGTAACCCCATCGCCCAGTTGGCAAAGATCTTTGCTTCTAAATATCTCGGCATCGCGACATTTTAGGGCCCCACATCTCTGGACGTGTGTTGTGTTGTTTGTAAACTAGATTCTAACCGACTTTTAAAAGGAGGAGGTTATTTTTATTCAGCACGTTAATTTTTCATGATACCGAATTTCTATGATCCTGTGCACTTCATGAGTTTTAAATAATTCCTTTAATTAAAGAAACCTTATAAAAGCTTTATTGGCTTCCGTGCTTGCAACGTTTTTACAAACAAAAACAACTTTATCAAAACATTTTCAAAGCAATAAAAGAGCAGCCAAGGAATGGATGCAGTGAAAAAAGGAGTTGGAGTAACATTAAGTAATTTATTTTTGTAGACCAGCTTTAATTGGTGGTTCCACCTAATTGGCGAACCGCACGCAATGTCGCGACTAAATTGTACTAATCGTTACAATTATATTGACGTAATGGTTCAAATTCGCCTGTGGGCGATATTAACTGCCTTCATTTAAAACCGATTCCGGCTGAAACAAATGAAGGTATATCCTTAATTCCAAATAAAGAATTGTAAAATACTGTCGGTACGTCGAGCAATTTAAATAGTGTCTCGATAGCGTCAGTTCAATGTAAAACAATATAGGTACCGATCTGTTTTGTTTTTTCGTAAAATCTTCAACTAAGTAGATAGTGTGAGTAATGGTATTCCAGAGGTAAGTCGGCTTTGACGTGTGTTTGAATCAACATTAATAAACGCATTACTAAGTGTAACTTATTTCATCACCCCTGATCTTAAAACGATGAAGGAAAACATCTTGAGGAAACTGCCCTGTACTAGAACCGACTAGAACGGCGACATAATATCTACCAACCCGCACTGAGTCCTTGTGGTGGATTACGGCCCACAGAGTAGAGGTCTGTGTCCCAACTGTGGGACCGTCATAATTATGCAGATTATCCTTTGAACAAATACGGAGTTATTTGCCAGGTCTATCAAGCCATTAAAAGATAATAATTTCATCTAAGTAGACAACAGTAAGGTGTTCCCGTAGGTGGCGCGTTGCGTTTGCGCCGAACCCGTCCGGCAATTTACCAATCAGAAGCAAGATGCCGCTAAATGTAATTGTCCTCTGATGTTGGAACAGGCATTAGCTAATATCCCACGGTTGTCAGCTTTTAACTAAAACGGATGCCATAGGTTCATGGGATAATAGATATTGATGAGCGGATGATGCAAATGCAACTAGTATGGGTTTTTTTCTGTTATGGCCGATATCAGATGTTTATTCAAGTAATCAATTTACACGGATGACTGCACATTTTTGTTTTATTTCATGTTCACATGGGACCGATAAAATAATAAAAGATAGTTCATTCCGTAGGCAAGTGAAAGATACCGAGTGCTGAAATTAAGAAAAGTTGGATCGGTTCGTAGTGACTTCAATTTTGATTCATCTTTCGTCCTTACGTTACACTTAAAATGACAAAAATGAATAAAACGGCTTACATAGGTTTTAATCCAATAATGCAACTGTTGTACCTACTGGTAATATTAAATAGCGTCATTTAAATAAAACTATTAAAGCAAAGGGCCATTGTGATTTGTGACAGCAAGTACCTACAGCAAGCAGCTACGTATAGATTCTAAACGATGATAATTTATTGCGGGTAGGTACGTGCGGGATCTCACAACTTATAATAAATTTAATAAACGTTTAGCTGAACGAGTTCACCCGTCACCCGCAGTACCCATATTGTCCTTTAAGAAGCACTCACATAAATCTGACGTCGTAAAAAACTCTATTTCGAAGTCTATTTTCGACCGAAAATATAAGAACCACGAAGCTTGCTTATGGAACGACGAAATATTCTAAAAGTTCGTTATTTTGTATACTGATATCTTTTATATGAAGAAGAAACTTGAGAAGTTTGCGTCTTGTTCCTGTAGCTGTTCAGAAAGTTGGTGGTGTACCTTCCAAGACGCTATTGTTTGGTTCACAGTTCATTAATCAGCGACATTGAGTCAAGTTTCAGGATGAGATCAGCCGCGCCCGGGAGCCACGCCTCATTTTAACAAAAACATTTTATGTTTTTTGTTATTAAATTCTCTCATTAATTTTAACGATCCATAGTCAGGGTTATTGTCAACAAAGTGTTTTTTGAGGCATTAATTAATATAGCGGGTCTTATTTTTTAAGGCAGCAGTCTCACGATCTTTAAGAAAAACTCTGGATTCATGACGGTTCTCTCAATTAAAAACATAATTGAAAGAAGACACCAATTAAATGCCCAAAGCGGATTTAGTTTAAAAAGGTTGGTCACCAACAGATGGAATTCACAAGTCAGAAGATGATTAATTGTAAAACATCTTAAGAATCCTAAATGGGAGATAAATGACTTAGAAATCTTGTTACAATCTAAAATATTTATTTTGTCCTGACAAATGTGGGCATTAAAAGAGAAAAAATAACTAATACCTATTCTACAACAGCAGAGACGGTTTCAAATAAAAGTTGGATAACCTCAAGAATATAAAAATATAATATTCTTTTCTTCCATAGGAGAAGATCCTTTGAAGCTACGGATATGGAGAATTAGAGCGAGGATATAAATCTTTGTGATCGACTGCTCGCTGTCAGCTAAAAGGGCAATAAAGAAACTATATAAAACAAAGGCGACTAATAAGCTGTGGGCAAATTAAAAATAGTTAATTAAGAATCAATATCATTTTGTTTAAGTAAGTAAGTACTAATGGTAAATTCAAGGACAACAACGATATGGATATATATTTTTTTTATGAAATAGATTGAAGAAATCTATATATTTTGACCCTTATACCATACATTCACGCCTTTTTCCATGGAGGAAGGCAAGACAAATTACAGAATACCATCTTTTGCGTTACCTTATCAGTAAGTAGAAATAGATCACACATAATTTACCAAAGGATATAAGAAATAAACTAATACGGGCGGTCTCCATTATCTCTGACTCAACTATGTACCTACTCGTATGAAAGACACTGACATAACGCTAAATTCCTCGCCGTATATTAGGCGATAGACGTTTGCCTACATTTGACCTAATTGTTCACTTAACTACCACCGCGTCATTACTTGCGAACAGCGCACGACTATGATGATTTATAACATTGTTTCATTGCTAAACTTTGTTGAACTATTATGTCTAAAACGTTAAACGGTACTCTGTTTAGTGCCTTAAAAATTTAAATACTTTTATCGGTTGAAACGAGTTATCAAATAAAGTCATTGCCTGCATGCATTCTCCTGTCCTTATCCAATTTTTTTTTTGCGCGTCTTCTTTTTCCGTACTTCTCTATTACTCGTTATCTCAGCAGTCACTTCCTTTATTGCCATATCATTTTGCACACAGTCCATCGTTCCTTAGGTCTTCCTCAAATCTCCATTGCTCAAATAAAGTCGATAAGTGAAAGTGACAAAACTTATTGATTGTCAAAACACACCATTACTGACAAAACCTATCGTCTAAATTCGACCAAATCTTGATAACTTTTTAGAAAATGCTTCATAACATATAAATTCAGCCAAATTAAGGAACTTTTTGTATGTCTAACAATAACTTTGAAAAACAAACCAAACCTAAAGTATATTTACGTGTTTGCACAACCCATTGTTACAATTTATCATTTATGAATGAGTTGCAATGCCCTGTTGAACTCTCGGGCCAGGTTCCCTAAGACAATAGGTTGTGAGCTCAGCATAATACAATAAGTCTTGCGGCCATGCCGCTTGAGGGCAAAGACACTGTATTATCACTAACGAGAGTAAAGTGAGTTTAATTGTGTTTATGGCATTACTTAACACAATAGGCGCCCTGTCCAGGCCTACACTGATTTAATCAGTGGGTTCGTGTTAGATCTGACCGATAAAACTAAAGTAGTAATTTACAACGAAACAGACCTTTGCCCGAAGGGAATTCCCATAGTCAAAAATTACGAACTTCTATGTAGCATTTAATGCCCTACTAAATCCCTTCAGATGTAAAATTTCCTAAAAACGTCATATAGTATGAAACCCTTGTGGAAAATTGTTCTTCTAGATTTTTAACGAACCTAGATTGCTATTATCTGAATATAAGTAAAGGAAGAGTTTTCGGATCACACAAATATAGTTTTAGATAACTTGACTTCGAATTATGATATTAACTAATGCTACATTTCATGATTCCTATTTCAAGATGATTGTATCATAGCACAAATAACAAATCTAAGTAGGTTACAAAACAAATACGAGATACCTCATTAAAACCCGCGATCTAATCAGCCGGTAATGTTAAACATTACAGATAATTACATCATATTCATTAGTGCAATGAAACAACTATTTGTGAGGCGTAGTAATTACAAACAATAAAAGCACGAATGTGTACTCGTAAATTCGCAAGCTACGAGAAAATATTCATTTTCCATCGCAAGCGAACTCTCATTGTTTTCGAAAACTCTGGGAAGCTTTATGTGCAGTCGCTCCTCATTAGAATTTTTATTGCTTTTACTGATGATGTGCTAACCTTTTGTTTGGGCCAACAAAATTAAATTCGTTCACGTAGGTAAAAGAAAGTGGAAACCTTCTGGTGAGTAATTATCTTCACAAATGTTGTGATTTAAAATACTTTAGAATTAACAATGAAGGTACTTCAAACAAATCAAATTCTACGTTGATACATCAGAATGTAGTTTTTTTTTCTACAAAAAAACCTGAATTTATATTCTGCTAAACATCAACATAAAATTGTGTCTAAAAGCAGTTTAACCTATCGGCAGGCCCATTAATCAAATTGGCTCATATAGGAAACCGCAAATCATTGTTCATCACTTAAGAGCACAGAAACCGAACAAAAACGCAATATTTTATTTCTTGTAGTAGCCAACTTGCTGTTTTTAGGAAATAAATCGAACTACGAGGTCAATTCTCCCCATATCTTTTAAATAATCACATTAATAAGAAAATGCAGATATGCATTTGACGGAAGTCATTTCTAGAAAAATAAAGTCTACCTTGAAAGACTCAGACTTCAACTGGAAATTACAGTATTTCTTTAAAAACAATCCAACAGGCATGCAAGCTTGCATTAAATAAAAAGAAGTACTAATAACAAAATGGGTGGTAAAGCCAGCTAATTAAAATTCAGTGATTACTAGTATGGCACGACATGAGACCTAGGCGCGGCTGGTATCAGGCACGGGGCGAATTCTTCTAGGAACTTAGGAAGCGTCATCACGCCCTTCACACCCCGTATAAACCCCCATACACAATCACCGTGACTGTCAATTATCACAATCTTTACTATTCAGTCTTTAAAACTTCTCTTTTGAAATGATGAACCTATTCACTTAGTCATTCGTCAGTCCTCAGTACAAAGGTCTTTGAAATAAAGAACTGAAATTGAAAGTCTTTAGAACGTTAACTGTTAAAAAATTTCCACAATAGTAGCTCAACCTGCTCCGGAGAATAACGGTTTTTCTCAAACCTTAACACAATCAAATGATAAAGACAAATTGACATCCTTATCCTCCTATGCAGCAAAACAGAGGTCCAATAGGAAACAGCTAAATGAAATAATGGGAGCTCCAGATAAATGATGTCAAGGCCCCGTGCACTGCAGCATCAAGGGGATCCATACGTATGTGTCAATTTATTGTAAGTATTCTTAGAAATGCCACCTACACCTGATCTATTTCTAGGAGTTCTGGGCAACGGTCATCGTTCCGAATCTGTTTGCCGAACTCAAATTGTACGTACAAAAAATATACCAGAGGGCAGGGACCCTTTTTTACGACATCGTGCTCAGCGTTCCCTCGCTCTTGCTCGATTATCATGTGATAATTCTCATTCCAGACTCGGAACCTTTACGTGTTGGGGTTCTTACTGCTAAGTATGTATATAACTAGGTACTCCTTCAATGTCAGTATTCACAATGTTAGATGCTATCAGCTTCATAAATCAAGACCTTACAAAATTAATATACGAAATGTGTATATTTTACCATGTCAAAATTGGTTGCTTAAAATGTAATACTTGCAAACCACTCGTTTGCTTCCTTGCTCGTTGGTTGGCATTGGTGGGGTGGTGTCATAAGCAGCATAATGAATTGGTTTACAATTCAAAATAACATATATTAAACCAAGAATTAACATAAATACCATTTCTATCTTATTCGATAAGAATGAAACTAATGAGGAAATCGATCATGATAAGATAATAAATTTTAATGCACCTGAATTTGATAACCACCACGAATCACGCCTCGGTTTCATATTCGATGCCCCAAGTTAATTTAATAAATCACTTCTTATTTTAATTTCGTGGTTGGCTCTATAAATCTTAATTAATAAATATGTCACGCCAATGGTTAATAAATTAGAATGTATGGACGTATGATAATAGATGCAAGTCAAAGCCCGATTGTGTGCAAGGGCAGAGCCAATCATACATCATACTGTGGTATCAATAAATCATAATTTCCTCGTAAACTAGGACGCTTCTATTACTATGATAGTTGCTCATGTAGAGTAATGTGGTGGAATGTGGACTATTGTGTCCAAGAAAGTGGATTGACGTTGATATGCCACCTACGTAATGTGTGATTATTGTCAACGGGATGAGCACACTAATTTACAGGTTTATGACCACCAATTTGTAACTTCCTATCTCAAAATCCAAGTAGGTGTGCTTCTGAATTCTTGCTTATGAAATGTAGCCTAAAAAATGTACTCGAGTGACGTAGGAAATTCCTGCTTCCATTTGGACACGAGTTTGGCGTCTTTAGTAGCGCCCATCAGTAACGAGCAAACAGAATAATTTACGTCTCAGCATCCTAATCAAATTGGAATTTAATACTCTTATGTTTTGAAGCTGCAAAGTAACATTTAGTTTTATATTGGAGCATAATTAACGACAAGTCTTTATCTCTTTTACATACTGCCACCGCTAACAATATAACGATTACAGATTACAATCATGACGAATTGGCCGTCTATATTTGGATATCTTTTTATATTGATGACATAAGAATAAAAACAAAAACATAACTAACGACATTGTTATAGATCATGTCTAAAAAATTCATCACAAAAACAAAAATATTTTCCCGTACCGGGAATCGAACCCGAGCCTCCTGGGTGAAAGCCAGGTATCCTAGCCACTAGACCATACGGGAGATGACGTTCTTAACGAAAATACACATTAGATATCACATACTTGCGCCAACAGTAGAAACACAATATTTGCTACGTAATTAATTATGGCACCTGTATTTCAATTAATATTATTCTTGACGGACGTAAGTGAAAACGACATGCCATAAAACATGAACTGATTTGCGTTCCAATGAGAAAGTAAACGTAATCGCTCAGCAACTACAAATAGGTAAAGCATGTTTATTCATTTTTACAACTAAGGTAGCAAGTACTAATACAAACATGACATGTGTACATTGTTCGGGTTTCCGCTGCAATTATCTAGATACACTTATAGAATCATTAAATGGATCTGTGTATCATTCAGATGTCTTGATAGGGAATGATTAATCTTCTGTGTAATTCATGTTGATTACCTTTAATGATTTAGTTGAGGACAAAAGCCCACATTGTGTGCCCACAACTGACAATGATTTTGAATGGCCTATATCTGTGACTAACTTTCACGGTTCTTTGGGGATTCTACTTTTAAATTCATTAGGTGCGTCGTAGTAAGAGCATCGTTCAGCACTTAACAATTGCATGTCCGGTTCAAACATTACATTGGAAAGCTACACCAATAGCTGGCGCTTCAACTACAACTACAAGTAGCGGTATTCCTCATGGTACTATATTGGGACCTCTGCTCATTAGTTTGTATGAAAACGTATTTTGTTATTTTTAGTTTTGTGTTGCTAAATATGATTACTTCATATACTACATATTTATTCAATCTAGGAACCCTAATTCATTTAATATAGACACCTTTACCAATGAATCATAATATTACAAGAAGGTAAAGCTTTATAAAAATAGATAATCTTGTATGCAATTAGGTTCTCGTTAGGAAAGATTATAAGTTTATCTTTAATAGTAAATAATTAATATAATTAGTTACTTGGCTCTAACAATGTATTAATTCCGCGAATGATTCATGGTAACGCGGCAGGTGGTACTATCGGTCAATAGCAATGTACTACACTCGTAATAGTACTCGTTGATTTTAATTATCAATGAAAAAGGAGTTTCTTTTGTTTGACAATTCTAAACATCTACTATATTTATTGCCTTTAAAGATTCAGCAATCGTTACACCATTCATTCGGTTCATCGTTGCTGATTGTACTTATTAATTTAATATGAGGAAACCATCATAACTTTTTTTAGTAATATTCCTAATCTGAACTTAATTTCAATAAACACAAAAAAGCAGCCAAAAGAAAAATGATTAATAAACACTTGTCCTAAATTGAATTTTGAATGCAAATCGTTTAGACGTCTTCAATCTATTTATTTGCTCATCAAATGATTAGTGAATGTTAATTTGTATTTTATAAAAACGTAGCAGGGATTACCAAAGCGACCATTTGTCAAGTACGTGCGCCAGAAGCTGCGAAATCGTTTAGTATACATGACTACATGTTACATTTCGAAAGATCTAGAAATCTTTCGCTGCTAACTGTATTAGCTTTGTCTTGTGATATTATATTAAAACATTTGCATTTAGTTCGACTCTGTTTATTGGTGTTTGTAAATTTATGGCAACCGGTATCTCGATTTTGTATTAGTAAACGATCACTGTTGTTTAAAGGTCATAATTATTATTAAGAATGAATGCCAATCAATTTCAAAAGATTATACCAAGTTTTATAATTAAATTTAAAATTTTATAGGTAAGTACTTATAAAATAGTTTTATTAAAACTCATAAAATGTTCCTAATGCAGTTTGTAAATTAATTATTGGTATCGTATTTTTACTACCGATTGTTTCCTATAAAGTATATCACTACACTTCAGTTGCTATTGTTAATAATATACGGAAATTTTAAATGATAAGCGACGAGCGATCATGACCCTCGTTTTATAATAAAATCCGGACCCCAACAATTCAATAGGGGGCCGTACCATTAAACAATTCTGGGTCAAAAAGACGGAGTACCAATTCATGAATGCTCTTTTCAACTAGCAAGTATGTAGTAGACTTAAATAAACCAAAAGTGGAGTGGAGATCATTAGGCACACGAAGTTTTATGCAGAAATATTTTTTTCTCGTCGGTCTAGTGGTCGCAAGCACGACTGCTGAGCTGAGCATGAGGTCCTGAGTTCGATTACTGGGTTGGACAAATTGTTAATGGGTTTTTCCATTAGGAATTCCACGGAGTCTAGATTTGTGCTGATGGCAATAATCGCCCCCTATTACATTGGACCTAAACATAATTAGCGAAATGTTAGCGTAATGTTGATATTATGTTATGTGATTTTTTTCAACTCGTTTCATGTGCCTTCCTGAGAGTGTTTCATTGTCTCCGTGGAACTGCGCATCCTTAAGAAGTGGGACGTAGCTTGTACAGCAAAAACCTTTTCATTTATTCTAGTGTTTGTTTACCTGTGTTATGTTTGTCCGCCAGTTTGCTGCCAGCCTCTACGTTCTCTTTGACATCCGCCATTGTGACTTCACAGACACCGACACCTGTAATATTATAGATAAGCTTGTGAATACATATGTAGAAGATAGTTTTGTTCTAAATTGCTATCTAGGGTGCGTTAGTAAAGAGCGTTTTGGATAATTATTGCATCCGTTATGATACGCACTTAATATGTGTTTCAACTAGGAAATGCGTTATGTTCTCATATATTTTGACATCCTGGTTACATGCTGGCTACTATTTACATTGTTTAATATTCAGTGCACTATCAAGCAACTTCATTGCATTTATTTATATTCATCCTTATAACTTTCAATTTAAAGACTAAATTCAGGTACCTAATAAACATTTACACCGAGACAATCAACAACTGGTTTCCATATCACTGTTAATTGAGTGTGTGATAATAGCAGTATGTATAATCTACTCATACGTAAATACTGTAGCTATATGTCTACCTTTTACAGTATAAGGTACAGGCGCCGTATAAGGCCCACCTCCTATCATGGCCCACTTAAAAAATACTTAAGTTTCGGTGGCCAGAACAATTTAAAATTTCGCGGGAATCTTGTGAATGCGTTCCTAGACGAAAGGCAAACGTCATCACGCCAATCACGCGCGGCCATTTTGAACACTATTGTCAGTTGTCAGTGACGCGTCAAGGCAGTGCACGTGTTATAACCTTACTCACGTAAGTATATTTATTTTTTTACAACAAAATACAGTAATATCGCGTTACACCTTGATAAATCTTAGTACTAACAGTGTTAAGATTAAATCAAAGTAAGTTTTAATATTCTAATGGTGTCACTTAATTTTTAACATGATTTTTACTGCCATAAGGCAAAGTTCCATAAGATAGCCCACTACATGACCCCCAAATAAGGCCCGGGCCTTCTTTGGACTATCGAATATTACATTTGTAAATTGCAATAAAAATAATATTTTGAAGTTTACATATAAGTACATACATTTCTATCTATGTCTAATCCTTTTATTAAATTTGCTTATGACAAGAAAATTTCTTTGAAAACTTTTCAATTTTTGTTATTGTTAACGTAGTTTTTCTTCCATAGGCTGGTATTCAACAAAATGGCGCCAACTGGGAAAAAACCTCGAGGCCAGTGGTCAGAATGTCAGCTAAAAAATGCCATAAAGGCAGTAAAGAGACGTGAAATGTCACAACGAGCAGCTGCTGAAGCATTTTGTATCCCAAGGCGTACATTGCGAAACCACTTAATATCCGGAAAAACAGAAAAGGTAACTGGTAGACCACCTATTCTGAATAAAAAACATGAACAGGACTTAGCAAAACGGATAATAAGACTTGCTCACGTAGGTATGCCGCTGACCCCCAAACTTGTTCGGAAACAAGCGTACGAGTTCTGTAGAGCAAATGGCATATCAAACATGTTCAGTGAAAAAACAAATATTGCAGGGAAGAAATGGCTGAAAGGTTTCCTCAAACGCAATTCGGAGATATCACTTCGTAAAGCTCAGTTTATGAATCCCGGCAGAGCACAAAAACTTAATAAGCACATCGTTCAAAAACACTTTGAAGCTGTCAAAAAAATATATAGCGAGTTGGATATATCAAATCATCCAGAACGTCTATATAATATGGATGAGAAGGGTTGTAGATTGAACCTTCATCATCAGCAGAAAGTTTTTGCTGAAAAAGGTTCAAAAAGAGTGCATTTTATAGCTAATGAACATGCAGAAAATGTGACAATCGCGATGTGTGTGAATGCAACGGGAAATGCAGTGCCTCCAATGATCTTATTCAAGGGCAAAAGATTAAAACCAGAATTTTGTGACAATTTTCCTGCTGGAAGCTTAGTAAAGATGGCACCCAAGGGAAGTATGACGACCGAACTTTTCGTGGACTTCATCGAACATCTGGGTCAGTATAAGTCTCCAGGAAAATGCTTATTAATTTTTGATGGCGCTTCTTGTCATTTGGATGCCAGGATCGTAGATGCAGCAGATGAACACGACATCATATTATACTGTTTGCCCTCAAACACAACGCACGAGTTACAACCCCTTGATAAGTCAGTTAATAAATCGTACGAGCATCATTGGGATGAGGAGCTATTATTGTACGCATATCAATATCCAGATCGCAAACTTACAAAACAGCGCTTCAGTAAGATTTTTACCAAAGTATGGCCCAGGTGCATGACCCAAGAAAATATAATTAACGGATTCAGAGCCACCGGACTCTACCCTTATGATCCCAATGCAATTCCTCAAGAAGCTTACGCGCCTTCAGCGCTTACACAATTACCTGGTATACAACATCAAAACGACTCTCAAATGCAACAAGCTACTGATTTCGGAGATTTAGTGGTCTCCCCACGACGACACAATAACTTTGAGATAGATCATGTCACATACAATGAAGATAACTTGCGAGATTTGTCACCATCGATTTTATCCCAGTTTCAAGATGATCTCCCAGAAAATGAACTTGCAGAAAGAAATATATTAGATATTCCAAAGTGTTCAACTACTACTCGTGGAAAGTTAGTTGACTATAGTTCCTCGTCCGAATCTACCATTGAGGATTCTCAACATCAAGAACAGCATCGTAGACAGCCCCTTTTGAGCATTCCGTACGACAGGAATTCTCAGTTTTTATCACCTATTCCTTCCACCTCCGGTATAAATAGTATGCACCCTCAACGACTGTTAGATTTTTCTACGTCAGACGTGTCCGATCAAGAAGATTTTGATCAAAATATATTGAATTTCACCCATGCACAATATCCTGGAAGAAATATTAACATTTATACGTCGTCATCTGAGTCGGAAGAAGAAAATATCAACCCACAGTCGAGAGAAAAATACAGTTCATTTGCTAAACGTGATCAGGAAAGATCTGAGGATTCTGATGATAACGTACCACTTTCTAAAATTAAAGAAACTTCAGGCACTTCAGGCGCTAAGACACCATTTCATAAACAAATTCCTACGCCAAATTTCGCAACAATAAAGAATAAACCAAGGCGTAAAGCTTTAAATTATATCGGGCAAAAGGTTACCAAAGACTTATTTGACGCTGCCAAAGAAAAAGGCTTACAAAAACAAAAGAAAAAATCAATTCCTGTAAAAGGACAGCTAAAACAAAAAAAAACGAACGGTAAATCTACAGAAAAAAAAAATGCTAAAAATCAGAAAAAAGTGGAGACTGAAACTGCTGAAAATGAAGTGTGGTTTTGTCAAGCTTGTGAGATGGACAGGGTTGCCGATATGCGTCAATGTAAAGTGTGTTTGGCGTGGTACCATGAGGATTGCGTAGGTTTGACAAAAGAAGACACCGATATTTTCTTATGCCCAATGTGTAACTAAAAAGTCTGAGCAATATAATTGGTCTTGGAAGAGTCCTCTCTTCTACCTGCAATTATAAGGTTCAGACTTTTTTATTGTTGATTATGTTATTAGTTTAAGAGAAAATGAAAAATATTGTTAGTGAAAACTTACTGTTGATTACGGTTCTGTTTTTGTTTTAGATTTTTTATTTTTGTATAAGTTTTTAAGCTAAGTATACGAACAGTATACCTTTTTATTAAAAATAGTTTTCAATATACCTAATATGGCCCACAATTGAAAATAAATGACCTATTAGAGGATATTATAAGTATTATTTAGTTACGAACAAAGAAGATGGATCTCAAAATATACGCCATTATTAGTTTAAGTGTTGATTTTTTGTTTTAAGGCCATTCCAAGTTTCTATAGACATAAGAAGGCCCAATGTCATTTTTTTTACTGATTAATTAATCTAAAACACTTAATATTAAATAAAACTGCATATTGAATTCAGTTTGTGAAAAAATAATTTTGCTGGTCTTAATATTACATAGATATTCCTTAATTCATAACGGGCTTTCTTGGGCTACTATGTTCCTAAGATGGCCCATTCACTATGTTTTAAAAAAACGATTTTTCTCTGTTGTGATGGTACAAAAAGAACTTGTATTTATTTAAAATGTGTCATTAATAAACATGTTATATGTTTTTCCTAATCTCTTTTTTTTTACAGTTTTACAGTGATTTTTACAGTGATTTAAAATTAAGTGGGCCATACACGGCGCCTGTACCTTATACAGTGATAAATGGCTGTCTGAACGACGACAGAATAGGTGTAAACAGTCCCACAGACACAAAATAATAGACGGTAATCATAGAACATGAATGTCTCTCTCAAACAAATACATTTATATAATAAATAGAGCAACGGCTTAAAATTTTAGTCAACTTTGAAACTTTTTTGGCAAAATATCATCAATTTTTTTTTTCTTTACGTTTTTTTTTTTGGAGATTTGTTTGTTTCTTACTTGCTATGATGTTGTGTACACCGGCACTCTCGTCACGTTATCACTGAGCAATCGGTCACACACACTACGTAAACACTGCGGAGGTACAGGGCGCGGGACTCGCTCGCCTACGAGATAAACACTGAACACTGCCTTACTTTGTACAACTGAGGAGCGACCCGGAGAGGGGATGCCATGTTAAAAAACTTAAATTCCCAGAACGAAATTAAAATCTTTGTCGTTATTTCTGTTGATAGCATATTTCTACTAGCATTATTCATGGAAGGTACACTGAATGTCTGTCTACAACCTTTACGCCTCAGCGGCTGAACGGATTTTCCATATTGGCACATATGCCGTGCCGTAAAATGTCGTGGGTTAGAAGAGAACATCAATATGAGATTATTTTGTCCCCCTAAGTTCCCACGGGGTCATTTCTGACCGGAGACTAGCATGGTATATTTTTAGATCTCAATTGATCTTTCTATTTTGAATAATCGTATTATATCTAACTCACAAGGCTATTTACTTTGTCAATATACCTACCTAACCTTGAAAATCTTAAGGTCATTGATGTAATTCATTGTCAGTGTGAATTCACTGTCATGTAAATTAAATCGTACTTACGTCTAAAATAGTTGATAAATTTTCCATTTTACATTTTAAGTCGGCAGTCGTTTGAGGCTGGCCACACCATATTACAGCTTCGCACTCTACAAACACCGAGTGTTTCCGAACGCCCGCCGATAACAGCCGAACGCTTGTATTGATGCCGGGAAAACATTTTCCGCGCCATTTTCTCTGGCGCGAGTATGAGGGAGAATTTTGGCAAACAAAGCCGATAGGTGCCCCTGATTTTAAATGGAGACCCGTTGGTTAGGAACAAAGGCACATAAATCTTTATCGATTATTATTTTTAATAAGCATATTCAGTACTTCCGCAAAGTTGGTAATTTTTCGTACGTTTTAGTTTCAGGAAAATTGTATTATGTATTCGACAAATTCCAGTAACTTGTACATAATAATCGCTTGTGAAAATTTGCGTGAGCTTGGTAGAGATCTCTTTGTTCAGCTAGAATGTAGATTTTGTTGAAATGAAAGTTGTAAGAGTTACACTTCATAATTTTTTTCAATAGGTACACTTCCTCGAAAACTGCCTTTTATCTCACTACTATAAGGTTGAACATGCATTTTACACTTGTGGATTTTTTTCATTCATCCCTCCTTGTGTGGAAATAAAACTGAGTCCAAATTGGTTCGATTCCTAGTCGGCGGTAATTTATCTCAGCTAAGATTTATGCTTACGGCGTACGACTTTTTGAACATTTGAATCGTGTATTTCGATCATGAAAAATATAATATATTTATTTATTTATTTGGGTTCTAAATTCAAAAAATATTTGAATTATCTATTTTCTCCTTCAACCTCCGAAAGTAGAGCACGGAAAAAACAAAACCATAAATCATAGTTTCACACACCTCACGCCTGTAACCCCCGAAGGGTCAATCTATTATTTCATTTCTTCAAAAGTGTATTGAATGAAAGACGTCGTATAATCCACGAATTTGTTCCTGCAGTTCTCGGGTGAAAATTCCGCCTGAGCTGCAACCACACTTGTTTCCAAATGTACTTTTTTATCGTTCAGAGCACATCAAGCAAATAGCCAAACAGCCCAGTTTGGCGTAGGGTTAACTGTTAAATTGGCTTCGAATATTTCCTCTGAACTGAAAAACATTCTACGAGTTGTAACAAGATTTTTTTTAATAATACATGCATATAAATACTTCTTATCATCATCATCAGCCAACACCAATCCACTGCTGAATATATACCTCTTCAATCGCACGCCACTCCACCACCACTACCTGCTACCAGTCACCCTGCGAAGATCATCGCTTCACCGAGCCTGTGGTGTCTCACCTTATGATTCCCCCTTTGCTGTCTCCACTCATGAACACGTCTATTCCAACTGTCAACGTCAAACATCGGCTCTACGGCTAGTATGGCCTGGCCACTGCCACTTCAGCTTACTTATTTTGAGAGCCATGTCGACAACTCTGTTCGTTTGTCTGATCAATTCACTCCGGAATACTCCGGATGCCATCCCTCAGAGAGATTCCAAGTATAACCCGCTCTATAGCTTGCAGAGTGATCTTGAATTTATGAACCAACCATACCGTAAGTGTCCATATTTCGGCCCCGTAAGTTATAACAGGCAGGACGCACTGCTTGAAAACCTTTAGTCTTAAGGTTCTGTGGAATACGCGACGAGATGACCCGACGAAGCTTCAAAAAGGCTCCAGCACTTTGGGCTTTTTTCACGTCATTCCGCCATAAATACTTGTACAAATACATAAAACCTTTCTTTTGAGCTTCGCCATATTTGAGTGAATGCATCTGCGACTCACAAACAACGCCCCACGAAAGTTAGCTACTATCGTGATTTTTTGACCACAAACAAGGGGATACAGAGCTGGTGTCTACTGTCTACATGTACTTCTTATTTTACTTGGTAGCGAGTATAGGTTTGTGTAGTCGAACTGTGAGGGCAAACTAGTTACGGGTTTTATAAAGCTAGATAGGTACATAATTAATTATTTTATTGAAGTAGGTATGCAAACTGATTCAAAATTACCTTTTTTTTTGGCGGGTTGAAAATCATCAAATAACCCCTCCCGCTCTTGGGCAGAGCGAGAGGGAGTGTCAGACTTCTACTGAACTGAGTATAAAAACCACCCATGTTCCTTCTTAGCCCTTCATGTCAAGGCCGCGGTATCTCTTGCGAACAACCCGTAGTCCCGCCTTGTAAATATATGTAGGTACTACTTTTCTCAGTAGATTCCTGATGCATTTCTCTACAGCATAACTGGTTCGTTGACTTCTGTATCCTACTAATATTATAAATGTGAAAGTTTGTGAGAATGGATGTGTGGATGTTTGTTACTCTTTCACGCATAAACGGCTGGACCGATTTGGTTGAAATTTGGTATGTAGATAGGTTATACCCTGGATTAACACATAGGATAGTTTTTATCCCGATTTTATCATCCCGTGGGATAATTTTCGAGTTGTAGCGGGCGAAGCCGCTGGCATCAGCTAGTTAATTATAATTATCTTTTGACACCTATGTCGTTACTATTAAGGCCTCTTTTTACTAGTATATTTAAATATTTCTAAACTACAGCGAATTTGTTGCTCTGCACAGTTACTGAAGATTCCACAACGTTTACTGAAATAGATGTCTGTAAGCAAGGAAGGTGTGTATTTCACAAAAACTAATTTTCTTCTTTTTCTTTTCAAATCGGCCGACGACGACGGTACTTTTTGGATAAGGTTGCCTACCATAACGTCATAAAGTAGTATTGTTGTAATATCGCTCCATTGTGGGAAAGAGACGGCTCTGCCTGGCTTTTGGCTGGGCAAAGGCCTCCTCGAACAAGCGCTCACAGTGCGCTTCTAACTTAAGGTGAATGCTCCAACCACCCCGCGAAATTCAAATTTTCTTACGTTTTTTGTAATTTGCAGGTCAGTGTTAGTTTGTATGTTGATTAGAATATTAATTGCGGCTGTAAGACGTATGTACTTACAGAATTATAATCATCAAAATCATCAATACAAGCTTCCAAGTTCATAAAGGTGCAAAAATGACTTTTTCAAGTTCCTGCACCTTTATGAACTTGGAGGCTTGTATTGATGATTTTGATGATTATATTTCTGTAACTACATACGTCTTACAGCCGCAATTAATATTTTAATCAACATACAAACTAACACTGACCTGCAAATTGCAAAAAACGTAAAAAAAATTGAATTTCGCGGGCTAGTTGGAGCATTCACCTTAACCTACTTTTAACTTTAAATATATTTTGAACAATCTACTAAAAACAAAAAGTTGGGCTTCCCATAAACCTTGAAATCTTTCTAAAGTTCTGTTAGTAGCCTCTTATTTATCTAGTTGACATTTTTTTACGATACTGACTTTTTTCGTGCATTTTTAATTGCAAATTGTAAGGAAACGTAACAAATGCTTCTATCGTCATTTAGGACATTGCATGTACAGACACCAGTATATCAAGTTTTTCTTTAATATACTTTAAAACTTGGTCGCTAAAACATTAGGTAGCTTGATGTGCCAAGATCTCTACCAAGTAATGGTCTTCTATGCTTGTTAGCCTTGATATTACATACTCCATCTTATCGTTTTATCAACATTCTTTTTTTAATTATTTTATTAACTAAAGGGAGTTTTTAATTGCCATCATTGTAATATGAGTTCTTACAAAAATAGAGTAAAATGTTATTTCAAATATCATCATCTTCGAAGTTAATATTCACCTGTCTGTTTTGTTTATTACGATTTTATTTCATCTAACATCAAACGATACAATGAACTAATTGAAGATAACACCATACTGAACTTTTAATTGTTTATTATAAAATAATTTACGGTTTTTTGTATTTTTGTCATTATAAACGTACTTAATAAATAATAATAAATTTTAAAACACGTACAACGTGTGTTTACAGTATTTAATTTAATCTTACTTTAGTATGTACAGTCATAGGTAGAAAGTTGTACAAAACGATTGTGCATAGATGTTATATTCGTATAAAAAAGGGGGTAGTCCGTATCTAAGATGGCGTATACGGGGTGTCGATGTCACCGAGGTTGGGGCGAGGGCGGCGCGCGGCGGGCGACGGCGGCGCAGAAGAGCGCGCGCATGCGACGTCCGCCGGGCGGGCGCCGGCGCAGGCTCGGCCGCTTAGCCCTCCGCGGGTGCTTCTTCTCCCTCTGCCGCCGCCGCCCCCTTAGGCTTAGATCCCTGCCACCCATCGCACATTTTTCGGAGGAACGCTGAAAACATAGAACGATAGCATAAGAAAATCATAAGGGATCTTCGGCACTTGTTATTTGCTGACATATGGGTTATGAATTGATGAAACGTTTAAAATGATGGCAAGATAATAATCATCATAATACTATTAGGTTATCTCTTAAGAAACAGTTACAAGTATATTAAATAAAGTGTCAAGCAGTAAAACTGATAGTACTTAGTAGATAACAATAGAAACAGAAGAGCTGTAAAATTATAAAGCCTTAGATCAATAGTAAGAAGAAACGGAGCACATTGATAGCTACAGTGTGTACGGCGGTCCACTTACGATCTTATAACTAAAGATATGACGAGATGTGCTGTCTCTACGCCATCACCTTCTTCAGGAATGCTGTAAACGGAAAATTGGTAAGACACGGGGGCACACACAACACCAGGAAATATTCCCTCATGCTTCGTACACTTGGGTCAGACAAAAGGACTGTATCACGAAAGGATCTACTGAATTGTAACTTGCTTTTACAAATAAAGTTTTAGCGTAAATACGAGGTTCATACTTTTGGAAAAGGCCAATGTGTTTTATTTACTCATGCAATACAATGGTAATATGCTTAACTAAGGAATTCGGGTGTGAATCTGTGCAAATTCTGGACATACGTGTATAACATAAGGTATGTAATTTAGATACGTTGTGAGGATTCAAACTTTCAAGTATAACACAAAGAATGCCATTTATATACTGGGTTTCTACCACAATACCATGATCATATTGTTCTAAAATGTAAACATATAATTTCATATTTTACAAGGGCAAACGAAGAGTAGATACTTACGTGCGTAGGGGATCATGCCGTCGTCATCCTCAGTATCCATGCAGTCCTTGACGACTTCAGCGACTTCTTTATCTTCCAGTTTCTCACCTAATAATTTCAAAAATCAGTTCTCAATCAGATCTTACATTTTCTACCAAAACACTTTTCAAATCTCGTAAAACAAGTTGCGTACTGCGTAGTAACAAAATGTAATCCAGCTGAGTCACAATAATCATTATATCGAAACGACGATCATGATGGCTTCTAGCCAAGTGATTTCAGTTCACGTCCAACTGGAAATGAAGCCGATGCCAATTTATCTTATTGACATGTTTAAGCCTCAGAAAAAATAAAAATAGCTTGGCTAATAGAAATAAACAACAAAGTACTTTTGTGATTCATATACGTAGCTTGATATTGACAAATCAAAACCGAGTACTTGCAAATGTATGGCTAAATCTAATGTTTTATGTAGTATAAAAGACTTGGACACATAATTCGGATGTACCAGGGAAGGAAAATGCGTCATATTTGTATAATCTTACCTAACGCAAGGAGAGTATGTGTAAGCTCGGCGCCAAGCATAAGACCGTTCTCGTTCTTGTCGTACAGTTTCAGACATTCCAAGAAGTCTTCGTACTGTCCCTGGTCTTTGTCTTTCTTTGCTTGGCTGTAGATGGGAAGGAACTCTTCAACCTGAAACAACACAACAGTTTCATTAGTTATTAACCTTGATTACTTCCACAGATTTTTGTGATTCAAAATTATAAACACGGGGACGAGTCCGTTTTCGATGACTTGCAATTGTCGTATTACCATTTCGGTAGAAACCATAGTCCAGAATCCTTACAATATCTAATTCAATTCTTTTCTCTGTGTTTTTATCCTTTCTGATCTATTGTTATTTGGATCCTTTTCAATAATTCGCTTTACTTTTATTAAATTACACAATTTCTTTATTTGTCTCTTTACTTACGGTGAGTGTTTTCTCGCCCTTCTTCTTGGTACCACCGAGTTTCTCGATGGTGGCCACTGTAGGGTTGGAGTTGAGTGCCCTCAGGACATCTCCAAGGTTGAAGGCGTCGATCTTACCGAGGCCCTCGAAGTCGTAGATGGAGAAGGCAAAGGAAGCCCCTGTTTAACAAATACAAATAATGCTGAGTCTGGCATAAAACTACACATTTATCGAAATAAAGCATCTGACGACCAATCAAGCTATACAAAACCAGTTTATGCGGATCTTATTGTACCTATACAAAGCAAAAAATCTATACAAAACGTTGCAGCATGTTATACTGAAAATGTATAGCTTGATGACGTGTCGGCGTGTGTACAAGTTTTTCAATACCACATTTTTTCTGAACATGCTTCGTTGTGTAAAAACTAGAAGTTAACGCGCTTTACTAAACTAAATGCTTTTTTAAAGAGTCCATACATTATTTTGTTAAAAGCACAGCAGTAGCAGTTTTGTTGTGTCATGAATCATAGTTAGTTTAGCATCTTTCTTCTCAATTATTGATAATTTAATTTGGTTTCTCATTCCGTGCTTGCATTTCAACTATATTTCCGCAAGCCATTATAATTTGGAAATAATTTGCTTTGTTTTGATAAATTGTTGTGACAGAATCTTTCATTTGTAGTTCCATATTTTAGATTCATCAAAAATTCATAAAAGTTCTGGAAAATAAGATTTGTGTAAGACAGGTAATACGTGGAACGGGGCGTGGGCGGACATTCTTCGCCCAGAATAATACTTTTCCACGATACGTTTCAGTATATATTCGGTGTGAACTCCTGAGTCTTGAGTCACGTTCTAATAATAACCCGATTGAAACAGTACCCTAAATGAAACCAACTGTTAACAGTTCCGTCACCAATTGTGTAGTATTATTTTTCAAATATTTACTGTTAATTTAAAGAATTTAAAAATATTTATTGTATTACCGAAGTAGTTTAAATTAGATTTAAATTATTAAAATAAAAAAACATCTTTTAATTTAATTATTCCAACAATATCTCAAGAATTTTCTCGAAGATTAATTGAGATAGCTCTTCATTACTCGAGGCATGCGTAAAGTGCATAAGGATCAGCTGATTCAAGATCATTTGCTGACCTTGATAATGACAGCTGATTTATAGTTGCAAATTCAAATGCAGCGACAGATATCCGTTGCATAAAATATACATAGTCCATGTACGTAGACTTTGATTCCCACGCTAAAACATACGTGCACGCTTGCAGTGAAATCTGAGCGGAGTTTCTCTGTTTGGGCGGGCGGCGATTCGGGATCACGTGACGCACGAGTTTAATTTTGGAACGCAGCGCGCGCGCAGCATGGCCGTGCCACTGGCGCTGCCGCCCGGCATCTCTTAGTAACGCGCACCTTTTATGACAAACGATGCTAAACTTAGATGTTATGATCCTGACTCCCGTTTCACGCAAAGTAATGTTACGTTTTCTTTACGTAAATGTTGAACATGCTGTCGTAATCATTGAAGAACATTAGATACAAAGACAACTTAAATTAATCCTGTTAACAGTGTTAGTTGTCCCTTTAGTTTAGTACCACAACATCCAGCCACATCTAATTCAGCTTGTATCTCCTCAGTTAATGTTCTAATCGTTAGGTAAACAAATTACATGTAACAAAAAGTACTTACTTTCAACGTCGTTCTTGCTGAGGTCGCTCTGAAAATTACCAAAAATATTTCGTTATTTCCTTGTATGTAACAGTTCCCATGCATTGTGTAGTGATGTTAGTTGGTGTGTATTCACAGCTTTGCAGCTCGGTTTGTGTAGAAGCATTCGAATTATACGATACCATCTTCTTTCACTGGTTTATAAGCACAACACTGATTTATATGATGGATGGTGAAGTAGACACATCCGAGTCGCTCGCGAGCATCCGGTCTGCGGAATAACTTGCACGAGGAAAAAACCCGTTTACTTTTACGTATTGCTCTTTTTATTTATCACTTGCCAAGCTAACAGTCCATTTTCTCACTTAACACCTTGCCACATTTTCACTGCCGTCAGTGACTCACCATTTTGTGTGGTGTTAGTTGGTTCCCTCCCGGTCTTCACTGGCAGACGTTCAGACAAGAAGTGGGGCTCGGTAACTTTTCGTGGGACTGTTTTAACTGGCTTAGATGGCGCACCCGTCTGGATATTTGAGATTTAGCCCAGGAATCCGCAACCGTTCTATTTTCGGCGGAGTCGGTCCGTTTCCATAGCGTCTTCGGACACACACTACTCCCACAAGTGTAAAAGAGACGAACAGATTTTCCACCTGCCCTGTGTGTGGACGTGCTAACGCCAATTGTAATGTTAAATCTACATTTATGCTAAACTATTTCGATCAGATCTTTGCGGTATATAGGTACGCTCTGCGGAATGAAGGTGTTTAAAATATGCTTGAAATCAGCAGATTAATATTTAAGTGTTATTTTCAGTACAAAAAGTAATATGATATTAATACCCAGAACAGTTGATCTAGTTTTAAAAACGAACGAACTTCTTATGCAAATCAAACATTATAATTCGGTCACAAACCTTTATTGAGATCAAATAATCGAAATAGGAATTAATAGGCACCAACAAATGTTTTTTTTAATTTGGCCAATCAGTACTCGCCGCATTCGTTAGCTTTTACTTCGAAAGTATATTCATGCCAGTGTGAGGAATTGACGAGCGCTTCGTTGACCGTGTTGAACTTCCATGCAGCTGCACGAGGTGATGAGGGAGACCGTAGCAAGCGGTGATCTAAAAGACTCGCAGCTCTACGTCTTGCATCCGGTGATAAGGGACATAGCCCGCGAGCAGCGAACGGAATTCGGTTCTCCTGTTGAATAGTAGGAACAAATTAGAAAACTAATGATGAAGAAGACAAGTAACAGCTTAGTATTATCTTGTAACGCTATGTTCAATGACAGAAATACAGGACTTCGATGACATCCTCGCATGTTCTACTGTCACTAGGCTCGGCTGGTGACATACATTGAGGTCGAAACAACAACTATCTGAAGATTAATATAGCAAATAGTTTGCTAGGTCAAGCTCGCAACTTGTGATGTTTTATTAATATTAAATTTATACGTAATAACGGAGAACGAGTTGCTGTAGATAGACAGAAGTGGAAAATTTAATGGTAACAAAAAATACAGTTCAAATAAGCGGGCTTATTGGTTTGATTGAATCTGGATATAATATACCCGGTTGATGGCAATAGGTTCGCTTCCTATTACATATGATTTAAGTTTAATTGGCGCAATATAGGTATGTACTGAAACGTACACCTCTGTCTAGCCCTTCAAGATTAAATTGTGATTGAATTAGACAATCGACAGCGACAAAATCATCAAAATATCGCGCACGTCGCAAATTGGTAATGTGTAGGTAGATGTCACTTTAATCCGGTGACTCATCATTAAAGACAATGTTTATTCTCACACCTTGCGTCTCCCAGGTGTCCTACGTCGCCACCATCCTCGGATACAAGCCAGAAGCCTGGCGCCTTGGGAGCGGCACCTGCTCACCAGCGTGCTTTTCTTTGACCCACTTGGGTCCGTAGACAACGGGAGTGCCGTTGTAGCTGTTAACTCCAACACTTTTGGGTCGTCTTGCTTGTTAGGTTTCTTCTATGAAATTAGCAGTATGTTATTTTATAAACTTGTGACTCGCCCCAGCCTAGCTTTGCACGGTTGCAATTTTATAATGAAAAAAATGAGAAGTCCGATACCAAAAAAGAAAAAACTTTCTTATAAACAAACTTTGACCCGGTAATTAGGAACACTACCAAAAAAACAGCCAAACCGTTCTCAAGTGATAATACGTCATAATAATATGTCACGGCACACAATTGTTTTTTTTTTTAATATAGAGAGACAAATAGATGAATTTCTGCCTTGCCAGTGGTTGCTAGCGCTACCACTGAGCAGGAGGTCCTTCGATTCCCAGGTCGGGCGAAGTATCAAGTTTATCCAACTGGAAAACAATACAGTAGAAACCCGAAGTATAAGTATATGCGCCTGGCTGATGGTAATAGGCTCGTCTCATTACTAAATAGTACACACATAGGACATAAACATATCTGGCAAATTGTGGATGTACTTACGGGACTCAACTCTGCCCTAACCTACCGCGGACCACAAACTTAATGCTATGTATATGAGTAATATAAATTACCGAAAATGACTACCACTGCTGTAGTGCCTATATTGTAGTGCCTACATTATTATGGCTCTGTAAATTACTTACGTCAGCTTTAAGTTCATCGTCAATTGATAAATTGTCATCGGATGTATTCGCTGTCATCAATTCAACTTCTTGAAGCGTCATGCCTTTTGGATCTTCTAAAATTTGTTCGGTTTCATCTTCAGAGTTTTGATCATAGTCACCTAGTTTGAGAACACCATTAGAATAAAGTGTCCAAAAATCAGATATTTCACTATCAGTCAAATAGTGTAAAAGAACTCACGGTTCAAAGTTAGATAAGCATTTTCATATTTTGCGACGTCCATGCTCTCGACCAATTTTTCAGCGATTTCATCAGGGAGCTAATGGAAGTCAAAAGCTTTGTTGGATACTTTTTGATAATTATGAGCTAGCCGAAACTATTATGTAACTATTCAGGTTCAGTAAAACTTCAAAATGGACTTCAATTTAATAACAATTATATAAAACATTTAAAAATCTGTACCTCTCTAATTTTTACAGCTGGAACTAAATGAGAAACCCCACAGTTTCTATCGATATCACCAGCGCCATCATCATGTATGTAAAGCGCTATATCTCTGTCAATATCTTTGGCACAAGCATCCGTCAAAAACGAGTACTCAGATTGTTCAGAATTCGATGACTTTTCCGACGACATTGCTCCAGCTACTGATTGAGATTGTTCTGCTTGGGCCGGTTCTTGGATTGTTTCAACGGTCATCCCCAACGAAGCATCCACAAAGGACTCCATAATTTTTTTCATTGCTTTTGTGATTAATTCGTTGGGCTCTGGATTAGTTTGGACGATTTCAGGTTCGTCACATATTATTACTCTCTCAACATCACTCATGTCAAAAAGATGATTGATCAACATCGTCTCGTTCTGGCGCTAAAATATTGGTTTCAGTTACACCAAAAAGAAAAAAAATTAGTTAATAACATCTTAAAATAACCAGCCTACAATTTGGCAAATTGTAATCAGACCTTACCAAATCAAGTTCTTCATCTCCTTGACCAATGTGGCTTCGAGCTTATCTTTTTGTACATCATCTGAAATGTAAGCTGGTTTACGGAATTTCACTACATAGGCCGTGCTTAGAGCATTAATTTATTATTGTGTGACTCTGGGAAAGACCGTCCCCACCCTCCAACAGATTTGAAACAGTGTCATTCGTCTGGTAAGTTTTTTTTTTTTATTATGGCGACTTTTGTCAGGAATGTACAGTTTACTTGGAATACCTACCTGAATATAGCCACCTAACCTAACCTACCCGATCTGACCGAACCTGACAATACTTTGACGATCAACAGATTTGAAACTAGTTTTATTCGAAGCGCCTGGGTGGTCAGTTTTTTTTTACAACGGCAACATTCTTGAAATATGTGGGAGTTACCTGGGATACCCCAAAACATCAACCATACCTAACCTAACCATTGGCAACCCTTTCTTTCAAATCTGGTAAGATCAACAGACCTGAAACAGGTGTCATTCAAAGCGCCTTGGTGATAAGGTTTCTTTTAACTATGTGACATTCTTGAAATATGTGTGGTTTAGCTGGAGTACCTCAAAACATCAACCAAACCTTTTTTTTATCCTCGATGTGAATCCTCAATGGAGGTCCACCGCCCTGGAGAGAGCGGAGAGGGTCTATCAGACTTGTACCGACGTAAAACAACATCGTCGTTCCCTTGTACCTACACTTTCATTGGGGGAACGTCCCTCGTAGCAACCTAACCTGTCGTTTTTTTGGTTTTAAAAATAAAATTCTATAGACTTTACAATTGAGAAAGATAATAACTCGTTCCCGGGATTTTTAGAGCATATTATGTATCCTAAACTGTTAGAGGGTGTGGACGCGGTTCATACAAAATCCCCCATGGTCCTTTGTAAAAGTCTTTAGTTTATTTTAGCAATCGAAAATGACGTTGCGCTATCTAACAAAATAAAAGGAACACCATAGTCCTTTTGTATGTTGTCATGTCTCTGTTTTTCAGTAGTTGCTAAACAGTCAACTATAATCAAACAGTTCATTGCTCCAAGATAACCAATATTTTAACCAGTGGCATTGTTTCAGTCACTTTAAATATTTGGCAGGCGTCTGAAATGTTACCTGAGTAAGATTACCTGTAACTTTTTGCGGCGTCGATGTAGCAACTACATTGGCAACATGCTCTATCTTATTTTCATTCACGATGTCACTGTCACACTTTGACGCCTCAAACGATGTGTCTTCATCATCAGCATCACAAATTTTATCAATCTCAAGAGTATTCAAGATTGACTCATAATGATTTTTCCACCACGGGTCACACTCACCTGTTATCATAATTGATATTAATAATAACTCGTTACTTTGATTTTTTTATTTTTAGGCCACAACCGCATTTAAGGGAATATTCAAACGTACTGTTTTTTTATCATTCTCATTGCTCTACATACTACATACATGCCAGGGAAGGAGATCTTTAAAGTGTATTTTCTCAATGAAACTCTATATCCTTAAACAAATGTTTAAGGCGAATAAAGAGTACTAGTCTAGTCTAGTAGGTACCAACATGTAATGATGACTCAAAATTCCGAACTAAAGAAAAAGCCCTATTATCAATTACTACGTGCTTTTGTACCTTTTTTTTGGAGGGTGGGAAATCATCAAATGACTCCTCCCGCTCTGGACAGTGCGGTAGGGAGTGTCAGACTTCTTCTGACTAAAAACCACCCATGTTCCTTCTTAGCCCTTTGTGTAGAGGCCGCGGTATCTCTTTCGAACGACCTGGAGCCCCGACGGGCGTCGGCCCTTGCAGGGGCCCCTTCAATGTTGCTGACATCTCTTTGAGGCGTGCGTGGAACATTAACGCACCGTCGACACGGCCCCTCGTCGTCATAAGACGGACGGACGGTGAGCTAGCCCATTACTCACCGTCCACAGGCCCGCGCCTACTGTGGCCGGAAGCCATCACGTGGCCCCCGACGCCTGGAGCGTCTCCCGCGGCGGCTGGGACGATAGGTTCTCTCCCTCTCACGTTCCGCCACCTCCTTCGCTAGCATCACTACTTTGCAGAAGGAGGCAACGGCATTCCATTCCTTCTCGCCCCGGACCATGGCTTGCACCAGGAACGGTCGCAAGACGTCGCCGCCACCTATCGCCGCTATAGTGCTTTTGTACCTTACCCACAATTATGTATTATAACAACAATACAAACTGCATATAATATATATATTATTATGATCTTGTATATGATTAAATAATTATATTCACCTAAATTAGCAAAGTTTGCTATGACAGAAGCTTGTTCCAAAACTTCGCTGACAAGATGGACTGCCAACAAAGCCGCAATACGCCCATCGCATGTTTGCTCACCGTCGACTGCATACAAAATTTTTGATTTTAGAAATATTTTGTTTTACTATTTTTAAATTACATACCTAACAATACAAATCTAGAAACATAAATAATAAATCTACATCAAAATAGTCGGATAGAAACACACCTTCCTTGTCAATCATCTTGACGGTATTAAATTACAGTTAATTTTTTTTCTGTTTTATTTCCTTTACTTTTTCAGCCAGCCAGCGTTAGCACCTTCAATCTGTTGTTAGCAAAAAGTTTTATATTCTTGTTTTTAATACATTTTTCAAATCCTTCCTTATTCCTGTTTTAGTAAATCGAAGGGAAGGAAATCATTAACCAAAAAAATGAAAGACTGTTTCTTCTAGTAGGTAGAGCCAGCTCTTTCTCAGATAGACGAGGTCCGAGTCTTAGCGCGATGGCGGTGGTAAGTTGGAAAGACTATGGGCTGCTAAAGTAAGTTACAATCATTCTTACTACTCATACTGCGGTACTCAGAGATAATGATTACTTAAGCCGTCACTTGACATTGACGTCATTTGACATACTTTTGTATGACAAAACTGTCCAAACCTTTACTAAGCGATGGCCTAAGTAATCATTAAAGCTCTCTGAGTGCGGCAGTTAGAAAAAAAAATACTAATGACTGAAATCGGATAATTATTACCTTTTTCATGGCTACATGTGAGCTGAGCCTTGAAAACAATTCGGAGAACTCTGCTGCCATGACCTACCATAAAAAGGTCTGCTTTGGAACTACGAATGCTCCAATGGAAATTTGATATTTGGTTAATTGATAGTAGTAATATAGCTCCAATGCGTCTTCACTTCGTATTTGTTTGATTAATAATAAAGCCACCATGCGTGATGGTGCTTAAGACTTTGTCGTATTCTCCCATACGTTTTATACCAGATCAGAGATAAAATTATTTCAGCTAAAGAAATATATATTTATATGTATATCAATGATTTTGACGATGAAAAATTACATAAAATATGACATAATAATTTAATAAGCTAGCTAAAACATATTATCATCATTTAACATCATCTTATGACATACTTCCATTAATTCCTCTACAATAATTTATTCTACCAGTTACTATATTTTTCATAAACTATTTCTGTGTCCTGTAATAAAGTTGCTCGGATACGTAAAAAGCATTTTCCATTCAAAACACAACGTCGCTATTTCGGTAACGCCCAGCCAATAGCTATAGTATGTTGCATATATTCTAAAACTTCAACCTCGTTCTATTTTTGTCATAGTTTCTTGATTGTATCACAGAATAATTTGTTATGAACCAGGAATACGGTGTAAATAACACTAAAACATTTTTAATTTCTAGCTTATTTGGAACGAAGACAAACACTGAAATTAATGACCTACTAACGAGTTGGTCCAAGAAATAATGAAAGGAAAAGAGGAGTGCCTCAAGGTGCGCACTTAAATGTGAAATTCAATCGGGTTAAAGGGATATGGTTTCAAGAAATTCCGTGACATCATTGTCGTAATTAACTTTTAGTTTAAAAGTTTCTAGATGGCTTATCTATACTCAACGTGATAACAGTGCGTTTTGCTTATTTAAAGTGACAAAACACTCATCATCATCAGCCTATACTGTTCCCACTGCTGGGACACAGGCCTACTTCCTATGAAAGGGAATGGGTTATAAACTTATAATACACCACGCGAACCCCGTGCGGGATGTCACATTCTTCGATTTTTTTGGTTCTAGGACATGCCGGTTTCCTCACGATGTTTTCCTTCAACGTTTTTGAGAGCAGTAGTGATGAAATAAATTACACGAAGTAAATACACCTGCCTGGGCTCGTAAGTCTGGGCCGCCACCACTGCTACCCCCACAAAACACAAAAATGACTTTAATTTTGCTCATATTTGCCACTAAAAGTAACACAACATTTTGTATTTGCCTTTCCATGTTCCCCACATAGAACGTTGCAATAATGTCTAAGAAAAAAAAGTTATGCGTGATTCATTATACAATGACGTAAGACAGGTGATGTCTTCGATATTATTTTAACTTCCTTCACCCATGTGGGCGGAATAAACAGAGTTTCATGTAATATACGTTACATGTGAATTGTCCATTACGTTATTTTCATCTTGTTGAATAAGCTCTTTGTATTCAGAATGCAATTCGGTGTTTATACTGGACCAAGTATAAATAGAGGACGAAGTGCTCTTATTGTAATGAAACTGATAAAAGACATTAATTTAGATGCCGTTTATTGTGAGTGAAAACAGGTAACTATTACTTATTAACCAGTTAGATCTATAAACAATTTCTGAAGAATAGTTTCTTTAGATTCAAGCGAGATGACACAAGTACAAAAAGGCATGCGGAAAGCGAACAAAGAGCAGCTTGTAAGATGACTAGCTAAATGCAATTTTGATTATAGAACAAGATAAAAAAAAAACATATGCCAATTAACAGTTCTTGCGTACTACGAGTGAATAGAGATGACAGTCGTTTAATTACGCGAGTAACAAGCCACGACACAGATGATAATAATCGTTCGTTAGTAACTAACAAGTGAATCACTCATTGTCTACGAAATATGACTGTGTAGCTATAGATTAGTATAGATGTTCTAGCTTATCTGTTTTCAGTAAAAAAAATTGTTAGTGGTTGTGTTTTAAAATAAACATTTTCATGTTAAATATTACCAAGACGAGATCATACGGCTCGCACTGTCAAAAAGTTATCAGATCTCATGTAGAGCCTAACTTCTAACTCTACGCGCTCTAACTGTACAGGCTCAAACATCAGAAGCTCTACACCTTAGTCAAAATATGCGGCTTGGTCATTTTCTTACTCAAGAACTAAGAAAAGTAATAAACAGTGAAAAAATGTTACACCTCACACCGCTGTGGATGTAGCAAAATGGTAAAGCCACATATTTTAACTAAGGTGTAGAGCTTGTTAAGACTTTGTAGCTAACTGCTTTATATTACCCGTTTTCAGTAAAATAAATAACATTGATTTGATCATAGAGACCAAAAATCAGGGGTTATGACATAAGCAGTTCTGTATCCACTGCACCAATGGAAGGAACAGGGAATGCTGGTCCAAAGCCACCTCCTCCTCTTCTTGGTATAGACAATACAAAAGTATCTAAATTAAACAGACCCAATAGCAAGAGAACTTCGAACATGATGCAAGTAAAGAGTCAGAAAAGTAAAACGTGATTTGATGGCTTTGCGCAGATCAATGGATCCGCTAGAGAAGTGTCATTGTGCGGTCAAGTGCTCCGTGAGAAACCGTATATAGGCCACCGAGTCTCTAGTAGATTTCGTGCTTCGGGTATCAACGATCCAAAATAAGCACCTCCACTACATACCAAGTTGAAGAGATCAGAGAAAACGCATTCAAATATAGATCAGATATAACAGCTTTCGTACATACCTATATTTTCGTTTTTTTTTTTAGGCTTAGACAAAACAGTTTTTTCAGTTCCGTGGGCCTAGACAAAACAACACTAGAATCTACAATGCTACCTAGTCCTACGATCCTTTCACACTCCTTTCCTTATCTTATCTGAGTTTGTATTGGTAATGTTGAGTGTTCGTTGGATAGGCTGTCGCTTGTAATTGTAATATTCAGCTGCATCCGGTCATCCAGCTGACTGGCAGCCGACCCCAACATACTTAGTAAAAGGCTAGGCTAAAGATGATTCACAATTCTAGAATTCTCGACCATGACTACGATAAAAACTGCTAATTAAGTAAATAGGTATAACTACCCTTCCCACCGGCCACTTTAACATATAGACATCAAACGAACATCAGCTAATTGACCATAAAATCTGATGGCTGCATAAAACAATGACAATGTATGTGGACACAACTAACGGAAACAATCTACAAAATGGGTACCTACTGTTAGTGCCGGCGCTCCCTGACCGTCTCTATTTATAAAGTAAATTGCCTGCCACAAAGTGAACATTGATATCTATGCCAATCTTGTTAATTCAATGTCTTTATGTTTACCATTTTATTTGGGGACCGTATCAACAAAATTACGTAGAAAAAACGAGGGCTGTTATATCACGTTCCAGAACGCACGTTGTTTTTACACGTGATTTAATTTACATGGAATGGGGTGCCCAACTCCCCACCAAGAACATTTTGCGGATAAACCGGATAAACTAATACATTATTGTTAAATACAGCGACCAAACCTGAGAATGCCTTCACTTTTGTAAGCGGTAAGTTCATGTTGGAAATAAAAAAGTCAGTGTATAAACCCCTAATTTTTTTGAGCCTAGACCATACAATGCAATAATCGTTGAATAAAAGTCTGGCCTACATTTTCAGCTGCTCGGGAAGCAGCCATGTTGGCGTTTCTATGGCAACCGGAGGCTGCCTCTCCGCCTCTCGACCCGCGCGCACAGATCAATGCTGAAAATTTTCCAGGGTTGCTGCCGATGCGAAGTAGACTTCGACATACGGATAAAAATGAAGTTTTCTTAAAAAGGGTAAGTTGAAATGGTAGTTTTAATATGAGTAGATTTAAAACCACTTATTTCAGCAGATGTTCAAAATATCTAGGTTGGGTGCAATTGCAATAGACGCCATTTTCTATTATTTCACATAGGGTATGGCTATAGTATTGTGTGTAATGTTTACTCTCTTATCTAAGAGTATCTAAGTAACAAAGCAGCATAGTGAAGCTAATGAACATGTTCCTAGTAAAAAGGGCTGCATAAATTAAGGAAACTTAGCTGCGTCAACCCTACGCGTTCGTCTGGTTACCATTGCGCGGAACCTCATTCCCTGTCTCGCGTTCCATGGAAGAGGTCCTCGTTTCCTCCCTGACATCCCCATTGTGATACCATAGGATGTAAACAGTGGTGCTTCCCATGAGTTTAGAACTATGTGATAATTAATGCAAGTGAGGTAGGTAGGTACCTACCTATGTATCTATGTTTGTTTGCCAACCGAATTAATGAAAAGGTTTCACTTAGTTTAATTATGTAACACCTTTTAAGTTCATTAGTTCTGCGAAGGTAAGATAGTTATCTAAATTATTTTATTCTTGGTTTAATTGTAGGTACGTAATTGTAGACTTTTAACTTTTTACGCAAAAGTAGAACTTAAGCTACCTACGGTAGGCCAATTTTTTCATGTGGTTTCGTTGAAATATATAGAAGCTTTCTTTATTGAGTAGGTATATACCTACCTAATAAAGTCATCATAATATTAATCATCATCATCACAATCACTGTACTAATTAAAACTCCCGGCCGAAAGAAGCCGGTACGGTACCTACGGGGCGTTTTTTCCCAAATCAAATCAATAAGTAAATATGTTTTACCAGGTTCTTATATGAAAACAAACAACATGAACGAAGAAGATCCAAATTCCGAGGAGGTAGTCCCTATTCCAGTCCAGATATTCCTCTGGAGACAAACCACCCCGTTTGTAAGACCGCGCCTAGGAAAAGTCCACGATGCCGCCTGCATGGTAAGTAATCTAATGACAATCGTAAAATTGTAATAGAGTATTGATAACGCCTACACCTAAATGTTTGCAAAATATTGTACATACGCTCAAAACACTGGCTGATTATGTGTGTACTTTATAATCATTGGTCTTTTTGGAGAAAACGTTGCGTTTTAGCATAGAAAACTCAGTGCAGGTTAGCCCTTGATGGGCTCATCACCAACAAGTGCCGTATTAATTAAATATGTTTATTCTAGCTTTAGCAAAAACAGATCAATGTTAGAGGAAATAAGAGCAATATAAATTCCAAATTAGTCATGACCTTCATTTTACTTGAACATGTGCTAAGTTAATTGTTACTTAAATGTAAATAAGAACCTATGTTGTATAGCTATGAGGTCACAAAATGTATATTCTGCACATTGTGTATTGAATATATTGCCGCTTAAAGTATCTCCCGTATGGTCTAGTGGCTAGGATACCTGGCTTTCACCCAGGAGGCTCGGGTTCGATTCCCGGTACGGGAATTCTTTTTGCAATGTGTTGAATTTTGTGTGTAGTTTTGTTGTCGATTGTAAAGAGTCACTTATTTGTTGATATCACGCAGTTCTGTCAACGTGCTCCTGGACACCATGTAAGTAATCACCTAATTGTGCTTTTATGCCTAAACATTTAGTTAATTAGTTTTGTTTTCGACTGTCGTCTGTAAGTATTACATGTTTTATTTTATGATGTTAATTTCGCTAGAGTTTTTATGGGATATAATTTTCTTTGAGCTAGCTAGAGCTAGAGATTTTTTTCTTTTACCAACAAGTTAAATTTTGGAAGCTGTATGGCTCAGTATAGCTTTATCTACCTTTTCTAAACTTACAGTGAACATATTTTTTTATTGAAATATAGAATAACGCTGTTAGATTTATATTACGCTAGTATTTCTAATACATATAATTTTCTTTTGTTGTTTCAAAAATAGGAAAATGAAAGAGCTTGAATTTTCTTTTTTTTCAACAACAAGTTGTAAGTTTATGCCCTAACTTTACCTTTTACAAACTCGCAGTATTCAATCTATTAAAAAATGCTGTTTCTCAAAGTTTAATTTTAAGTTCATGGCAACATTTTACACGGAAACTTCAAAAAAAGACATTGACATTTGACAGTGAGAGATATGGCATGTTTACTTTTTGTGCTGAATTGATTGAAATTACTTCTTGTTTGTTTACTTGAAAACTACTAAACATTTATTAAATGAAACAATCCTTTTTTTCAATCATGCACCTCTTAGGAAGTTAAAGAAGCTTGCAAGGTAAGATTATTTTCTCAGTAATATATATTCATAAATGATTAGAAAACTAATATGATTAAAACTTAATGCACAAAAATCGTACAAAGGCAGACTTAATGCCTTGGGCATTTTCTACCAGTCTACCTTAAATTGATCCAGAGACAATACACAGGAGGTGCAAAACAGAAAAATAAATTAGAAAAGATAATATATACCTAATTTAAAAGAATAAATACCAACATTAAACAGGACTCCAGTTTACTACAGTACATCAATAAAAAGTGGACCTGTCCCAAAGGAAATTCAAAACAGATTTTGTTAACTTTAATAGGAGCGGTTCCTCTTCTTTCATGCTTTTAAAAACATTTTTATTAATTACAGTCATTTGAGAAAGTGCTGGTACAAAATCTACGGTTTGGCCTGTCTATCAGTCTAACGGATGCCATAGAATCCATTCCACGATGGAGGCTCATACAAGCATCACTGCCGCATGTGATGCATGCGTTAGCAGCTCTGTTACACAACAGGTAATGTTGAATTACGTTTCAATTGTTTTTATAATAATTGAGCTCCCAAGTTGTTATTTTTAGTTAATTATTATACAAAACTTTAATAGATAAGCCTTTTATTTTTTTGTTCAATGGTGCCTATTAATCCTGAATAGTCGTTACACGTAGTCAGTGACCTGAAAGTCTGACAACCAGTCTTACCAAAGACTGGAACTGGACTGGAAGCTGATCCCTACATAGTTAGGAAAAGGCTAGGCAGATGGTGATGCTGCCTATTAATCCAGGCTATTATTATTACTATAAATGTAACTGTATCTATCTGATACTTTTTCAAAGAAAATCATGGGACCCAATTCTTATAAAAATTGATGTATGTTGATTCCTGATGGAGATAGGCTGCTTTTCGTCCTGGATGTATGCATAAATAAATGATAAAATCCATACAGAAACAGTAATGGATAACGACTAGTAGTTCAGACGCCAGAACTGCAAGCTGCCATAAACTGTAAAATTTTCCCAATTAACCTTCATAATGCTTTAGTTATGAAGTTGAAAATGTACTAAAGAAATTTGACAAATTGTAGTTGTAGTAGCTTGACGTGCTGGTACATTAAAACTCAACAGTTAGCAATGATCCGACATCTGAATACCTACATGAAAACAAACCCGATGCTATTTTAATTAAACTGCATTCCAGAGTGAAAGACAACATGCAATCCCTGGGCAACGTGGAAACAAAGCTGCTGTACACACTACATTGGATCCTCCTTGATGCATCCGATGAATGTATTGAAAGTGACTACGAGAATCAAGTCTTCTTTTCAAACCCGTTCCAATATCTGTTCTCCATACCTGCTTTGACGGTAAATACTAACGTTTTTCTTCTTAAATCTGAACTAAATATGGATTTATTCTTTAGTCACAAAACTCACACTCCAAATTGATAAATCAAAAATTTAATTAGATGGAATAAGCATGCAGTTAATTAAGTGGCACTTATACACCGTGACTTTTAAGTCGTCTTACAACGGCAGTCCACTTCATGTATCCAATGACTAGTAAGCGTTTATAAAAAAAAGTATTCTGGGTAATGTATGTAGGTACTATTGTCCTCACTGACGGTCAAGCTCTCAAGCGGTCACACTTAACAAGGTTGAAAAGTGGTAATTCGTTACTGAATGCAGTAGTATCTACTAGAACATTTTTTGAAGCAATATCAGCATGATTTTCACACCTTACTTACTAAATCTTGTCTTTTAGACATAACAAACTTACAAAACATTATTTTCAGCTGTTTGTGTTCCTGTTTGCACCATTGTCTCACCACCTGAAAGAATCGGACTTCACAAACAACTATCGGTTAGAGAATGGCCTTAAGATGTGGCAAGCAATGTGGGAGTTCAGGCACCCTGAAGCTCCATGCTTCACCACTCTGGTCAAACCAAAGCCCAAGCCTCTAGGTGGCAAGTATTCCAAGAGACATCAACCAGGCGACGTGTTTATGGGACGTATGTAGAGAAACCTATCATACTTTTACTCTTTAGTAATTTTATTACTAACGACTATAATTTATGGTACTTTTCCTTAACATCATTTTCTTGCAATTGCATCCCCTGGACTGACCCCGCTGGAGTTTGTTTATTTACCACTGTACCTAACCTGTTTTCTTTATGTATTTAGCAACCTTGGGCGTATGCGTGTAAACCTTTTTTTTATACCTATTAATATGACGCTTGGTTTTGATATTATTATTAAATAATATTTTAAAATTTTATTGGATCCAAAAATAGGCATAGTTAATAGCTAATAAACATTGATCTTACAGGTAAATTGTCTAAGGAAGAAGGTGTAGGTGGCAATGTGACCGGAAGTCCACCTAGCCAGAACGTGTCGATGTCACAATCGGAAGTGACGTCCAAACAGGCCAGTACTGAAGAGGAGCCATGGCTGTCCTCTCCCAAAGACACCATATTCCCTGAAACTATTCCTGAAGAGAGTTCTAGTACTGAGGAAGAACATGTTGTAAGATTTTCCATTAATTGTTTAACATGTACTGTACTTGGTGTACCAAATAAATAATAATAATATAAAATAAGATAAAATACCTATTACGCCTATTAGACATTACGTTAGGCTTATATTTGAATATTTTCTTCGATAATCGCTTATAAGTATCAGTTATATTTTAGGACTATACAATATTTTTTTAAATTATTATGCAGTGGTTAATTATTTGTAATTTATTCTAGTGATCTCTAAAATTCAATGCAACACCTCAATTCTTTTCTCATTAATTTCAGTTTATCTACCGCCTGCCTTCGGAACAAAATTTCGGAGGAGCCGTGAAAGAGGCATACACGGTGTATGCAGCCGACCCCAGTATATTTCAACCACGTAAAACTGACGGCTCGAAGCCAGGGCTACCTGGTATCAAACCTTTGCCTCAAATCACTAAGATGAGGTAAGTGCGGGTTGTTAGAAAGAGATACCGCGGCCTCGGCACAAGGGCTGAGAAGGAACATGGGTGGTTTTTAGTCAGTAGAAGTCTGACACTCCCTTCCGCTCTGCCCAAGAGCGGGAGGGGTTATTTGATGATTTCCCACCCACGTTCAGCACTACTTTTCAAATAAAGAAATGCGGTCGCTATGAACACTACGCAGTACAATGGGTATCCTCGTCGTTGACAGATACCACGTTAGTTGTTTTCGGACTAACAGTGGTTTGGTGTGAACTGACTACCTTAGTTAGTTCATACAAACCACTGTTATTACCATGTATTGTTACAAACTATTGTACCTAACAGCGTTTTTTTAGGTTACGTTTGTTTAGTTATCCGAGCCGCACTTGATGCAATGTTAGTATTGAACGACCCGTTTATACCCGTTCATCATGTTTAAACAAATAAATATTACTTTACTTTACCCGTTCGTGGCTTAGTTTTAGTGACGACACAACACAAAAAAATTCGGACCGGATTCAATACTGGTTATTTAGCTGGGGAAGGCAACTGTAAAGGTAATGGCGCTAGCATAATTAGTTCCAAGAATCGTCATAGGTCGGAAATCTGGTAATGTCATTTTATTTTTCAAAATAACTGGACATCATTGTTCAAATTGAGACCTAGCTATGGTCGCGCCATCTACAATTAGCTTTTAACGGTCTTCCTCATTTTCGTTTCCACTGCTGGACCACTGGCTTCCTTACTGTGAGTTGATTGTGGCCTACTGGGAGTAGGCCGCAATTAACTACGCGGACCCAGTGCGGGGTGCTACGTTGTCACAAATGTCTTTAGATTGTTTGGTTCTCGGATATTTGCGTGATTGCGCGATGATTGACAATATTACTAACTAATAAGATTGAATGTTTGCAGTTCTTCAGATAAAGAGTCTCTATCAGACAGTGGCGGCGGTGGAGGCGGCCCTACTAAAGGTACTCCTACTACTGAAAAACCACCCACTGCGAAACAAGGCAATGTAAGTTGTTAAGCTTAGTAGATGTTCATGTCTCAGCTGAAATAATTATTGTCTTAAAAGATCAAGGGAAAAGATACGGTAGACAGTCGCGACAAAACCAGTGAAAACTGGCCTCTTATTATATTAAAAGTTCGTACTATACTAGGCCAGCTTGAGGTTAAACAAAGTGTTACCACTTTTCGTTTCTGTCTCATTCATTTTCTTCGCAAATAAAATAATTTTACCTTAGTATATGACCTTAGAATTTTACCTTGGACATATGAATATGTGTAAGGATTTAGTAACGAACACGTCTTTCAGGTGTCGGCTGCTACTTTTCTGGATGTTGCTACGTTGAGGTGCTTATTTACATCACAATGGCAAGAAGAGGGCGTATATTGGGCCCTGCACTATTTATATAACAGGTGCCTAAACGCTTCATTGTCTTTCAGATTTCTCAAAATATTAGGTTATCATAGTCATCAATACAACAACACTCATTAATTTACAGGTTACGAGACATATGCGACGATATGTCAAAACAAACACAACCGAGAAAAAGAAGCAATTCTTTACCTATACCTAAGATAGAGGTATCCGTCTACCAGAGCCCCGATATAAAAGATCGGGACTCACTGAAGAACTTTATCGAGGTTCCAGAAGTAAAAGACATGTCTCCAATAACAGAAATGCCGTTCGCGTCACCAACGAAAGAAGTACCAGAAGAAAACCTAATGACGAGAAGATCCAGTGAAAAGATAAAGCGCAAAATGAAAATGGCTGACTTAAAAGCTTTTGTGGAAACAAAACTGCTGTCGAAGTCAGAAAAAGCGCTAGAAAAGATTGGACATGATGACCACAAATTCTCCTTCCACTCTGCAGTTAGGATGCTATCTGTAGCTATATTTTTTCGCTTATTTTTAACTTTCTCTAAACGTAAATTCTTATTTTTGTTATTTTTTCCAGGAATATCACAGGAGTTTGGACAACACTGATGATCGCCCTAACTCAGCGTTGGCCAGTAACTTCCCACCCTTGGCTCCAAGACTAACTGGCGACTTATTCCACTGCAACCTGATCAAAGGGAAAAGTATGCCCAGTCTTAGGTAAATATCATAATCTAAGTATATATTTTTTCATATATTTTCTTTCTCATGGCATTTTCCATTTTACCTTTTATAGCTACTGTAATTTTTAATAAAATCTTATAAGTATAGTACATTGAAAAGGCGTAGACATTTTTTGTACTTACTTGAAAATATGCAGTACTTATACTTACCTATATTTAATTCCATTTCTTACAGATAATAATAGATAATTTAGGTTTATTAATAGAAGTAGAATATTATTAACTATTTAGATTTATAAGGAGGGGGAGAAATGTGACTGATAATTATTAAGACATCTTAGAATAATAAGTTTTGAATGATTCATTATAATGAGTTCGTCAGCCAAATTGTGTAATACATTCCTGGCAATTGCTTTAATTATTTCAGTGCAGATAGTTCAACCACAGAACACAAAAGTAACGATGATTTTGAGCACTGACAAGCACGCATTTTTTAAAATAGAATCATTTGTCATTCGGTTTTCTTTATATTTTTTTATTGTCCCTAAGGAACGAAATACTTTCATAACGCACAGTGAATAAAGTTGTACAGTGAAGAAATATTAAAATGCGAACTTCAGCCTCCTAAACTATTCCAGGAGCCTGTACTTTAGAAACCAATGTTCGTTCAAATGATTGGCACAATAATGGAATTCAGTCAGTCATGCAAGTTGTTACACAATGACTTATAACATACTTAAAGATGACTTAAAGCAGAGTTAAAATACAGTATAAGTTAGTTAGAATACAATTTCATTAAACAATAATACCTTTTTTCTCCCTCTCTCACACCTGTTTCAAGGGTCTCATAAGCTGACGTAAACCGCTAAGCTAATATTGAAACAGCAGCAAAAACAATAACTTTTATGAACATTCACAAATTCGAACTCCAAATTTGTTCTGATCAGAATCACAAAATTATCATATTTTTCCGTTATCAATAGCACAGCATGTTTATTTATCAACACAAAATTCTGGGCGAAAATTCTATTTAAAAATTATATTTATTCTCTTTCTCCCATCTTGTTGACGCTTGTACCCGTACTATTGTATTGGACGAACGATTCGGTCGCTAGCTGTCTGATTGACGAGCTAGCCTCCAATGGGTAAGTGAGCAAATTAACAAAGACATTAGAGGCTTCGTAACTTAGACGCTGGTCATGCCGGATTGGTAATTCAAGTACTAGTATTACAACATTTATTAGGCGTAGAGGTTTTGCTTCAGATTTTCACAACTACTCCAGATATTAGGCCTTTTGCTACGTACTGTAAGCTTATTTCAGCACATCAAACAATTACTTTGATCTAGTAGCAAGTACACTCAGACACACACTGTCACAAGTCACAATAAAACAGAACATCAAAGTAGTTGTATGCACGCACATTGCTCATTAGATTCCGATACACAATCCATAATTACAAATTAATGCATTAGAACAATAGTAAGATTACGTATTATTATTATTACGTAGTTAGATGAAATTAATTACTTCATTTAGTTTGAGGCTTCATTGGATGCGATAATGAGTAAAATTCATACAAACATCACTTATTTACAAAAAGTTAAATTTGACAATAAAAGCATACAATTTTGAACTTTAATGCTTCACGTTGAGGATACTGTTCAATCGCAAGTTATTAGACGTTTTTCATGATAGTCACTAACGTTATGAGACTTAAAAGCATGAATTAACACTAAATATTTAGCATGAACAAGATACACGATAAAACACAGCTATGATGTGGTACCTACGCTTATGATAATAAAGCGAAACATAAATCGTTTCTAAAATCAATAAAACTTTCCAAACAAAGCTTTAAAAACGGCCAAAGAATAAACTTTGGTCTTTAAACAACATGGTAAGTATGACAAAAGTATCGAAAAGAAACCTGTTATTTTAAAGGCAGTTATTGCAGGTACATCGATGAGGTGCGTACGGAGAGGGCGCAAGGGCCCTCTAACACGATGCCTACAAACGCACAGAAGAAGAAGAACCCCATTATAACTGTCACTGAACATACCCCCACACCGTCTCCCGATTATTTGTCTAAAACTGGACAGGTGAGTTACTATTAATTTGATAACAGATCTGAAAAATTGAGACCCTGACAGCCTTGGCATTTTTCCATGGCCTGAACTATTATTGTGTCAGGATTTTCAATTTAGCACGGTATACCGACACGATAGAAACAGCAGCTTTAAGGAATTCTAGAAACTTCAACTTTATTCACACATTCTGCTTCGGAACATACTAACTAGAGTTACATCTTTCGCGATCAGATTAAAGTAGGAATATTAAAACACTAATCATAATTAAAAAAAAAAAAAAAAATACCACTCCATGATCTTCGGGCAGATACCGTACTAGCGTTATTTTATTCAGCATCGTGCCCATATTTTGGGAGAAAATTTTGTTTCCAGAACCTCAACCCTTTACGCTGTTGAAGTGTTGATGATTACTTATAAATATTAAAATTATGTTACTATTGTTCAGGGTTCACTGGAATCACAAATCGATTCGGTGAGCATGCAAGGGTCGCAACACATACCCACACCGGAACGTAAACCTAGCCTGACTCGGTCACAGACTGACTCGAACATTACTTATGTTGTGGAAGAAATACAGGAAGCTCCTGGCTCTTTGCATTATATCACGAAGGACGGTGATATGGATTTCCAAGTTGTTCTCAAAGTAAGTCTTGTTTAAAAATTTAAATACTTGATTTTTCGAATATTGTAAATGTTTATTAGTAATGCCAGAACAGAATTTATGACTGATTCTTTTCTTGTTAGCCCATATTCCAAATAAGTAATTTTTTTATTTGTGAATAATATTTTATCATCAGCCTACAGTAGACCACTGATTTCCAGTAATTGAATTAATACATGCTAGCAATATATGATACCCAGTATGGACCCTTATTAATCTAATGCATATCAAAATAACAGGCAGTATACTCCGTATCAACGATGGACAGTTTCTACATAACCCTTCGCGTCATGGAAGTGATGTTGAACCTAGTAGACACACTCATGGAGATGGGTGTCCACAAAAATTGGCAAAATAGCAAGAATGACGAAGCACAGCCTGGCAATGTGGATCCTATGGCGGAGTTCAACAAAGATAAGGACAAGGACAGTAAAGTAAGTGGATGTACAGTCAGTGCCCTGAATTATTTGATCCATCTTACAAAAAAAAAATATGGAAAGAGGGGTCAGGTCTGACTGTACTATAAATCTAAAAAATTGGACCACAATCCATTTCGTTTTAAATCGACTTGGGAGGTTATGTATTTTCCCAGCATATTTTTTCCTCTTTTCTGTTTTTACATATATATTATTCCACTTTCTAATATTAAAAGGGCATTACGGCCACCGTGTAGTGTCACTTGCTTTATACAGCACCAACTTTTACTCGATAAAATAAATAAAAAATTGCCAAACAAAAGAGCTTACGACTTGTGTGAAGTCCCTGACTTCGTCAAGGTTACAATTATCAACTATAATTTTCGCAGCATTTTATTTAGCATGTAGCTCCCATATTTCATTCCATCGTTCCGATGATTGATTATCATGACCTTTATAATAATAATATGGACCTTTGAACCAAAAGCCTAAATATTCAAGTGCTATAATGTTTTTATAGGAAAGAGATTCTGGCATCCCTTGCGCGGCCAGCCAGGAGTCAACTAACATAGATGGTAGCGACACCACGAAGGACAAAATAAGAGAGGAAGACAATTTGGATTGTCCTTATTACATGATCATGCATGTTATACTACGGTAAGTCAGTGTCCTGTACAGAATGAAGTCTGCTGAACCTTTGACGGTCCAAGTAGAATATTTTTTTTTATGTAATGGCTTAAAAAAACTTATTCTATTACAATTTTTGTTTTAGCCACACATCGAAAGCCTCTCAGGGCTTAATAAATGATTGATTATTTATTTTACAGTGAAAATACTTTATTCTCGTCTCACCACAAATTTCGTAGTTTTTCCTATGTGAAACCGAAACTCATAATAACTGCTAGGCTCAGCTCACATTGCATACGTTTTCGTACAGACGCCACACAACATGCTACCCGTAACTGAAAATTACCCAATCAGCCGCGAACCTAATGCTATAGCGATAAAGTTGAATTATGTAGTAGCTTGATGTGCTGGCGTCTTTACATTCGGTCGTCCGAAGACGTACGGACTATTCCGATCCTTTAAGTACTATAGCGACGCACGCAAAGTGAGCGCTATCCTAGCAATAAATACAATAAGTCAGATAGCAATAAAATCGAATTAATCCATCAGATAGATTTCCAAAAAATGTTGGACACATTCTTTTTTCACGTAAACAAAAAATGAAGACGATACAGTGCTTCGAAAGCTCGTGTGACACCATATTTCAGTACATTTTTTACCGGAAAGCGACGTCAAAAGCCCCCACTCATAATCTTTGACGAGTTTTATCTTCGTCAATTTTTATTTATTTGATAAAACAAAAAACACATAATATATATCCAATATTTTTCGATAATCTAACAGACGGACTAAACAGAATCATATATT